>JAYESD010000004.1:107815786-109015786 GCA_036927565.1 Tuctoria greenei | reverse complement strand
TGTGACGAGGCCAATTGACTCTCAAGGGCATGAAACCAATTAGTATGGGATCATTAAAAAACCTTGAATTTACTTTTTTGGGAATAAGGAACTTCGAGTTATCTTCTTGACTGTTATTGGTTTGATGATAATCATGGAACTCAACAAAACCAATTTGGCATGGTGGAAGTCAAACACAACGAACAGCTACGAGGTTACAATACATCTATTCTTGCACACCAAGTGGAGCAAGTGTATTATCTATCTTATCCATGCAAAAATCTTAATGTTTGGTGGGTGGTACATAAGGTGAATCCTCGTGAGCGATTATATACTTATGAATATGATGGTTACCATGATAGTGGAGAGATTGAAGAAGTTTACCAACAAGAAGAATTGTGAGACTCTTTTATCGTTGAGCCTGTGCAGGACTTGATAACTTAGTTGGAGACGTTCAAGATGTACATACATCTGATTTGTGAAGACATAAACGGAAACGGGGCATGACAGAAGATCATTGCTCTGGTTTAAGGAGTAGGCACATGATTGTGATGCTGATGAATTTTAAAACTAATTAGAAGTAACATTTTATTCACGAAAGTAATGTGAATTTTGTATATTTTCTTTGCATATTTACCAATTATCCCTTAAAACGGGATTTCATTGGACAAAGGGAAGGGGAAGGGGCGAGGGTGAGGGGTTTTCTCACCGAGACAGTGGACCCTTTCCGGGTACCTCGTCAGTCGGGGGCAGATGCTCTCAGCTGATAAGTCACTTTGTCAGGCCGTGTTGTGGCTTTACAGCGCACCAAGGTAAATTTTGCAAGTCATTGACAAATTCTTAAATTCTACTTTCCAAATAAACTTACTTATGAATCGTATTAATTTTGCAATCTGACTTAGAGGTTAGGGCACCACTTGAGTCTGGCCACCCTTTCGGCTCGAGTGGTGGCCAACCTTTTGGCTGAGTAGCTCGCTTTCTGGCTCGAGTGGTGACCAGCCTTCTGGGTCACCAGACGTGGTGTCGCAGTAGAGGCAACAGACGAGGAGAATTCACTTTGTCAGTTCTCCTCCGGTTCCTAGAGAGAAGATTAATCTTCGACCGTTTGGAGACAGGTAAGAAAATCGTAGTGTTCAAATTTGGTTACTTTTGGAATTGTAGTCCAATACTTAATGGTTAAAGAAATATCTTGCAGCTCTTAGTACGACTCGTCTTTCACCAGTGCTACACATCACAGACCGGTGAACAGTGTCATGGGGTTCTTAGTGCGTATGCACTATCCATGTGTCATCGACGTTGTGGGATGACTACGCCCGCGCCTCTCACCACAAGCACAACACCATTCAGGAGGCTGTATGGGTTGATTTTATGGTAAGTACATTAAATAAAATTTCTAAGTTGTAATTCTTATATTCTTTTAAATTATTAATATATATCTCTTGAATATCTCCTTTCTTATAGGAAAAGTATTACTTAGAGGACCTAAGTCAGTTGGATCACGCGAGGGTTGTGTTCAACAGGAATGTTTGGAAGCTTGTTGCGCAGGCATTGTCGAATGCTCGTATTCAAGCTGTCAACGAGTACTTAAGGCGACACCAGCACAACGTGCGAGCCTTTCGACATGAGAGCGACAAGTACTTGACAAAGGAGGAGTACGAGAAAGTAAGTTGAGTGTATTAAATATTTTTTCTGATAATTTAGTTAATGGTATTTTAACGACCTACAAATATGTGCAGGCCAATGTAAGCTGGTTGCAGGGCCGGCCCGATGCATACCAGGTCCTTTGTAGGTACCGGGCTAGCGATGATTTCATCACTAAGTCCAATAGGGCTCGAGGGTGCAAAGGGGGTTGATGAGAAACACAACTACAGCCAGGATGGCCACTTGTGTTTAGCTAAACGCATGGTAAGTGTGTGTTACTTCTTTTTATACATTCATAATATATTGTTCATACTAACACGTATTAATAGGAGTGTGAGAAGGGAGGTGGAACCGACCACTACTCAGGCCTGGAAGAAATGTCACAAGGGAAGTGACCCTTCTCAACCTGAGTAGTGCAGTCAGGTCGCAACTTAGTGACTGGTAAGTTTCAAAATCATTCAAATTAATTGTAACTATATATGTTGTTGAATTTACATGGTTTCCTTATTTTTTAGGCTAGGTATGGCCAGGAGGCCGTGAGGATACACAATGAAGAGTTCGATTGAAAAAATGTGCCAATCGACTCCTAAGCCACGTATGCAAGCAGAGGCAGGAAAGGCTATGGAAGGTAAGTTAGTCTTTCATTTTATTGTTTTCAATTCAAGGTAATTCAATTTAGTATTACTGATTCTTATTTTTGTAGGCTTGCCATATTCGATAAAATTGTTGACTCGACGGAGGCTCAACCTCCGAGAGGCAGCTCCACGGGCTTTGTCTATTGGCACATCAAACCGCCGTGTCTTCCAGAGAGACATAGAGATTCATGCGTTTCGACAAAGTTTTGAAGAGAAGTTTGCGTAGCAGGAGGAGACGTTAGAGGGGGAGCAAGCAAGTCACAGGACCGTGATGGAGTATCAGGTCAACTACATGGCGTAGATGCAGGCGGCGATGGAGGTAAGAGATGTAAACCACTGTATTTAAATTCATGCATTTCATTAATATGTAAGTTCTAATATTTGCAATGACATGCCCTAGCTTGAGAGCATGGGCAAGGATCGAGATAACGTTGTGGTAGCCACCGCTGCTAGTGCAGGAGCCCACGCCAGAGGTGCCTTGGGCCTTCTCCAGCGGGTCAGGTAACAAAATTTTCAAATTCTAGTCTTACTTCATCTAACATAGCCAAATTTAACTTAACTTAGCTAATTTAAGCTAATATGATCAATTCTAGCTTATTTAAACAATTCTAGTTAAAAAGGAACTTTGAAACTTATAAACATGTCTAACTACCCACGTACATTGCAGAGATCGGCGACAGAGACTCAAACTTCATCGCCACAACTACCGGCACTTGGAGGGACTCGCGAAGACGACGTCTTTGGTTCTGGGTAGTAGATGAGCTAGTGTATAGCCCCTCTTGTTCGTTTTGTATCTTTGTGATGTGGTGCGAGAACTTTGTGATGTGCTGATGACTATATGCTATTTGATGTTGTTTTGCTGCTATTATATGTTGATTGAATGCTCTGTAAAATATGTGTAGCTGGCCATCGAGCCAAGCCAGAAATTTCCTATTTTTTTAAAAAAAATCTTATTTACTATAGTTTTACATTGGTCGTCGTAAATAATATATGTATTATTTACGAGGCTACTGAAGCCGTCGTAAATAAGAAGGTCCAGCCCACCACGTAACACAGATCCTTATTTATGGCTTCGAGCTGCCGTGATAAATAAGCTTATTTATGATGTTTTATTTACGAGACAAAAAATCATCGTAAATAAAAAAAACTGTCATAAATAAGTTATTTATAATGACTTTGGCTTTAATTCCTGTAGTGCGTCAGCCCAGAACGCCGAATACTCGTGCTCGCCCGGCTCTACCGCTCGCACTTTCTGCATGAAACCGCGCGGGGCTCGCGCTCCCCAGGCTCTACCGCTTGCTCGCACGTTCCGCATGTAATCCGTAGCTCTGGGCTAGTTGGTTAAACTATCGCCAATATATATGTACTGTCATACAATGAATGAAATCATCGCTGGTTCTTCTCATTCTCTCTCAGTTAGCAATTGAATTTTTTTCATGCTTCTTGTTTGCTCGGGTATGGTTCTGCTTTTCTATGTTTTGTGAGAGTTTCATAAGGGGAATTATGCATATCATCACTGGTGACATTATATATACCAACTTCCTATGTCGATAATACGTTCAACAACTTGTGACCTATGGTTTTGTTGATTTCTGTGCGTCCGACGACAAAGAGACCAGTTGACTGTTAGGCTCCCCTCGTGTCATGTTTGTTTCTCCTTTCATCCGTGATTAGTCGGAGTGGCCCATGCATGCAGTACAAGTCGGCAAGCTGTTGTCCTGGAATTCTTAGTTTACTCTGGGTCTAGTGTTATGACCAAGTGTAGTTTAGGCTTACTTGTTTGTAAGCACTACAAAGTACAATCTAGTAACCAAATCGTGCAAGTTATTTGTAGTTCATTTTTTCTTCTGCCTTTTTCGTCATGGCCTCTCCATAGTGATCAATTTTGTGACTCCCGATTCATGAGCAATAGTTTAATGTAGAGTAAAGTGCATTAACGGTCACTAAACTTATCTGGATGCGTTATCTAGGTCCACAAATTTTTAAAATGCATATTTGGATTCATAAACTTGTTAAAATATGTCATTTAGATAAAACACCGAAAATATCCCTATCACAATTGAGATAATTGTTACTTTAGTGTTATCTCTAAATCAGCATTGCTATCTTAATTTGGGAAGAGAACGAATGTGAAAAATAAAGCTTAAGTAATAGTTATGTCAATAGCCATAGGGACATTTTCGGTATTTTGGATCTAGATTACATACTTTAATATGTTTATGAACCCAAATATGCATTTTAAAAATTCGTAGAACTAGATGACACACCCAAACAAGTTCTGAGACTGTTGATGCATTTTACTCTTTAATATATATTATGGATTTTGTGAGTGGAACACCTCCAACCAAGCGTAACACACCATTTATTTGTGCATATGCTATAATAAATACTCGAAACCTAAATTCAACGGATACAAAGATTGATGTTTCCTTCTGTATTTCTAGATTTACCTTGGTGTATTATAACTTTTCGGAGTTGGAGCAGTTCAAAAAAAAAAAAAAGAGGACTTGGAGCCCTTCGAAAGAACCTTAATTAACATGGTGACAAATTCCATGAGTACGGTTATTGCCAAGATTTTATAGCTCACTACAGGAATCTAGAATATTTTCGTCGGCCGGGTACCCATGAAAATAGAAGAAATGCCGACGAAAATAATTATTTTTGTGGGTTTGTCCAATAGTTTCGTCGGTTTTGAGCTCACGTAGATGTGATGTCGAAATTAACTTTTTTCCTCGGCCCCCCACAAAACTACTTAAATTTCGTCAGCTAGTTTAGGCCCACGAAAATAATGCATTTTCATCTTCCTGTAAAACAGCCGACAAGAACAGTATATTCATTGGCCCATATGTGGCCCACGAAATTAAATATGTAATACATTCGTCAGCTAGCAGGAACCCACGAAATTAGTTCGGTCGCATTTTCGTCGGTCACCAGGAACCCACAAAAATAATTCCATTTTCGTCGGCTGCACGAGGCACACAAAAATAAAATTGTCATATTTTTGTGGGCCTTGGCCTGGCCCACGAAAATAACTGATCCAGCAGCAAAAAAACTGGCTGCTACTTTGATTCTCACACAAAATCAACAATACCAGTAAATTACATAACATCAGTTCATATAAGCAAATTTCCATCCATTTCTCATAAATACGATCAAGTCATTATAATTCACAACCAAGTTAAAATACATAGTTCACATCCATATTGGTTCAAATTTGTTTACATTACATAATTCACATCCACGATAATTCAAATCTGTTCACATTCATATTACATAATTGATAAACACTTTCTGCAACCCCTGCGAGTCCCTCTATCAAAATCCAAGTCAAGTGAGTAGAGCTCATCCTCCTGTACAGAATAATAAACAATATAGCATATTAAGAATCTCAGGTCTGAAACAATATAGCAAATAATTCAGCCATGTCACATAACCAACGACCTGATCTGGTAACAGAACAAACTACCATCTCATTCAATTGGGATAAAAATAACAGACCCCGTTTTTGTTTTGTGACCTCAACTTTAAAAAGATCTATTATTATTTACCAAGGCATATATATTGTGGTGATTGAATCATTGCTCTAAAGGTGGAAGGACTTTGATCGCTGTCACTTACCCTTATCTGAACAGTGTGGAAGGAGAGCAACACTAGAATTTTCAGTGGCATGGAGCGCTCAACGTCCGACATTATAACGGCGGTGAGAGACGAAGCGACTCTCTGGTGCAAGGCTGGCTCGAGACATCTTGCGCAGCTACTCCCACATACTTAGAGCTTATTTTTCTAGAGTCTTCTATATGAACCTTGATGTGCAGGTCTCCAGGATGTATCTCACATCTTGTACTTACATTTTACATTTGTTTTTACTTCGTGCTTAATACATAACTCCCCATTGGGGTCTTTTCAAAAAAAAAGAATCATTGCTCTAAAGATTGCTTAGCTTACATTTGCTTCTGTGCTTATACCTGGGAAGTGCGAACCACTAGATTGCATACATTCTTTGTTTTAAATAGACATATCAGCTTGAGCATGCAGTTATTCCATCATTATGAGAAACTAAAACTTTCACAGGTTCAGAAGCAGCCCCTGCCCTCCAACTCCAAACCAGACGACGCACAGGCACGTGGTTGCGAGGGCGAGAGAGATGCGACGACCCACCCAGCGCTCGTCGGTCGGCTCTTCGCCGCTGGCGCCCACCCAGTACTCGTCGGTCGGCACTCCGCCGCCGGCGCCCACCCAGCATTCGTCGGACGGCAATCAGGCGCCGGCGCCGGCGCCCACTCAGCACTCGCCGGTTGACACTCCGCATTCGTCGGATGGAACCAAGCTTCCGATGCCTACCTATTCTCCGGAAGCCGCCCCAAGCCACCACTTTCAAGTTCCACATTCTCGGCCGGTGGCGGTATTACAGTTGCCTTAGCAACAACGCGTCGGATCCTGTGGGTCGAAATTCCGCTCTAAGAAATGGGGTCGGGGCAGTGATGGAGCTTCAAACAACGGCAATCAGAGGAGATTTGAAGAACAAGGTAAGGGATAGGGTGCCATCATCAGAAAGCCAGCCTTGGTTTGAAGGGCCTGGAAACACGTCTGATGGAGGAACCAAAAGGAGCTCCACTGGCATCACCGGTACGTTTCCTCAAACTTTTGCTGCAGTTGTTCGTCTTGGTAAAATGGCCCGAGATAGAGTTCAGGTTGATGGAGATCGTGCACTCCTGGAGAGCAGCTCCTTGCGTGCTACTGATCTGAAACTTCCCTGGAAGACTGTTCGTTTCGACCCGGGGATAACAGTGGCCACCTTTCGCGACGAAGACGAACCACAACGTCTAGCAAGGTTGGGCCGCTTTGAACGCCCACATGACTCCAATACTCGATGTAGGCCCATGGGCCGATTTCCCGTCGGGGAGCAGAAGGGTCAGGGTCATAACGGTAGAGCGGCATCTAAAAATGATGTTGTCCACCAAAGACCTGGCAAGTATACAACTACGCCGCCCTCGTTCAGGGAGCAGCCCTCTTTCAGCGAACAAGGAAATCAATGGCATACTGTGAAAAGAAGATATTGGTGGCGAGAGAACCGTCGTGAGAGATTTCCTGCAGCAAACATCGCTTCGGGGTACACTATTTAAGACTCGACTCAAGGGTAGATGTTTTAACTGCTTTGCAAAGGATCATTATCGGAAAGATTGTAGGAGCCGAAACGTTGTTGGCAGTGCAGACTTAGCGGGCATATCTCATATCGGTGCCCACGCCGATTTGGTAGATTGAACAACAGCCTCTCCCCGCCTAATATAAGAGCAAGGTCAGTAGAAGCATATCAACACAGCAAACACTCCCACCCACGTATTAATTTCCAGATAAAGGAAATGGAGAGGCGGGGGTCATTTGGAGGAACGAGGGCCCTGCGCTCTGGTGAGACATGGCGGGAGGAGGTCCCAAGGTGAGAGGAGCATGGCCGTATCCCAGAACCCAGTTTACCGGCAACCCCAGGTTTCGCCCAACTGTGGCAGAGAAGATGGTCGTACTCTCGGAGGAGATGACGCAGAGAGAGATGTTATTGTCAAGCAGAGCTCTCCTTGTCACTGAGGAAGGGGCTCTCAAAGTCAACTCGCGGGAGGAGCTCAAGGATATAATTGTCCGTCATTTCGACCTTGGTGAGTATGAGGGGAACAACTGTTGTACAATCTGCTGTTTCGTGCAAGCATGCAATCTTCAAATCTCAATTGTTCCCTATCTATCCAAGGGTGCTGCACTTTTAGCATTTAAATCCTCTCACCTGGTGTTGCTGACAATATGCAAAAAGAACCCTAAGTGCACCACCCTTAGATTGGTAGAGAACGGTTGAGATGTGGAGATTGCACGTTTGCACGAAACAGCAGATTGCATAGCAGTTATTCCCGAGTATGAGTTCTACATCTTTCGTACTGTTCCGGAACCTTTTCTGGTTGTTTTTAGTGGAGCGGCTCTTAGGGATGTAGTACTGAGAAGGGGGAGCATTGTAGAAGGCCCCTTTGATATTCAATTTCATCCATGGGATAAGGACAGGCATAGCATTAGCTGTGTTATACCGTACCACGTACCATGTGAAATTAAGTCTTGAAAGAATTCCCCAACACGCTTGGTTCGAGGAGATTGCTGTTACAATTCTGAATGATACTTTTGTAGTTCATCATGTGGCTCCATCCTCCAGACAGAGAGAGGATTTGAGGGTCTTTGTTTGTTGGGCGTTTTGCCAAGATCCGAACCGCATTCCTCGGATGGTATATCTTACTCTAACAAATCGACCGGGACAACCCGGCCTTGACCCTCAGGTTCACTTTACTAGACCACGATCACTCCAACCTCGGAATGTCTATAGAATATTGGTTCACATTGATTATGTAGAAGATATGATGTTTCACCATTATCCTCCTAAGGAACTTATTGCAGAAGGCAGGGAGTAGATGAAGGAATTCCGCTGGACTCCTGGACGTATGGATGGAGAGCCTGAAATTGATGCAGACCGCCAACCCCCAATACAACCTTGCCGCCAATTGATATGCGTCTTCGATCACATGATGATGATGACCGTGATGGAGGAAACCCCAGATCAAGACCCCGCCCCCTATTGCCCAGAATGTCAGGGTGGACTGGGGGACGTGACATGGGAAGGGGAAGATCTGTGGATCGTGCAATTGGCGATGACCGAAGGCGAGACGTCTCCTGCAAAAGGTGGCAGGTCCTTGGTCGTATTTTTCACCTCCATCTCTCCAGTCAAAGTCCCTGGAGTATAAGGGGAGCTCTGGAAAAATATGGCAGCGCAAGACTGGAGACAAGAAGGAGGAAGAAGGCTCAAGTGTGACGGGAGCCCTGATCCAGACCAAACTAAATCAGCGATTGCCATGCAGGGTTAGCGAGGCCATTGAGATAGTCCCTAACAGTGGGGAGGAATGGCCCTCTGTGGAAACCCCTTTCACAATGGGTGACCAACCCCTCATTGAAGCTCCACCAGATGTTATTGTCATACCTCTAGTCTCCCTCTCACCGGCAGAGGTACCGGCTGGTGTTGGTCGTCCAAGCAATATAGAAGAGCTACACTCTGTAGTACTGAACCAGGAAGAGGAGGTGGTTGATAATGTCCTTGAGAATGTTGTTGTCACTCCTCCTATTGTGGTGACTACTCCTGCGCCAACCAACGAGCCGACCCAAGACTCTGGCAATAATTCATCATCTCTGAATAAATTTGAAATGGAAGTCACTAAAGAGCTCTCGTCGCCCCTACTCCCCAACCCTCCGAAAAATCAAATCACTATGATTGAAGTGACTAAAGAGAAGGATGATGTGGAGGCACCAATGGAGGAAAGGCTCAGACCAAGACTCAAAGCAAAAGGAAATATGCAGAAACCGGCACTGATGCTCGCTCAGGAGCTTTTGGCCAAGAAATGGGGCATCCTAAGGGCAGATGGGGAGATGGACAACAAAATCCTGCAGAAGTATATGAACAAGTACAAAAAGCCTCTTTCCCCTGCTACGCTGGAGGCAATCAAGGCACTGACAGCTATGGTTGAGAAGCAAAAGAAGAAGAAGAAGGTCAATGATCCCAGGGCGGGGACAGGCGCTCGCAAGAAGACCAAGAAGATTGTTGCAGTAGACATGGAGAAAGACAAATGATTGATCTACTGTCCCCCTCATCCCCAGTAGTGGTTTACCTCTTTTGGATGACTTTCTTCACGTTCCATCGGATGTTAGTTAGATTTTGTTGTCAGGAGTCCGATGTAAGGTCATGGGTGTTCTTTGTAGGGCAAGTTGCTTGTCCAAGTGCTGAGTACTACCAGATGTATTTTGGGTTGCCCTGTCGTTGGGCCAATGCATTTTATGGCTTGAACAACCTGCTCTCTTTGCAGTCGTGTTTTATGGATATCGATGTCTAATGTAAACATCTTCTACAATTTTATGTCATGGAACGTGAGAGGCCTGAACAATACAGCAAAAAGAGCTGAAGTCCAGCAGGTGGTTAAGTTGCACATGCCAAGGATAGTATGCGTACAAGAGACAAAGCTTGAGGAAGTCAACGAGTACATAATCAGGCATACATTGGGAACCCAATATGAAAGGAATTTTGGTTATCTGCCTGCGCAGGGTACAAGAGGGGTATCATCCTAGCCTCTGATGACCTCACTTCAGATTATCTGACTTCAATATTCTTGAATACTCCAACTCAGCCTCAGTCACAGACATTAAAACGCATACTATCTCTACAACCATTGTGGTGTATGGTCCGCAATGTGACTTGGAGAAACGACTATTTTTAGCAGAACTTCGACAGCTGAAGCAAGTGGTTTTTTTTAAGGAGAACGGTAGGAGAAGCCCCGACTGTGTTATATTAATATGTATAAAGGGCAATCCAGGGATTGCAATACAAGTAGGTGCGGTTATGGAGTATGAAATTCATATTCCTAAGGTAGGAATGTTGAAGTTCAGACCAAATAACCACAGTAGAATACAAGTTTTGAGAAGGGGTGGGAACCTATTACATTATAGGGAAAGAGTGTTGTGGAAATTACGTTTCCAAGTTGCCAGTGAGGCCGCGTTTCTTTGGAATATCAGCTCGTTTCTTTGCTTCCAAATTTCCCAGCATGTCGTGACAAATATGTCCATAAATGGTGGATCTGTCCAGCTTCTTTTTGCTTCTTGAATCATTTTGAAGAAATGTATGTTGTGATTCTAGTTGATTTGTATGATTGTCCAACAGGCATTGCTGAAATCGCATTCGAAGAATAGGTGGTATGTCAGTTCTTCCGGTGCTTCGGTGCATAGTACACATGAGTAGTCATCGTTTTCGATCTTGAACTGCTTTCTTCTTAGTAGGTTTCTGGAGTTAAGGCGATCCAGGAACATGAGCCAACAGAATATTTTCAGCTTCTTTGATAGCTTTGTCTTCCAGATCCAGATTATTGGTGGAGGTGGTGTTGTGCTGTTTTGGAAGTTGCCATTGTATATGTGGCTGGATGAGAAGCCTTTTGGGGATTTCTTGTATGACCATTTGTCGTTGTTGTTTTGTAAATCTTGGATGATGTTGGTTAGGAGGTTGTGTTCCTGCAGGGCCTGTATTGATATTGGTGTCTGGAAGTTGGTGTGTATGTTTGCTGTTGTGGTGTATTGTGCTATGGACACGTTTGGTCGTCTTGCGTTTGTGTATAGGTTGGGGAAAGTTGTGGATAATATAGATGTATGCCATTTGTCGTGCCACATGTTGACCGTGTCTCTTTGCCGATGTGTACCTGAGTGTGTTGTTTGAAACTGTCCCACTGGCTCATGATGTCCTTGAACCAGAAGGACCCTATGTTTGTAAGTTGGTGGGGCGGGGTTCCATCCGCACAGTATGAGTTGAGGATCAGGTGCACCCAATGTGTGTCTCTTTTGTTGTAAAGCTTGTATAGGAATTTTTGTATGAAGGCTTGGTTCATGAGGTTCAAATTTTTGAGTCCGATCCCTCCTTTGTTCTTTGGTGTTGTTGTGTTTTCCCATTTGACAAGCGGTTTCCCTTTGGCCATGATGTCTGAGCCTCTCCATAGGTAGGTTTTCCTGGATTTGTCTATTTGTTGGATTGTTTTTTGTTTGAGTTTGAGGGTGCACATTGTATAAATTGGCATTGATGTTAGAAGTGAGTCTACTATTGTGCATCTTTCAGCCATAGATAGATAGGTTGAGGTGGCATTGAGCATGCGTTCGATTTTGGTGGTCAATGGTAGGAAGTCTGTGGTTTTTGGTTTGGTGGTGCCCAGAGGTATGCCAAGGTAAGTGAAAGGCAGTGTGCCTAGTTGGCACCCAAAGGTTGCTGCCATGATGTTTGCTTGGTCTAGAGTAAGATTGATGGGGATTAGGGAAGTTTTTTGTAGATTGATCTTGAGTGTCGTGGCCGTAGAGAAACGGGCCGCAGAACTCAAGATCAATCTGTTGTTGCGATGCTTGTAGGGTAATGATTGTGTCATCGACGTATTGGATTATCGGAAAGTCTTGATTTGAAAGGTGTGACAGTGGGGGTGTTAGGAGGCCTCTTTGTTGGCGTGGTTTGTAAGATGTTGGAGTAGGTCTGCGGCTATTACGAAGAGGGCTGGAGAAAGTGGACAGCCTTGATGGACCCCTCTTCGACAGTGGAAGAATTTACCTGGTACTCCGTTGAGTAAGATTGCAAATGTGTTTGTTTATAGGATGTTGCTTGTCCAGTCTAACCATTGCTGTGGGAACCCTTTTTGGAGCAGTGATCTTAGGATGGCTCCGTGTTCCATTATGTCAAAGGACTTTTCAAAGTCCAGTTTCGGCATGATTATTGGTCTCCGTGATTTTTTGCATTGATGGATGAATTCCAGATTCCATGCTATGCAGTCTTGTATCGTTCTGGTTTTGATGAATCCGTACTGGTTGGCATGAATGATGTCGTTGAGGCATGTCTGTATTCTTTCTCCCATTAGTTTGCTTATGAGTTTGATGCTTGAGTTATGTAGGGATATGGGTCTGTAGTACGCTGAGGTTTCCGGGGTGGGTTTCTTCGGTATGAGTGTGATGATGGAGCTGTTGATTGGTTCTAGACTGCATCCATTGTTTAAGAATGTGTTGCAGAGGTTGTAGATGTCGGCTTTAATGATGTCCCATAATTTTTTGTAGAATTTGTTGTTGAAATCGTCAGGGCCCGAGGCTCTCTCTGATGGCATGTTTTCCACTGTACGATCAATCTCATCAGTTGAGATGGGTTCTGTGAGAATTTGGAGGTTTTGGTTTGGTGTGATAATATTCTCTAGTCCTTCCCATGTCGTGGTTGCGTTGGTGCATCCTAGTCTTTCTTTGAAGTCATTCCATAATAGTGTTGCCTTGGCTCCGTGATCCATTACTGTCCTTCCTGACTTGTCTCTCATGCTTGTGATCAAGTTTTGTCTATATCTATTTGTGGCTGCTGAGATGAAGAATCTAGTTGGTTCGTTCCCCAGTTTTGTCTATCTTTCTGTGTATCTCTGTTTCCAATATTCTTTTTGATGTTGCAATAGGCTTTCGGTGTGTCTCTTGATTAGGCTTCTGAATGTTTCTTCAAGTTGGCTGAGTGGCCTTTGTTCTTCTAGGTGGTCTATGACAAGGATAGATTCATTGGAGATTTTATCTTCTTGGAGAGTGAGCCCACCTATTTACTCCATCTTCTAATAGCTGCTCTGAGTGCTTTGAATTCCGTTGAGATGACTCTAGCAGCATCAAGTCCATGCATAGGTGTCCCATTCCATATGTGGGATACTAACTCTCTGAACCCCGACATATCAAACCAATAGTTCTCAATTCTAAATTGTTGGGACTTCGGGATGGTTGTCCCCAGTTGTACCATGCATGGGATGTGGTATGATGTTGTTTTGGCTAGGGGTAGCAATAGTGTCGCAGGGAATGAAAAGGTCCAGTGTGGCGAGGTGAAGCACCAGTCCAGTTGTTGTAGCAGTGGAGAGGCTTGCATATTGCTCCAAGTGTATTTTGTGTCTTTTAGGGGAATTTCTACCAATCCTAGCTGATTTATCACTGCATTGAATATCTGCATGTCTGTGTGGTTTCCTCCAGGTTTGTTTCTATTCTCCAGTGATCTGTAGTGGTTGAAATCACCGATAATGATCCAGTCTTGATCATTGTTGATGGTTAGAGAGGAGAACCAATCCATGAAATCAATTCTTGGGTGGCCCGTGCATGGGCCGTAAACTGTGGAAAGTGTCCATTCCTTACCATTTATGTTTGATGTGAACTTGATGGTGATTGCGAATTAAAGTGTTGGTTCCACTTTTCCTTGTAGAAGGCTACCATTCCATCCTACTAGGATTCCTCCTGAGGCTCCTTGTGAAAGGATGAATGCATATTGGTCAAAACGCTTTGGTGCTATTTGTTTGATCAGAGTGTGGTTTATTATATGTAGTTTTGTCTCTTGGAGGCAATATATGATGCAATTGGTTTCCTCTATTTTGGCTCTCACAGCTTGGTGTTTGGTTGGGTCATTTAGACCTTGGATGTTCCAGTTTAGGAACGACCATGTCTGTTGTGATGTATTATGCATTGGGGGGGGATCGAAATTTTTGAACGTGGCCCCAGACGTAATCTGGGTGGTGGTAAAGCTTGCTCGATTGCGAAATGGATGACATAGTTATATTCATCACCTCCCAGGGTACAAAAGACGGCTGCTCTGCAGCACTGTTTGAGCTAGGCCGGGGGTTAGACATACTACTACTGGGGCTACAAGGCCTATAAGCGTTGTGGTACATGACATCAGTAGTCACACACCACTGAAAACAAAAGATGCGGGGACTCATTGATCGATGGTCGGAGTCCCGCCCGCTGCTGCGTTGGGCAGCCTTAATGCGGCGATCACCATCGTCGTGGACTCCACATTGCTCGGCTTGTGCCTGCAATTCCAGTAAAGGAATGTGAGGGATGGGGTCTGAAGCAGTTTCAATATCATGGACGGTTGGGAATTTAGTTGGGCCTTGGAAGAGCTTTCGTTTGGTCTTACCGATGCGGGATGGAGCAGGCGTAGCTGCGGGGGCAGAGTGCGATGTACCGTCCCCTCGCCTGGTGAATCTTGTTGGCATGCGCCGCCCTTCCAGCGTCGCAGCAATGCGGGGACTCCGCCTAACTTGGTCATGCGAGACCGGAGGTTGATTGCAAGCTACTCTTTTGGTGGGAATGCAGTCTAAGTTGTGGTTTGTGATGGCATTGAGGGGTACCTGGGGGGGCTGAGTGGTCAGACGGTGGATGGTGTTGGAGGAGTCCTCGGTGAGTGGCCCGATCGGTTTCGAGCGAGTTCGGCGCCGGTAAACCCGCCCAAAGCAGTTAGTCCGGCGTCTCGAGGAAGGAGGGACGATCGGTTCCTGGGGGGAGCGAGGGCTCTGAATCTAGCTGTTGGGGTTTGGCCTCGCCGCGTGCCCAAGGCGGAGGATTCTGCTTGGTCCTGGGCTGGAAACCTGAGGGTTGGGCCTTGGTCGGAGGACAGACACCAGGGGTCTTGTGCTGCTGGGAAAGCCGCTACTAGGAGGCGGCGGAAAGCGGCCGAGTCGAAGGGTCTTAGCCAGTCAGGTTGCACTGTGGCGTCACCCTCGAGGAACTGTAGCGTTTGTGCGTTGTTGACGTAGTTGTGGGCGTGCTGCTAGTTGTTGGCGTTGGAGGAGGCGGAGCTTGCTTCTTTGTCGGGGTTGGTGCCTATGCTGAGCACCAGTTGATCTTGTGGCGGGGCGGGCCATGCATCCCATCCATTGTGGTTCTCCTAGATGCCTTGCATCGCCGCCATCGCTGCATCCCACACCGGAGCAGGGTTTGGGTTTGGTGGAAGGATGGGGAGGTGTAGGTTGCCGACGTTGTCGTCATTCAGCGGTGGTGGGGGGAAAGGGTGGGGGTTTCCCCCTAGAGGGACGTCGTCTTCCCCAGGGGGGATGTTGGGTAGGATGAAGGCCCCGTTGAGGACGATGACCGGGCACGACCACGAGTGGCCTTGCCCTCTAGCATCGCACTGCCTGATGACGATGTTGCAGGGGACGCTGTTGGTGCCGTTGTAGAGGCATCTACAGAGCACGTAACCGTGCTGATCCGGCACGTTGTGCCAGGAGAGGAGGTGGCCAAAGGTCGCCACTACGACGTCTATATGCTGGACGTCTTGATAGTCTAGGGGAAACCCTAGGATCATGATCCAGCCATTGTGGGTGTAGTTCGCCTGGCGCCTGTTGGTGCCATGGTCGTGGCGGGAGAAACCAATGATCTGGTTCTCCACGAAGAAGGGTTCATCGCGAAGCACGATGTCGCGGTGGTAGCCAGATTCGAGCCTGAATAGGCCAATGCCCAGCGGGGTGACACAGGACGAGATGACCCTGAGGCCGTAGTCCTCCTAGAGGATGTGTGCTATGCGGTTACAAAACCAGACGTACTGGTCGTGGTGGATGAGGCCGTCGCGGTCCTCTGCAATGAGGAAGCCCTCATGGCTTCGGAGAGCAGCGGTGCTGAAGTGGACGTTGATGCGAGGGAGTCTCGCCGTGCCACCGTGGTGGACAAATTGGTGGCCTTGGGGGATTAATCTCTCTGGGTTTACTGGTAAGTTGGCCATGGTATGCAAGGGCGCTTGGAAGGTGGTGAGTTGGAGGTTGTTCTGGTGGGTAGTGCTGTGTGGAGTCGAGATGTTTCGGGGGGGGGGGGGGGTTATATAGGGGGGCGGGTGGGGTGTTGGGGTTTCATGTCGTGGGTTTTCCCTGTGCACGTGTGGAGCAGTGGGTTCGCTGCCAGAGTTGGACTGTGGAGTACTTTCAGTTCGTGCAGGACAGCTAGTCTTTTGGGCTTCCATGGGGCGGTATACCCGGGACATTGCAGTGTTGTTCCTCGGAAGTTGTGCGACTTTCGGTACCCACACAAGGAAACGCCTGGCGGCAGAAGAGCAAAGGACGACCCTGTGGCCAGGCTGCAGGCATCAGATGCAACGAGCTGTCACTCGACAATTAGGGGTTAGGTGCTTCTGACCGAAGCACCGTTTGCAGCAGCCGTGAGGAATTAAGTTGTGCAAGGTGTAGGTGTCTCTGTTGCGTAGGGGCCAGGCCGTGTGTGCATTGGGAAGGGGCTTCTTGTGCACCGCCTTGGTGCTGCATATCGGGTCCTTGTTAGTAGCCAGGCCATCGAGTGCAATATTTATTCCACTCTGCGGCGTAGTTTGAATGTGGTATGGATGTCGAAAGTCCACTCTAGTAGTTAATGTAGGGGGGTACGCTTGCAGGGAAGTCGAGTGGTTGGGCTTGATCTCTTGTGGGCAATAGTAGTTGTGGCCTTTTTTGGTTCGCGGGACATGCCTTAAACTGGTTTGAAAGTGCCTGACCGTTGGTGGACCCAGGTCGCGCTTGGTTTCGGCGACCGGCCAGCTGGCTGCTAGGTGGGCCCTGTTGGAACTGAGGTTTTGAAATGGTGATCCCTTTCCCAGGATGGACGGCGCAATGCTGCTAGCCGCCGTGCGATGGGCGGTCGTCGCCGGTGTAAACGCCGCCGATAGCCGAACAGGGCAGAGTGACCGGTTGATGTTGTGGAAGACCTTGGGGACTGGGATGTTTGTGTGAGTGGCAAGGGGTTTGGGTCGAGGCATGATGGGGCAGTATAGGAGGCCGATTCTGATGGATTGTTGCTGTAGTGGGGGTTTGAGATTGGGCGTGTTTGTTAAAGGCGGAGACTTGGCCGGGGGGGGGGCGTGTTTGGTTGATGGGGGTGGCAAACGAGACGTGCTTACAGTGACGACGAGGTTTATGGGGGGGGCCGACAACCAGGAGGCGTCCTCCTCCTGATGCCAAGTGCGCAAGTCTCTGATCCAGTTTGGACCACCTTCGTGCCAGGGGAAGAAGTAAACGTTGAAGTGGGGTGTGGTAACCCTAGTAAGGGAGCGAACCATCCTCCCAACATGGCGTGAGGCCACTGCAAAGCGAAAGTGTCGGTCCCGAGCCATGGAGACATGGAACCCCCACGGGGTGCCGCCGAGGACGGCATGGAGGGCCCAGCCAACTGAATCCGCAGTTAGCCGAAAGGTGAAACGCGAAAGACCGCAAGCAGGAAGAAAGCACCTTCTTTGGAGGAGGAGGGGTGGTGGACTGGGGAGGAAAGCAGATGGAGCACCTTTTTTTGGATGTTCTTTCCGGTTGCTAAGTTCCAGGTGTTGATGTCGACCGTCGGTCGGTCGCCGTCCATGGCGCCGCGAAGGCGTAGGGGCGTTGAAAACGCCTGGAGGTCACTTGTGGAGGCATTCTGCCAGTGAAGCGGGGGCGGAGGCACTTGGGGGCGGGGCGGGGGGGGGGGGGGGGGGGAGCCGGGGGGTGAGGGGCGGGGGCTTCATCGCATGCATCCGACCCTGCTTCTCTAAGTTCTTGCTGAAGCAAGTGGTTAACCCTGCTTGGCTAGTGCTGGGTGATTTTAACCTTATATATCAAGATACATACAAGAACAATGGAAGATTAAATAGACGAATGATGTTGCGTTTTCGCAGAACCCTCAATAACATGGAGGTGTTAGAGGTTCCACTAATAGGAAGGAATTTCACATGGACCAATGGACAAGCCCCGGCGACGTTAACACGTATTGATCGAGCTTTTACAATTGTCATTTGGCGGGAATCTTATGCAAACCCGATTCTGCAGACTGCATCATCATCTGCTTTGGACGATTGCCCAATCTTTTTACATCCAATGGCTAGACCTCCCAGGTGTACCTTGTTTAAGTTTGAAAATCACTGGCCATCTATGCCCGAGTTTCAGGAGTGTGTCAGTTTGGCGTGGAGTAAACCTGTGCACAACAAATACAATCCTATGATGGCTTCATCTATTTGCAGAGATGTCATTGCTTGGTTAGAGGAGGCACAAGAATTCAGGATACTTGCAACTAAAGAACTGGAACTGAAGAATCTACTTAAGAAACGTATACTCGGGCTTGCAGCGATTGGAAAATCCAGAGCCAAGCAGCCCTCCCGTATTAACTGGCTTAGAAAGGGGGACACTAATACAAGTTATTTCCATGTTGTGGCCAATATCAGAAAGCAGAAAAACTTTATCTGGAAACTAGAGAAAGATCAAACTATCATCAGTACGCAGGAGGAGAAACATCGAGTAATTTTTGAACACTTCTCCAATCACATGGGCACACACTGTCCCCGCAGCTGTGGATTAAACTTGAGCAATCTACACTGGGAACCACAAGAACTACAACACTTGGACCAGCCCATAACAGAAGAAGAAGTAATGACTGTTATCAGGACCCTCCCTAAAAACAGGGCTCCTGTACCAGATGGCCTCAATGGTAAGTTCCTGGCAACTTGCTGGAACATTATAAAGGTGGACTTCCTCAAGGCAGTAGAGCAGTTCAACCTTGCTAACACGCAGGGACTGAATCTACTAAATCATGCTAATGTTGTACTTATTCCCAAAAAACAGGATCCAAGAAAAGTGAGTGACTACCGACCTATTAGTCTCACACACGTCTTTGCAAAGGTAATCTCGAAGGTGCTGGCAAATAGATTAGCACCCGAGCTGGACAAGATAATATCTCTCAATCAGAATGCTTTCATTAAGAAAAGGTGCATACACAACAACTTCATATTTGTACATCACGCCATCAAACATCTGCATGGCAGGAAGACTCCGACCCTCTTTGTCAAATTAGACATTTCAAAGGCATTCGATACGGTTAATTGGGCATATTTATTGGACACCTTGAAGCATCTGGGGTTTGGGCAAAGATGGCGCGACTGGATGGCTGCCTTATGGGGCACCTCTTCTTCCTCTTTCTTGCTAAATGGTATGCCCGGGAGTCAAATTTCCCATGCTCGAGGAGTTCGCCAAGGAGATCCGTATTCGCCCATGTTGTTTCTCCTTGCCATGGAACCTCTTATCAAGCTATTCCAAACTGCTCAGTAGAAAGGCTTCTTGGGGAATTGCCGGGGCTCAAGAATCATCTTTGAGTATCATTATACGTGGATGACATTGCGGTTTTCCTGAGACCAGTGGAGCAGGATATGATAGTCGCAAAAAGAATACTGCACATTTTTGGAAAAGCCACATGACTGATCACTAATGTGGAGAAAACAGAGGTATACCCTATTAACTGCCCTATGGTGGATTGGCAGGGCATGGGTGAGCTACAGGTGGCCATATTGTCATTACCCTGTTCGTACTTGGGAATTCCCTTGCATATAGGTAGATTGCCTCGCACTGCGTATGGACCTTTAGTGGACCGGATTGGGGCAAGACTAGCTGGTTGGAGAAGAAATTTACTCTCCTATGCAGGGTGTGAGACCCTGATGAAATCAGTACTCTCAGCAATGCCAACTTATTTTATGACAGTGTATAAGCTTTCAGTATGGGTAATCAAAGCCATTGATAAATTCAGAAGATCGTTTTTGTGGAAAGGGGAAGACTCGGATAGGGTGAGAGGAGGAAAATGTCTTGTGAAATGGAAGGTCTGTATAAGGCCTACAAAATGGGGAGGACTTGGTATAAAGGACTTGACAAGGTTTGGAAGGGCATTGCGGCTGAAGTGGGTGTGGCATAGTTGGGATGAGTGGGACAGACCGTGGAAGGACCTTATCAAACATCAGAACTCGTCTGATCGTCAGCTCTTCTTTGCCTCCACACTGATATCGGTTGGTGACGGTAAAAACACTCCCTTCTGGGAGGCCAGTTGGTTAAATGGAAAGGCCCCGAAGAACCTGACCCCTGCACTTTACAAACAAGCTAGGTTCAAGAACAGAACGGTTGCCCAGAAACTGCCCAATGCTCGCTGGATTAACAATCTATCCTCTGTTAACACTGAAGATCAGCTAGATGAACTTTTTCTTCTAGCTACTACTCTGAGCAATATTGGACTGTCTACAGAGAAGGATCGGATTATATGGAGGTGGACGCCAAATGGGATGTTTTCAGTTGCATCAGCATATGAAGCGCAATTTGCTGGGAGCATTATTAATCCATGGGCTGATTATATATGGAAGGCAAAGGTGCAACCTAAATGCCGACTTTTTGCTTAGTCGTCGGTCATGGCAAGATCCTCACTGCAGACAATCTGTTGAAGCGTAATTGGCCATGCGAACCCATGTGTTCCTTCTGCTACTGCTTTCCGGAGACTGCGGATCACATTCTCTCACAATGCAATTTCGTAGAAGCAGCATGGCACAAGATAGTAGACTCTATTCACATCCCAACTTTGTGCCGAGATGTCAACACAGAGGGGGCAATTTCGTGGATAATCAAAATCACACTACAGGGTCCTGCTGCTCAGAAGCGTATACGTGCTGGCATCTTAATCTCCTTTTAGTGGCACCTTTGGAAGGAACGAAATCGACGGATCTTTCAGCAAGAAGAGTCTTCCTATAATCAAATAGTCAGGCTCACCATTGAAGACCTCGCAATGTTGAATGCGGCCTCTCATAGTAGTCTATAGTCTACAGGTGTGAGTGTACTATGTATCGATTTTTGTTTTTACTCTTGAAATGTATGCAATGGGTGTGTAGTCTGTACTAGGATTTCTATTCTTCTTACTTAATGAAAGGCAGAGCTCCTGCCATTGTTTTCAAAAAAAAAAAAATAGGTTCAGAAGCATCAGCAGCCAGTTGGGTGAAACAATTCGGGCAGAGAACAGTGTAAGCATGGGATTCAGTTTCAGTTATTTACTGGAAATCTTGAACATGAAAAAAAATTTATACTGTAAATCTACTGCAGCTGAATCATTGGAGTTACCAGGCATTGTTTGTCAGGTAATTCTTCCTCACCAAACCACCTTGGAGGATCATACCCTTATCCACCTGCATGTATATCATATAACACAGCTCGATTCAGAAGTTGCTTTTGCCTTCAGGTATAAGTAAAGGAAGTGCATCACGTGCAGACCTGTGCACAGGTTCAAGTCTCCTCCAACCATGTAAATATTACCTCTAAGTTGTCATAAATATTGGCGGCCAGAGTACTAATGCGAAGGAGAGCAAGTATTTGGTGCAGTATTTGGTGAAACAGGTTACCTGATGTCTCCCGGTATTTGCTAAGTTACCTCTATTTTAACAGGTTCAAGTCGCGGTATACAACCCCTCAGCTTAGATTAATGCCAGGCCCATTCACCTACTGCTTGCTTAGTTCATAAACTGTTACTTGACAAGTCAAATCCACTATAGTAATCCTAGCAGCCATGAACCACCACACTTACATTGTACTAGTTGCTACCACCGGGAGCTAAGTGATTGACGGAGTCATCTCCTCCACCCTCTTCTCCTGGAGACGGCGTGTGAAGGTTTTGTGCTCTTGACAATGATCTTTAATAATAAAAATGATACATGTTACAAGTATACTAACGGGTTACAAAAATTGAAAGAGAACATAACAAGCGTATTATATATACCTGTGTTGCAAGGGGATGAGATAGTGGAGGCATTTGTAGCAGAGGAGACATATGTAGCTGTGGAGGCGGCGGTGGCGATGGCATAGCAACAGCAGACAGTCCAAGCTGAGAAATGTATCCCTAAAATATTTCTAAATTGTTTAGCATGTTTGTTCTCTAACTCGATCACATGAATACTTGAACATGTACCTGCAACTGTTGTTGCCATGTTGCCATGCCTGAGAAGTAGCCATTCATGCTCTCTTATTTTGTCTCATGCAAGCCTGCACTTGATGTAAACATGGACTCATCTCTTGCATGCGTACGTCGAGACGAACCATCTTCGCTCTGTGTTGACCGTGACTGCGAGAGGAAATCATCGGTGTTCAAGATACCATTGAACATCAAATACCTATAAAAGTGATATTTCATAATTAGAAGTTGACAGTTGAAAACTAATGAAGTATGAGAAAAAAGTTATATGAGGGACAATTTCACCTCCCATGACGCTTTCCCCACTGGAGTTGTACAAAGCCACGACGTTGACGTCCTCCTTTCTCCAATCATAACCATCTCCATGACGTCGGACAACCTCTCGAGCATATCTCGCCTACATAAAAAATTAATTGTCAAACAACTATACAACAATTTAATTGCTTAATCAAGTACATGTACTATACAACATATTTGACTAGTATGACACACCAAGCTCTGAGTCGCTGCTGGAGTGCACAGTTGATTGTCAGTGGTGTCCCTATGTCCTCTTATATAAGCATCAATGAAAGACAGTTCCTCGCCACTTTCTGCAGCCTACAGAGATAATAGAAACATTAATGCACAAAACACATAATATGAGCAAATTCTACATGTACTAAATTCACCATTCGTTTTGCAAGACGAATATGACCATCTCCACCGTAATGATGGAGAACGTCATCACCTTCCTCACAGTTGCGCCTCTTGGAGTTAGATTTCTCTCAATACTCCCTCGACATCCAGTAAGCACATAAAGCATCATAAGAATCAGGGCACTTAACCATCCAAGGAATTGTTACCTGACGGTACTGATCCACCTCTAGGTATGTTTTCAAAGCCCCCCATACTTTTATTCATCATCCGTCCAAGCTTCTCCTTGTAGTACAAACACACAACCGTGATTCTCGCATTGTACATGATGTCATTCACCACTTTGCGCGCTGCTGCATGAAAACTTTGCCCTGCGGTGTTGCTTTATGAAAAATGAGGTCTTATGAAAAATGAGAAAAAAATGAGGTGTTGCCTTGTGGTAACTAGAAAGAGACTTACACAAAATATTGATCCATCTCTTCAATGTTTGTATACACGTATAACATACAAGAATTCCGTTCTTTTTCTGAAACCACATGCCTACTGCTGCCACCAACTGTTTTCCCCTTCCACTCAAAAATACTTAGATTACCACAAGGAGTTCCTTCATATACATGGTACCTTGTTGTAGGGGTATAGACATTGTGTTCCTGAGCAAAGAATGTACTTGAAAAGTATGCTACCTCTTTCAGAGCAAATGCTTCTGCAATACATCTTTCTACTCTTGCTTTATTCAAAACCATTGCTCTAAGTTTTTTCAGTGTCCTTTGAATGTGGTACATCCACCTACATTGCACGGGGCCACAAACATTAGCTTCATAAGGCAAATGCACAAGAAGATGTTGCATTACATTCATAAATCCTGACGGGAATACATTCTCCAATTTACATATGAGCGAAAGTATTTCTTTCTCCAATTTCTCCATCATTTGAATTGTAATTTCCTTAGCACATAATTGTCTATAAAAGAAACTAAGTTTGGCAAGCACCCTCCACACATCTTGGCACACATATGCATGAAACATTACAGGAAGAAGTTTTTCCATGATTATATGATAATCGTGGATTTTAAGATTATTGAACACCCAATTCTCAATATTTGTTGTGAGCTTGAACCCAGCACAGTAACCGTCAGGAAACTTTAGTTGTTGCAACCAGTCCATAATTTCTTTACATTCTTTAAATTTTAGACAAAATGGAGCACGTGGCATTCTCTGTTTTCCACCACCATCTTGTGCGACTTCTAGAGTCAGATGATTACAAAACTCTGCGAGATCTTTACGAGCTTTAAGATTATCTTTGGTCTTCTTGAGATTGAAACATGTGCTAATGATGCTTTCAGCTACATTACGTCCCTGATGCATTACATTGATGTCGTGCAGGAGTAACAATGACTTAGTATAAGGGAGGTCCCATAAACCACATATATGAGTCCAATTATGCTCCTGACCAGAACCAACAAACCCATCATCTGGAGGGACAAGTTGACTGAGCCATTCTGCAATTTCAGCACTACTCAAAAGTTTCGGGCGGACCCTTTGTTATAATTGTATCCTTCCAAAATGCATTGGCTTGCTTCCTGAAAGGGTGATTTCCTGGAAGAAAATGTCGATGGCAATCAAGAAAACACAGTTTCCCCCCATGATTAAGTTTAAAACAATCTGAGTTTGAATCAAAAATTGGACACAAAGTTTGTCGTGTGTGCTCCATCTTGAGAATACCATGTATGCAGGAAAATCATGGACCGACCATAAGTATGCTGCTCGCAAGTTGAATTTCTGTTTTTTGTAGTTGTCATATGCTTCAACCCCGGTCCATAATTCTTTCAGTTCCTTAATCAACGGTTGAAAAAACCCCACTAAACGTTTTCCTAGATGTTTACAACTAGGAACGATTGGAGAAAAGAACATGTATTCATATTTCATACACATGGTGGGTGGAAAGATAGTATGAAATAGCAAAGACTTGCCAACATAAGTATGAGGCTGCAAATATATTGAACGGTGTGAAACCGTCTGTGGGTAAACCAAGGAGAACATTTCTAGCATCTTTTGCAAAATCTTGATCAAAAGAGTCCAGTGCCTTCCAAGCCTCAGCATCAGATGGGTGTGTCATTACTCCCTTCGTTTCACGCACACCATCGGTTGATTTAGAAAGAAACAACCGTTTCAGCCTAGGTGCAAGAGGCATATATGTTGTTTCGCTTCCACTTTTGTCTTCACTAATTCACTGTCATCAATTGTAACCTCAATGTATCAAGATTGTTCACAAACCGAGCAATGTGTCGCATTTGCATTCTGATTCCAGAAAAGCATACAATTGTTAAGACAAAAATCAATCTTTTCATACTTCATACCAAGCTCTACCAATAATTTATTGGATTGGTACATGTCTCTCAACAACTTATGATTTACCAGAAGAATGTATGAGATCAAGTTGATGAGATCATCGTAGCACTTGTTCGAAAAACTATACTTTGACTTTATGGACATGAGCCGAGTCACAGTCAAAAGGACAAACACTTTAGTGTGCTCATGTAACTCTTCACGAAATGTTGAGAGAATTATGTAGAATTCCTCAACTTTAGGTCCAGGATTTTCATCAGATTCATCTGCACCATAATCACGATCTAGTGCTTCAGCCATGTCTCCCATTCTGTCCTCGTTTTCACTATCTCTCTCATCAATAACAACATTGCCCTGGTATAATCCACCATGTTCATACCATGTTTCATAACCTAACATAAACCCAAATCTACAAAGATCTCGTTCCATCTCAAACTTCTCTATGAAAAAAAAAGTTACGACACTTGCTACATGGACATTTGACAAAGCAGTTTGTCGATAAAGAGAATGCACGACTGATAAAGGCGTTAGTATTGATGGCCCATTCATTCGAAGGCGCTGCATTCTTCTACCAACCATCATACATCCATCGTCTATCATCACCCATCTTTCAGACTATACAATGAAAGAACAAAAAACTAAGAAATATGCATGTTTATGATGCTCCTACATCTACTAGGAAGGATAGATCCTAAACCCATCCAAGAGTGACTGAAAGAGCATGCTTATGACGAGACACAAGATCTGGATTCGAACAAAATTTCGGCAGCATAACCCCACTGTTCTCCAACTGCACGCACAAAAATAGTGCAGCGGAGAACAACGGGGTAATGCCGTCGAAATATCGTTCGGACCCAGTTCCCGCGTCTCGCCATAAGCGCGCTCTCTCGGTCACTCTCAGACTGTCCAAAAAGGGACAATTCCGAACCAACACACCTCACATGCGTAACGCATGTGAGACATGCCAGTTCGGAACGGGTGACGCATAGGTTACGTTACTCATGAAAAATGAATGAATAAAAATAGACAACAAAGTAGAGAAGGAACATATTTTCTAAATTACCTGCAGCTAAGAGTGTGAAAGTAGACAGTGATGCACACAACACAGGCGAGTCGAAGAACGGGAGGCACAACACAGCACAAGCTAAGAAATAAGAAAAGAATTTTCTCAGTTCAGGTAAACCACTTCCATGATGCCATCAATGACAAGAAAATAGAGTTGTTCATAATGCAGAAATGAAGTCAACCAGTGTACTCACTCGTTATCTTTCTTTGCTCGGTGCTCCAAAAACTTTTAGAATTTCAACAACATTTCCTTTGTCAACCTGGACAAAAAGTAAATTAGCAGAAGAAAGCAAACTTACAATATAAATAGTAAATTGTAAACTGCAGTGTGACAGTAGTTGACTCCATCAACACTGAATGCAAGGTTAAACGACTTTTTGGACAATAATCAATAGGTATATTTGTTAAATACAACTTGTCAAAACTGAAAATGGAGGTGTGGTAATCCAATAAAAAAAATACTTGCTGACAAAACTTTGAGTATGACTTTGAAATTTTACGTGCGCCCCAGTCTATAGCTGCAACCATATATACCACCAGTCCACCACCGTATGCATCAGCTGCGCCCCATCAACAGTGACCATTACCAAGCAAAACTTGATTGAACTAAAGTGAGCTTAAGCCTTGAATACTGCTGAATTGCTGATAGTTAAACAGCATGAGAATCGAGCTCAAACATGGCTCATGTGGATCATAAGTCAATCTCAAGCCACATCGCAGCCATATCGCAAAAATTACTAAGATTATTATGTGACTTTTGCAGCTACTGGTTTCACATTAAAAATCCTATCAAACTCATTATGTCTCCATCTACACGCAGCTGACAGGGCGCAGCATACAACCATAGATCCGAACAGCAGGGCGCCAGACTATCGAAAGTTTCTCCATCTACACGAGTGCGTCCTGCGGTCTAAAATCCACATCTTTTCGAGGAACCCCCCTTCCCCTACCCCAAATCTGCACGGCAGGAACCAGCAAAAATCATCTCAAGAAATAATCGCAGAAAGCAGTGAAATCGAGAGGCAAGAGAAGGATTACTTGCTGTGTGAGCCCCCCACCGTTTGCTCGACTGGTAAAAGAAGCAGCTTTACCCTTCCGCCTGCGCGTTTGATCTGCGAGAGGTGTGGTATTGTGTGTGAGACGAGTGTTCTGCTCGCAGCATACAAACATAACAATACATATAGGATTAGGATTAAAATCCTACCAAACTAATTATGTTTTTTCAGTCAACATGCAGCTGACAGCAAACTCATATGTTTTTTTAATCAACATGCAGCTGACAGGATTAGGATTAAAAATCACAAATGAAGCACAACATACCGAATGTGATGCCATGGTGTACGAGGGGCGGGACGATGGGATGGAGGCGCGGCGGCCAGAGGGGCGGGACTGAGGCGCGAAGGCCGGTTGGATGGGGCGGCAGCGTATGGGGTGGAGAGACGGCGTATCACTACAGGAAACCCGAAAGATTACGTTAGTCAAATTAATTTACGTGGACCGGCCGACGTAAGTAACTTAACTTACGTCGACCGTTGGACGGCCGCGTGCCCGTAGCCGACGAAAGTAATTACCGACGGCATTAATGTGCCACCTACATCGACCCAAGATCTGGGCCGACGGAAGTTGTGCGCTAATTATGTTGGTCCAACTCTAGGCTGACGTAAGTTACATTGGCTGACGTAAGTAGAGGATTTAACTCTACCCACGCGGGCCGCGCGCAGCCCATTCCATGCTGTGTGCCTCTTTCTCCACCGCACCGCGCCGCGCGCCTCTTCGACTCCATGTTGTGTCACCGCCGTCGTGCCACGCCGCCGCACCGCCCTACCGCGTCGCCGCCCCTGTGTTGAGCTGCCCCCACCGCGCCACCCCCACCCCCGCCGCCCGCAACATGCCGCCCCACCGCGGCGCCCGCACCCGAGCCGCCGCCCCACTGCACCACGCCGCCACCCCACCGAGTCGCCCGCACCGCGTCGCGGCCCCACCTCGCCGCCTGCACCGTGCTGCCACCCCACCCCGCCGCTGCCTAACCGCGCCGCGGCCCCACCGCGCTGCCGCCCCACCGCATCGTGCTGCCACCCTACTGCGCCGTCGTCCCAGAGCCGGAGCACTGCCCCCGAGCCGGACTGCCACCCAACCACGCCCGAGCCCGACCGGCTGCCTCCACTGAGCGGCACCGAAGTCAGTGAGCCCGCCCCCTTTTGCCACTGTTTGTATTGCTAATTTTTTTGCAACTGTCAATTGCTAGTTAGTGAGTACATAGCTAGTTAGTGAGCACTCAGCTGTCAATTATCAATTGTTTATAAATTAGTTTCAGTTAGTTGCAATTACATTCAATTATTTAGCAATTATTTTCAATTAGTCGCAATTACATTCAAAATTTGATGACTGATGAAATTTAGTTGTTTAATTGCTTAATTCTTTATTATTTACTAATTAGTTGTTTAATTGTTTAATTCCTTTTTAAATATTTTGATTGCTTGAGTGTTTATTTATGATATGTATATAAACGGGCTCCGGGCCGACTCGACCCGGCAGAGCCCATTTATGGCCCGACACGGCCATTTAGTAGTCACTTATGCGTATAGACGGGCACGAAGACGAAAAGCGACGGCGATGACGGCAAGCTCCCGCGCGTGGACGGCGGGATCCGACAGATCATAAGGTACGACGACTGTCTCGTAAAGACATTCGATTGTTAAAGGCATGCCTAGATGGTTATAAATTAGAATGGCTGACCAAGTTCTCCGCCTCTTTCTGGTTTTTTCCTCATTCTCTCTTGTTCTTTCCTCTCTCTCAGAATTGACTCAAAAATGAAAAAATTAACGTAATCTGTACAATATGTGTTACCCATTTTGAACCGGTCCGTCTCACATGCATTATGCATGTGAGGGGTGTCAGTTCAGAATTGTCCCTTTTTTGGACAGCTTGGGAGTGACCGAGGGGGCATGACTTGTGATGAGACGCGGGTCTGGATCTGGACGAGATTTCGACGACATAACTCTGTTGTTCTTTGCTGCACCATTTACGGGTGTGCAGTTGGAGGATAGCGGGCTTATGCTGCCAAAATTTCATCCGGATCCAGACTGCGCATCTTGTTATGAGCAGGTTCCACTCGGTCACTCTTGGGTGGGTTTAGGACCAATCATTTCCCATATAAGTAGGATCGTGACATTAAACAAAGTATAAAGTAACCATAATTTCTCTGGCTTTAAACTACAGAGTCAAACATGGCTGAAGACCGCAGTTGGACAGGTTGGAAGAGCAGAACTGGTGGTCACTCAGATGAGTGGTACGCCAAGATAGAAGCTTTTGTAGAACGAGTTTTTTCGTTGTCAAACAGCGTTAAGGCGCGGTGCCCATACACGAAACGTCAGAACCGAACGTTTTTGGACAAAGTGGAACTTTTGATGCACTTGTGTCGAAATGGTTACGGGTCACATTATGAGATGTGGACCTTCCACGGTGAGACAGCTTCTCAAACTATACAAGAAGTGGAAGCGGATAATGATGATGACACGAGGGTTGATATGATGGATGAGATGCTGGAAGCTATACAACCAGAGCTTACAAAAGGATCCTCCTACAACAGAGGTTAAAAGTTCTTCAAGCTTCTCAAAGCTTCAGAACATTTGTTGCATGGACACAATGAAATGACAATCGTCACTTTTGTTTCTAGACTTATGGAAATTAAGTCTAAGTACTTTTTTCTAATAACCGTTACAATAACCTCTTTAATTTGTTCATTGATGTCGTTTCACATCCCCACAAAGTTCCTAAAGATATGTATAAGTTGAAGAAAATTCTTTTCAGTCTCGATATGAACTATGAGAAGATTGATGTGTGTCCGAACAACTGCATGCTTTTCTGGAGAGAGCATTCCAATGAGAACAAATGTTTGAAATGTGGTCAACTGAGGTTTGTCGAAGTTGTTAATAACGATGGTGATAATATGATAGAAGTCGCACGTAAGCAGCTTGTTACTTACCTGTGACGCCTAGGTTGAAGCGGTTGTTCTTTTCAAAAAAAAATGCCAGACACATGAGATGAAACATAGAAGATGAACGTCATAACAATGGAGTCATGACGCACCCGTCCGATGATGATACATGGAAGGCGCTGGACCAGTTCGATCCAGATTTCATCCGTGAAGCGAGAAATGTTCGCATCAGTTTAGCGACAGATGGGTTCTCGCCATTCAGCACAAACATCACACCATACTCTTGTTGGCCTATCTTTGTCATCCGTACAACCTACAACCGACTTTTTGCATGAAGTATGAGTTCATGTTTCTTAGCCTCATTGTACCTTGGCCGGATCATCCTGGGTCATGTCTCGACTGATGTTGAAAATGTTGTGGACAAGAGTCGAAGCGTACGACTGTTACAAGAAGCATAAATTCAACCTTCGAGCTTCTTATTTGTGGCCTGTCCAAGATTTTCTGGCATACATCATGTTTTTTGGATGGAGCACTCACGGTTGGTTGACGTGTCCGATATGTGCTTTGGACACCAATTGCTTTCGACTTACCCATGGAGCCAAGATATCTTACATCGATTGTCACAGACGTTGGCTGCCTCCGAATCACGTGTTTAGGAAATAGAGGAATGTCTTCATAAAGGACACGTTGTCACTAAAGGACCATCAAAGAGTCTTAACAGGTCAGAAATATCTGATATGTTGGACAAATTGGTGCCAGACGAAGGTCGTCCTGGATATTTTGAAGGTTACAGAGACAAACACAATTGGAATCACATATGTGGACTTTGGGAGCTACCGTATGTGAAGTCGTTGATTCTAAGGCACAACATTGATGTCATGCATCAAGCGCGTAACATGGCCGAATGTATCATAAGCACATGCATGGACATGATGGGCAAAATGAAAGACAATTTAAAGGCTCGAAAGGATCTCGCTGAGCTTCGTAACCGTCCAACTCTTGAGCTCTCCGAAAATGGTGGTAAACCAAGCGCTTTTTTCTGTCTTCGACCTAAAGAAAAGAAAGAAGTTCCTGAATGGTTGCAAAGTTTGAAATTCTCAGATGGTTATGCAACTATTTTGAGACAAGCTGTGAATGTGAAAACAGTAAAGCTAATTGAGTTAACGAGTCATGATTATCACATAACCATGGAAATACTTCTGCCTGTTATATTTCGGGGCTACTTTGACGATGCAGTGTGGAACGTTTTAGCTGAGCTTAGCCACTTCTATAGACAACTCTGTGCTAAATAATCACGACAAAGATGATTATTAAGATGGAGAAGGAGATTCTGGCACTATTGTGTAAGATGGGAAAAAAATTCCTCCAGGGTTCTTTAATCCAATGCAACATCTCCTAATCCATCTTCCATTTGAAGCGAAAGTGGGCGGTCCCGTGCAATATAGGTGGATGTATCATATTGAAAGAGTACCAAGATATCTGAAACCAATGGTTGGTAATAGGGCAAGGATTGAAGGATGCATTGCCGAAGATTTTACTTTTAAGGAATTAGGATACTTCTCAAGTGTTTACTTTGCAAGGAACACAATATAAATACTTCGACAATGCGGTATGATATGGATGAGAAACCTCCTTGTAGCGATCTCTCCATTTTGGCAATAAGAGGCACTACTGTTGGTAGTTACACTTCCTACGACGTTAGCAGAAAAGAAAGGCGTGCTACTTTCTTCTACATGTACGCTAATATGGATGAGATGGGGAAATATTTCGAGTAAGTGTTTGTCCTACATTTATGCTAATAAGCATATTTTGCAACACATCTATAAAAGGTTCTCTTTTCGTATAGTGAGTTTGACAAGCAAAATTGGGGACATAGACATCAACCTACGAGCAAACAAATAGAAGGAATGGGGTGGGAAGGAATAAACGAAGAACCTAATTTTCTTTCTTGGTATTGAGATCATGTAATGTTTTCTCGTTAACTTATCAGTATTAACAATGTTTTCTTATAACTAACGAATATTTACAAAGTTTTCTAATAACTTCATATCTTGGACAGTGCAATAAAGATGCCAACTATCCTATGGAGTGGTTAAAGTTAGAAGCCATGGTCAATATGATGTCAACGACTTTCGATTCTGTACAACTCAATTTCAATATCTTCGTCCTCTCGCGACAACATGTAATACCAGAGTTGTGATAAGTGCATTCAATTCTCAAGAATGTAGAACTCATTACTATGGTATTATAGAAAATCCCTTAATTTGATTTTGTCAGAAACAAGGAAATTCGATCAGTATTATTTGACTATGAATGGTTTGATGCTAGTCGTGCAATTCGACTAAACCAATTTGGTATGGTCGAAGTAAAACACAAGGAACGTTTGAAAGGAATTGATTCATTAGTTCTTGCACACCATGTGGAGAAAGTGTACTATCTACCTTATCCATGCAATACACTCAAAGCTTGGTAGGTGGTACATAAGGTGAATCCTTGTGAGCGGTTATACGCTCCAGGAGATGATGATTACCGTGAGGAAGCTGAGGTTGATGAGGTCTACCAAGAGGAAGAGTTGCCAGACTCGTTCTCAGTCGAGCCTAGTGTAGGACTTGATGACTTAGTTGGAGACACTCAAGATATTGAGACGAGCACGGAAACGGAAACAGAAACTGAAGATATCGATGACTTAGTCATGCCTGCTGCTATGCAGAAACGAAAACAAAATGCAATCAAGATAATCACGGAAAAAGAAGATCGATGGGCTGGTTGAAGAAGTAGGGTGCATAACCGTGACGTTGATGAATTCTGAAATTTATGAAGTAACTTTTTCTTCACTAACTTAACATGATTTTTATATATTATCTTAGCATATTAATCAATTTTCCTTACAACAGGATGTCGTCGAAGGGAAGGAGAAGGGGAAGGGGAAGGCAGTGAGAGGTTTTGCGCCAGCACGAGACCCTTTCTCAAGTACCTCATCAGCTAGGAGCAGACGTTCCCAGCTATTGGCGCACATTCCAGAGTTTGCGGCTCGGGTTCAGTCGGGTGACGTGCACATGGAGGTAAATTTCAGTTGTCAATCATGTTATTTTAAATTGCACTTATAAATAGTTATTTCTTATCAATCTTTTTGTTTTTGCAGTCAAACTCAGAGTCATCTGAGTCGGACTTAGAGGCTAGGGGGCCGCCACAGGAGCCAGCTGGCCTCCCTTCGAAGCTGACTAGCACTAGTCTCCCTTCGGAGCCGGCTAGCCTCCCTTCGAGCTTTGGTGGTGACAAGCCTTCTAGGTCACAGGACGCAGTGGCGCTGTAGAGGCGACGGACGAGGAGGACCCACTTTGCGGCTCCTCCTCCAATTCCTACTCAACAGATCACTATCTGTCCTGTCGGAGACAAGTAAAAAACCATATAGTATATTAAATATTAGATGTTGTCTTCTGCTACTTAATGAGTTATCATATTTTGTACATGTTGTTACAACTTTTCGTTCACAAGGGCCAGAAACACCACAGACAGCTTAACGGTGTCCTGGGGGCTATAGTTAAGTTGCACTACCCCAATGTCATCGACGGTTTCCCGACCATGTTGTGGGATGACTACGCTCGTATCTCTCATGAGGTCCATGACACCCATCAAGGAGCCGTGTGGAACAATTTTATGGTAAATTTATCTGTTTAATTTTTTTAACTCATTTAAATTGTTAATTCATATCACTTGAATATTTGTTTTCTTACAATTGAGGTACCAGGTAGAGGAACCAGGCATGGAGGAGCACGCAAGATGCATGTTACACTACAATGCTCAGAAGCTCGCGACGGCGACATTGTCGAACGCCCGAATCCATGCCGTCAACGTGTACCATAAGTTACACCCCGGGGAGCAGCAGTAGGAAAGGGGTCCAGTTAGGAAGGACTTCGACACGTACTTGACAGAGGAACAATACACGGTGGTAAGTTTTTATTGTTAAATATTTACAATTCCTATGTATGTTAACTGCATTAATGAAATATGAAATATATGTATGTTAGTATTTCCTGGTTACAAGGTTGACCCGAGGCGTACGTATCTCTCTGTCGGCACTGGGCTAGCGATGCTTCCATCGCTAAGTCCATAAAGGCAAGACAATGTCACCTAGGGTCCGAGGGTAAGCACAACTACGGCGGCGACGACTACTTGCGTTTGGCTAAATGCATGGTAAGTACATTTTAAGTTCATTTATGTGTTTATAATATTTTTATCTCACTAACGCAGCTATACAGGAGCGAGAGATTGGTCATGAGTTGATCCTGACCCAGGTTTGGAAGAGAGGTCACAAGGGCAGTGACCCTTCTCAGCCAGGGCAATGCAGTCAGGTCGCGGCCGATCGACTGGTAAGTTTTAAAAATTCATCAATTTCATTAAAACTAATACTATTATTGGCACGCTTACATGATTTCCTTGTTTTTTTAGGTAAAGTACGTATAGCAGATCGCGAAGATACACGACGAAGATTACGATTGGGAAAACCTGTCGATCGACCCTCAAGCTTTGTATGCGAGCGGAGGCGGGAATGCCCATGGGCGATGAGTTGGTCATTTGTTTCATTTCTTTTTCAATCCATCTTCTTCTACTTAGTTTTTTTATTCTTTTGCAGGTTTGCTATTTTTGATGGAGTTGTCGACTCGAGGTTGGTGAGACCTCCAAGATGCGCTTCATTGACGCAGGCCTCGTCTATTGGTTTGTCAAGTGGTCATTTCTTGCAGACCCAGTTGGAGATCATTGTCTTGAAGGAGACATTGGCGTAGACTCAAGCGGAGCTGGAGAGGTAGAGGGCGGAGCAAGAGAGGTAGAGGGTGGAGCCGGAGAGGACGAGGGAGGAGCAGGAGAGGTCGAGGGCCTTCTAGGAGGTCACGAGCTTGTTGTACATGGCCCAGATGCAAGCAACGGTGGCAGTAAGTAATTTAAACTACGATTGTATAATTTTATAACATTTTAGTAACACATATCTTCTAATATTTTGCAATGGCAGACTCTTGCTCGACAGAGCAGTCAGTAGATCGAGATTCCTCTGTTTCCGTTGCCGCAGGTGACCCCGACACAGACGCCCCCAGCACAGGTGCCCTCGGCGTAGGTAATAAACTCTTTTTTTAATATTGTCGTATTCATTTCAATATTTCAAATAGGTAGAGGAGGTAGAACATAGGGTGAGACAGATAGAGAGTGAGATAGAGGTGGAGTAAGAGACAGACATAGGTTGAGAGAGAGAGAGAGAGAGAGGTGATATAGAGGTGGAGTAAGAGAGACATAGATAGGGAGAGATAGAGTGCGAGAGAGAGGGTAAAGTGAGAGAAAGAGGATGCTAGAGAGGGAGAGGAAGAGAGAGAGAGAATGTGATGGAGAGGAAGAGAGTGAGAGAATGAGAGAAAGAGAGGGAGAGGAAGAGAGAAGTGACAGAAAGAGAGGGAGAGAAAGTGAGGGGGAGCAAGAGAGTGAGAGAATGAGAGAAAAAGAGAGGGGGAGAGGAAGAGAGTGTAAGAGAAAGAGAGAAAGAGATAGAGGGAGAGGGAGAGCAAGAGAGAGAGAGAGAAAGAGATAGAGGGGAGGAAGAGAGTGAGAGCATGAAAGTTAGAGAGAGAGAAAGAGTGTGAGATGAATTTGTAAGATGTCTAACTCTAATGTTCTTTTGCAGAGTTCGGCGATGGCGGCGCAAACTCCTTCGGCACAGCTACCGACACCCAGAGGGACGTGCGGAGGTGAGCTTTTTGGCTCCACAGGTAGTCGAGGGGCTAGCGTGTAGCCCGATCAGAGTTTGTTTTCTGATTGATGTGTTTCGAATAATTTGAGACTATTTCTTGCTGTTGTGTATATATATCTGTGTTTATTGTTGTTCTGTGAGCTCGCCATCGTGCGATACAGGCAGTTTCTATTTTTTAAAAAAATTAAAAACATAACATACGTCAGCTATGGAAAGGCAGACGTAAGTTAGCCTAGGTTAACTTACGTTAGTCCAGCCATACTGACGTAAATTAGACCATTGAACTTACGTCGGCCAGGCTATAGACGACGTAAGTTAGACCATGTAACTTACGTCGACTACCGGCAGCCGACGTAAGTACTAACTTACGTCGGCTATCGAAGACCAACGTAATTAAGGACCTTACATCTGCAATCGATGTAAGTTAGCTTAATTACATCTAAACTGCTACGTCGGCCAACAACGAACATAATAAATGGAAAACTGATGTAATTAAGTAACTTACGTTAGCTTTTGCCTTAATTACGTCGACCCTGACCTACGTAATTGATCAAGTATCCTGTAGTGTACAGGGAGGGACCATGTAACTTACGTCGCCGAGATTCACCGTCTTCGCCGAGCTTCGATCTTGTCGCCGAGCTTCGCCCTCGCCGCTTCCTTCCAGGTACGTCGAGCTTTGCCCTTGCCGTCGCCGCCGAGCTTCGACCTTGCCGCCAGGTACACTGCCGCTTCCTTCCCTCCTCCGTCCCCATGCCGCCTCCCTTCTCACCCTCGCCGCCGGCCGAGTCATGTCCTCGCCGCCGCTGCACCCTAGTTTTTCTTATCTGCATTTGATACAAGCAATACGCATGCCTAATGCCTTAGTCAGTTGCCTCAAATCCTAGGTTCCTATCTAATTTTCAGTAATCGAAGTTTTTGAACACGCAACAATGTCAAATGAAGATTGTAGGTCATATGAAGATTGGCAATAAAGATTGTAGGTCAAATGTTATCTCTTACCTATTGAATAGTTCCCTTTTTTGACAAAAAAATAGCAGGAACATTATTTTGTGAAAAAAAATAACTTTTAAGCTTTCCCCTGTTTAAAGCATTTACAATTATAGTATAAAGCAAAGAACCATGCAATGCAACTTGAAATAAAACATGAAGATGGAAGCATTATCAATCCAACTTTGTTTCCTTGTTGGTTGAATACTTGTCATTTCAATATGCTCATTCACAGTTCCTTACTGGCAAATATATGGTTAATTGATTGTGGTGCCTCACTTAATATCTACTATCACAATATTTCCCTTATGTATTAGTATTTTGCCTCTTCTTCTCATGGTTTATTCTATATAAGTGGGACATATTTCTATGTGTTAGAGCATTCATTTTTGTAGCTTTTATTGAAGTGAGACATATTTTTGTCTTATTAGTTCTAGAATGGAAGGCTCTAAGAAGACTTTTGTTGGCAGTAATAATAAAGAAGGCAATATGGAGTTTAGTGACTCCAACAATTCAGCCTCCTTTCACAGTCTATCGGATCCTTTTCCAAATATAATAATTAAAAAGACTTCAGAGGATCTCAACCCGGAATATGATCCTTCTAATGAGGTATGGATCACGAATCTTAACTCCAGCAGTTCAAGTTAATGTTTATTGTCAAGTATATGAAGTCTTATAATTCTTTTCTACCTAGCTTAATTGCGAAGACAACGAGGTGACTTTGGCTCCTAAAACCGCAAAAGGTTCTCCAATGGTTGAATCCTCAGGTTCACTCATGCGAAAACGAGGGCAACGAGGTCCCAATAAGGGTCCATTAAACCGCATCATATACAGAACAAGTGTCGGTCCAGGTGGGCTTCCCCAAGAACCACTTGATTCAGTTACAAAGTACCAAAATGCATGCGGTTGTCTTGTTAGAGAGCTCATGCCGATCACAATCGAGAATTGCAGAAAATTACCTAAGGAGATCAAGAATGAGTTGTGGGAGGGGATAAAGAAACAATTCAAGTTCCCGAAAGGCACGTATGAAGCTGTAAAGAAAGCAACATTGGTCTCTTGCGGCGAGAAGTTTCATGGCTGGAGGAGTAAAATGAATGGCTGGAAGAGGGGATAAGGTCCCTAGCCCGAAGAAGATGGGAAAAATCACACAAGCTCAGTGGCAAGAATTGGTTCGTCAAAAGACCACACCTGATGCTAAAGCCCTAAGTGCAACTAGGTCAGAGCTTGCCAAAAGAACAAGTACCATCATCGCTTGGGGTCTGCCGGATATGCCCCCGAAGTTCAGAACTGGAATAAGATATTAGAGGAAATTACCATTAAGGGCCATCCTCACCCGTTAGAAGGCTACGATGAGAGAACTCAGCATTGGGTCTTTGCTCGGTCAGGTTTGACCAGCGAGGCCAAACTTGAAAAGCCCGACTCTATGAACGAAGTAGAGCAAAAAATGAAAGAAGCAATTGAAAAGTAACAGAAGGGTCTCTTCAAGCCAAAGAGGGAGAATGGCCAACTTACCATTATCCTAGGAAACCCTGAACACAGTGGACGGGTTCGAGCAATCTCTTCTCAGGTGTCCTGGAGAGATGGTTTCCGAAAGGATGAAAAGACATATAGAAGACGTGAGAAGGTCAGGAAAACACTTGCTAAAATGATTGCTCAAAAGGTCAAGGAAAATGTGCAAGAAATAATGGATCAAATTAGACAATCGTGACAATTAGTGGCACCGAGTATAGCGATGGTTCCCGTGGCAAAGGAGCATTTGGTATCTCCATCTGCCTACCCAAGCAGCATAGGTTCTGTGCTAGGCTCAGGGTCCTATATGTTCGCTATCGATGATATTGTTAAGGACAGATCTTGTCGTCTTCTTGTCCCAATCGGCGGAGCAGGGAACAAAACCAAACAGGTTACCACTACTATGACAAAGCTTGATCGTGACTTCAATGGCAATTCACTTCCGTTGTATTATGTTGTGGTGCAACTTCTTCAGATCATTGATAATGATTATGAAATATACCACATCACACATGAGGGGATCACAACTCAGAGGTAGGTTATCAACCAATTAATCTTTTGGCACCGACACAATATCGTGTTGGACGATGAGCTGATTTCTAGCCCCATCGCATCTCAAAATATTGCAACCCCATCTTCTAAGCCGAAAGTCCAGGAAGATCCACTCCCGCTATGTGTCAGCAAGGATGATAGTAACCTTGCTACTAAAGATAATCAAGAGCAACCAGTTGAACAACAACTTGAAGTAGTACCAGAGCAAGCTGCTGGTTGTAAAGAGCAACCAGTTGAGCAACAACCTGAAGCAGTACTAGAGAAAGCTGGTGGTAGTAAAGATCAATCAGTTGAACAACAGGTTCAGCAACAAGCCAGTATCGAACTTCCGACGACAACTCTTCGGTCATGAGTGCCTATGAAAGTTAGCTCAAACAAAAATAAGAAACCTTTAAAAAAGTATCAAAATATTTGGAATATCTGAAGGCCAATATTGGAAAATCGAATGCATCTCGTTCTTCACATGAGCCAGCATTAGAAGATATTGAGGAGTGGGAAGAATACGATGTCATATATAATCGGCAGAAGGCTTTTGTTAAATCAGGTGTCCAATATACATGATTAAGCACTACAGGAAACACGATCATTTGCGACAGGTAGGTTTATTTGCGACAGCCTGTCGTCGCAAATAACATAAATTGTGATGACCTGTATCGGGCCGTCGCAAAAAAGGAGGTCATCGCAAATAAACACTAATTTGCGACGGCTTCGTCGACAGTCGTCGCAAATAAGTGTTTATTTGCGACAGCCAACCCTAGGGCCGTCGCAAATAAAGTAGCCATCGCAAATAAACCCTTATTTGTGACGGGTGCAAAAAGTATCGTCGCAAATAAATTTAATTGCGACGGTCGTAAGTTAAGGCTGTCACAATTAAGAGTGCCGTCACGAATAAGGGCTAATATCGGCCCCATCGGACCCCGATACCTCATTCTCTTCCACCACCCCACCAGCCTCCCCCGCTGCCGCGCCTGCCGCCGCCCTGCCGCGCCCCCGCCGCCGCACCCGCCGCCAGCCCGCCACCACCGCTCTGCTGCCGGCCCGCCGCGCTCCCGCCGCCCCGACCCCTTCGCGGCCCCGCCACCCCCACCCCCGTCGCGCCCCTCGCGCCTAACGCCACCACCGCTCCCGCTACGCCCTCGCCGCCCCCGGCTGCGCCGCGCCCTTGCTGCCCTCGCCCTCACCGCGCCCCCCGCGCCTGACGCCGCCCTGTCGCGCCCTCGCCGCCCCTGGCCCCACCGCCTCCGCCCTTGTCGCGCCCCACCCCTGCCGTCCCTCCGACGCCGCTGGCCGCCCCGAACAGCGCCGCCGGCCTCCTCCAATGCCCGCGTTGTCCCTCTGACGCTCCCGGCCGCCCCGGACAGCACCGCCGACCTCCTCCAATGCTGCCGGCCTCCTCCGACGCCTCCCCACTGGCCTCCCCAGACTAGGTATGGAAGTTATGTTGTAAATTTTCAAGTTTTGGTTGGGAATGCATGATGGACGTTTGAATGATGCAATGTTTAGATGATGCAATGTTTAGAGATGCAATGTTTAGATGATGCAATGGTGTAATGTTGGTTGGGAATGCATGATGGACGTAAATTTCTTCTCCATTTCTACTTCATTGCTAGTTATGTTTATATGATGCAATGTTATAAATTGTGCGTCATCATCATTAATTGTTATACTTAGAGTGTTGTAATTATTTGTTTTGATTATAAATTTAGTTGGGGGCTGGTGCTTAGGGAATGTCTTGACCTATAAGCTTTAGATTTCCTAGCTTTGTTTAGTTATGCAGTGAACTTACCAATGATCATACACGTGCTCATATAACATATTGTCTGTTGTTTGATATTTATTTTTTATTGGTACTTATTGTTTATTGATATTTAATGTTTTTGAGTGACTACTTAATATATGTAAATAAAGGGGTTTTGGACCGGCTCGGACTAACCCAGAAGGGCACGACACGCAATAAGTGTGATCGTGCCGTGTAGATCATTGTAGTGGTACGTATGCGTCAAGGCGACACGAAAGAGAACGGGTTGGTAAGGACGTCAATGACCCGCGATTGCGTGGATAGTGGAAATGGATGTGGAATTATCATCTAAGAACAACTTTCCTCTCCCTCTTTCTCTAGTTCTTTCCTCTCTCTTAAATGACTTGAAAATGAAAATGAGCAACGTAACCTATAGCAATGTATTACCTGTTTCGGATCGGCACGTCTCACATGCGACTTAATTGTAAATAGGGACTTAATTGCGACGGCCTGGCCATTGCAAATAGACCTGTGGGGGCCATTGGCCCCCTGGCAATAATTTGCGACGGCTACTGTCGGCCGTCACAAATAGACTTATTTACGATGGTGGCCGTCGCAAATAAGCTTATTTGCGACGGTATTTGGCTTATTTGCGACGGCCCTGGCCGTCGCAAATCGTCGGGATTCCTGTAGTGAAGGATGTTCCTCCTAGATATAAGCATGGAAATCCGTTCATGATATCGGTACAACTTAGCAAACAACCTGTCTTGCTCGAAAGAATGCACGAGTGGTACATCACTGTCAGCACAAAATATGATCTTTATTACGTCACTGGAGCAGATAAACTAGCCCTTCTCTTTGAAGATCTACATAGCCTTTTCCGTCGAGGCATGCTCGAAATGAACCTGCTACTCATCTGGCACTTGTAAGTGCCTCTAATATTTCGTATTTGCTTTTCTTACTACAGGCATACATATTTCATGAGATTATAACAATTCTGGACTTCTTCAATAGGATGCCATACATGGATAATGGAAAGTTGAACACCAAGACAAGTATCCTTGACCCTACACTGCGACTTTAAGGTGGAACGGAACTAATAAGAGTACAAGCACATGAAAAAAAAAAGAATTTGAAAAATCAATCACAAAACAAAAGGAGGATAAAAGGACAGAGGTTGCAGCTTATATAGCACATGCCATGTTTAACTTTGTCAGAGATGGCAAGGACCTCGTAAAGGCTCCGTACCACTTCGAGTAAGTTCGACACATGACATTGAAATAGCAATTATTGCTAATTGTTAACTTAACATGTGAGTTTATACGTGTGCAGTGAACACTACATAATGATCTTCGTCAAGCCAACATAGGGTTTGGCGACGGTTTTGGACTCAGCTGATTACCCACCAAATCGTTACAAATATTTCATTTCCATTTTGAAATAGTACGGTTATTCAATACTTTTAATTTACACACATGTAGAATGTGTTGACAAATTTTATATGATATTTCTTGTATTACAGCGCTTGGCGGTTTTACATGGAAAAACTTTGCGGTTAGATACCTCCTAATAAGGATGCATTGCACATATCAACATATTATCCTTGTCCCAAGCAGCCTCCTGGGAGCATCTTATGCGGGTATTATGTATGCGAGCATCTTCGTACTGCCAGGGAATATAGAGTGAATCATGAGGATGTAAGTTATCCTTAATGTCAATATTGTATTTTATTTGAGTTTCATTTTCATTGTAACTAGCATATTTTAATACTTATATTATTTTGTTAGAAAGGTATTGAACTCTAGTTTCCAGTAGTGCAAGTGGTTTGCCATGAAAGCCTATATACATATCCAAGCTAGGTGTTCCTCACATCCTGTAAAATTTTCATAGCCATTTCACCTGTATAAAATTCCCAGATTCAAATTTTATCTCTGCTGTTCAATATTACCAGAAACATTATTTTCAGATTTTGATTCCAACTTCAAAATTCAATTGCTCATAGTAGAACTGCTCCAAAAAATATCAAATAAATTCTTGTATACTCACTTTGGTCTATACTTTGAGGTAGTTCAAATCAACACATTCTAAACCTTGTTATGTGTTTCATTGCATCACACGAAGAATGTGAACCAAGAATAGCCGGTTTCTAGAAGTATTCTAGGTGGAGGAGCCGATAAGATTGTTAGTGAACTATGTCAATTCATGCGTCGCGAAATTTTCCACTGAAGAGGGTTGTGCTTTGATAAGGATGGTGTAATAGCTGATGTGCCATAACTTTGCGAGTATGAAAATAGAAACAGGTTTTAGTGAAACTTGTAAACTATGCGATGACTTGTATGTCAACTGAAAGTGTAACTTATACATATGTATATTGTTTTCATGAAATTGACTTCTATGAGATGACTTCTGTGATTATATTGTTTTAGGTAAACTATGAGATGACTTCTGTGTTGATTTAGTGAAATTGACCTGAAAATTAGAAATAACAGCAGGTAGTACTGCACAGGATATACTTTATCACAGGCGCTTCTTTACCTACAGCTAGACCTGCGTATGAAATTATATTATCACATGCGACTAGTCATAGGTAAAGAACCACCTGTGATAACTCCATTATCACAGGCGGCTACTCTTACAGTACAAACCGGTTGTGTTAAATTGTCTCCACAGGCGGCTAGTCATAGGCAAAGATCCGCCTGTGATAACAACATTATCATAGGCAATTACTTATACTGTAAGAACCGCTTGTGATAGTGTCTTCATAGGTGGCTAGTCATAGGTAAAGAACCGCCTGCAATAAACTCATTTCACAGGTGGTTTTACTTTTCGCATGTAAAATTGCAGATTATCATAGACTCTTCGTTTCAGGCGGTTTTGAAAACTGCGTGTGATAATACGTTTGGAGCCGCTTGAGATGAAGCTTATTGTAGCAGTGGGTAGCAGTCACGTTGATGAAGAGAAGGACTCGGCCAGGATCTACACGATGGTTGTTTAGATACAGATAAGTTCTAGAGTATTCAGGGTCTTACATTGTAATCTAAACATATTAGTTAGTATCTTATTTTTTCTCCAGGAGGATTACGATTAGAATCGTAACCAACCGTGCCTCGGCCGCACATGTTTATCTTCATCTTGTAACATGCCACACCATATAATTCTTGCTATAAATATCAACATGTAGGGTCGTAGTCTCTCGAGTTTGAGGACACTACTTTCTCTCAAAGTCCTCAATTTTAACATGGTAACCAGAGCCTAATCAATATCCATCGAGAGAAGCCACGGAAGATGAGTTTGTCGTCCTCTTCTTCAAGTGTCAGGTTCAATACCCTGGCACATCATGTTGAGAAGTTGACAAGAGAGAATTTTCTCTTGTGGAAAGGCCCAAGTTTTGCTGACAATTCGTGGAGCTCAGCTGATCGGTTTTCACACTGCATAGATGATTCAAGACCACCAGCTATTGCGTTATTTAAACTAAACTCTGTCAAAAGAAGTTCTTGCCCAGGTAGCGATGTTCTCCACACCGGCCAAAGTTTGGCAAGTTATTCAAGAAAGATTTGCCTCTCAATTGAGACCACGCATTATGCATCTGCGCGTGAAGCTCTCTGTAGGATCGAAGAGCACGTGAAAAGCTACCAGAGGGGGTGAATGGTATATTAAAATTTTTTCAGCGGAAGCAACAAAAACCCCTCGGTAGAAAATCAATCTGTTAAGAAATTGTGTGTGCGACTAATCTAAACGTGATCAATCGTGACAAAACCAGTACATATTGTGGAGAATCAAGTCAAGTAGACATGACAACAAGAATTATGAAAAACCATCAAGAGAAACTCAAGTTATGGTCGAAAGATTGAATGAAGGTCAATCTGTTCTACCCAAGAAAAACCAGATCTGCAACACTTCAAGGAAACTCATGTAGATCCAAAACCACAAATCCAATGACCGTGAAATTTTCACAGATTATAGATAATCAAGTTTTGAAGACAACCCAATTTTTTTTTGTCAATTGGATCTGTAAAACTCGAGTTATGATAAAATCGCCAAAGCAAGGTAGTGTTGTGCAGAAACTCGACGAGAAAGACTTGACGAAAACAAGTCGGACAAACAAGGCCCAAAAGTTCCTTTAAACTACAAATTTTATTGATCAAACCACAAGAGGAACAGCCCCAAAGTGGTGTACCGCGAGCTCTGGCCTCCCTTGCTTATATAACAATTGACAGCTGTTATACACCAATTTCACCCGTCAATATAACTCAATTATGTGATAGAATTGTCATTTATTGCACACACCACCTTTATATTTAACCTATTTTTACTTGTCCTTGGAGAAAATAGTGCATGCAGCGATTTTATGCAGAAATGAAGTGAAACAAGGGGGTGGATCTTATAAAATATCATTCCAGCCAATCAAGCAATGACACGTGGCACCACATAGATCAAATGGCCCACAAATAGAAGTATCTGAGGCCATCCAACAGTGTAGCACCCATATAAAGGGATGGGACCCACCTGGCAGAGACCTGGAGGAAGCACAACCCCAACAGGGCCAAGACCAGGTCGGCTGACCCCCCTAGTCAGTCGACTTGTTCTTGCCCCCAAACGCAGTCAAACGCCATGTGTTGGCTCCTCCCAGCTTGATTCGCGCGCTTCTGGTAGTGGGAACCGACCCTTCTCCAAGCTATAAATAGGACCTCTCACTTCAACACACCACTTGAGTATTCATCTGTTGTATCCACTACTCTACATAGGTTTATAGGAGTATAAGCTGTAGAGAGGAGAGTCTCTAGTCCATAGTCCAAGTAGGAGAGGAGTAGAAGGAGTCTCTTCCCTATTGGGAAAGGTATGTCTCCCATATTCCTATTTGTATTTGTGACTTTCTTCATAATAAAGATATTATCTTTAGTCTACCATTGTTCATATACTCTGATGAAGTGTTTCTTGTTTGATTGTGGATTCCATGTATGTGGTAGGAATAGTATTTGTGATTGTGCTATACCATGCTCATTACATTATCATAAGCACTATAATCCTCCACTATATTCTAATTAGCTATGATATGACTATGTTAATGTGAATCACTTATGATATGAATTAACATTGGTTCAATGATGATTTAGTTCATTGCCTTAGGATGGCTTGTGCTTAGGCTCTTAAGGTAATTACTTAATATGCTAGCATGGTGCTAGGATAGAGAGTAGAGTTGAATGTCTCATAGATCCACGTATTGAAGAGGTAGACAGTAGGTGGTGATAACCCTATCTGTCCTTTGTAATCCTCCACGTTCGGCTATGCCACAGGCTCTTGGCGGGAGTCGCCTAGTGTTGCTAGGGGTAAACCCGTGCCCGATGTTTTAATCCACTTATCATGAGAATTCATAATCAACATAATCATTAGTAACTAACTTAGGCTATGTATATGTACATTAGAAGCATAGTAGGAGTCTCTACCTAACTCTTAGCCTAGTTCCTCTATTACCTCATTTATCCCCTTAGGATAGAATGTGAAAGTGCATCTAAGCAATCCCTTGTGGGTTTTGGACGATCGATGACAAAAAAATGAGATCCTAATGAACTTGTTGAGATGACTGCGGGTTAATATAAATGAGATAGTTTGGTGCACTCAAAAAAGGTGAAAAATGGAGTGGTATACAGAAGAGAAAAGCCCAACTGACGACTGAAGCGCAAAGTATATTTAAATGTATAGGATGTGTGTGAGAGACACATCCCAAGAGCTCAAGTCTTTGCGTAGGGATAAGGGCTTAAAAACACCTAAAAGTTCACTGAGCACCGGACTAGTTAGTTCATGGACCGGACTAGTCCGTTCAACTCTATGTTGTCCAAATACATTGTGCACCGAACTAGTCTGACCATGGACCGGACTAGTCCGATAAACTTTCTGGAACCAAATAAAACAGTGCACCGGACTAGTTCATTCATGGACCGGACTGGTCCGTTCAAGTCTCTGTAAACCCTTTTTACTACACTCCGGACAAGTCTGTCCATAGGACATGACTAGTCACTTGAACTGTCTGATGTTCAATAACGCATAGCCCCAAACAAGTCCGTTCTTGGATCAGACTAGTCCGTTCAACTCTCTAGAGTTCAATTTCACATGGCACCGGGCAAGTCCAGACACCAACCGAACTAGTCCGGTATACCTCACAAAATTAGGGTTTCTAGTGTGTTGCACATTTCACGTTGACTTTTACACAGCACACCGGACAAGTCTGGTCCCTAGTACAGACTAGTTCGGTTGTCAGGATCTCTAACGGTAACTTCTTTGGAAACCCTATAAATAGGAGATCCACGGCCCCACAAGCACAATACACGTATTCTACTATTTAGAACTCAAACCCTAGCGCTGCCACTTTTCCCAAGAGCCTAAAAAAACATCTTCCCATGCATCTAAAGTGCCAACATCAATTGAACACTTAGATTTGGGGTTGGGAGATCATTGTCTACACATTGTTGAGCTCTTGGGGTTTGATCTCTTTACACTCGTGCTCTTCTTTGAAATATTTTTGAGTGTATTTGATCATCTTTTCATTGTAATTCTTGTGGGAGCCCTCAACATTTGAGGTTGCCCCATAAACTCGGCGATTACCCGTGATAGTGAAATCAAGTTGGCCTTGTGTGGTGACTTGATGAGGGAAAGGGTTTGAAGAGACCCGGCTCTGTGTGGGCTTCCTCAACGAGGAGTAGATATCTTTGGTGAGATCGAACCTCGGTAAAAATTTGTGTCTCATGTGCTTCTTGTTTTGCATCTTCATTGATTAGGGCACATAGGTAATCAATATTATAACTTGAATTGCAAATTGTTTTTCATGTGTAACTTCACAACATCAATTGTTAATTCAAGTGATCTCACTTGTTGTTCACATTTCCGCTGCTTCAATGTTTAAATCCTGAATCAACACTTAGTCAAATTGACACACACCTAGCACACCAGACTAGTCCGCCCAACCAAGCGGACAAGTCCGGTCTATCAAGCATTTGACCATTTGATTATGTGTGCAGGAAATTTTCAAAGCCTATTCACCCCCCTTCTAGGCCACATTCAGAATGCTCTTGTGTGTGTCACACTACCTCAACTTATCATTAAACCCATCCTTGCTAGAACCTTACCTAGGCCAACCTAACTTTTCCACTTGATGATTGTCTTACTTCCACATAGCCTTCCTTTGAGAAAATATAAATGATACCCTTTGGGAATACTATTTAAAGGGGAAATGCTATATCGATAGTTCACTTGAGAATTAAAACCTACCAACAAGCATTTCTGGCACCCATGCTAGGGATGAAATTGTTAGTAGTGTGTAGGAAATATCAATAAACATTTCTGGTGCCGTTGCCGGGGAAGGCAGTCGAAGTATTGCATGATTGAGAGAAAAGGATAGGACCCTGGTAGGTTTTAGTAGGATGACCCCTCTTTGTTTTCGCATTTTATGTCAAAACAGGGTAGTGTATGTCTAGTTTTCGCTTGCCAGAAAACTTTGTTGAAGATCCCGAATCTCTTCTGAGAGATCAACCTCATGTCATGACCCCTCAAAAGCTTCGAGCGGAAAATCAAGCCAGCACAACCGCACCAACAACCGAAACACCAATGGCCAGAAGACCCTTTGTGTGGCTCCCCTTGCTAACAATGTGCCTATTGGGCCCACTATTAACATGGGAGACGAGAACTTCGAAATTGAGACTGGTGCAATCACTATGGTGCAAGCTAACCCATTTTGTGGGAAGTCTAACGAGGATGCAAGTGCTCACCTGCAACAGTTACTTGAGATATGTAGCACTTTTAAGATTAAGGACGTATCCCCCGATGTTGTCCTTCTTAGATTGTTCCTGTTCTCTCTTCTTGGAAGAGCGAAACAGTGGTTCTACGTGAACCAAAGTTCTATAGACACTTGGGAGAAATGTTCTACGACATTCCTCATAGAGTTTTTCCCGTTGGGCAAGACCAATGCCCTACGTGGAAGAATTTGAAGCTTCCAGCAAGATGCCAAGGAATCTATTCCCGAGGCTTGGATAAGGCTGCAGGAGTATATCCTAGTCTGTCCCCACCATGGGATGGATGATTGGCTCATAATCCAAAAATTTTATAACGAGTTGGTCCCTTCCGCCTGTGACCATGTTGATGCTGCTGTTGGAGGTGCTTTCTTCTCATTAACGGTGCCCAAAGCCAAAGATTTGACTGATAAGATAATGTCAAACATGGGATGGAGCGACGAGCACCTCCATACCTGCCAGCGAAGCATGCACACCTTGAAGGAGGTGGACATGATCACTGCTAAATTGGACCTCATTATGAAGAAGATTGATGGACAAGGTAATGGTGAAGTATGTGGCAATTCCTATGCCTTAGACTCTCACATCACTTGTGAAGTCTGTGGCAACACGGGCCATTTTGGCAATGACTGCCTAGAAACCCGTGAGGATGCCTTATACGTAGCCAACAATGGAAACAACAATGGTTATCGTCCAGGAGGTCAAGGGTGGGGCCAACCATGCTCATTCTTTCAAGGAGGGTACAACAACAATGACAACAATGAAAATTAGCCCAACTTGAGAGAACTTGCCATTGGCCAGCTGAAGATCAATGAGGCTATATCCAAGAAGTTGTCAGCCAATGACAAGACCCTAGAGAGCATAAATTCCAAGATTGGAGGACTATCCTCAGCCTTCAAGAATCAATTGAGTTTCAACAAGATGTTGAAAACTCAATTGGCTCAACTGGCTGCAGTTGTTCCTCCAATGGAGAAAGTGAGTATGGTGGCTACGAGAGGTAGCAAGACCACTTGTGACCCACCGTATCCCACGCAAGAGAAGAGGACAACTAGAAAGGAGAAGGAGGATGTCCCAGTTGGCATAAGTGAACCACTTAGTGAGAGAATGGCCAAACACTTCGAGGACACCAACTTATTGCCATTCCCTCACAGGCAAAGAAAGCCAACAACGGATGAGCAATTCAACTGCTTTGTTGAGATCATCCAGAAAATCCACATCAATGTGCCCTTGATTGATGCGATGCAAGTACCCACTTATGCTCGCTATCTCAAGGACATATTGAATAACAAGCGACCATTGCCCACCATTGAGGTTGTCAAGCTTATCAAAGACTGCAGCGCAGCCATCCTAAATAGGCTTCCACAAGATGGATCCCAGATGTCCTACAATATCATGCTCAATTGGGGCACACCACTTTGACAAGGCCCTTTGTGACCTTGGAGCAAGTGTGAGTGTGATGCCCAAGGTGGTTTTTGAACAACTGAACTTCACAGAGCTTACTCCAACACCAATGCAGCTCTAACTGGTTGATTCCTCAGTCTGTTATCTGTAGGGTATTACTGAAGATGTCCCGGTGAAAATCTGGAACTGCTTCATACCCGTGGATTTCGTGGTGCTCGACATGGAGGTCGAGAAGGATACACCGCTCATTCTTGGGTGCCCATTCCTAAGCACCACGAAGGCTTTCATAGATGTGGGAGCTAGAGAAATCCACTTCCATATCAATGGCAAGGAGGAGAAGTTTAACTTTTGCCCAAAGTTGGAGCAATGCTCCATGATCCGCATTGGGGCGAATGTTAAACGCATTCAAGAGGTCGAAACCACACCTCCAAAGGTGGACCCGCTCATTGCATTCATGGGGAATTTGATCTATGCACAAAACTCGTCTTATCGTCCGCGCCAACACCCAAGAAGACAGAGAAGTACGGACCTCCTCAAAGGCCCAAGTCCACCATGTCGCCAAAGAAGGTATGGCATAAGAAGCAAGACAAGCCGTCCGAGCCCATCCCTCCGGGCCCGGATGTCAAAAAATAAAGAAGGAGGAATGTCCATCTCATCGGACGGTGGTGATACCTAGCCAATAGGTTAAATTGGTAGTTATCCTTTTCTTTGTTTTTCTTTTCTCTTTATTTTGATTTCCCCATTTAGTTTGATTCTTCCACTGCATATTTGATTTTCTTAGCAAGTTGAGAATCGTATATTCTCAACCATCATTTTTATTTCTTTATTTTCACAAAAAATAATTATTTGGTTTTGAAAAAAGAGTTTTTTTATTTGGAAAACAATTTTTTTGAGCTGTAAAAGTGGTATTTCACCAACGTGTTGATTCCATAGCCGTTGGGGAGCCACCTGCCAAAAGGGAGAACATGGGGGCCCACCTGCCAGGTCGGTCAGCCCCCTTGTTCGGCCGACATGGGGAAATTCCATTTTGGCTCTCTCTCCTACAACGGCTACATTTTGTTCCCTAGCGATTGTTCGGGAATGCACACTATAAATGGTGGCCGTGAGGAGCACTTCTCATCACAGTTCACTTCATTTCTTACATCTCCAAAGTCACTCTTGGTCACATTGTTTTCTTGCTCTTCATTGAAGCACTCTTGCTCAAAATACAACTAAAAAATTTGTTTGTTTTTTGCATTTGCAATTTGCTCTCAAGTTCTTCAAGGGAAAATTCGCCAGTGTTTTGTTTTTACTAACATCACCTCTTTCGAGTTTTTGCCTTGTTGTGTACTTGCTTGTTGTAGCTATGAAAGGAATGAAAAGGTTGTTTGGAAAGAGGAAGGAGGCTGCAAGCTCAAGCCATGGTGGAGACTCAAGTGCACGCCCCTCTTCTGTTGCTACACCAAGTTCACGGAGGAGTGTAGGAGAGGACACTCCCATGGGTGAGAGGAGCAACCCACACCAACTTCTTCATGACGACGACCTCGACATCCAAAGTGAAGTTGAAGATCTAGCACGCAAGCTCCTCCAAGATCGTGAGTTTTCTCATACGAAAGCTTATGATCTGGATTTGATCTCCAAAATAGGTATGGATCCCGAATTCTTTTCCATTTGGTGTGCATTAGGATGGGAAAATTTTGCTCACATAGAGGAGAAAAGTTCACGCCTTCTCTCCATACAATTCCTTTGCACACTCAAGATAAGATTTGGTGGTATTACTTTTAGATTATTTCAAAAAGCATACAACATCCTACGAAAAGAATTAAGTGAAATCCTAGGCTTCCATTAATGTTGTTTGCTAGATTTAGACACTTTGCCTAAGTTTAACAAACAAAGTTTTTGGCAAGATTTAACTAGTGAGGTCAGATGTAGTGCACCTAGGAATAGCCACTTGCACAACCCCACTTTACGCTTCATGCATAGATGGGTGGCTATGACTATGTTCCCTAGAGGAGATGTAAGGATGCTGCGTGATGATGAGCTAAAAAATTTATTTTCCATGATTAAAAAGATAAAAGTTGCTCCAGTTATTGTCATGATGACACAATGGTTAGATTGCATTCCAAGGGTGGGCCGATTGAATGCACTTCATTGATCATTCGTATTGCTACTAGGGTAGGAGCACTAGAATATTCTTCATTTGAATACATTGAAAATGAAAAAGAATTGATTGATTAAGATTATTTAGTGCAAGGACATACCCTCAAGCATGATCAAGATGGCTCTTTGATATTTTATTATCCCAGCTTTGCCAATGAAATTCGATTACCTAACCCGCATTATCATTTGTACAAATGCCGGAAGCTAACCATTGACCTACTTCCCATCGAGGAAGTCGGAAGAAGTAATGTCTCTGGCAGGGTAACTAGAAGTTGTACAAGGAGAGTGGCCATGCACCCGACAACCTCCACGGTCCATGAGTACGAAAAGGAAGAGAACTGACGGGTGATGCACCAGGATGGACTAAACTTGCATCGTATGAGACCGAAGGTCCGTCTTAGCATGGGTGGCCAGGTGCTACATGGGAAACACCCCTATCCACTTCAAGCTCTAGGAGCTTGCCTCCAACATCCATGAGAAGATGTCATTCCACTTCGGCTAGAAGTCATCGTGACTATAGCCAAGGGATGACGGATCTCTCTAGATGTATTGAGGAGCTTGAAGTAAGGACGGGTGACATCTACAACACTCTCCAAGGGCATTAAGACTGGCAACAACACATGGACGCTCAATTCACCAACTTAAAATCCATGCTACAACAACAACAAGCCGATCTCGTGGCATACTTCCGTCATCAAGGGTTCAACCCTCATCACGGCGGTGAGTGAAGAACAAGCTTGGGGGAGGACCCCCACTTGAGGTAAATTGTATCAACCCCATGCATATTTATTTTTCATTAGACCATGATCCACCTTACATCTAAAAAAATATATAATAAAATAGGATAGATTTGCTTTCAATAAAACAAATGATGTGTTGTAAGAATGATTTGGAATTCACATAGATGAAATGATGACTAGTTGCTCTATTTTATTTTCCTAAGTCCCTAGTTTACAACTTACTACTCTCCAACATATTGCTATCATTGGCTAAAATTGCTTTTGTCTTGATTTTGAAATTGTGGGTGGCAAAAGCTTAATCCATTCTAAGTTGTTGTGAGATATGATATAGTGATAGGACTGCTATTCCTAGTCTGATAGTAAAACTTATATTTTTGGAGAAATTCTAAAAAGATTTAAGTTATTCTCATTTGATTGGAAATACCCACCAAAGCCATATGATACATTATAATGATAGACCTTATGCATATGTTATTTGTCTTCACATTGGGCCTTGTCAAACTAGTATAGACCTATGTGAGATTTCATTCATTAATTTTTGAATTCAAGACTTCACTTGCACATGCTATACTTCTACACTAGAGGTAAGCAAATTTCCATCATACCACCATTCCACAATAAAAAGAGAAACTCCATATCATGCATTCTTAGTACTCTCTCCAAAATTCATTGCATAAAAAGGGAGTAGAAGACATGTCTACAAAAAAAATACATGCTTACATCATAAGCATGAGAAAAAAAGAGAAGTAGCCATGTTTCATCCCTACAAAATAAGAGAGTCCAATCAAAAAGGAGTCATCTCAAAATATCACATCCACTCCATTCCATCACACATGCACAAGTCTTGAATCAAATTGTTTTGAAATTGATTTCTCCTAAAGGCTTGCTCTTTTGACTTAGCAATATTATGTGTTGCAAATATGCCTACTATATTCCCTACCAAGCTCCACATACAAGCCTTATGTAGAAGTAGGATGAATTTAGGCACAATGCCTTGGTGAGGATTTATTTCCACTACACAAAAAAGAGAGACTTGAGAGAATCAAATTGAGATACTTAAAATCTAAATTGAACTCTCCGGAATTTGAGTGAAACTTGACTTTTAGGGTATGTGTGCTCAATTTGCTGTTCTATATTTCAACCACCCATGAATAGGAGATGGCATAAGCCCATAATAACTTAAGATGGGTGAAGTACCATGCCAATTTTTGCAATACTAGGTAGCTTATTTTGTTGTGCACATGGTAATTTTGAAAAATAGAATATAATAGCAACTCCTGATCATCAACCTAAAGTCTTGACTTTGCTCGGGACGAACAAAGTATAAGCTTGGGGGAGTTTGTTGGCGGTTGTTATACATCAATTTCACCCGCAATATAACTCAATTATGTAAGGAATTGTCATTTCTTGCACACATAACCTTTCTATTTAACCTATTTTCACTTGTCCTTGAAGAAAGTAGTGCATGCAGGGATTCTATACAAAAATGAAGTGAAACAAGGGGATGGATCCTATAAAATATCAATCCAGCCAATCAAGCGATGACACGTGGCACCAAATGGATCAAATGCTCCACAAATAGAAGTATCCGAGGCCATCTAATGGTGTAGCACCCAAATGGTCAAGACCAGGTCAGCTGACCCCCCTAGTCGGCCAACTTGTTCTTGCCCCCAAACGCGGTCAAGCGCCACATGTTGGCTCCTCCCGACTTGAAGAGGTCATGGGTGACTGATTCGCGCGCTTTTGGTGGCGGGAACCGACCCTTCTCCAAGCTATAAATAGGATCCCTCACCCCTCACTTCAACACACACCACTTGAGTATTCATCCATTGTATCCACTACTCTCCATAGGTTTAGAGGAGTATAGGCTGTAGAGAGGTGTGTCTCTACTCCATAGTCCAAGTAGGAGAGGAGTAGAAGAAGTCTCTTCCCAGTTGGGAAATGTATGTCTCCCATATTCCTATTTGTATTTGTGACTTTATTCATAATAAAGATGTTATCTTTAGTCTACTATTGATTGTATACTTGGATGAAGCGTTTCTTCTTTGATTGTGGATTCCATGTATGTGGTAGGAATAGTATTTATGATTGTGCTATACCATGCTCATTACATTATCGTAAACACTATAGACCTCCACTGTAGTATAATTAGCTATGATATGACTATGTTAATGTGAATCACTTATGCTATGAATTAACATTGGTTCAACGATGATTTAGTTCATTGCCTTAGGATGGCTTGTGCCTAGGCTCTTAAGGTAATTACTTAATATGCTAGCATGGTGCTAGGATAGAGAGTAGCGTTGAATGTCTCGTAGACCCACAGATTGAAGAGGTAGGCAATAGGTGGTGACAGCCCTATCTATCCATTGTAATCCTCCACATTCGGCTATACCACAGGCTCTTGGCGGGAGTCGCCTAGTGTTGCTAGGGGCAAACCCGTGCCCGATGTGTCAATCCACTTAGCATGAGAATTCGTAATTAGCATAATCATTAGTAACTAACTTAGGCTATGTATATGTACATTAGAAGCATAGTAGGAGTCTCTACCTAACTCTTAGCCTAGTTCCTCTATTACCTCATTTATCCTCTTAGGATAGAATGCTCTTGTGTCGGTCACACTACCTCAACTTATCATTAAAACCTTCCTTGCTAGAACCCTACCTAGGCCAACCTAACTTTTCCACTTGATGATTGTCTTACTTCCACATAGCCTTCCTTTGGGAAAATATAAATGACACCCTTTGGGAATACTCTTTGAAGGAGAAATGCTACATCGATAGTTTTCGTGCGCTTGAGGACATTCACTTGAGAATAAAACCTACGAACAAGCATTTCTGGCACCCATGCTAGGGATGAATTGTTAGTAGTGCGCAAGAAATATCAACAATAACCAGCCCTTAGGCCAATTCAATCCTAACTAGGACTCAAATCCTACTCAGATTCAACCAAAACTTTCCATAATTGCTCAAGACTCTTCCATACGCAGATAGAAGCAATATTAAGACTTCCAAACACCTTAGGAATGTATCCCACATTCCTAAAACAACTCAATTTCGTGACCCACTCAAAATTGTATCATAACCAACTCAAACCTTTCCATATTTGAGTCAAACACAACTCAGTCGCAGCCTGAGTCCATAACCTAGTCGGTTGGACCTTTCCGACCAATTCTTTACGTCCACATCTCTTCATCACGCCTTGGAACCATGTATCCACGTCCATGCACTCCTTGCATATGTGCAAACACCCTTCCAACAACATCCATGATACCTTCATATGCATTGTTCTTTATTCAAACATGTTGCGTGACCTCCCGATCAACTCAACCACAATTCCTTCTGAACTTGGTTGTTGAACCACATCTTCTCCTAAGACTAGTTCAATGGATCCTGTCACCAGCCATGTATTGAACTCAAGCAACACGTGCACGTGAATAAACAATCAATACTTCTGAGCACAAGTCCTCAACTTGACTCTCGTTAGTTCTGGAACCACAACACCTTACGTGAGCACCTCACATAAGCATGTTGCAAACCTTAGCAAAAAGATATCAACCATAACCACCAAAACACACCAAAAACTTAGTAAGAGAATACTAAGAAAACTTTCCATAAATGTAAATCCAAGTTTGAATCATTTCAAGGTAAAAAAAAACCATTGCAATCTAGCTCCGGACCTTGCCAAAACTAACTGGACCTTGAATTGGAGCTTACCAAAGCTAGCAGGACCTAGCACCAGAGCTTACCAAAGCTAGTCGGACCTAGCACCGGAGCTTACCAAAGCTAGTCATACTTAGCGCCGGAGCACACTAAAGCTTAGTCGGACCTAGCGCCGGAACATGTCGGACCTAGACAATGAAATCGGACCTTACATCGGACCTTGCCGAAGCTACCCAAAACAAGTCGGGCCTATTGTCAGACCTTGCTGGAGCTCGGACCTAGAGTCGGACCTTGTTGAAAAAGGTGTTTTGGTAGTATTCAAAACTTTTGCTGTCATAGCCAATGTATGCAACATACATAGGTCTCACGATCCCCCCATTGATGAATGCATTGGCAACACCACTTAGAATTCGAACATTGGCATATTAACATGAAAAGTTTTGAAAACAATTTTCTCCCCAAAATATTTCCCCCCTTTGTAAATCAAAAATAAAATGAGAAGAGAAAAATTCTCCCCCTAAGAAGAATCGTGCCAAAAACACTTGTGAATATGTGCAATGTGTGATCAATTTCTCTCCCTTTGACAATGTATTTAACAAGGTTCAAAAGAGAAATTTCAATTGTTATGAGCATATTATAACATATACATATAAAACAAAGCTTCATCCAAGTCATACTATCAAGTAACTTACACTATCACATCAATGAGTTACATAAAAATAGTGTAAGCCATGCTAGAGATCAAGTGTAATTTTCAATTTAAGCAAGTCATGATCTCACAAACTTAACTATTTCAATACTTGAAAGCATGACACTTGTTGCTACATTTTTATTATTTTGATCATCATTTAAAGCACAAATTTTGATCATATAACATTTGCAAGAGATTATATGCAACATCAACCTTATTCTAGCCAACCAAGCTAAGCCTATGTCATTTGACAATCAGAAGCTTAAGGACATGGTTTTAGTCATACACAACTTTTTCTAAGTTCATATCTAAGTGCAATGATAAGCCATCTCAAAAGAAGAAGTGCGACGCATGCATATTCTCTTGATCTTTTCTCATTTTTATTTGATCAAAAAAGCTCAACATGTGGATAGTTGATTGATTATTTTTTTCATTATTAAAAGCACTTGTGAGCATGCAACAAGTTCAAAACAGCAAGAAAGTTCAATCATGACCAGATTTAGTGTAAGTAATTATTCCAATTACTAGTCATAGCAAAAACTACAAAAGGTATAACATGAGTAATGTAGTAAGAACTTTTAGCATGTAAAAGGAATCACAAAGTCATATATGTATGAACTACTATGCTCATATTATTTTAATTTCAGATTCACACATAGACTTCCCAAGTTTCAAAAACTTCCCCTCAATTTAATCCATAAGGATGCATAACCCCTATTTCACTACGAATATAACAAAAATGAGTGAAATCCAAAGGTTTTGTAAAAATGTCAGCCAATTGTTGTTCGGTATCTACATGGTGAAGCACAATGTTTCCTTTTTCAACATTATCACAGAGAAAGTGATACCTAATATCAATGTGCTTTGTTCCAGAATGTTGCACGGGGTTTTTAGCAATGCAAATGGCACTAGTGTTATCACAAATAAGAGGAACACTACCTAAATCAACCTCATAGTCCTTAATAGTTTGAACAATCCAAAGAATTTGTGAGCAAGAGCTAACAGCAGCTACATATTCAGATTCGGTCGTGGATTGTGCAACTGAGTTTTGTTTTCTAGAGGACCAAGCAACAAGTGAATTACCAAGAAAATGACAAGCACCTGAAGTACTTTTCCTATCAATCCTACAACCCCCAAAATCAGCATCCGGAAAAGCTTTCAAAGTAACAGTTGAGGAACAAGGAAGAAAAATGCCAAATTCTTGAGTTCCATGTAAATACCTGAGAATTCTTTTGACGGCTTGACGATGTGAAGTACGTGTGGAAGCTTGAAACCGTGCACAAAGAAAAACGCTGAATTCTATGTTCGGTCTTGATGCCGTGAGGTACAAAAGTGATCCAATCATACTTCTATATTATTTTTGATCGATCGGGTCACCATTTTCATCAAGTTCAAGTGTCATTGTTGTACCCATTGGTGTCCGAAGAGGCTTGCTTTTATCCAGGTTGAAGCGCTTAAGAAGGTCTCTTGTATACTTCGTTTGATGCACAATGGTCTCCTCCTTAGTTTGCTTGATTTGCAGCCCCAAAAAGTACGTGAGTTCTCCAATCATACTCATCTCAAATTCGCAACTCATCATAGCTGAAAACTTGGACACAAGATTATGAGAAGCACAACCAAAGATAATGAATAATGAGTCATTGCCATGCTTAGGCACAAAAAGAGTTTTATCAACCTTACCCATGGTAAAACTCTTTTCAAGTAAGAATGTTTTTAATCTATCATACAATGCTCTAGGGGCTAGTTTGAGATTGTACAAGGCTTTGGACAGTTTGTAAACATGACTAGGAAAATCTGGATTTTCAAAACCCGGTGGTTGCTTGACATAAACCTCCTCATCTATGTAGCCATTAAGAAAATCACTTTTAACATCCATTTGATATAACTTGAAACCTTTAGATGCAGCAAAAGCTAGAAAAATTCTTATGACTTCTAATCTAGCAACAGGAGCAAAAGTTTCATCAAAATCTAGACCTTCAATTACTGTGAAACCTTGAGCAACCAACTTAGCCTTATTCCTAATCATAACCCCATCCTCACTTTGTTTATTTTTAAACACCTATTTAGTTCCAATTAAAGTGTGACCTTGAGGTGGAGGTACAAGTTTCCAAACATTATTTCTTTCAAAAAATTTCTAACTCTTCTTACATGGAGTAATCCAAAATTCATTAGTAAGTGCGTGTGATATATCTTTGGGTTCAAAAGAAGCAACAAAAGTAGAATGAGCATGAGAGTTTGGATCGCAAAATCTGGAGGATGACTTTTGAGAACCTAGAGGGGAGTGGACACTTCACAAGCTTCTTTTTCTTCATGTTCATCACAAATCGATGAACTTGTGACTTGAGGACGATCTGGACCAGCAATGGTGGTCGTCGGTGCTAGTTGTGAATCAAAATCAAGAGTTGGAACAATGTCATTAGCTGTTGAATTTTCGGACAGCAGCACCTCTTCTTTCTCATCTTCAACAAAAATACTCCCCCCCTGCGGATATGGATCCGAACCAGCAATTTGAGCTAGTACTTGGGCTAGCTTCATCAAAAGAAACCTCACAAGTCTCCACAATTTTGTTAGTGTCAAGTAAAAGCACACTGCAACCTCTAGTATGAGATGGATAACCAAGAAGCATGCAATCAACAGATCTAGCTCCAAATTTATTAAGATTACCATGTTTCTTAACAAAGAATTTGCAACCAAAAACCCTAAAGTGTGTGACACTAGTCCTATGTCCAAACTGAAGCTCATATGGTGTTTTTCCTAGCCTAGCACGCAAGAAAACACGATTTGAAACATAACAAGCTGTCGGTACCCTGGGAACTGTACACCCCTTGAGATTACAAAGATCTCAAGGGAAAGTCATCTACTTGATTTGAAGACCTTCGGAGGCCCACATGTCAGACATAACCAGACCCGCTTCTCCAACATGGTTAGTCCTAGGGTCGCCACGTGTACTATCAAACCGTAGCTACCGCCCACAAGGGGGAAGCTCTGGGCTATGTACCAAAATAGCGCCCCCTGACCTAACCCCAGACCGAGGGAAGCTCCGGAACTGACACGTGTCAGGCAGCTCCGGACCTATCTGTTTTCCACAGTATACTCCGAAGCTGCCACGTGTCCAAACCGTCAGATCTTCAGCCTCTAACCTCCGGAAGACTCCACAATGGCTCCATATCTTCAAAGGGGAATCAAGGACTTCAATACCCGATCAAGTGTCATTAATACTATATTAATGACACACGATCGGACGACCTTAATTACCAGTAACGGTGCTGTCAAAGCCCATAACTCAGTCATTAAGGGTAATTAAACGTGTTGAATGTGTATCAATATCAGTAACCGCCAGGGCCACATGTCGGGCCAGGCTAACTTGTAACGGCCTTCCCTTGTACTATAAAAGGACAGGCCGACGATACATAGGACACGCTCCATACACTCCAAGCTCGATACAAGCTCATACAGCCAATACAACACCAACACACCCCGTGGAGTAGGGTATTACGCTCAGGCGGCCCGAACCACGTAAATCTTCATGTCTACTGTGTCATTTACACTTCACCTTATTGAATCTCCGCGCACCCACATCGAACCTCAAACTCCTTCAACACTTTAGTAGTGTCGGGAGATCTGCCGGATCAAAACCACCGACACAAGCGATTGCAATTGCATCCGCCCGAAACTTTTTAGGAGTTTGATATTCATCAATCATAGTCCTAGCCATCTCAACTAAGGTTCTGTTCTTTCTCTCTATAACACTGTTTTGTTGAGATACATATGGTGAAGAAAATTGATGATATATTCCATTTTTAGCACAAAAATGATCAAAGGATTGGTTTTTAAATCTAGTTCCATTATCACTTCTAATTTCTCTTAAAGATCCTGGGTGATCAATTGATAAACTAAGAAATAAAGTTCTAAAGTGACTAAAAGCTTCATTCTTAGATGCCATAAAATAAACCCAAGAGTATCTAGAATAGTTATCAACAATCAGAAGAACATACCATTTACCTCCGAAGGATTGAACACATGAAGGTCCTACGGTGTCAAGATGCAAAAGTTGACCCGGTTCAATTGGCATGGTCATCGTGAGAGGAGCATGTGAACCTGCAACCATCTTAGCATGTCTATAAGAAGAGCACACAATTTCTTTGTCCCTTTTAAGCTTAGGCAGCCCACGTATGCGATCAAGAGCACTAACACGCGTGAGATGATCAAAGCCTATGTCACCAAGTCTACGATGCCAAAAATATAAGTCTTTTGAATCATTAGCAAGTAGACACCTATGCTTAGAAGAAGACATATCAAAATCAGCTTTAAGAACTCTTCCAAACCGAGACATGGTAAAAATAAGCTCACTATGTGAACCTACAACTTTGCAACAATTTTTATTGAAAATAATTTCCAGATTTTCATCTAGCAATTGTGAAACAGAAAGCAAGTTGTATTTCAAATTTTTGATAAGTGCCACATCCTTCAAAGTGCAGTGATCATTTACTCTAACCGAACCCTTAGCAATTATAGGAGTTGAAGAGTTATCGGCAAAAGTAACATTCTCTACACATGACACAAAAGAGAGGGAGGAGAACCATTCTTTGTTACCGGTCATGTGGCGTGAGCAACCTGAATCCACAATCCAAATGCTCTCCTTCCTCAAGCGTGTAACCTACATAGAAGCACAATACGTCGATGACTCAACACTGGGGTTAGTCAAAAGGCATTTAGGAATCCAATACTGAGTCACACAATGTCTAGCAGGAATAACACGCAAAAGCTGAGATAAAACAGCAGGTTTATGAGCCAAAGCTTGAGGATTTTTGTACCCAACTACTGACCTACGAGGTGTTACATGTGTAGCACAAAAAGCAGTAGTTTGGGAGCAAATTTCGCATGTTTTCTGTGACACCCAGTTTTGAAAAACGAACCAAGTGCAGTGTATGTGGGCCCAGGATGTTGCTTCACACATACACATCAATATCACAAACGGTAAACAGAAATAACCATGTCATGAATAATACAAATACCTTGATTCTATTGCAGCGGAAAATAATCTAGCGTAGGTGACTCCAACTCCACAGGCAATCGACGGTAGTACGCACGCCTAGTACTTCATGGTGTCTTCCAAAATATCTCTTGCAGCTGAATTAATTGTGGAAATAGCAAGGGTGAGCACATGTCGTACTCAGCAAGTGTGGGAAGTATGACATGTAGCTAAAAACAAGGATGATAATAAATAATGGCCATTTGCTGAAAAGTACATTTAAAACATGTAAAAAACAGCCTAAAATGCCTATGTCAGTTTAATTCCCTTCACATCATAAGTAATTATCATAATTCATATCCATCATTCTCAATTGCCATTACAATATATTTATAATCGGCCAACAATTAGTGTCATAACTATATGTCAATTTCATAACTTCTCATAACCAACCATACTCATATGACATAACCCAAATCCCATACCGAACCATCCCCAAACCCAAGTCCAATTCTAATCATGTAGGTCATTCAGGTGCTCTTAACCGGGAGTATGGCTATCATGATAGTGTACACTCCGCAGAGGTTGTACCACTTTACCCACATGTTTGTGATTTCATCACCTTTCGATGACTAAGAACCTCCATTATGACGTCTCACACTTCCGTTGGTGTGTGGCCAAGAGATCACAAAATATCCTTTCAAAAGGGACTACTAGTATGTACGGACCTACTAAGGTTTCACCGGCAGGCTTGAATCCCCATTCTCCCACCCACGGGCCCCCTCGTGTGCCATGCGGATTCCAGGGTAGCCCTACTCGACTCCCATTCCTCGCGCCATCCAATGGTCCACACAATACTAGTAGCACACCTAATTATTCAGCTACGCCGCATCCATACTTGGTCTTGTGGTGGCACTGTTGTCCTGTCATATTCTTGCATGAACCGATCCTTAGAACCAAGGCAAGCAAACCACCATATCATCCAACTCAATCCACAAACCATGCTTGCTTATATATCCCAAGTCCTATGTTACCAATTAACCATGTTCACCAGTCCACATCATCCATGAGTTCATTAATTCATAATAAAGCTATTTAGTTGTTTTCACATCCCAATTAATTAGAGCGAAACAAAAACATAAAAATACCCTTCCCAACTCTCTACAATACATTCCAAGCGACAATGATGGTCAAACAAGTCTAGTAGACACCTATCTTGGATTTCCCATCAATTTGACATAAGCATGCAATTTTGTAAACAAAACATTTAAAAACAGGATTAATATGGTCAAAGACACTTGGCTTAATATTCCGCAATTCAGTGCTCAATCAATTCAAAGTCTTGCACATGAAGATCCTCGCATAATGGCCTCTCAATCATAATGTCTTGAGTGTATTCGTCTACTCGCAATCAAGAACATACCATACAAAAATACACAATAAATGCATTTTAATCAACACTAACAAATATGCAATGATATGAATGCACGTGAATAATTTGTTATGATGATTAATAACTTATTACATGGGTTTCATATTTATTACAGATTATTTAAGTATGTTTTTAGATTAATCACTATTAACTTGGAATTGAAATAATTATCCTAAGATAATAATTAGGTTGAAAATATCATAAAATACTTCCTAGAATTTATTCTGAATTTTCTACGTCTTTTAAATAATTTTCCTTATTGATTTACTATTTATTTGTGCAAGCTTGGTATTACTCACAAATAATTCAGAGGTAAAATATTTATTTAAGAATGTTAAATATGCTGAAAATATTATTAATAACTTACTAGAATTTATTCTAAATTTTCTGGAATTTTTCCAGATTTAATTTGAAACTTTATGAATTAACTAGGCTTAATATTATTTATTAAATCTGAAAAACAGATTAAATAATACTGAAAATATAAATTTTGTCAACTCTAAAATAACAGATTGATCTTGTATGATTTAATCTAATAAGTAAGTTTCAAGTGGTTTGAGATGATTTGACGATGATTAGTGATCGCTCAAAATAAAATGTGTCCTACACGTAGTATTAGAATTAAAATAGTTGTCTAGATCTAAATCGTGATACCTACCGTGTGCGCATCTAGTGTGGACAGTCGTGGAACGGCGACTTGGCATAGTCGAAGTAGATGCCGCAGCGATCCTCCGGCGGCGCGATGATTTCCAACGGACAACGGCTGCTTCCTTCTCTTCCTTTTCCCTTGCCGCTACGTAGCTTAAGGACTGAGGCCTTGGCTTTTATAACCGACGGCAAGCCACGAGGCCACCCACGGACCGAGTCCCGTAGGAATACGGAAGGACCAGAAGTCCCTGGCCCTCAAGGCGCAGGCGTGCACATGCGCGTGGGACTGAGCCCGCTCCGCTCTGTCGCTTGTCAAGCCGAGTTGACTCTTTTCTTTTCTTTTGAAAAAGTCTACATAACCCCCCAAACTATGACCTAGTGACTACATAACCCCTAAACTTCAAAACCAGGTATTTAACACCCTATACTTCATAAAACCATTTAATTAACCCTCTAAGGTGGTTTTGAAGGGTGGTTTTGCCACATCACCAACTTATGTGTCATGTCTTGCGTGTCTTTAATAGCACAAATCTACAGTTCACAGACAACGAACTAATTGACCAGAGAAATGTACACTGTGCAATAATCGATGAACTGAAACAGAATAAATCTGTACGCACAAGCAGAGCACGTAGCGAGATTGCGCAACCAAGCCAAGACGTCAAATTTGGGGAAAAATATGATTGATTGAAGGCCGCGCAGAGAATAGCAGTCGGGGTTGCTCGCCGCTGACCTCTGGTGGCACGAACTTGCGCTTGATGAGGTGAGAGTGGGATCTCCAGGCCGCGCTGCCCTCGACGGCCTCTCACACCGACTTGAAGGGCGCCGACGTGTCGACCTCCGCCTTTGCCGCCGGCGCCGTCGCCTGGCGGAGCTGGGTCTCATGCCTTGCTGTTCATGGGGACTCGTGCAGCGGAGAGTAAAGTAAAGCTGGGGTCAGACTTATCCTTCTCAGGTTCTCCGTGGGTTTCTGGACAACGAAAGAACGAGCCAAAGGAATCAAAGCTAGTATAAGCCACATCACAGTGGAGGAGCTAGTGTAAGCTAGCGATTGATTTTTCCTTTTTTTTTAATCTCGACGGGGTTGGACGAGTAGAGGGAGGTAAAGAACTTTGACTTCACCCAGTGGTAAATCCTGTAGTAAACTACTACCTGTTTGGTAGCCGTTACTCTGAGTATGTGCAGGCTTTGCGGGTCCTACTGCACATGCAAGACATGACATGTAAGCTGATGTGAGAAAACCACCTTTTAAAACCACCTTAGGGGGTTATTTAAATGGTTTTATGAAGTATAGATTGTTAAATATCAGGGAGTTATGTAGTCACTATGTCATAGTTTAGAGGTTATGCAGACTTTTTTTTATTTCACTGGCGTTGGTTTGTACGTGCAGGCCAGGGATCCGGACTTAGTCCGGCTCAGATATATGCCTGGAAGCTTCCCCTGAAGGTTCTAGAAGTTTCTTCCAGAAGGTTCTAGAATGTTCCAAAAACCTCTGGAACGTGCCCAAACATCCAGAAAATCCTAGAGACATCCAGAAGGTTCCAGAAACTTCCAGAAGGTTCTGAAAATTCAGGAAACTTCTAAAATGTTCTAGAAACTTCCAGAAGGTTCCTGGTTTCTTTTATTTATGATTTATTTCCTTATTTTATTTATTCATTATTATTTATTCATTTGTTTTCATTTATATATTTTTTCTCATTTATTATTTTTTCTATTTTCTTTATTTGTTTATATTTTCTGTTTTATTGTTTTGTTCATTTATTTGTATTAGTTGTTTATTATTTATTTATTCTCTTTTATTTTCTTTATTAACTGTTATTTATTATTTATTCATTTCTTTATTATTATTGTTTATTTTTCATATATATATATATTATTTTCTCCATTATTATTATTATTATTGATCATCCTTCTATAAATTTTATTTTCTAGTTATTTTTGTATCGTACGAAATTCCTAATTTGTTTCCAGTAGGTTTGGTCAATTAGTTTTATGCCTAAACATGAATGCATATGCATGTGCGATTTAATTTATTTTTATTTTCATGTTCTTCTTTTCTCTAATTATTTCTCTATTCCAATTGGATTCAAATATAATTTAGTCATAGATTCTATGAATGAAAATGAATGAAAATGCATGATGATGCATTTTAATATCTTACTTTATAAAAATAATTTATTTTTATTATTGGACTCTAAATCCTTATTTAAAATATTAATTTGCCAAAACTCGGAAATCGGGGTGTTACATTTTTGACTTGTTACAGCAGGTTGCATGTTCCTATCATTCGGTTTAGCATGTGCAGCAAATTTTGCATGAAAGTTATGAGATCTAGCAATCAATCTTTCCTTTTCTGTTGTTTAGCTAGTCTATATTAAAAATCTATGACATGACCATCTCTACCATAGTAGGTACAATGAAATTTAACTTTGTGTTCATGTCTAGATGAGGAAGCAACATTTTTATTCGAAACCGAATGAGACAACACTCCTATAGATTTGAAAACCACTTCTTTTTGTTTAGGAACTGTTTGAATCAAACATTTCCTAATGACTTTACAATTTTAGGTGGATGTGCCTTAGCATGAGCATGAGAATCAAAACCTAAACCAGATTTATCATTGCAAGATTTAGAGGAATTCAGTAGCAAGTTTAGGTTTTTATTTGCATTACAAAATCGATCTAATGTCTTATGCATGTCATCAAATTTATTTGACAGATCAAGGAAATTTTTACATGAAGTTTTTCCTTTTATTTTGCAATTGGAACAATATTTAACATCATGAGAACGTAAAGCATTGTTCAATATAGAAATTTCATTCATAGCATCTTGTAGTTTCTTATCAAGATCATCACAAGAAGAACAATACAAATCAATTGTAGAACAGTAAGTATCTTTTAAATTTTTACCATTAAGTGCAGCAAGCTTTTTGTTCTTTTCAATTTTAAGTTCAAGTTTATCAAGTGTGGAGGTGTGTGCACTTCTTAGAGAGGACAATTGTTCAGATATTAAATCACATGAGGAACAAGAATCATCACTAGGAATCAAAGATTTCAAATGATTAATTTCATATTCTAGTGACTCAATTTTAACAACATTGTCCCTAATCTTTTTGTCCTTTTTCTTAACTATAACAATGGCACGAGAAATAACATCACATATTTCTTCGCAAGTAGGACTAGGGCTGTCAATAAAGCTCGAGGATTGTAACTTGTTCGTGTTCGATTCGTTTTAGACTCGATTCGAGCTCGGCTCGAACTCTAAATGAGCCAAGCTTGAGCTTGCGTATAAGATCGCAAGCTCGATGAGCTCGAGCTCGAAAAGCTCGACTAAGCTCGTTTATTATTGCCGTCTATGAGATGTATGATTAACTAAATTATATAATCTTATTAAAAAATATTTTTAGTGATACATTTTTTATATACGCTCGCAACAAATTATGTGCAACATCGTCCAACTCCTTACTTTATTAGTTGTGAAGCGGAACTTGGTAGATTCTATTGTATGTACATGAGGCTGGCAATCAAAGTATTATTAATAAAGCTGAGGATCGTAACTCGCTCGTGTTCGACTCGTTCTAGGATCGATTCGAATCCTAAACGAGCCAAGCTTGAGCCTGACTGTAGGACCGAATAAATTCTGGGCTCCACTCGAGATCGACTCGATTTTTTATCAAACTCAAGCTTACAAAGATAAGCTTGCTCGAGCTCGACTCGTTGACAGCTCTAAGTAGGACATACCTCTTCATTGTCGCTGTGTGTTCTGCCTCCTCCATACTTGATCTTGATTTGCCCGTCATGAAATACAAGTTTGCCAAATCATCTTCATCTTCGTCACTTCCAATGTCCACATTGCTCGAGTCAAGTTCTTGTAGTGTGGAGATAAAACTATTCACTAATTGGAATCCTGTAAAACTCTTCTTTTTCTTGTTGTTGTTTGCAGAGGAGTGTTTCGTCCTTGTTTGCTTTTCATCATGGGAAGTAGCACCTGAAAGGTTAGGCAATCCGTCCAAAAATATCATGTCTTACCACATTCGAAGCATCGTTGAGGTCCGATACTTCCTCTCCTTCTAGTTCTTATATTTTGTAATGCTTTTGAGAATCGAGTAGAGATGAGTGCAAGTTCTTCCTCTAGAAACTCTTCAATCTGTTCAAAGGTTAGAGAGGACAACAAAGCAAGTGTTGCACAAGATGAAGACTGGCCGGAGCTACGCATGTCACGTTGAGAAACAAATGCAAGAGACTTGTTGGGGTTCTTACGTGAGATTATGTCAATTTCATGAGTTTTCAATTTAGAATATAGAATATATAAAGTAAGTGTACTCATGATAGTAGATTCACAAATAGATGTGACTTTCATCTGCCAAATTGACATGTCTAAAGCACTTAGTAATTGCCTAGCATTCTCAGCATCCGAAAAATTAACATTGACGCTACGCAAGTTGATGAGAATTTTATTAAAGCGAGCAAAGAGATCGTTGATGGACTCACCTGGTTGTATCTCAAAGCGCATGTAATCCTTTTTGAAAATGTCTTGTCTTACCTCCTTGATAGTGTTGGATCCTTTGTGGTATTCGCAGAGTGCTTTCCACACATCATATGCAGATCAGAGGTGAGCAACACGGTCAAACCGCTTTGAGTTAATCCTTGTATGATCAAGGTGCGAGCCTTGTTGTTGTCGTCGACATATCTCATGTTTGTAGCCATGACTTGATTGTTTGATGGCACGTCATAAGGCTTGTACACCTTTTCCCATATTGCGAATCCTTGTGCCTGGATGAAAGCTTCCATATGTGTCTTTGAAACTCAAAAATCAATACCACTAAAGACACAAGGTTTTGCGGAGTATTTCTCCATGATGATTAGTCAAAAACACGTGCAAATCAAAAATATTAGAGCATCGTGGCTCTGATACCAATTGTAGGATCGAAGAGCACGTGAAAATCCACCAGAGGGGGGTGAATGGTAGATTAAAAGTTTTTCAGCGGAAGCAACAAAAACTCCTTGGTAGAAAATCAATCTATTAAGAAATCATGTGTGCGACTAATCTAAATGTGACCAATCGTGACAAAACCAATACAGATTGTGAAGGATTAAGTCACAAAGACACGACAACAAGAATCATGGAAATTCGTTGAGAAAAACCCAAGTTACGATTGAAAGATTGAACGGAGGTCAATCTGTTCTACCCGAGAAAAACCATATCTGCAACACTGCAAAGAAACTCATGTAGATCCAAAACCACAAATCCAATGACTGTGAAATTTTCGCAGGTGATAGATAATCAAGTTTTGAAGACAACCCAAAAAGAACCACGTCAATTGGATATGTAAAACACGAGGTATGATAAAACCACCAAAACAAGGTAGTGTTGTGCAGAAACTCAACGAGAAAGACTTGACGAACAAGGCACAAAAGTTCCTTTAAACTATGAATTTTATTGATAAAACCACAAGAGGAACAGCCCCAAAGTCGTGTACCATGAGCTCTGGCCTCCCTTGCTTATATAACTAGCCCTTAGGCCAACCCAATCCTAACTAGGACTCAAATTCTACTCAGATTCAACCGAAACTTTTCATAACTGCTCAAGACTCTTCCATACGCAAATAGAAGCAATCTTAAGACTTCCAAACACCTTAGGAATGTATCCCACATTTCTAAAACAACTCAATCTCATGACCCACATGAAATCCTATCATAACCAACTCAAACCTTTCCACATTTGAGTCAAACACAACTCAACTGCAGCCTGAGTCCATAACCTAGTCGGTTGGACCTTTTCGACCAATTCTTTACATCCACATCTCTTCATCACGCCTGAGAACCATATAGCCACATCCATGCACTCCTTGCATATGTGCAAACATCTTCCAACGACATCCATGATACCTTCATATGCATTGTTCTTGATTCAAACATGTTGTGCGACCTCCCGATCAATTCAACCACAATTCCTCCTGAACTTGGTTGTTGAACCTCATCTTCTCCTAATACTAGTTCAATGGATCTCATCACCAGCCATGTCTTGAACTCAAGCAACACTTGCACATGAATAAACAACCAATACTTCCAAGCACAAGTCCTCGACTTGACTCTCGTTAGTTCCGAAACCACAACACCTTACATGAGAACCTCACATAAGCATGTTGAAAACCTTCGCAAAAAGATATCAACCATAACCACCAAAACACACAAAAAACCTAGTAAGAGAATACTAAGCAAACTTTCCATAAATATAAATCAAGTTTGAATCATTTCAAGGTAAAAGCAAAATCATTGCAATCTAGCTCCGGACCTTGCCAAAACTAACCCGACCTTAAATTTGAGCTTACTAAAGCTAGCAGGACCTAGCACTGGAGCTTACCAAAGCTAGTCGGACGTAGCACCAGAGCTTACCAAAGCTAGTCAGACCTAGCGCCGGAGCATACTAAAGCTTAGTCGGACCTAGCGCCAGAACATGTCAGACCTAGACAAAGAAATTGGACCTTACGTCGGACCTTTCCAAAACATGTCGAACCTATTGTCGGACCTTGCTGGAGCTCGGACCTAGAGTCGAACCTTGTTGAAAAAGGTGTTTGGGTAGTATTCAAAACTTTTATCGCCATAGTCAATGTATTCAGCACACATAGGTCTCACACTCTCAAGTACAAGGAAAGGAGACATGACAATTGCAGTCAATTTCTCCAAGATGAAGGAATATGCTGACAAAATGGCGGCGGCCGGCAAGAAATAAGAGGACGATGATGTGGTTGCCTACATATTAGCTGGATTGGGTTATGAGTACAACTCGCTGGTTGAAAACTTAAGTATACAATCTCTCTCTCTCTCTGATTTGTTTGCGCAGCTCCTATCTATGGAAGCACGGTTGGAGCGACAAAATCAGTACCAGCACTAGGCAAATGCAGCCAACCGAGAAGGCAATTTTTGTGGAAGAGGAGGGCGCCCGTAACGTGGTGGTCCTGGACGTGGGAGAGGCCAAGGTCGTGGCACAACAGAATCAAAACCGATGTGCCAACTCTGTGGAAAGATTGGGCATACTGTGGTGAGGTGCTACAAAAGATTTGATGGGGACTTCAATCCAGAAGAAAAATCAGCAAACAGTGCTATGACTTCGTGTGGAATTTATAACAACTGGTATGTGGGTACTGGAGCCACAGATCATATAAACAGGGGAGTTGGATAAGCTCTCAGCAAAATACAAGTACACTGGGCAAGAGAAGGTGCACACTGCAAGCGGTTCAGGTATGAAAATTAATTCTGTTGGAAACTCTATTTTGCAAACACCTACACATCAGATCCACCTCAAAAAGATCCTCCATGTCCCTTCTACCACAAAAAGTCTTATCTCAGTCCACAAGCTAATCACCGATAATCCTGTGTTTCTTGAATTTCACTCTTGTTATTTATTGGTTAAGGATCAAACTACGAAGAAGGTACTTCTTCACGACAAGTGTAGAGAAGGTCTTTATCCCTGACTGACCTTGGAAAACTCCTCTACAAAATGTGCATTTGCAGTATCCAAGCCCTCTAAAGTAAATTGGCATGACAGGCTAGGTCATCCATCCATGGTTATAGTTGATAAAGTAGTAGAAGAGAATAAACTTCCTTGTTCATTAGAGTCTAGCACCACTCATGTTTGTGATGCATGTTAACAAGGAAAGAGTCATCAGTTGCCATTTCCTAAGTCAAGTAGTGTGTCAAAAGCTCCTCTTGAGCTTATTTTTTCCGATGTTTGGGGATCTGCTCCCACATTAGTCGGAAGACATGATTATTACATGAGTTTTAGCAATGATTTTAGCAAATATCACTTGGATCTATTTTATTAGATACAAGGCAGATGTCTTTAAAAAATTCCATGAGTTTCGAGCCATGGTAGAGCGCATATTTAATAGGAAAATTGTTGCTATGCAAACAGACTCGGGAGGTGAATATCAGAAGTTGAATTCCTTTTTTTCACAAATACGAATTACTCACTTTGTTTCATGTCCCCATACTCACCAACAGAATGGTCAGCTGAACGAAAGCAGAGGCATATAGTGGAGGTCGGCCTTTCCTTGTTAGCAGAAGCTTCAATGCCCCTCGAGTTCTGGGATGAAGCCTTTGCTACCGCTGCCTACTTGATAAATAGAACCCCATCCAAGGTAATTGGCTATCAAACTCCTTGGGAAAATTGTTCCATACAAAACCAGATTACTCCCTCTTGAGAATATTCAGGTGTGCATGTTGGCCAAATCTACGCCCCTACAACACCCACAAACTTGCTTTTAAATCCAAGCAATGTGCCTTCCTAAGCTATAGCACTTTTCACAATGGATATAAGTGCCTAGACATATCCAGTGGGCGAGTCTATATTTCCCGAGATGTGATATTCGATGAAACAATCTTTCCGTTTAGTAATCTGCATCCAAATGCCGACGCACAACTTGATTCAGAAATTATGCTCCTTCATCCAACTTTGCTTCCCGTTGCAGGTCAGTAAATAGACTATAATCAGCAGGATAATTTTCATACTATCCTTGATTCTATTGATTTTTCTAATCAAAATAGAAGGAACAGGGAAAATAGTGTGAAGGGAGAAGAGGATGAAGCGTCCTCGCCTCTGGATCCAAGCGGAGCAGAAGATCCGTGTGCAGGGGCAGACATATTTTGCCTAGTATTGTGTGCAGCATCAACTACTCTCTGTGTCACCTAGATCCTCGGATCGTGCGCTGACTGGGACGCGCAACGTGTCCGGGCACGCGCGGGCCGCAGCACAACCGTCCGGATTTTCTGCAGCAACGACCGATGAAGAAACGCATTCTGCGGCCATAGAAGATCAGGAAACCAAGGTCCACAATGTGCTTCTCGATGCGTGTGTAGATTACGCATGCGCGCTCTTTAATTCTGTCTGGCGCGGATCGACTGTGGCCAACAGATATGCAACCGCTACACCAGGACCTCCCAGAACAAGATTACAGAACAACATTGTCAAGCCCAAAAACTTTGGTAAGGATTTTGTATGCCTAAACACTATTACATGGGAACCAAGAGATCTGAAGCAGGCCCTACAAGATGACATGTGGAGAAGAGCCATGGATATGGAGTTTCAGGCTTTACGAAATAATCAGACACGACATCTTGTGCCACGAAAGGGGGTGAGTAACATTATTGACTCTAAATGGGTATTCAAAATTAAAAGGCATGCATATGGATCCATTGACAGGTACAAAGCGAGACTAGTTGCAAAAGGCTTTAAGCAGATATATAGAATTGATTATGAAGATACATTCAGCCCAGTGGTTAAGGCAGCTACTATTAGAATAGTATTATCAGTTGCTATTACTAATAATTGGTGCTTGAGACAGTTAGATGTACAGAATGCTTTTCTACATGGTGATCTAGAAGAAGAAGTGTACATGTCTCAGCCACCAGGATATGAAGATCCAACATACCCTAAGTATGTGTGTAAACTGGACAAGGCACTTTATGGCTTAAAGCAAGCACCAAGGGCTTGATACTCAAAGCTAAGTTCAAAACTCACTCAATTCGGCTTTCTCGCTTCTAAAGGAGATACTTCCTTATTTATTTATAAAAAGACTGGAGTGACTATTTATCTTCTTATTTATGTTGACGACATCATTGCAGTTGGTTCATACAACAAACTGTGAATGCCTTATTAGAAGACTTGAAGAAAGAATTTGCTCTCATGGACCTTGGTGAATTACATTACCTCCTTGGAATTGAAGTATCAAAGAAGAATGACGGGATCCTATTGAATCAACGGAAGTATGCTACTGAGGTTACAAAGAAAGCTGGCATGGAAAAATGCAAAGCCGTAAGCACTCCTATCTCAACCTCAAAAAAATATTCGGCAAATAGTGGTGAACCTCTTGATGCAGAGGATACAACGAAATACAGGAGCATTGTAGGGGCCTTGCAATACCTCACTTTGACTAGGCATGACCTTGTTTTTTTCGGTCAATAAGGCATGTCAATTTTTGCATAAGCCGACCACTACTCACATGTCTATGGTGAAGAGGATCCTAAGATATATTCAAAGCACTATGGTATAAGATTCATCAAAAATAGTTCAGTGCGGGTAAATGCATATTCAGATGCGGATTGGGCTGGATGTCCAGACAACAGACGGTGTACTAGTGGGTTTGCTCTTTATTTAGGCCATAACCTGATATCATGGAGTGCTAGAAAATAACCCATTGTTTCACGATCTAGCACAGAGGCAGAGTATAAAGCCTTGACCAATGCTACTGCAGAAATAATTTGGACTCAAACTATACTTTCAGAACAGGGAGTGGCCACACTCTGGTGTGAGAACCTAGAGGCGACATTCCAAATCCAGTATTCCATGCACGAACAAAGCACATTGAGATAGATTATCATTTTGTACGAGAGAGAGTAACAAATAAATTACTTCAAATCCGTTTTATCTTGTCTCAAGATCAAGTTGCGGATGGATTCACCAAGTCCTTGCCAGCGAACAAGATGTTGCAGTTTCAGTACAATCTTAACATGGAAAGTTAAGATTGAGGGGAGGTGTTACAAGATGTCACAATTCTGGACTTGGTTCCGGCTTACATAAATAACACAGCGGCAGCAGTCACGTTGATCAAGAGAAGGACTCGGCCATGATCTATACACGATGGTTGTTTAGATACAGATAAGTTCTAGAGTATTCAGGGTGTTACATTGTAATCTAAACATATTACACTACTAGAAAATGCATTTTCACAGGCGTCTCCTTATTTTTGTACAGATGGTTCGTTAAAAGTTATGCATGTGATGTCAAATGAGTTAATAACCGCCTGTGATAATAGAATATCACAGGCGGTCCGTAACAAACAACCGCCTGTGAAAATATATTGATTTTCCAAGCGGTCCGTAACAAAAACCGCATGTGATAATAGTCATTATCACAGGCGATCCATAACAAACAACCGCCTGTGAAAATATAATGATTTTCACAGGCGGTCCGTAACAAAAAAACTGTCTGTGATAATGATGACTCCTGATTGGTCTGCTGCTTCATCCCAAGGATCGCTCTTGGACTTCATATCTCCGCATTTTGCTACTTATCGATCCAACAACTCACATGGGGTCATCTCTAATATATGTGTCTATAACAGCAGCAACATTGACACCTCACATCCTTATCCCCAATCTCTGTTTCTCACCGTTCATCTCCCCAATCTCACCTCTCTTTCCTTCCTCCCCAACCTTGCTCTACCGCAGCTCCGCCTCATCGCTGAAGCGTCGGCAGCCCGCTTCTGCCTTCTCACCATCCTCCCATCGCGGAGGCCGCGCTCCTCGCCGACGCCGAAGCCGCGCTCCTCGACCGTCGTGGCAGCCGTGCTGCTCATGCTCATTGTCGTCGTGGCAACCATGCTCCTCGCTATCGCGGCAGCCACGCTCCTCGTCCATTGCAGGTGTCTTGCTCGATACCGAGGGTCGCAGATTGTAAGGATCGAATGCCCAAGAGGGGGGTGAATTGGGCTTTTTTTTCAAAAATTTAAACAATAAAACTTAATTCCTAAAAGCTCAATTCCCTACGCAAACTATCTATGCATTGAGGTAAATAGCAACTTCGCGGAATATAAAATGCATAAACGTAAGGGAGAGGAAGAGGATGAAAACTCCCGAGGAGACACGAGGATTTATCCTGTGGTTCGGCAAGATCGTCAAGATCTTCCTACATCAACGTTCTGGCACCCACCAAAGGGTTTAGCCACACCCAAGTCATCGAGACGAGGGATCTCCACTATTCCTCTCCGTTTGCCAACCCTGGCAAGGTGGAGCTCAAGCCTTGTACAACTTCGACCCTCCGGGCTTCCACAAACGCCTTGGCAAGCTCCAGAAGTCTTCTCACAGTTACAAACACCAAGGGGCACTCCCTTGAGGCTCTCACTATCCTAGAGATTCCACTCACCCAAAATGGAGGCACACAAGCTCTCTCTCTAGCTAGCTCTAGTCTATCTCTTGGTGTGTAGGTGGTCAGAAATGATGTAGAAGTGATGGCTCTTGGTCTTGAACGCTTGTGGATGTGTTGAGAATGTTTTGTGATCAAGACTTGTCGAAATGACTGGTTTAGGGGGTATTTATAGCTAGCCTCCACGAAATAACCGTTGGAAAAGTAGGCTGACAGAACTTTTCTGCGAACATCGGATGATCCGATGTCTCCCCTTTAGTTATCATCGGTTAAGTTTACTTTAGCTGACGTCATTGTGTCAGATATGACCGTTGTTAGACCGATGTTGCACTTGTCTTCTCATCGGATGATCCGGTGGCTCTTCCTCCAGAATTGACTCAAACTTGATGCTTACTGGAGTGATTGACCGATGTGTATATTTCTGTACATCGGATGATCCGGTGCTACACTTGGTCCAAGGATATTGCAAACTGTACTGATGGACCGATGTAGATGAGCCCTTAACATCGGATGATCCGGTGAGTGCTTTGTTCTGAGGTCTTCTTCTTCTGCTGAACCAACTCGACCGATGTGTTGTTCTCAGAAAGCATCAGTTGATCCGGTGAGTTGATTTTGTTTGCTTCGAGTTGTTTCTAAGTGATTCTTTTGTGTCTTGCTCGATTGACCTCTTAGACTTTTGTTGGAAATGTACTTCTGATGGTTGTCAAGCATTAAGTGTCATCAATTGTGGTTGAATGACTTTGACATAAGAGCTTTCACTTCTTGTCTTCATATCATTGATTTGATCTCGTAAAGTGATTGTATATGGGTCTCCAATGACATATAGATTTCATTTGATTGAGTGATTATGGGGACCTTGCATTCACAAATTCATTAGTAAAATCCAATGGTTGTCATTAATCACTGAAACCGTACCTCATGGGGGCCTAGATGCTTTCAATCTCCCCCTTTTTGGTGATTGATGACAACACAACAATTTAAAGCACAATAGTAATAAATTTGATACTACGAAGTTTAAGAGGATATGCAATGAATACAAGATTATTACACTTAAAATTTGAAAGCTCAATCAAAGAATAACTCAAGTGAATAAGTGATCATAAGATAGACACAAAATGAGCTCAATCGATTAACAACTTAAGAGTACTCAATAAACACCAAATGAGTAGCAAAAGTATCGAATTACAAAAGATGATAATATCGAATTACAAAAGGTGATATAGGTAAACTCCCCCTAAGGCTAGGACACTCCCCCTGAGACTAAGCTATCCTCCCCCTGACTCCTCTAACTCTTCTCCCCCTTTGGCATCAAGACACCAAAAAGGGATCCGAGTGCCTAAGGACCCTAAGTACTAGGCGCGATGACAAACTGGTCACCGTCGCTATCGTCGGAGCTGCTGCCTGGAGTAGAGGTAGAAGGAGCTGTCGGAGCCGTAGGAGCCGTCGTCGGTGCCTGCTGGGTAGGAGCTGCTGGAACAGGGGCATTGACGACAGATGTCGGCGTCTGCTGGAACAGTGTCGTGCACGGTAGTGGAGAGTGAATCGGTGCACCGGGAGCCAGCAGTGGAGACATGTTGATCGAAGGGTTGGCATAGTCGGCACCGAAGCGGCAGCTGGAGCAAGGACAGGTGGAGGTGGAGCAACTCCTGGCAGCTGCGACGGGAGGGCAATCCCGGTCTGGGTGTAGAGGTTGGTGATCAACCCCAGGATGCCCATCATCGCCTGCTGCGTCTGCTGCTGCTGGTCGAGGGAGCGCTGGTGCATCTGGTCTATGAGCCGAGTCAGCCGATCAGTGTTCTCACGCCTCTCACGGGCGATCTGGCGCTGCATCTCCTGCTGCTGCTGCTGGAGCTCCAGAAGGCGTGCGGCCTGCTTCGCTCGGGCCTGCTCAGCTGCAAGCCGGTCCAAGCGCTGCTGCTCAACCATCTACTGAAGAAGGGATGTGAGCTCGGACGGCTGGGAAACGTGTGCCTCTGAGACGGGAGGTGGAGTAGGGGGTGGCACTGTAGAGCCTCCAGCCTGCGCGTTGTGCTGCCTGGGTGAGGGAGGAGGTGGGAAGTACTCCTCGACACTGTCATCCGTGTCGCTCTCGGACCATATGTGCTGCAAGTCCTCACCCTGAGCCTCTGCCTCAGCCAGCCTCTCATCCTCCTTCTCCAGATCCGACCAATCCTCCTCAGATAGATGAGCCCTGACATGACGCTCGACTGGACGGCCAAGACGGCGATCTCCAGGAGCTGGGGCACGGTAGTGACCGAACCATGTGACACTCTCTTCAGTGAGACAGTCATGCACGGCGGACTCCTCAGAGACCATCATGGAGAGCAGGTACACGAGCTGCCTCATCATGCCCACTCCATCGGTGATCACATCCTCCATCTCCTATATGAGGACGTCCACTATATCAAACTCCATCCCATTCATGATGTAGAACAGGAGGGTCTGCTGCAGGCTGGTGAACCCCTCTAGATACCCGAACCTCGGCAGGAGTGTGCGGCGCAAGGCAAGGTGCACTGTGCGCGTAGCTGGAGTCAGCAATGCCAGTACCCTCGGCTAGTTTGGAGAGAAGGTCGGGCCAAACAAGGAGCAAATCTCCTCCAGTGGTGGTGCCACTCCTCCAGTGAGTGGCCTCCTCGACGGGTCTGCCTGACCGTATACTCTCTCATGCACGCAAGTGTCGTGCAGGTCCACTCCTAGCAGCTGTGCCAGTGTCTGCCTCGTCAAGTGATAGTGCTGGCCCATGAACATGAAGTCAATCGACCCGCGGCCCTCAGAGACGTATAGGGTAGCGTAGAACACGCGTACCCAATCCTCCACATATGCGCTCCTCTCATAGGACATCAGCTGGACCAGCCGGCAATACCTCTCAAAAAACGGGCGAATATATGTCTCTGCTGCCAAGGCAAGCTGATCCCAGTCCAGAAAGTTGTGCTGGAATAACTTGTGGCCTCGGCGTCTATAGGTCTCATAGAGTGACGCCTGTGACATAGTCCAGAAACGACTGTCCACAAGAGCCTCTCTGGGCTGCGGGTACCACTCCTCAAGCAACACACTCCATCTGAGTCTTCGGAGTTGCTTAGACTTCATCTTCCGGTAATCAGTCAACCGGACACCTTCACCGACACGGACGGTGGTGTCCATCTCGTAGATGGCTCTCTAGGCCTCCCTGTCCTCACGACAATCGGCAGCCGTCGGTCTCAGACGTGGTGCTGCCGGGGGATGCCCCCCACGGGTCCGGGCTGAGCGCCGGCGGACGAGTGGCACTTCTGGCTCTTCTTCGGCCACTGACTCATCGATCACGGGAGGCTGCCTCGGACGAGCCTCGTGGATTCTCAGTGATCCTCCTCGGCCTCGCTCTCGCTCCTTAGCGGCGCGAGCGGCCATCAACGCCTTCTTCTCCTCCTTTGAGAGCTTCTGTTTCTTTGCGGCCAGCTCCGCAATGGCCTTGCCCTTGTTCTTCTTGTCGCGAGCCATTGTGATGAGGTGCGACGATGTCAAGCGCACGGAACACGACGATCGACGCGGCCGGAAACCCTAACGGCGAAGAGACACAACCGTTTGAGGGGAGACACCACAGCGACGCAGAGAAGGTGGTGGTGTGGCAGCTGGGGAGGGCGTCGGCGGTGGTGTTGCACGGATGTCGGTCGGCGGAGAGCGGCGGCGACGCTTGGGTGGAGCGGCGGCGGCGGTTGGGTGGAGCGACGGTGGCGGCTATGGTGGAGGCGAGCGGCGGCGGCAGCTACAGCTGCGTTGGTGCGGAGGCGGCGGCTGCGATGGTGCAGCGGTGGCGGCGGCGGCCGGAGGTGAGCGCGGGTGAGTCAGGGTCGGGGAGAGAGAAACGATGGAGGCGAACGGACATTTAAATAGTGGGTCCCAAACCCTAGCCGTAAATTTAACACCGGATGGACCGATGTAGAGACGATAGAAGCATCGGTCGAATGGCACAATAAGGGTATTCAAAAAGGTGCCGTTGACATCGGATGGACCGATGTGGAAGGGAATATCATCGGTGGAATTCGTCACAGTTCCAGAATTGTGAACACCGGATGGACCGATGTTTCTCCAAATGAACGCGTCGGTTGATTTGTGATACTGACTGAACTGGCCCTTGGCTTTTGAACACCAACTAATTCGATGATGGTCTGACATAAGCATCGGATAATCCGATGACTAAAAAACAGCAACATCCCATATATGTCCTTTGACCAAACAAACAATCAATGAGAAACACATGTCTTAGGACTTTTTGGGCAACCCCTTACCCTCAAAGATACTAATATGCCAATAACTTGGCTAGGCCTTAAAGCAAATGGAACACCAAAGAAAATGGGAAGGAAATTATCCAAATAAAATGTAAGGCCCATGCTTTGTGAGCTAGAGTATGAAGACTTCTATCTCTTTAAAGCATGTTCCTCTAGGCATTAACGCACCTAACATTTTGTTCTTTCCACCTTATATGAGTTGAGATATTGCATTTCAAACAAGTCTCTTTCTCATGAGGTGGGTTCCCCTTTGTGACAATCTACCGTATGCAATGCCAAACGTTTCATAATGCAAGAAATTTCAAGTCTATATGGCAGGCATCATGCAAGGAATAAAATAAATCTATCTTGCCAAATTTGAACCTTTCAAAGGCTTCTTCAGGGAGAGCCACTCTCCAAACCTTGGGAAACCCAAAAGAACCTCCATCCCAAGCTAACCCTTGCTCACCCCTATCCTTTGAGAGTTAGGCAAGACCTATATGAAGTGCATTCTTACATGACGTTCGTTGCATCTAGCACATTTAACTCACTTCTTAGCCTACAAAAAGTTTTCTCATCTAGTGGTTTAGTGAAGATATCCGCCAATTGTTCTTCGGACCTAACACCTCGCAATGAGATGTCTCCCTTAGCTTCATGGTCCCTCAAGAAATGATGGCGAATATCAATGTGCTTAGTGCGGGAGTGTTGAACGGGGTTTTTAGCTATCTTAACCGCACTTTCATTGTCACAAAGGAGAGGCACACAACCAAGTTTAATACCAAAGTCCAAAAGGGTTTGCTTCATATAGAGAATTTGGGCACAACATGCACCGGCCGCTATATATTCTGCTTCCGCCGTGGACAGGGCGACGGAATTTTGCTTCTTGCTAGACCAAGATACTAGGGAACACGAAAGCAAGTGGCACCCACCGGAGGTACTCTTGCGATCCACGCGGCATCCGGCAAAGTCCGAATCCGAGTATCCCAAGAGGTGGAATTTTGCACCTTTAGGGTACCACAAGCCCATACTAGGGGTATGCTTAAGATACCTAAGTATCCTAAAGACCGCCTTCCTATGCGATTCTTTAGGTGCCACTTGAAAGCGAGCACACAAGCATACACTAAACATGATATCGGGCCTAGATGCAGTAAGATAAAGCAATGAGCCAATCATAGAACGGTAGTTAGATTGGTCAATAGGTTTACCGTCCTTATCCGCGTCAAGATGACAATTAGTTGCCATTGGAGTGCTTCTTGAGCTACAATCTCCCATCTCAAATTTCTTCAAGAGGTCCTTGGTATAATTTTCTTGATAGACGAAGGTCCCCTATTGAAGTTGCTTGATTTGAAATCCAAGGAAGAAGTTGAGCTCTCCAATCATTGACATCTCGAATTCCCTAGACATCATTTTGCCAAACTCATGGCTAAGAGCTTCGTTAGTTGAACCAAAAATAATATCATCAAGATAAATTTTACAAATAAACAAATCTCCGTTGATGTCTTTGGTGAAGAGCGTAGTGTCCACCCTTCCAATCTTGAATCCTTGCATGATAAGGAAATCTCGAAGTTGTTCATACCACGCCCTAGGTGCTTGCTTGAGCCCGTAGAGCGCCTTGTGCAACCTATACACATGATTAGGATTCCTCAGATCTTCAAACCCGGGAGGTTGTTCAACATAAACAAGCTCGTTAATGTAACCATTAAGAAAGTCACTTTTCACATCCATTTGATAAAGTCTAATACTATGATGTGATGCAAAGGCAAGAAGTATACGGATGGCTTCTAGTCGGGCGATCGGGGCAAATGTCTCCCCAAAGTCTAGTCCTTCAACTTGCGAGAACCCTTTGGCCACAAGTCTTGCCTTGTTGCGGACCACAACGCCATTCTCGTCTTGTTTGTTGCGGTACACCCACTTTGTTTCGATGACGTTCTTGTCCTTGGGTCGCTCCTCCAACACCCAAACTTCATTGCGGATGAAGTTGTTGAGTTCTTCTTGCATGACCATCACCCAATTTGGGTGTTGGAGTGCTTCCTCAATATGAGTGGGTTACCCCTTGACGGATTTCCAATGATTTGGTCTATCGGATGCGCCTTGGAGATGCGTCCATGCCTCATAAGTGGTTGTGAAGCACTTGGCGAAGGTGATGTGTGTTGCTCCTCTTGTGGTTGGACTTGATCATGGACTTCTTCTTCTTCTTGATGTAGTTGTGCTTGTGAGTCTTGAGTCGGCAATGGATCATCCTTCTCTTCTTCGTCAACTTGAGGTGCCATGGAGGTGTTGTTGTTGGAACTCGAAGCTCCCCCTTGATCATGGCTCTCCTCAACTTCAGGCTTGATGTCTCCAATGTTCATGTTCTTCATGGCTTCTCGTAGAGGCTCATCATCTATTTCATCATGACCAAAACTCTCCTCTTGGGAGCCATTAGTCTCATCAAACTCAACATCACAACTTTCCTCAACTAAACTGGAGGTTTGGTTGAATACTCGATATGCTTTTGAGTTTGATGCATAACCAAGGAATATACCAACATCACATCTTCTTTCAAACTTACCGAGCCTCTTCTTGCGGTAGATGTAGCACTTGCATCCAAAGACTCAAAAGTAGGAGATGTTGGGCTTTCTCCCAATGAGAAGCTCGTATGGGGTCTTTTGAAGTAGTCGATGGAGATAGACCCTATTTGCGGCATGGCACGCCGTGTTGATTGCTTCGGCCCAAAACTTCTCCGATGTGCCGTAGTCATCAAGCACTGCTCTTGCAAGAGTGATGAGTGTCTTGTTCTTCCTTTCAACGACACCGTTTTGTTGAGGGGTGTATGTGGCCGAAAACTCATGCTTCACGCCTTCACGGTCACACCACTCCCCAATGTTGTAGTTCTTTAATTTGGTGCCGTTGTCACTCCGGACCTTGATGATGGGAAGTTGAAATTCCCTTTGAGCGCGGTTGGCGAAGGTCTTGAACACTTCCGAAGTTTCACTCTTGTCACCTAGAAATAGAGTCCAAGCATAGCGAGAGTAGTCATCAACTATAACAAGACAATAGAGGTTACCGCCAAGACTTTGATATGTGGACGGTCCGAAGAGGTCCATGTGGAGTAGCTCAAGTGGCTTGGAGGTTGACACCATTGTCTTCATTGGGTAGAGTGAAGCAACTTGCTTCCCGGCTTGACAAGCGCTACAAAGCTTGTTCTTCTCAAATGTGACATCCTTCACGCCGGTCACCATCCCAAGCTTGAATGACTTCTTGAGTTTTCTCATCCTTATATGCGCTATGCGTCGGTGCCATAGCCAACCCAAGCTTGTCTTAGTGAAAAGACAAGTGGTCAAGCTAGCATTCTTGTTGGAGAAATCTACTAGGTAGAGATGTCCATGCCGAAATCCTTTGAAGACTATGTCTTGGCTTGTTTCACTACTCACAACAACATCATTTCTGCTAAATGTGCATGTTAGTCCAAGATCACATAGTTGTGCAATGGAAAGTAAATTAAAACTAAGTGACCTGACATACAAAACATTAGAAATGGATAAATCATTTGAAATAGCAATTTTACCTAACCCAATTACCTTTCCCTTAGAGTTATCACCAAATGTGACTTGTTCATGATTGCCAGGGTTTTCTATGGTGGTGAACATACCATCATTGCCGGTCATATGTTGGGTGCACCCGCTATCGAGTACCCAATGCTTTCCTCCGGCTTTGTAGTTCACCTACACACATGAATTCAATTTTTAACTTTAGGCACCCAAGCCAACTTAGGTCCTTGTATGTGTGATACAAGTGTCTTTGGGACCCAAAGTTGCTTGGGGAGCTTCCCCTCCATGCCCTTCATGTCCTTGCCAATGAACCTAGCCTTCACCTTTCCATCTACTTTACTCAAGAGATAATGATGATCATTGAAAGTAGATTTGTAATTAATGGGCAACTTGGGAGAGGGTCGGTTAGGAAGAGGACACTCCCTTGTGTGGTGACCGGTGACCTCACAATGTTGGCAATAAGAACCAACTTCCATGATGAAGCTTGTTCTAAGCTCTGGTGAGGGCACCTTTCCTTTGTTAGGCACCGGGAAGGATCCAAGTCCTCTATTGTTGAAGGCCTTTGCTTGTTGGAAGAGGATTTCCTTGTGTTTGACTTCCCCTTTTGAAAGTCTAGTCACACTAGTGCGGAGACTCTCAATTTCTTCCAACAAGTCCTTCTCCCTAGCATTTGCTTTCAAAGGCAAAGACTTGTTCAAGGCATTAGTGACATGAGAAGTAATGGATATCCTATCATTAAGAGTTTGCTTCTTTATATTTTTCAACTCTTGATCAAGCACGTCATGAGCAAGGTTAAGTGTTTGATGTTCTTGTACTAACTTGTTGTGCTCTTCCAAGAGTGTTTGGTGTGCTAAGTTAAGCTCATGATTATCTAACTTGATTTTAGCCTTTTCTTCCTCAATTTGCTTGACATGAGATTCGAGCGTGTCATGCTCTTTGAGTATGTTTTCATACTTGTCAAGCAAATCGAGGTTAGCACTCTCAAGTCTAGCACGAGTTTCTTCAAGAGTTTTAACCTTACTCTTTTCCCTCTTAATGATAGCATGATATTCATTTATCAAAGAAGTTAAATCATCGGGGGAAAGCTCATCATCACTAGAGTCGTCACATACCTTGGTGTTACCTTTTGCCATGAGGCACATGGGCGGTGGATGAAGAGGTGAGTCATCATTGTTGGTAATGGCGAGGCCGGCCAAGCTTTCTTCTTTTGCTTCACTCTCTTCATCACTTGTTTCTTCGTCGGTGACCCATTCATTTGCCTCACACATGAACACCTTTTGTGGGCCATTTCTCTTCTTTGGGAAGAGTCTTGCCTTCTTTCCCTTGTCATGTTTCTTCTTCCCAAAGGTTCTTGGTTTGGGTTTGGCCTCTTCTTCATCATATTCACTCTCTTCAAGCTTGCGATGCTTGCTCTTGTAGTTCTCTCTTCTTTTGTCTGGTTTTGGACAATCATAGGAGATGTGGCCTTGATCACCACAATTGTAGCAAGTCTTGTGATCATCTCTCCTTGGTAGAAACGCTTTCTTCTTGGGATCAAAGGTGTATCTCTTCTTGGTAATCTTGGAGTTCAAGCATGAGAATTTTCTCATCATCAATGCAAGCTTATCATCATCATCTTCACTTGATACTTGCTCCTCTTCACTTGAGCTATGCTCAACCACCTTCTTCTTCTTGAGGCTTGTTTTCTTGGTGGAGGCCTTTAGAGCAATTGTTTTTGAAGATGAATGCTCTATCATCCCAAGTACACTCATCTCATGAGCGTGAATTTCTCCAATGAGCTCTGAAACCTCAATGTGGTCAAGAGACTCCTTTTGAAGCATGGAGTTGATGATGTTGTACTTTGGCTTGGGAAGGAGCATGATGATCTTGCGGTTGATGAGTCTCTTGCCAAGAGAAGCAATGTCAAGAGCATTAATTTCTTCAATAAGGACATTCAAGCGAGAGAACATCTCATTAACATTTTCATGAGGTAGCATCTTAAATTCATCATATTTTGCTTTAAGCATGTGATATTTAAGTTCCTTCACACGAGAAGAACCCTCATGAATTTCTATCAAGCAAGCCCAAATTTCACATGCCTTTTCTTTGCTAGCAATCCTAGAAAAAACATCTCGACTAATACATTCATAGATTGCATTTCTAGCTTTAGCATCCCATTTAATTTGATCACCAACATAGTTGTGTTCTCCAAACCTCGCGTGGGTCGCTTCCCATACTTCGGGAGCAATAGCCTCTAGATAAGCGCGCATGCATGCTTTCCAATAGGCAAAGTTCTTGCCCTCGAAGATAGGAATCGAACCCCCAACCTTGGCCATTTTAGCTCTCTAGCGGTGAAGCTAGAATGATCCTATGAGCAACCTTGCTCTGATACCAATTGTAAGGATCGAATGCCCAAGAGGGGGGGGGGGGTGAATTGGGATTCTTTTCAAAAATCTAAACAATAAAACTTAATTCCTAAAAGCCCAATTCCCTACGCAAACTATCTATGCATTAAGATAAATAGCAACTTCGCGGAATATAAAATGCATAAACGTAAGGTAGAGGAAGAGGATGCAAACTCCCGAGGAGACACGAGGATTTATCCCGTGGTTCGGCAAGATCGTCAAGATCTTCCTACATCCACGTTGTGGCACCCACCAAAGGGTTTAGCCACACCCAAGTCACCGAGACGAGGGATCTCCACTATTCCTCTTCGTTTGCCAACCCTGGCAAGGTGGAGCTCAAGCCTTGTACAACTTCGACCCTCCGGGCTTCCACAAACGCCTTGGCAAGCTCCAGAAGTCTTCTCACAGTTACAAACACCAAGGGGCACTCCCTTGAGGCTCTCACTATCCTAGAGATTCCACTCACCTAGAATGGAGGCACACAAGCTCTCTCTCTAGCTAGCTCTAGGCTATCTCTTGGTGTGTAGGTGGTCGAAAATGATGTAGAAGTGATGGCTCTTGGTCTTGAACGCTTGTGGATGTGTTTAGAATGTTTTGTGATCAAGACTTGTCGAAATGACTGGTTTAGGGGGTATTTATAGCCAGCCTCCACGAAATAGCCGTTGGAAAAGTAGGCTGACAGAACTTTTCTGCGAACATCGGATGATCCGATGTCTCCCCTTTAGTTATCATCGGTCAAGTTTACTTTAGCTAACGTCATTGTGTCAGATATGACCGTTGTTAGACCGATGTTGCACTTGTCTTCTCATCGGATGATCCGGTGGCTCTTCCTCCAGAATTGACTCAAACTTGATGCTTACTGGAGTGATTGACCGATGTGTATATTTCTGTACATCGGATGATCCGGTGCTACACTTGGTCCAAGGATATTGCAAACTGTACTGATGGACCAATGTAGCTGAGCCCTTAACATCGGATGATCCGGTGAGTGCTTTATTCTGAGGTCTTCTTCTTCTGCTGAACCAACTCGACCGATGTGTTGCTCTCAGAAAGCATCGGTTGATCCGGTGAGTTGATTTTGTTTGCTTCGAGTTGTTTCTAAGTGATTCTTTTGTGTCTTGCTCGATTGACCTCTTAGACTTTTGTTGGAAATGTACTTCTGATGGTTGTCAAGCATTAAGTGTCATCAATTGTGGTTGAATGACTTTGACATAAGAGCTTTCACTTTTTGTCTTCATATCATTGATTTGATCTCGTAAAGTGATTGTATATGGGTCTCCAATGACATATAGATTTCATTTGATTGAGTGATTATGGGGACCTTGCATTCACAAATTCATTAGTAAAATCCAATGGTTGTCATTAATCACCGAAATCGTACCTCATGGGGGCCTAGATGCTTTCACAGATCCAACCTTCAGTCGCAGATCCAGTCGCGATCGTTATTTTTGTTGTAGCCCGGAAGTCGAGCTAGCACGAAGGTGGCGCTACCAAGCTCTATGGGGAGGCATTGAAAAGCGGCTGCAACGGCAACATCCCTGTCTTCATGGCGTTGAGCTGCTGCATGTGGTGCTGCACGTGATGGTTGTGATGGATTGTAATTTCTGCGATGTATTGCGTTGTAATTTCTGTTGTGTTTTTTATTGCATCTCTGCAATGTAATTTTGTCTAAATCTTTTAGTCTTTTGTAGATCAAATTGTGTTAGCGCAAATTTTGTCTAAATGTTATCATTTCTTGCCTTCTGATCACGACTAGTCACGAACACAATGCATACGGAACATTCTAAAAACTGTCTATGATAATGTATTATCACAGGTGATTGGCAGTAAAAAATACAGTATGTGATAATACATTTTCACAAGCGGTTTGTAATAAAAAAACCGTCTGTGAAAATGCATTTTCACAGGCGGTCAACAATAAAAAACTGTCTGTGAAAATGCATTTTCACAAGCGGTCAGCAATAAAAAACCGCCTGTGAAAATGCATTTTTACAGACGGATTTTGCCCCCGCCTGTGCTAATCGATCATTTTCACAGGCTCTTCATTACAGACGGTTTTTAAAACCGTATATGATAATATATTTAGAGCCGCCTGTGATGAAACCTTTTGTAGTAGTGTTAGTTAGTATCTTGTTTTATCTCCAGTAGGATTACAATTAGAATCGTAACCAACCGTGCCTCGACCGCACATGTTTATCTCCATCTTGTAACAGGTCGCACCATGTAATTCTTGCTATAAATATCAACACGTAGAGTCGTAGTCTCTCGAGTTTGAGGACACGACTTTCTCCCAAAGTCCTCAGTTTTAACAGTTGCGACATCGCGTGTATAGGTTTCTACATCTTGTCATCTGCACAAAACTGTGCATGCATCAATCATCTTATCAGATTAAAACATGAAGAGGACACAGTAGTACTGCGGCCACATATACATGCATGCAGCGCAAAAATTTCGAACCATTCATACACGTAGGTAACATACACGTGTCATGCAACACACGAGATGGGGTGCGTGCCATCCTACTACTGCTGCGCATGCGACGCCGGTGGATGCCCCATGCACGCGCAGAACGCCGAAGAGAGCCTACGGCGCCGCCTCGCGGGCCTCTCGTTGCGCGCCCCGCCGTCGTCGTCCGCTCTGTGCACGACGACGCTACCCGCCGGCGACCGGCCGGCGGCAGAGGCCACCCCGTCCGGGCTCTCCGTGATGACGGTGGCTGAGGGGACACGGCCGCGCAACGAGCGGGCCGACGATGGAACCGCGCGCGGCGAGGACGGGTCGTCCACGTGCGGCGCCGACGCCGACGCCAGACCCTTGAGGCCGAGGCTCCTGGGCTGCTCGTCCCAGATGCGGCCCGACGAGCCCTGCCGCCGGAACGACACCGACGACCTCTGCAGCCTGGACATCGACGGGCAAGGCCAGGCAAATGCAAGATCGAGACGAGGGCCGATTCCAGGTACGGCGAGGGCGTACGCCTCTTGGCCAGAACTCGGCGCTCCTTATTATACGGCACCTGTGGTGTTGACGTCGCTGTGTTTGGGGTTGGCCCTAATATGGGAGGGAGGCAGGTTGGCTCGAAAATGGAGGCTGCCTAGCTGTGTCTGTGTGTTTGGACGTTGGTTGAACCAACGAGGCTGGCCAACGCCAATCGTATGGTGTTTGTGCTTGCTACGCTTTTTTGTTTCCCTGCACTGCGACATTTAGACAGAGAAAAGACGTGCACCAGGGCTGGTTTTTTTTCTCTAGCGGAAGCCAACTCTCAAGAAACGCCGGCCGTACGTATTCATGTTTTTTTAATTAAATAACCTTCCGGATAACCTCTGGACGAGAATCACGCCACATCTATATTGTGCGGCAGCTTCGCCAAGACTTTATTTCTAAGAAAAAAATATGTTCAATTATAAAACGGGAATTAAATGTGAAGGAACCTGTCAACTGGCTCAAGTGATCATAGTCTTTAGCCACTTGAGAGAAAAACTGGATGCTTGAAGGTACTTGGTACCAAGCAATTTTATTGTCAGGTTTACAAAATATGAAAAATTATTTCAAAGGCCTTAGTTTTATGAGTGCCTAATTAGGTGGGTGTAGCTGATTAGACATGTACAAAATATCACCTCACCTACCACAGTGTCAAAATTACGATGCAGAATCATGTTAGAGGGTTAATTTGACGATTTTACAAAGCTGGAGTTTTTTAACAGGAAAAAAAACAGCAGGAGAAATCCCTACTCTTATATTTATTAATATAAGATAAAAATAGAGGTGGCCAACGGGTCGCGTCAGGCCAGACGGGCATGAGCCCGGTCGGCCTCGGGCAGAAATGTTTTGACCCGGTCTGTCATGATTATTAAATGGGTCGGTGTCAGGCCGACCCGATCGACCTTACCTTAGGCCCAGGTAGGTGCGGCCCACATCAGGTTGAACGTGTTGGGCGGCCCGAGGCCTGACGAGTAGCAATCTCAGCCATTGCCGGATCTCGCCATGACGGGCGAACGACAACTAGAGGCAGCGTCAGACGATGATGGACGACAAGGCGTATGAAGTCGAAGGTGATGAGGATGGGATATTGAACCGTCATGACGAGGCAGAAGTGGTCGGTGTCGCGTCGTGCGAAGAGGGAGTGGTGGAACCGGCGAGTCACCGAGCGAGAGTCGGTGCTGCAGGAGATCAGAGGAGGAGAGCGGGGAGCAGGAGATCAGAGGAGGAGAGCAGGGAGGCAGACTGGTGGGGGAAGAGGCAGAGCAGCGAGAGGTGCAAGGAAGATGCAGACTTGCAGAAGGGAGATGGAGATCCTAAGATGCGGCGGTTAGGGTATCTCTGACTTTGAGGCTTCGTCGCTTTGAGGTTTGAGCGAGAGCCGTCGTCGCTTTGAGGTTTGAGCCAGAGCCAAAACTAGGAGGGATGTGCGGGAAGGCCGACAGGGGGCACGAGGGAATCGAGGAAAAGGTCGGGGGCAAGATAGGCTAGGAGCAAGTTGGACTGGGGGAAGTATGAAGAGAAAAGTCTTGGGTAGTTGGGCCATGCCCGTGTTGGCCTATACAGGTTTGCCTGCCGGGCTTGTCGGGCCACCTAAAATCGGGTTGTGCCGAACTAGACCGACGGGCTGAAGGTTATGCCCAAGCATGGCCCATGTTGAGCCTTGAGCCGGGCCTTGTTTTCGTGTCGGATCATGCTCGTGCCAGGCTAAAGTTATCGGCTTCGTGCCAGCCCATAATTCTGGCCCATTTGACCAATTATAGATAAAAATGACTAAGATAGTCGGGTACAAAGACCAAATAAGCATACGCGATCAGCACAACCTTACAACCAACATTTACCATGTAACAAGTTAAAACAAAAACAACCTTGACCCTCCAAAAACTCTAAGGAGGGTTGTCGAAGTGTTCCTACGACACTTCCCCCAGACCTGCTATGAGAGCAGTCTGCAGAGGTTCTTGATCGGCAGGGCTCAGTCCTCGATGGAGTGATTGCACGTATGAGAGCGGTGAGACAGTGGTTTTACGTGCTTTAGGTCGCCGGAGCGTAATACTCTACTCCACGGTGAGGTTGTATAGTCGGTGTGAGTGAATGTGTAGCATGTGTATGCGTTAGATTGGGGATCCCTTGTAACGGTAGCGGTTCGGTCCTTTTATAGATAAGGCCGGATGCCTTATAAGTGAGGTGTGGTGCCCAACAGATGACCCTTGGGCGATCTTATCCTAAAGACCTAAGGCTTCTCGCATAAGCCTCCTCTAACCGTGGCTTGAAGACCTGCTGTCTTGTCGCCTCAGATGCCAGTGGCTCATGCGTAGTCGTTGATGATGGCAGGGAATGTCCTGTCCAATTGTCCCTGTCACCGCAAGCTATCCACTTGGCAGAGTGGGATAGGCATGCGGCGTCTTCACAATGATGCAATTGGGTGTAGCGATACCTGAAAGTAGGCATGCGTCGCCTTATGCGCCTAGGGAAGGCGTGTGTCTTCAATGCTTGATTTAGACAAGGCGCACCGCCCTCTTAACTCTCGCAACCTACAGCCCAGAACAAGTTGTGGGACACATGGCAGCTCGGGAGCTAGCCTCTGTGCGGGAGGCCCGGTCCCGATCCGCGGACCACATGGCAGTCCCGAAGCCCGTTCCTGAGTGGAGTGGGGGGTCTAGGGCCACAGAACACGTGGTAGAGCCGGAGCCCACCTCCGCGGGAGGCAACCGACCTAGTGCTTCGATCCACGCAGCTGCACTGGAGTCCACTCCTATGGGGGATCGGGGTCCCGTCTGGCTGGACACGTGGCCGCTTGGGGTCCCATCTCCTCAAAGGAGCTTGACCCCGGTTTGAGGTCCATGTGGAAGCGTCGGATCCTGTATCTGACGTACAGAGGAGTTCGGGCCTTTTGGACATGTGGCGCCCTCAGACACTGCCTCATCAAGATGGCAGGGCACTCATGTGCTTTTAGCCTATGCGTGAGGGTACCTGGTATGCCGGGTACCGACAGTGGCTCCTGGGTCCAACCTAGGGGGAGGTGATGAGCCCGAGGGTGGAGCCCTATCCCTGCTTTCGTGTGCTGCCTTTTGATTTTGTCTTGATCAGTCGAAGCAGTGTGCGCCTCTGCCCTCGTGGCCACACGTCCCCCTCTGGTTGAGGGGTCGTGGGGACGGGATCTTTACTTGCTGCAGCTTCTTTATCGTGACGGTTCCTAATGTGGCTACTGCGCTTTTACTGCTCTCACTTCAGCCTCTATTTGAACCACCGCGTTGCCTCCTCAGGTGGGGGCCCGCTCGGGCCAATCTCTTTGACAAGGGACTTGGTTCCCGCTGTCATGGACGTTGTTGTTTGAGCAGCGGGTTTCGGGCCCTTGTGATTTGCATGGTGCGCTCAAACGTCGCCAGGGTGTTTAAAAGGAGACCTTTGTGGGCAAAGGCGGTTCCTCCCTTACTCACACCCCAACGTTCGAGCCTTCGTCTTCCTCCTTAAGTTCTCGCGCTTTCCCCACCTTCAAGGTTCTTGACTCCTACTTCAATGGATTCTGCCTTGCCTCTTTCCCACGTGGTGGACGTAGTGCCCATGAGGCGGCTACTTTGCTGGGAGGACGAGGAGCGGCGGGATCTGATCTGTCCCGACTACCTTCCTCTAGATTTGGGGCAAAATAAGATTGTCTTATTCAATTCGTACGCGTTCTCTACGTTTTTTGCTCGCGTTTCCTCCTTCCTAGTGACGCTTCTGGAGGTCCTCGGGATCCAGCTTTATCACTTGTCGTCGAATTCTTTGGTAGTGGCGGTGGTGTTCTCGCACTTTTGCGAGATGTTCGTCGGGGTGTACCCGTGTGTGCTGGTGTTCTGGCAGTTCTTCGTGTTGAGGCGGACTGGGAAGAGCAAGACGATCTTCCTCAGCGCCTACTATTTCCAGCATTGGGCCAATAACCGCTTCAAGTACATCACCCCGCTCTCCACCGCGAGATGGGCCGACTGGAGGAGTGACTGGGTAATCGTACACGCCGATGCCCACGATCGCATGGTCCTGCCCACTGACTGGTCGCCACTTAGGAAGAAGACCTGGGAGGAGCGCCCGAAGTTGGAGCCGGCGTATGCCCTAGTGATGGAGAGGATTCGATTCCTGGCAGATCATGGTTTGTCGGGGCTAATGGTGCTAGCGGAGTTCGTGCGTCAACACCTGGCCCCCTCCAACATCGTTGTCGCGCTGCATTGGTATACTTCGGGCCGCGGGATGGCACCAGGCTGGTGAGGGGTCGTGACACGGAGATGACCATGCAAGAGGTGTTTAATGTGATGTCCAAGGTGTGTGACAACCCGCTATCTCCAGATGTCTTCATCCTTCCACTATCCTATCCACTGCTTTGCTCGGATCGAAACCTTAGGGTGAAGATCCTGAAGGAGATGCCAAACCTGGACGCGCTTGGTCTTGCCTTGCGGCAGGTTGGCGATGCGGACCATGGAATGGACATCATCGACCCTCCACAAGAGTTTGTACCTACTCCAGGCTCCAAAGTGTCGAGGGTGGAAGACAAACCCTCTGACAGAGGGAAAGGCAAGGCGTCGGTCCCCGACACAGGGAAGGGGAAGTCGCCGGTGATTGAGGTCGCGAAGGAAAAATGCCCTCGGTCACCGCCGAGGGCGGTCCTTGCTCCAAGCTAACGTCTGATGGAGCGCTACTCCCCAGCCTCGGGTGTCGGCAGTTCTCCCGAGGGAGGCCCAGTCCACCAAGCGATGGTTCCTCTATCAACTGCGACCAGCGCACCGGCCAGCATCTCTGCGACCAGTGCAGTCCAAGGCACCTAAGAGGGCTCCGAGAGTGCTACACCCACGGAGCCTCAGGCCAACAGGCCTCGTGCCACCAGCAATCTTGCCCCAGGTTTGGCAATGGATGTTGGCGACAGCTCGAGAGGAGGCTTTGGGAGTGGTACCGTTGGAGTTGGTGGAGACACACCGATGCGGGCCGGCACAATCGTCGGTGGTTCTGCTGGAGGCCCTGTCAGATCGACTCCACCTGTCGCATCATCGGTAGAGCCCGCGACCTTAGAGCCGCCAAAAGTCGAGGCCCGCTGGAGCTTCCGGGGACGTCGGTAAGGCATTCTTTCCAAAGCTTGCATTATTGTCTCATATGTTCTTCTTGTTTGAATGGACTTTGATTTTGATATGTAGGTCTACGTCAGTTGTTGTGACGCCCTTACCACCGGGGGTACTGACCCAAAGCGCTCTAAATCGGCCCAAGAGGCCACGTCTGTATCGGCAGAGCAGACTGCCAAGCCGGTAAAAGGGAGCGCTGCTCCGACATCCGCGCCTGGTGCGGGTAGTGGAACAACTCCGGCTGCCGTACCGGAGGTCATGTGAAAGTCGGCTCAACAAGTGTTGACAGCTACTAAGAAACACTAACAAATCATACCCGACATCGGTGCCAGAAATGATTGTTGATATTTCTTACATCACAGATCATCTCCCAAAGGAGATGAGGTCTGCAAGCGCACAGAAACTGTTGTGTAGCATTTCACCCAAGAGTATCGTATTTATCCCAAAGGAAGGCAATGGAGTAAAGTAAACACTACTCTTATGATCAAGCTATGGGATACTAATAAATTATCAAGACAGGGGTAAGTTGATAATAAGGGTAGTGTGACACACATCTAAGCAATCTATTCTAAAGGGTAAATGAGTCCTAATGGAGATTAGACTAAGAGTTCGGGAGTTGCTCCTACAATGCTTTTGTCGGTACCCGGCATACCGGGTACCCTTGCACACAAGCTAAAGTCGCCTAGGTACCCCGCCTCCTAGCAGAGGCAGGGTTCAAGGGCGCTGCGTGTTCAGAAGACTCGGACCCGTCTTCCTTAGATACGGAGTCTGGGGTACCCGCGAGAGTCCCCGAAGAAGAAGTTTAGCTCCCCCTCGGAGACGATCTCCCAAGAAGCCACATGTCCAGCCGGGAAGGATCCCTCTCCCCCGTGAGACAGAGCTCCGGAGCTGCCATGTGGTCTGAGACATCAAACGGGCCACCTCCCGTATAGATGGGCTCCAGCGCTGCCATGAGTCCCGCAAGATGGGACCCAACCTCCTCCAGAGAGGTGAGCTCCCGAGCTGCCAGGTGGTCAGTAAGACGGGACCTGACTTCCTCCGCAGAGATGAGCTCCTGAGTTGTCACGTAGTCCAACCACTTGCCCTGGACGAAGGGTTGTGGGAGTTAAGAGGGTGGTTCCCCTTGTCCCTTTCAAGGATTGAAGATACGCGGCTGTTGACGGCTGTTATATACCAATTTCATCCGTCAATTTAACTCAATTATGTGAAGGATTTGCCATTTCTTGCACACATCACCTTTCTATCTAACCCAATTCCACTTGGACTTGGAGAAATATGTATATGCAACATTTTATGCAGGAAATGAGGAAATGTAGATGGACCAATCCTGTAAAACATCATCCCAGCCAATCAGGCGATGACACGTGGCATCCCATGGATCAAATAGCCCACAAACAGAAGTATATGAGGAGATCCAACGGTGTATCACCCAGATACATCAAGGGGGCCCACCTGGCAGCCACCTGGAGGAAGCACTCCACGTTTGGAGTGCTGACCAGGTCGGCCAAACCAGGGGTTCGGCCGACCCCTTCCTGGTGCCAAACACGGTCAAATGACGCGTGTTGGCTCCTCCTGGCTTGAAGGAGTCAATGGTGACTGATTCGCGCGCTTTTGGTGGCGGGAACCGACCTCAACACTAGTATAAATAGGACCCCCCACCCCTCACTTCAACACACACCACTTGAGCTTCATCTCTATTGTATATACTATCATCAATAGTCTTAGAGGAGTTAGGTTGTAGAGAGGAGAGTCTCTAGTCCCAAGTCCAAATTGGGAAAGGAGTAAGGAGTCTCTCTCTTCCCAATCCTACATTGGGAAAGGTATGGCTCATGTATTCTTTCTTGTATTTGTGACTTTATGCATAATAAAGATAGTATCTTTAGTCTCTACTTATACATGTACTTGGGCAAAGCGTTTCTTGTTTGATTGTGGAGTCCATGTATGCGGAAGGTATAGCTTCTATGACTGTTTCATCATAGACATATCTCATTATCATAGAACCTATAGACCCCCACTATAGTCTAGTTAATTATAACATCACTAGGTTAGTATGGATAATTATGCTTTGTATCAACATTGGTTCAATGATGATTCAATTCATTGCCTTAGGATGGCTTGTGCCTAGGCTCTTAAGGTAATTACTTAATATGCTAGCATGGTGCTAGGATAGCTAAGTAGCATTGAATGTCTCGTAGGCCCACGGATTGAAGAGGTAGGCAGTAGGTGGTGACGGCCCTATCTGTCCTTTGTAATCCTCCACGTTCAGCTATGCCACAGGCTCTTGGCGGGAGTCTCCCTAGTATTGCTAGAGGTAAGCCCGTGCCGTGTTGAACCACATAGCATAAGTATTCACTATTGACCTAGCTTATGAATAATTAGTTTAGGCTATGTATATGTACAATAGAACATAGTAGGAGTACCTCCATAACTCGCAACCTTAACTAACCTCTAGGATCCTCTTATCCCCCTTAGACTTGAAAGCTTTTGTGTGTGTCACACTACCTCCACTATTATTTTATCCATCCTTACTAGATTCTTACCTAGACCTTTCTACCCTTTCCACTTGATGATTGTTATATCTCTTCCCTGCCTTCCTTTGGGATCAAATAAATGACACCCTTAGGAATACAATTAAGGGGAAATGCTACAATGATATTTCCGTGTGCTTGCGGAATTCACTCTGTGATCCAATAGAACCATTAACAAGCATTTCTGACACATCAGTTGGAGATGTTTAGTTAATGGTGCACAAGAAATACCAACAAGCATTTCTGGCGCCGTTGTCGGGGATGATTTGTTAGTATATCTTAGGAGCCGTCAACAAGCATTTTTGGCGTCGTTGCCGGGGAAGGCATATAGATATATAACATGACTGAGTGAATAGGATAGAATCCTGGGTAGGATTTTAGTAGGATAACCATTCTTTGTTTTTGCATTTATTTTAAATGTGAAAACAGGGTAGTGTATGTCTGGTTTCCGCCTGCCGAAAAACTTTGTTGAAGATCCTGAATCTCTTCTGCGAGATCGACCCCGTGTCGTTACTCCTCAGAAGATTCGAGCGGCAAAGCAAGCCAGCATTTTTTCACCAACAATCCAAACGTCAATGGCTCTGAAGACCCTTCGTGAGTTCTCAGCCCCCTCTGCTAACAATGTGCCTATTGGGCCCACTGTTAACACGGGAGATGTGAACTTCGAGATAAAACTGGCCTTATCACTATGGTGCAAGCCAACCCATTCTGTGGGAAGGCTAATGAGGATGCAAGTGCTCACCTGCAACAATTCCTCGAGATCTGCAACACTTTTAAGATCAAGGATGTGTCTATGGATGCGGTCCGTCTGAGACTGTTCTCATTCTCTCTCCTTGGGAGAGCGAAACAGTGGTTCTACGTGAACCGAAGTGTTCTAGACACTTGGGAGAAGTGTTCTACGGCATTCCTCGCCAAATTCTTCCCGTTGGGCAAAACCAATACCCTACGTGGAAGGATTTCCAGCTTTCAGCAAGAGCTCAAGGAATCTATTCCCGAGGCATGGGAAAGGCTTCAGGAGTACATCCTAACCTGTCCCCACCATGGGATGGATGACTGGCTCCTTATTCAGAATTTCTATAACGGGCTGATCCCATCAGCTTGTGACCATTTGGATGCTGCTGCTGGAGGAGCCTTCTTCTCATTGACGGTGCCAAAAGCTAAAGATATTATTGATAAGATGGTGTCCAACATGGGATGGAACGATGAGCGTCTCCATACCCGACAGCGAGGCATGCACACCTTGAAGGAGGTGGACATGATCGTTGTAAAATTGGACCTCCTAATGAAGAAAATTGATGGACAATCCAGTGGTGAAGTGTCTGGCAATGCCTATGCCCTAGACTCTCACATCACGTGTGAAGTCTGTGGCAACACAGGTCATATGGGCAATGATTGCCCAGAAACTCGTGAGGATGCTCTATACCTCGCCAACAACGGAAATTTCAACAACAACAATGGCTATGTCCAGGAGGTCAAGGGTGGGGTCAACAACGCCCATTCTTTCAAGGAGGGTACAACAACAATGGCAACCCTGGAAATCAGCCCAACTTGAGAGAACTTGCCATTAGCCAGCTCAAGATCAACGATGCCCTATCCAAGAAGCTGTCAGCTAATGACAAGACCCTGGAAAACATCAATGCCAAGATTGAAGGACTATCCTCATCATTCAAGAATAAACTAAGCTTCAACAGGATGTTGGAGACTCAGCTGGCACAACTTGCTGCAGTTGTCCCTCCATTGGAAAACAACAGAATTTCGGGGCAGCTAGAAGCCCCAGTGGAGAACGTCAATGCAGTGGTTACGAGAGGAGGAAATACCACTCGTGACCCACCATATCCCACACAAGAAAAGGGGACAACTGAGTCTGAGAAGGAGGATGTCCCAAGTGAATTACTTGGTGAGAGAATGGCCAAACACTTTGAAGACACCAACTTATTGCCATTCCCTCACAGACAAAGGAAGCCAACAGTGGATGAGCAATTCAACCGTTTTGTTGAGATCATCCAAAAGATCCACATCAATGTTCCCTTGATTGATGCGATGCAAGTACCCACTTATGCTCGCTATCTCAAGGACATATTGAAAAACAAATGGCCATTGCCAACCACTGAGGTCGTCAAGCTTACGGAAGACTGAAGTGCAGCCATCCTCAATAGGCTTCCAGAAAAGAAAAATGACCCCGGATGTCCTACCATTTCATGCTCAATTGGGGCTCACCACTTTGACAAGGCACTTTGTGATCTGGGAGCAAGTGTCAGTGTGATGCCCAAGGTTGTGTTCGACTAGCTGAACTTCACTGAGCTGACTCCAACACCAATGCAGCTACAACTGGCTGACTCTTCATTCCGTTATCCAGCGGGTATTGCTGAAGACGTCCCGGTGAAGATCCAGAACTGCTTCATACCCGTGGATTTTGTGGTGCTATACATGGACACTGAGAAAGATACACCACTCATTCTTGGGCGTCCATTCCTCAGCACTACAAAAGCTTGCATAGATGTGGGAGCTGGAGAAATCCACTTCCATATCAATGGCAAGGAGGAAAAGTTTAACTTCCGGCCAAGATCAGAGCAATGCTCCATGATTCGAATCAAGTATGGGTCGAATGATAAACACATCAGAGAGGTTGAAGTCACACCTCCAAAGGTGGACTCACTTATTGCATTCATGAGAGGATTAATCTACGAGGAGAATCCGTCGTTGTGACCACGCCGATATCCAAAGGCGACGGAATCGTCTGGACCTTCCTGAAGGCCCAAGTCCACCAAGCCGCCAAAGAAGGAATGGCGAAAGAAAAAGCAAGACAAGCCGTCCGAGCCCATCCCTCCGGGCCCAGATGTGAAATGAAGACGGAGGAATGTCCATCTCATCGGACGGTGGTGAGAGCTATGCCAATAGGTTAAATTAGTAATTATCCCACTTTGTTTTTCTTTCTTTTTTTTCCACCCCATTTGGATTTTTCCCATTGCATATTTGATTTTTCCTAGCAAGTTGAGAATCTTATATCCTCAAACTATTTCTTTCTTTCTTTTCAAAAGAAAATTTTTATTGGATCTGAAAAACAATTTTTTTCTGAGCTGCACATGTGGCATTTCACTAACATGCTGACTTTATAGCCGTTAGGGAGCCACTTTCCAAAAGGGGAACTAGGGGGGCACCTGTCAGGACGGCCGAACCCCCTGGTCGGCTGAACAGGGAGTGGAGCCAAATTGGCTCCCCTTCTTCAAACGACTATATTTTGAACCCCAAGTGACCATTGGAGGGTGCACCATATAAGTTGTGGCCGTGAGGAGCACCTCTCTTCACACACCACATCATTTTACACCTCCCCAAGTCACTCTCTAGCTCACCTTATTTTTCTTGCTCTTCATTGCAACACTCTTGCTCAAATCCATCCCCAAAAAGATTTTCTTTTGTTTGCATTTGCATTTTACACTCAAGCTTTCAAGAGGAGAAAATTCGTTGAGAGTTTTGTTTTCCAAACATCGCTTCTTTTCAGATTCTTCTCACCTTGTTTTGTTCTTGCTTGTTGAACTCAAAAAGACATGAAGAGGTTGTTCGGAAAGAGGAAAGGGGGTTGCAAGCTCAAGCCATGGTGAAGGTTCTAGTGCACGCCTCTCTTCCATGGGTACAAGCCCAAGGAGGAGAAGTGTGTGTGAGGACACTCCCATGGAAGAGAGGAGCAACGCACACCAACTTCTTCATGACAACGACCTCGACATACGAAGCGAAGTTGAAGATCAAGCACGCATGCTTCTCCAAGATCATGAGTTCCGCCACACCAAGGCTTACGATCCACATTTGATCTCCAAAATAGGTATGGACTCTGAATTTCTTTCCATTTGGCATGCAATTGGATTTGATGACTTTTCTCACATGGAGGAGAAAGGTTCACGCCTTCTCACTATCCAATTCCTTTGCATGCTAAGAATAGGATTTGATGGTATTACTTTTAGATTATTTTAAAAAGAATACAACATCCTATGGAAAGAATTAGGTAGCATCCTAGACTTCCATAAACGGTGTTTGCTAGATTTAGACAATTTGCCTAAGTTTAATAAACAAAGTTTTTGGCATGAGCTAACTAGTGAGGTCACATGTAGGGCTCCTAGGAATAGCCACATCCAAAACCCTACCTTACACTTCATGCATAGATGGGTGGCTATGACTATGTTCCCTAGGGGAGATGTTAGGGTTGTGCGAGATGATGAATTGAAAATTTTGTTTGCCATAACTAAAAAAAAAGTTGTTCCAGTCAAAGCCATGATGACACAATGGTTAGATTACATTTCAAAATCAGGACCAATTGAATGCACTTCATTGATTACTCATATTGCTGATAGAGTAGGAGCACTTAAATACTCTTCATTTGAATATATTGAAACTGAAAGACAATTAATTGATGAAGACTATTTAGTGCAAGGACATACCCTTAAGCATGATCATGATGGCTCCTTGATATTTTTCTATCCCGCCTTTGTCAATGAAATTCGGTTACCTAACCCGGATTTTCATTTGTACAAATGCCGGAGGCTAACCATTAATCTTCTTCACCTTGAGGAAGCAAGAATAAGTAATGTCTCTGGCAGGGTAACAAGGAATCGTGTGAGGGCTGCAGCCACAGGCATGCCACCGATAATCTCTCCGATCCATTAATACCAAGAGGAAGAGAACCCAACGGCTTATGCGCCCAGATGGACTCAACCTCCGATGTATGAGACTGTGGGATCATCTTGGCAAGAATGGCAAAGGGATCCACCCTTATCCACTTCAAGCTCTAGCAGCTTGCCCCCAACGTCCATGAGAGGACGTCGTTCCTTTTCGGCTAGAAGTCATCATGACTATAGCCAAGGAATGACGGACCTCACTAGACGTATGGGAGAACTTGAAGTGAGAACGGGTGACATCTACAGCACACTCCAGGAGCATGTTCAAGGTACCCAGGATTGGCAACAACACATGGATGCTCAATTCACCAACTTCAACACGGCGTTACAACTACAACAAGCCGATATTGCAGCGTACTTCCGTCATCAAGGGTTCAACCCATATCACGGAGGTAGTTGAATAACAAGCTTGGGGGATGACCCCCACTTGAGGTAACATGTATCACATTCCTTGCATAGTTATTTTTCATCCATCCATCATCCACCTTGCATTAAATATATATATATATAGGTTAGATTTGCTTTCATCAAATAAATATGTGCGGCAAGAATGATTTAGAATTCACATAGATGAAATGATTAATAGTTGCTCTATTTTATTTTCTTAAGTCTCTAGTTTACAACTTGTTACTCTCCAAATATTGCTTTCATTGGTTTGACATACTTTTACCTTAATTTGGAAGTTGTGGGTAGCAAAAGCTTAATCTAATTCTAGGTTGTTGCAAGATCAGAATTAGTAATAGGGCTGCTAGTCCTAGTTTGAAAGTAAAACTTAGATTTCCGGAGAAATTCTAAAAAGATTTAAGTTTCCCTCAATTGATTGGAAATACCAAACAATGCCATATGATGTTCATACATACACAAAACCTTATGCATATGCTATTTGCTTTCACATTGAGCCTAGTCAAACTAGTATAGACCTATGTGAGAAATCATTCAACTCTTTTTGAATTCAAGACTTCACTTGCACATGCTATACTTCTACACTAGAAGTAAGCAAAACGTCCATCATATCCACCATACCACAACAAAAATAGAAACTCCACGTTATTCATGTTTAGCACTCTCTTCAAAATTCATTGCAAAGAAAGGGAGTAGAAGACATGGCTACAAAAAGAAAATGAAAAAAAAAAGCATGCTTACATCATCAGCATGAGAAAAAAAAAGAGAAAAGAAAAGTAGTCATGTTTCATCCCTGCAAAAGAAAGAGAGATTATACCAAAAAAGATTTATCTCAAGTATCCACATCTACTTCCACTCCATCACACATGCACTAGTCTTGAATCAAAAAGTTTTGATTTGAATTCTCCTAAGGCTTACTCTTTTGACTTAGCAATGTATGTGATGCAAATATGCCTACTTACTTTCCTTACCAAGCTCCACATACAAGCCATATTCAATGAGTAGGAATAGTAGAGGAACAATGCTTTGGTGAGGAAATATTTCCACTATCCACAAAGAAGTTATTGAGAGAATCAAATTGAGGTACTTAATATCTAAATTGAATTCTCCGGGATTTAAGTAGAACTTAATTTCTAGGCTATGTTTGCTCCATTTGCTATTCTACCTTTCAACTACTCATGAATATAAAAAAGCATAAGCCCCATGATAACTTAAGAAAGGTAGAGTATCATAGACAATTTCTGCAATACTAGGTAGAGTATCTTGTTGTGCATTAGATACTTTTGAAAATAAGACATTGTAGCAACTCCTGATCATCAACCTAAAGTCTTGACTTTGCTCGGGACAAGCAAAGGATATGCTTCTAGGAGTTTGTTGATGGCTATTATATACCAATTTAATCCGTCAATTTAACTCAATTATGTGAAGGATTTGTCATTTCTTGCACACATCACCTTTCTATCTAACCCAATTCCACTTGGACTTGGAGAAATATGTGTATGCAGCATTTTATGCAGGAAATGAGGAAATGTAGAGGGAACAATCCTATAAAATATCATCCTAGCCAATTAGGCGACAACACATGGCATCCCATGGATCAAATGGCCCACAAACAGAAGTATCCGAGGAGATCCAATGGTGTATCACCCAGATACATCAAGGGGGGCCACCTGGCAGCCACCTGGAGGAAGCACTCCACGTTTGGAGTGGTGACCAGGTCGGTCGAACCAGGGGTTCGACCGACCCCTTCATGGCGCTAAACGCGGTCAAACGACGTGTGTTGGCTCGTCCTCGCTTGAAGGAGTCAATGGTGACTATTTCGCGCGCTTTTGGTGGCGGGAACCGACCTCAACACTAGTATAAATAGGACCCCTACCCCTCACTTCAACACACATCACTTGAGCTTCATCTCTATTGTATATACTATCATCCATAGTCTTAGAGGAGTTAGGTTGTAGAGAGGAGAGTCTCTAGTCCCAAGTCTAAATTGGGAAAGGAGTAAGGAGTCTCTCTCTCCCCAATCCTACATTGGGAAAGGTATGGCTCATGTATTCTTTCTTGTATTTGTGACTTTATGCATAATAAAGATAGTATCTTTAGTCTCTACTTATACATATACTTGGGCAAAGCGTTTCTTGTTTGATTGTGGAGTCCATGTATGTGGAAGGTATAGCTTCTATGACTGTTTCATTATGAACATATCTCATTATCATAGAACCTATAGACCTCCGCTATAGTCTAGTTAATTATAACATAACTAGGTTAGTATGGATAATTATGTTGTGTATCAACATTGGTTCAATGATGATTCAATTCATTGCCTTAGGATGGCTTGTGCCTAGGCTCTTAAGGTAATTACTTAATATGCTAGCATGGTGCTAGGATAGCTAAGTAGCATTGGATGTCTCGTAGACCCATGGATTGAAGAGGTAGGCAGTAGGTGGTGACAGCCCTATCTGTCCTTTGTAATCCTCCACGTTCATCTATGCCACAGGCTCTTGGCGGGAGTCGCCTTAGACCTTTCTACCCTTTCCACTTGATGATTGTTATATCTCTTCCCTACCTTCTTTTGGGATCAAAAAAATGACACCCTTAGGAATACTATTAAGGGGAAATGCTACAATGATATTTTCGTGCGCTTGCGGAATTCACTCTGTGATCCAATAGAACCATTAACAAGCATTTCTGACACATCAGTTGGAGATGTTTAGTTAATGGTGCATAAGAAATACCAACAAGCATTTCTAGCGCTGTTGCCGGGGATGATTTGATAGTATATCTTAGGAGCCGTCAACAGCGGCTTCCCCAGACGCATGGCATGGAGCACGCCTAATGTCAGGTACCGCTACAACCAATCGCATCACAGTGAAGACATCGCGGGCCTATCCCACTCTTCCAAGTGGGTAGCTTACGGTGACAAAGATAGTTGGATGGGACATCCCCTACCATTGTCAGCAACGACGCGTGGGCTACTGATGACTCAGGCGGCAAGACGACGAGTCTTCAAGGCCACGGTCAGAGCAAGCTTATGCGAGAAGCCTTAGATCTTTAGGATAAGATCGCCCCGGGACCACCTATCGGGCCCTAGACCCCACTTGTAAGGCGTCCGGCCTTATCTATAAAAGGATTGGACCGCCACCATTACAAAGTACCGAACATCGAATCCCCGATACACACACACACATACACACACTAGCAATACCATCCACTGTGGAGTAGGGCGTTACACTTCTTGCGGTCCGAACCACGTAAAAACCACCGTATCATACTCTCTCACACGCTCGCACACTTGATTGTGGCCTAAGCCCCGCTGAACAAGAACCTCTGCGGGATGCTCCTTAGCAGGTCCAGGGGAAGTGTCACATTAATACTTTGACATTTGGTGCGCCAGGTAGGGGGGCTTTTTCCCTCAAAAACGTGGTAGCGCTTTCACCACCATGGTGTTCATCAGGCCCATGGAAGGCGGTTTCCGTGACTGTCGTCCGGTGACTAGATCTGTCGCACGAGCAGTGCTCTCTGGTCCGTCACACCCCCGTGCAAGTACAGGCGGCCAGAACGGCACGTAGAGACACGTCCCGGCCCAATCGGCCCCTCCGGCACCACCAGCAGCAAGCCCGGAGAGTGCTCTAGCAGCGGCCAGAGCTCTTCTCCACCACCCGCCGTCGCTGAATGCTTCTGAGGGAGAGGCTCAGTAGTGGGTCTATGATATCGACCACTTCATCGTCACGGCCATCAACTCCCCCAACAGGGGAAGGTGTCATGTGTTGCTGTCACAAACGTCGTCCATCGACCGTCGCACCGCCGACTGCAGATCTACCAGGCATACTAGCGCTGGAAAGATCCCCACAGGGGATCTAAGGGCTGAGCTTAACTGTTATCAAGCGGAGTTGGATGGCCGTGTCATCATCAAGCGGCAGCGAGAGAGACGGTGCAACATTGACGCCGAGTACGGGCCTCAAGGGCCTCAATAGGAGGAGTCCTCCGTCCGAGGAGCACCTCAGGTAAACTCTCCACCGCCACCATCAAACCGGGACTACGTTGGGTCAACTGCACCCCTGCACTGCCCTATACACCAGGTGTCACAGCAGTACTTGCCGCAACAGCAGGTCCTGCAGCATCCACACATGGCGCAGCAAACCCTCCTGGTGTATGTTGTCCTGTACGCCTCCCCGGTGAAGCCTGTCGGAGGCTCCATGGCCTTGGCGATGTACCTCCGATTGGCGACGTGGTCGTGCAAGTTCCGGCCACACTTTCTGGAAAGGTTCGATGGGAGCATCAACCCAACGGAGTTCCTACAGATCTACACCACGATGTTGCTTGCTACAGGAGCAGATGAGCCAGTCGCGGCAAATTACTTCCTCGTTGCCTGGTCAGCTCAGACGGGTCATGGATGATGAACCTGTCTGAGGGGTCCATATTCTTCTAGGATGAGCTCTGTCGACAGTTCACGGCGAACTTTGGCAGCTCCTACACGCGCCCCGACACCGAGCTCGGCCTCCACGCCGTGCGCCAGCAACCCAAGGAGACGCCAAGATCATTTATCCAGCACTTCTCCCAGGTACGCAACTCCATCCCCAACATCCCGAATTCATCTGTCATAGTAGCATTCCGGCAGGGAGTGCGTGACCGGAAGATGCTCGAGAAGCTAGCCACAAACAACGTGCAAGATGTCTCCGAGCTCTTCTCCATCGCCGACCGGTGTGCCAGCATGGCAGAGGGTCGTTACTGGCACACCTAGACCGCCCCCGGAGTGGGCGAAGTCGTCTAGACCGGCAACAGTGCTGTTACCCCGGGTAGCTAAAAAAGAAGAACTGCAGCGGCAGCCAGAACAAGCCACTGCATGAGTCTCCCGTCATCGCAGTAGCACCAACCGGAGGGGGAAAACCCCCATGCTACGACAAGCGCCCACGTTAGCCACCTGCTACTAACGACAGTGTCGAGCCCTGCACGATGCACAAGACTCACGACCACACCGTGAGCGAATGCCGAGAGATCAAGAGATGTGCCGAACACTACCAAGAGCGGGCGCAGCAGCGCCCAGAAGGCGGCCCCTTCTGCTAGCGGGAGGGCAAGCAGAAGGTCGACCCCAAGGTTGACAATGAGGAGGAGATGGAGTACCAGAAGCAAGAGCAGGTCGTCAAAGTGGTCCGCCAAGATGAGTACTCCGACGCAAGCAGCGACCACGAGCATCGCAAGACACTCCATGTCATCTTCGGAGGGTCTTGGGATCCCGCATTCCGGAACGCGGTCAAGACCCTCCATAGTGTGGTGGCTTCGATAGCCCCTACTCCCACTCCGGCACTGCACCACCGGTGGAAGGAGATGCCAATCAGCTTCAACACCTCCGACTGCCCCAAAAACATGGCCGGGGCAGGGGTTCTGTCCCTCCTGGTCGCCCCCACCATTGCCAATGTCAAGCTCCACTATGTCTTGATAGATGGCGGGGCCGGCCTCAACCTCCTCAGCCGAGTAGCTGCAGATCCCGGTGTCCAAGCTCACCCCCTTCGAGCCCATTCTAAGAGGTGGGACCAAGGAGCATCATCCTATACGACAACATCCATCTCCGGGTGACCTTTGGGACACCCGACAACTATAAGACGGAGAGCATCCTCTTCGACATTGCCGATGTCAGCCTCCCCTTCAACACCATCATCAGCAGGCCTGCCCTGTACCAATTCATGGCCGTAGCCCACTACGGCTACCTCGTCCTGAAGATGCCAACCCCTTCCGTCATCCTCAGGATCCATGGAGACCGCACCGCAGCGGTGTTAGACTTGGAGCAACTCCAAGCCCTCACAGCAGACCCAACACCAGTCCCTGGCGTCGCTAGATCAAGTCAGCCTCAGTCAAGCTCACGTCAGCATGGAGCACCCATTGTGCCCCGGCTGTTGCCCTCCGGCAGCACCGACACCCCCATCAAAGCTGCCATGCTCAGTCCCGGCTCTGCTCAGTCCACTCGCAAGGCGGGCGGTCAAGGCGGAAAGTAGGGACGCTCGCTCATCGCCCCTCTAGTAGTTGTTGACAGCAAGGTTGCACCACATCCATCACAGCTACCCTTGGAACCTTGGGCACCCCTATTGTAAATATTAAGTTTACTAGGACAATGTAAAGGTTTTCATAGGACCTAGGAGCAGCATTAAGGACAACCGAGCTCCGGGAGGGTCAGGTCCAGAGTGTGCAGTCAACTTGGCTTTGTCCCGAACCCTAAGCCTGTACACCTTGCCTCCCTCATCATCCGAAAGCAAGTCGTTACCCTCTTTTGTAAAAAGCTTGTCTCCCTTGATGAACACCGACAAAAAATCACTGTTTTACTTAATATTTTCTTGAAAACATTGTTCATTTAAATTGTGCATTAATTTTTATGATCATACCGTACTAAAATCGCTTATTGTATATTACCTTTATATACCTGGTTGTATGCTCTGTAACTCACCTATGCATGAGTCATGCAGTCCTAATGCAGGCGGGTTCACTTGAGTACCTGCAGTGTGTGAGGGGTTCTTCCAGCTGCTCTCGTCATTAGGATCTTGTGGTGCCAGAAAGGCTTCCCAGGAAAGGCCTTTGCCGAGCAGGAGGTCCACGGGGTGTAAACTGCTTAGCCTGGTCCTATACCCTAAGTATACATACCCTGCCTCCCAGTGCTACGGCCGAGTACTGAGCCAGAAAGCTCATACCCTGAGGATGGCGGGAGCCGGACCTCGGAACACCAATGCATCAAATTACCCAAGCCCCGTGCGTCAGTCCAGGATAGTAAGACATAACAAAGCTAAGAGAGAGGAATAGGTAAACCGATGAGTAGACTAGTCCCCCCTCTTTCTATCATATGTGCAGGAAAACCAGCTCCAGCACCTCCCAAGGGACCTGCCGTCGACGTCTCAACACGTCAACGATAGCGACAAGCACAGATAAGGGCCTGCCGTTAGCGTCTCTACGATGATCGTGGACGACGCTGGAGCAACCAGCTACGACACCTCTCAAGGGGCCTCTCATCAGCGTCTTAGCACATCAACGACAGCGACAAGCGAGATAAGTGAGTAAACTCTCCTGCCTCGCTCTTGTTGCTAACAGGGTTCTCTTGTGATAGCCTATACACTAGGGGCTTGCCGTCGGCGACTCCACGATGATGGTGGACAATGCCAGAGCATCCAGCTTTAGTACCTCCCAAGGGGCCTTCCGTCGACGTCTCTACGACAATGGGGGACGACGCCGGAGCATCCAGCTCCAGCCTCTCCCAAGGGGCTTGCCGTCGATGACTCTACGACGATGGTGGATGACGCTGGAGCATCTAGCTCTGGACCTCCCAAGGGGCCTGCTGTCGATGTACCCATGAAGATGGTGGACGATGCCAGAGCATCCAGCTCTGGCACCTCCCAAGGGGCCTACAGTCGACGTACCTACGAAGATGGTGGACGATGCTACAGCATCCAATTCCGGCACCTCCCAAGGGGCTTGTCGTATGCGCCTCTACGACAGTGGTGGGCAATACTGGAGCAACCAGCTCCGGCACCTCCCAAGGGGCCTGTCATCGACGACTATACAACTATGGTGGATAACGCCAGAGCATCCAGCTCTGGCACCTCCCAAGGGGCCTGTCGTCAACGACTCTATGACGATGGTGGATGACGCCGGAGCATCCAGCTATGGCACCTCCCAAGGGGTCTGCCGTCAATGACTTCATGATGATGGTGGACGATGCTAGAGCATCCAGCTCCAACACGTTGCAAGAGGCCTGTCGTTGATGCCTCAGCATGTCAACAACAGCGACAAGCGATGATAAGTGAGTAAACTCTCCTGCCTAGCTCTTGTTGTTAACAGGGTTCTCTTGTGATAGCCTGTACACCAGGATCCTGTCGTCCATGTATCTACGACGATGGTGGATGACGCTGGAGCATCCAGCTCCGGCACCTCCCAAGGGGCCTGCCATCGACGTCTCTACGATGATGGTGGGCAATGTCGGAGCAGCCAACTCTAGCACCTCCCAAGGGACCTGCCGTCAGCATCTCTACCACGATGGTGGATGACACCGGAGAAACCAGCTTCGACACCTCGCAAGGGGCCTATCGTCAGCATCTCAGCATGTCAACGACAGTGACAAGCGTGGATAAGGGCATGCCATCGGCGTCTCTACGACGATGGTGGACGACGCCAGAGCAACCAGCTCCGGCACCTTGCAAGGGGTTTGTCATCGGCGTATCACCATGTCAATGACAGTGACAAGCGCGAATAAGTGAGTAAACTCTCCTGCCTCACTCTTGTTGCTAACAGGATTTCCTGTGATAGCGTGTACACTAGGGGTCTGCCATCAGCGACTCCACGACGATGGTGGACAATGCTGGAGCATCCAGCTTCGGCACCTCCCAAGGGGCCTACCGTCGATGTCTCTACGATGATGGTGGACGACGCCAGAGCATCCAGCTCCAGCACCTCCCAAGGGGTCTGCCGTCGACGACTCTATGACAATGGTGGATGACGCTGGAGCATCCATCTCCAGCACCTTCCAAAGGGTCCGCCGTCGACGACTCTACGACAATGGTGGATGATGCTGGAGCATCCAACTCCGACACCTCCTAAGGTGCCTGCCATCGATGATGGTGGACAACACTGAAGCAATCCACTCCAACTCCCCTGCTCCGCTGGGGGCCTATTGAAGACATCCTGCGATCAAGTGGTAGATATGCCCAGCCAACTAACCACATTGACAAAGGGGCCTCTAAGGGGTTTCCATAGGTAGGAAGTCAATAGACAACACTTCGACCATATCAATTGTGCAATCGTCGGTCCTCAAAAACTAACGAACTCGGCAAAGGTTCTGCAAACCCTTATGCAGCTAAGGACTCAGAACAATAGTTGAGAAGCGCAAAGACAAGACAAGAAGTCAAACACAAATTTATATTCATTAAGGAATATTTACAAAGGGGTGAACCCCGAATACAAAGACAGGCTGCCAGCTGTGGGGACCGGAGTCCACACATCCGAGGATCTCATTGGGTGGTGCCGTGCGATGCGGCACCTAACAGCACACACAAAAAGGATACCAAAACATATAAAGTTTTCATTTCATAATAAGAAGAGTTTACAAAAGAGTTTACAACAAGGGTACACACGCAGCGGAGAATACATACTCAAAATCTCACCTAACTAAGCAGGAGAGAAGACGTCCATGCCCTAGGACGATTCTCACTAGCAACACGAAGAACATACAGCAGCGGCGTGGCTCACATGAGATTTATCTCGACACCTCGAGTCTCATGTACAACCTGAACAGCAGAAATAAAACTAATACCTGCAAAAATCGTTAAAGCGCAAACGTGAGCATAAGGCTCAGCAAGACTTAACCGTCTCACTAGACATATGCAAGGGGACACTAAACATAGGTAAGGAATAGCATAAATGGACTCGCCTACAAGTGGATCCTTATAATCAAGTTTTAAGTAGCAAATGACATTCTCCGAGCACGGCACATCATGGGCTCCACAATCAAACAAGAAATGCTTTACCGATGATATGACATGCCCAAGGCACATAATGCTATTACAGCTAAAGTATGGGGAAACTGTAAACTTTTAATTGTACTATCTCTAAATCATACAAGGTTGCAAAGTAATTATAATTCAATACAATATGATTTTCTGGCTTCTTTAGTATTTACTACGTCACGACTGCGACAGACAAGTGGTACTCTATTACTGCGAGGGACAGTGATTGCAATCAGGACACACCCGGACAACACGACACATACGCACTTTCGGAAATGCCAGCGAGCACTTCGCGCAGTACCTATGTAGCACTTCAGTACTAGTCGTATATGGCAACCTTTCGCGAGACACTCAAATGTCGAACCGGTCGATCCGTCACGGGCAGGAGGTCCCTGCGTGGGGCGTACTCTGACGTGCCCACCAGCGGATTTACACCTTGCTACCCTCAACCCACACCTATAAAACGGAACGGTATGCCTCGACACCCAAGTGACCAAGCTACGTCAGTTTATTGGATTCCATATGTCCATTATGTTGCCGGTACAATTCAAGCTTGTCCGAAGGGGCCGCATACGGACGGGCCTTAATCGACACAGGTAGGGCTATGCGACCGAGACTCAATTCTCGCCGCTTCCTATCCATTCCCTGCCCGGTCTCAGTTTCATTACATTATGTTATTTTCTATCTAACCAATCCTGTGAGATATGTCCTACATTTCTCGCGAGTAGATTCCAACTACTCGACTTCTACCGGATTTCCTATGCATTAGCAAAGCAGTTACTATAGGTCAAACTGTAACTCGTTCCAACCAATCCATGGGATTTTTGGTCATGCAAGTGGAGTATCAATCACCCTATACGTAATGCACATATCAAACTTATGACGTAAGGTGATAAAGACTGTAAAAACTCTGTAAAGCTTTTAAATGCAAACCGGGGCTTGCCTTAGTTTGCGACTGAACAAATGTCAATTGTTAGGGCTTGATCTTCCTCTGGAGAACCTGCCATGGAACCTCAGTGGAAACACCTTGGCCTTCTCCTCCAAGTGAAGCTTCTTGTCGATCACCTATCAGCACGTTCCTATCGACATGATATGCATATAAGTAATTAAGTAATTTAAGAAAAGACTCCACGGGGTTGTGTAAACTCTAAGAATGAGGAGTTCGACTAGGAAGGACAGATATGCCTCTGTTGTGTGAATGAACAAAGGATGAAGTCAAGTGGTCATAGTAGTATCGAGATGTGAATTGAAAGGTGCAATGTAAGCACACATTGCAACTTGGCACTCAACACTCGACGCTATGCCACTCAAGGACGATACAGTTGAATGGTGTGGGAGTGTTGGACTGGTAGGGTAAGGATGACCTAAGAGTCAAGGTGGCATAGTAGTGTCGAGATAAGCACTGAAAGGTGCAATGTAATGACACATCGCAATTTAGCACTCGACACTTGGAGCTATGCCGCACAAAGAGTGATAAGGTAGAATGGTGAAGAAGTATTACTGGACTGTGTGATGTAAGGAAGACTAAGCGATCAAGATGGAGCATTGAAAGCTTAAGGCGTGAGTGAACTGTGCAACAAGAGTTTGTGACTTAGAAGTCGACTAATGAAGTTACACAAACTCATTAAGGAGTAAACCTAATTACGGGACAAGTGTGGTCGCAGGGTCCTGATAAGGATGAACCAGGGTGAAACCATAGCGACACTTGGGAGTGAAGTGAGTTCAACATTCTTTGGACTTAAAACGTCATAACGAGCCTTGTTAACCTGACGTGAGTACTGAGACAACGTTCAAATGACCTTTAGGTAAAGTAGTTTCTACGGCAAGCTTCTCGAGCATCGTTCAAGTGCTTACGTGACACTATTGCAGTGTCCTTTGCAAGATTGTCCAGATGAGCTCGATGAACTCCTAGAACTCGAACATGATGCGAGACCTTGTCGTGACGATCATGCTTTGCCATCACGAGAAGATCGGATTAGTGAGGTCCACCTCGACCCGGACTCGTCAAAGGGGTGAGCGGAATCTCGAACACTACTTCATGAGTCGAAGAGTTAGGGACTCGACTTAGTTGTCGACAAAAGACTCGACGAACCTACCGTCGATGAAGAGGTACACCTAGGTAAGCAATTCTGCGAGCGGAAAGGAAACGTCCTCGACACGACTATGAAATTCTTATCCAAGGTTCCACTTGGACTAGTTCTCCTCGTCGGTCGCAACATTCTCGCAGTATTCTACCCTAGGTCATCGGTGGTCACCAATACACTCGGTTTGACCTAGAAGGCATTTCATCTAGCATCTAGGCTACACCTAGGATTCGACGAGTCTCGCCTCGACTAAACCCTAATTTGGCTAAACGACCATTGTACGACGAGTCGTGCTGGTGTTTCAGCACCACACACATCACAAGCATCCATCATCTCGATGCCAGGACACGATGACGGTTCGGAGCGTCACGACGACGTCATATGGTCAACGACGTCGACGCGACTCATGGTGGAGCATCACGAGCACGTACGGACAGGCCGACGTGATACAAACGACAAAGGAGGTCAACTTGGGGACTCCTATAGAAATGATATTAACGCGGAACATGGATGTACGGCTTGACGACATATGAGTAATCTTAGCGATCACGACGAACGGACGTCGGTGACATCAAGCAAGGTATTTCAGGGTAAGGCTCACCTTGTATGCATTTCGCCGAACATCTTGGTGTGTACTAGAGTTCCATCGCGTCATCACCATTCAAAGGGTATCTTGGCACATGTACTTGTCAACTGCCACCCCAGAATAGACCTGCATCCATAGACCAGCATTGAACGGCAACACACTTAGTTTGGCCTTGTAACCATTTCATCGAACACCTTGGCTGCAGTTGATCCAATCACTCCTGCAAAATAAGAGCTAACCTTGGACCAGTTGTCGATACCATGGTGTCAAAGGTGTGTTCCTGCATATCCTCCATCACACCCATTACTCGCCTTGCTTCCCTGGCATAGCCACGACACGGAACGGGGCGACGATGCCGATGGGGAGCAGACAATCACGACCAGCAGCAAACCGGAACGTGGGCACGTGGGTGGCCAGGGCAGCGAGTTTTTGCGCGGCCGGGAGCAGGCTGTGGCGCAAGAGTGTGGCGAGCAGGTGTTGGCGTGCTGGAGCGACATGCTACAAAGCTCGGCGCGCGACTGTCGCGGCGCGGCACTGCAGAGAAAAGACCGGTGAGGAACAGGGCTAAGGCGTCCAGGAGCGCTGTGGAGTAGAAGAAAAAGGAGGAGCAGCACGGATCTAGGGTGAGACCGGGAGTGAGCGGCGAGCCGCATCTAGGCACGAGGAGGACGGCGGGCTTGCGCTTCACGGGCGGTGCCGGTTGCCGAGAGAGACCGGCGAGCATGGGAGCGTGACCATAGGGCGAGCTCCGGAGCGGCTGCGCAAGCGGGAGCGACGCTTGGATCGGGCCAGCACGGTGCCGCTCGTCGCTGGGAGAGCGCGAGGCAGGGATGGCCGCGGTGTCGCTCGGTGCGGGGGAGGAGGCGAGTGCGGCGGTGTGGTGAGCGGCTGGCGGGACGCAGGGCCGGCGAGGAGGAGGCACGGTGCTGGCGGCGGCGCCACGGTTGGACGGCGGGGCGCCGGTGCAGTGGCGCAGGGGCGACGCGCGCGGGGGTGCAGGAAGCGCGCGGGTCGGGGATGACCCGGAGGCTGGCGGCGGGAGCCGGTGGGGGCGAGCTGCGGGGAAGCTGGAGAGGCGTGCGCGGGCCAACGGGAGCGCGCAGCTCGGGGACAGCACCGGAGGCGGGCGCTGGCGGCGGGAGCCGGTGGTCGGACGGGGTCGGGAGGGAGAATGAAGGCGCGAGGAGCAGCGTGGAGGAGGTGCGAGGTCAGGCGAGGATGCAGGGCCGGCTGGGAGTCAGGCGGGCACGATAAGGACGGATTTCATCGCGGTGGCGCTGCATGCCGTCGCGTGGAGGCAGGGGAGGAGAGAGGAAGCCTTGCCGACCTGACTGGTGGGGACCATCTGTGGGACCCACTTCCCTCTTCTTTCCAAAATTCCAATAGGGCTAGCAAGCATGCTTCAAAAAATAGTCAAATTTGGCCCAGTGACTAAATAAAATGTGGAGAATTTTATGGTGCAATCAGATTTCAAAACTGAGCAAGTTGAATTTGAACTCAGATTTGAATTTGAATTCAAGTGGTGATACTTGACTCAAGGAAATAAATAGTAGGTTAGGTTCAAAAATCCTGAAACTTTGAAGTTAACCTTTTTGAACCATAAGGGACCTCAGGAAAAATTTGGAGTTGATTTGGACAAGGTTGAGCACAAAGTTTAAATTTGAAGTCGACGTTGATTAAACTCTCAGTACGTGTCCAATAAATGGGAAATGGGCTTCAAAAATTTTGAAACTTTACCGAGAGTCTAATTGGAATATTAGTAGGTCATGGAAAAATTTACGGCCTGAGATTTGAATATTTTTGGATGTCCCATTTTAGGGTTGGAATAATTCCTTTTTCTTTCTCTCTATTTTGTTTTCTTTTCTCCTTTAATTTTTCATTGAAAATGTGAATACTTGGAAATTAAGGATTCTTCACCTTAAGTTCCATTCCACATCAGCAACCATGTTCTATGTAAAGTTTTAACAAGTCTCTATTTTTAGTGAACATAGTTTAACTCAAATGGCTCATGTGAGTTTGGATTTCCAAGTCTATTTTCAAAATTTTTAAGTTCGCATTTTTGCGTTTTTGTTCTTCCGAAAAACGAGCTTTTACAATCCTTCCCCCTTAAAGGAATCTCGTCCCGAGATTCTAACAGGTAGAATAACAGAACGATGAGGGAACGATCCGTAAAAGAGGGTCATTGACTAAGGAAAATGGCAATGTCCTTAAAAACTTGGGTTCTACAAAATAGTGATTATCTTCAGGCATCTTAAGAAATTCTAAAGTTTGCCTCAGGAGATTCCAGTCTTTAGGTTGATAGCCTTGAAAGGATGTTCGACATGACAATATCACATCGTAAAGCTCTCACGTCTGGTACTGATCCTTTATTGTTGTACTCTTATACTGACATGACATCTTGTCCTGTCCTAGTCTTGATTTGAAGAATCTGCACTTGTTCTTTGCTCCTCTAGGTCACCTTGATAGTTTGAAACTTTTCTTGCATTGATTCTTGGTTGCTTGCTTGGTTTTGCATAGGTCCTTTCAACTTAATGTGGTATTTCCCTTGACATGAGTTAAGATGGTTTACGAGGTTAAACAACAATCATTAACCTCGTTTGATGTTTAGTCAACCATAGGATTCCTTAGCCGTAGCATAAGAGTAGCAAGACACTCAACACCCTTATGTAATCAAAACAGCAGGAATATTGAAGATATGACGACTACAAGGTTTCTGGGTATATCAACGTCTTCAAACAATAGAAGCAGAAGATGAAGACCTTTTTGCGGTGGCACATGAGGATGTGAGGATTCAGTATCCTCATATGTTTCATCACAGCAAAGAACTCAATCATATGGTAACTACAAGGTAATTAGTATAGCAAGGTTACCATATAACAACATAAGATCTTAGATGGACCCAAAGAGTTTCACGAGGTTGACAAACGAACGGTATCCTCGCGAGGAAGGAGATTTCATGGATTTTACAAGGTTGATCATCGAACTGATAACTACTCGATGACGAACGGTATAGTTGCGACAATCAAGGTACTTGAACCTAACTAGTCAAGGATGGAAGTCCAAGTGTTTGTTTAGTTGCAAGTACTCAAGGCGATTTGAGTTTCAACAAGTCAAGGACAAGGACTCAACTGTGTTTTAGTCACAAGGTGTCCCTTGTGCTACTCAAGATAATGAAACCAGTCGAAGGCGTTGCGAACGATAAAATTGATCACAACTCAAAAATGTTAGGCACTACTTAAGTATCTGAACGGGGTCACATATTCTTGCTCAAAACTCATTAGTAATTACGTTTTATGATGCATCACAAACCGGATGATGTTATGCAGACACAATGCAACTCCGCGGATAATTATGCACGGTATGGTGCATTCAGTATTATGCTTTGAGCAAAAATAGGTAAGACAATCCAAACACAGTCAGAAGTATCCCAAATACAGGAGGATTGATTAAACTTGGTCATGAAAGGCGCTAGAAAAGACTTGCTACTTTCATATCTCGACCAAGTTCGATGGTTTCAAGGTAAAAGTATTAGCAAGGAATGGTGAGGTTCATCTCAAGGCAACGGAGTGTACAAAATGGAACAAAGTGATTGAACTTCTTGTTGATCGGAAGTTCCCTAAAGCTTGTTAATCACAACCTACAGGTAATTGTGGTTCCTTAGCAATGGGTCAGGTTTTTCATCTCGTAGTTTTCTTAAAGTACTATGTCTACCCCTTAAAAGGTGCGGTAGGGTTGCCTTCAGAAGTGGCAAAGAGAGTAACCTTTGAAGAGTAAGGTTCTCCTCACTTCCGTAGGTTGCACTAAGTGGTTGACAAGGTACTGTGCTAGGCACGACCTTGGTTAGTAATCCACGTTCTTGCTAAAGAATTTCCAGCTCGTACTACTCACTTATGGCTTCTCGTCTCAAAGACTGAAGCAAAGGAGTGGTTTAGCGTGAAGAATCAACTGACTCCTTTAACTTGTTGATCGAGTTCCACAAGAAACGGGGTTCAAGGTGATCCGTTACTTAAGCTTCGCATTGACTTAATGAGTCAATGTTGTACTCGGTCCTACTTACTTGAGCATTGCTCCCAGCACGCTGGTTCGGTGTCGATGTACCTTGGTATGACACCTAGGTGAACGTAACACTTCAATTACTAGATGAACTCCTTCCCCCTTAAGATTCAAGCTAGGTGAGCAAGAAACTTACTCCAAGCAATATTTATGGGGAGGGTCGTCCAACTAAGGGAAGTGTCATACATGCTCAATGCACAATTAAAGTGTGAGATGCAAGGTTGCATAGTCAAAACACTAACATGTGCATCCGAGCAAAAAGGGATTTGCCTTAGTGTAATACTCAACTCTAAAGGCAAATATTGTTGAGTCGCAACATCTGGGATGTTATGAAACTCCTCGAGTTGAACTCGAGAACCAAATCCATAAACACCCTGAAGGGTCATCACCCGGTTAAATCCTGGTGGAGGATGAACAGCTTGGACGCAACTTCGATTTTGGCCAAGTAATTGGCAAAATCAGATCTTGAGGTGAACAACAAAGTTAAAGTAAACTTCAATACCCTTCCAAAAAGTATTGGTTTGCCTCTATATCATCTCTGGTTTGCAAGTTATGCAATTTTAAAGTTAGCAGATTTCTCTGCACTTTCAGCAGAATCTGCTTAAACAGTAGCAGTTTTGATCTAAAGTTTTCACGCTGTTCTGATGGAAATCTGGAAATATTCTTATTTACAAAGTTGTAGCCAGTGTAATAAGATTTCCAGAATGTACTTACTTGTCTTCATATCAGCTCTGGTTCAAAAGATATGAATTTTTGAAGTTGGGTAAAATTTCAGCATTCAGAATTGAATTCAGTTCAGATTGACCACTCTGTATTCAAACTCGATTTGGAATAGGTAGATGACCGATTCAGGTCTGGAGCCAATTGCAAAAATTGTAGCTGACTCTATAACCTCTCCAACGGTTACTCGCGTGACACCATTGGATCAAAGGTCTGCGAGTTATAGATTAAATTCAGAGGTGTACAGATTGCTGTCCAGTTTGAGTATGCCTGGACAGTCTCTGCGATTATCTAAATTTCACCCACCAAAACAAGGATTTTGGTCTGGTGTTGAACAGAAAACATGTAGAGGACTTCCAAATCTTTCTAAAGAGTATTTACTTGCCCTCATAGCATTTCTGGTTGAGAAGATACGGCATTTGCAAGTTGACAGTTTTTCTGAAAATTTGGACAGCACCTCCTTTGTTTAAGGCTGATTTTGTCCACAATTTTCAAATATACAAACATCAACATTTGCAAAAGTAATACATAGCAAACTTGTTGCATACATTCTCAGGATCCCAGAAATGTAAAATACGAAGCCATTCGACAATTATACAGCGAGTTATGCGAGAAACAGTAACTGTATACAGGACTGTCCACTCGCTGTCCAGATTTGATCAAGTCTAGAAATCTGAAATTTTGAGTATGTTAGAGATGGATTCTGCTCTGGAGTTCTATAGAAATGTTGTAGAGGATTCTCGAAGTTTTCCATACATGTATAAACATGCATAGGTTGCATTTCTAGTTTAACAGTTATGGCTATTTAAAGTTCAAAATTTTTTTATGGCCTTTTCAGATAGCATCGATATACATGTACTATCTTCAACTCTGTTTTTAATTAGTTTTAAACTGAATTTGAGGTATCACTGAATAACAAAGTTGTAGAATAGCTCTTCCACTTTCCAGAAATGTATCATAATGGAATAGAAGAGCTTTCTCCAAAGAAATATGATAAAAATTCAGATGCTGGTCCGTGTAGTTTCAGAACAGCAGCTGCTGTGATAATGGTGCATTTTCATCACCATAAAAGCATCTTTTGGCTTGGAGGTCAATAGGAAACTATTAGAAGACTCCAAAAGCTTTTCAAAAAGTATTCACTTGCCTCCAAAGCCCTCCAGGTTGAAGAGATATGGAATTTCAAAGTCAGGTCAATTCTGTTCGAAAACAGAACTCACCGGCTTCGAAACACAAGAATTTGGAAACAAACTCAAATTTTGAAACTTAGCTCAAAACTCAAGTCCGATGGCTAGAACTTGATTCACAACTAATCATTTCCTTTAGAACCAAATGGAATCCTAAAAGAGACTTGACGACCTTCCTATCCATAGCATATCACTATGGATCTTCAAACTTAACCAAAGTCTTACTCCGGCGAAGTCGAGCTAAACTCTCGCCAGGAGCAAAGGACTTTGGTTCACCTACTCTTGAAAAGAAACATTTTACTTTGTCCACAAGATATCAGCAACTGATACTTGGACTCAATATGAATATGAAGTCATTTCTTTCGTGGGGGATGGTCAAAGTATCAAGTGTGATACTGACGGTACTACGTGCCTTACTAAAAGAAAAGTCTAATCCGGTATATCCGGATACGTCTAGAGGTGGTCCTACTATCGATCACTCGCAAACGTATTCTACACGGGTCGCTACCGGAGTTAGTGTACCTGCAGAAGACAAACAATCCCCTTTCACACCTTCACACCTCAAGGGCGGCACGGGGAAACACGACAGGCAGTCACAATAAGATATAATTAAAAGTAAATGCATACGACTCTGGTGTGAGTCGCCCTCGAGCGAGGTCATGTCTCGAGGTACATGGCTGTAAATACGTCTGTACAGCAAAGACTCCCGTACGAACCGGCTTATACACGCTCGGGCATACGTGTTTCGCATGATCCCATAGAACATGAATGGTTCTAGAGATGCATACTATCGGGTTATACACCACCCGACGGGGCTCCCACTAATTTTGTGTCACGCTGGGGTACCGCGTGTCATATGTTCTCAGAAACATGGAAAGTTTCAGAGACTCATATTGACTTTCCGTGCTAAGCCACGGAAATTTCACATACCATATCTCGTATGCAGAGTTTACCGAGATTGATCCGCTCTCGGCGGCGTACCTTACCTCTTACCTTGAAGACAGAGCGTCGTTACAGAATAATATAACAATTTAGTTCACCACCTTTATAACTTATACTAGTAATAGTCCTTAATGGGCATATAGCTAAACCTCACTCGACTACTTCGGAGTTTTCGAAAATAGGCTCTTTTCGAGCGTGCTATTCCCAATGAAGCTCTGATACCATGTCTGTGGGGACCGGAGTCCACACATCCGAGGATCTCATTGGGTGGTGCCGTGCGATGCGGCACCTAACAGCACACACAAAAAGGATACCAAAACATATAAAGTTTTCATTTCATAATAAGAAGAGTTTACAAAAGAGTGTACAACAAGGGTACACACGCAGCGGAGAATACATACTCAAAATCTCACCTAACTAAGCAGGAGAGAAGACGTCCATGCCCTAGGACGATTCTCACTAGCAACACGAAGAACATACAGCAGCGGCGTGGCTCACATGAGATTTATCTCGACACCTCGAGTCTCATGTACAACCTGAACAGCAGAAATAAAACTAATACCTGCAAAAATCGTTAAAGCGCAAACGTGAGCATAAGGCTCAGCAAGACTTAACCGTCTCACTAGACATATGCAAGGGGACACTAAACATAGGTAAGGAATAGCATAAATGGACTCGCCTACAAGTGGATCCTTATAATCAAGTTTTAAGTAGCAAATGACATTCTCCGAGCACGGCACATCATGGGCTCCACAATCAAACAAGAAACGCTTTACCGATGATATGACATGCCCAAGGCACATAATGCTATTACAGCTAAAGTATGGGGAAACTGTAAACTTTTAATTGTACTATCTCTAAATCATACAAGGTTGCAAAGTAATTATAATTCAATACAATATGATTTTCTGGCTTCTTTAGTATTTACTACGTCACGACTGCGACAGACAAGTGGTACTCTATTACTGCGAGGGACAGTGATTGCAATCAGGACACACCCGGACAACACGACACATACGCACTTTCGGAAATGCCAGTGAGCACTTCGCGCAGTACCTACGTAGCACTTCAGTACTAGTCGTATATGGCAACCTTTCGCGAGACACTCAAATGTCGAACCGGTCGATCCGTCACGGGCAGGAGGTCCCTGCGTGGGGCGTACTCTGACGTGCCCACCAGCGGATTTACACCTTGCTACCCTCAACCCACACCTATAAAACAGAACGGTATGCCTCGACACCCAAGTGACCAAGCTACGTCAGTTTATTGGATTCCATATGTCCATTATGTTGCCGGTACAATTCAAGCTTGTCCGAAGGGGCCGCATACGGACGGGCCTTAATCGACACAGGCAGGGCTATGCGACCGAGACTCAATTCTCGCCGCTTCCTATCCATTCCCTGCCCGGTCTCAGTTTCATTACATTATGTTATTTTCTATCTAACCAATCCTGTGAGATATGTCCTACATTTCTCGCGAGTAGATTCCAACTACTCGACTTCTACCGGATTTCCTATGCATTAGCAAAGCAGTTACTATAGGTCAAACTGTAACTCGTTCCAACCAATCCATGGGATTTTTGGTCATGCAAGTGGAGTATCAATCACCCTATACGTAATGCACATATCAAACTTATGACGTAAGGTGATAAAGACTGTAAAAACTCTGTAAAGCTTTTAAATGCAAACCGGGGCTTGCCTTAGTTTGCGACTGAACAAATGTCAATTGTTAGGGCTTGATCTTCCTCTGGAGAACCTGCCATGGAACCTCAGTGGAAACACCTTGGCCTTCTCCTCCAAGTGAAGCTTCTTGTCGATCACCTATCAGCACGTTCCTATCGACATGATATGCATATAAGTAATTAAGTAATTTAAGAAAAGACTCCACGGGGTTGTGTAAACTCTAAGAATGAGGAGTTCGACTAGGAAGGACAGATATGCCTCTGTTGTGTGAATGAACAAAGGATGAAGTCAAGTGGTCATAGTAGTATCGAGATGTGAATTGAAAGGTGCAATGTAAGCACACATTGCAACTTGGCACTCAACACTCGACGCTATGCCACTCAAGGACGATACAGTTGAATGGTGTGGGAGTGTTGGACTGGTAGGGTAAGGATGACCTAAGAGTCAAGGTGGCATAGTAGTGTCGAGATAAGCACTGAAAGGTGCAATGTAATGACACATCGCAATTTAGCACTCGACACTTGGAGCTATGCCGCACAAAGAGTGATAAGGTAGAATGGTGAAGAAGTATTACTGGACTGTGTGATGTAAGGAAGACTAAGCGATCAAGATGGAGCATTGAAAGCTTAAGGCGTGAGTGAACTGTGCAACAAGAGTTTGTGACTTAGAAGTCGACCAATGAAGTTACACAAACTCATTAAGGAGTAAACCTAATTACGGGACAAGTGTGGTCGCAGGGTCCTGATAAGGATGAACCAGGGTGAAACCATAGCGACACTTGGGAGTGAAGTGAGGTCAACATTCTTTGGACTTAAAACGTCATAACGAGCCTTGTTAACCTGACGTGAGTACTGAGACAACGTTCAAATGACCTTTAGGTAAAGTAGTTTCTACGGCAAGCTTCTCGAGCATCGTTCAAGTGCTTACGTGACACTATTGCAGTGTCCTTTGCAAGATTGTTCAGATGAGCTCGGTGAACTCCTAGAACTCGAACATGATGCGAGACCTTGTCATGACGATCATGCTTTGCCATCACGAGAAGATCGGATTAGCGAGGTCCACCTCGACCCGGACTCGTCAAAGGGGTGAGCGGAATCTCGAACACTACTTCATGAGTCGAAGAGTTAGGGACTCGACTTAGTTGTCGACAAAAGACTCGACGAACCTACCGTCGATGAAGAGGTACACCTAGGTAAGCAATTCTGCGAGCGGAAAGGAAACGTCCTCGACACGACTAAGAAATTCTTATCCAAGGTTCCACTTGGACTAGTTCTCCTCGTCGGTCGCAACGTTCTCGCAGTATTCTACCCTAGGTCATCGGTGGTCACCAATACACTCGGTTTGACCTAGAAGGCATTTCATCTAGCATCTAGGCTACACCTAGGATTCGACGAGTCTCGCCTCGACTAAACCCTAATTTGGCTAAACGACCATTGTACGACGAGTCGTGCTGGTGTTTCAGCACCACACACATCACAAGCATCCATCATCTCGATGCCAGGACACGATGACGGTTCGGAGCGTCACGACGACGTCATATGGTCAACGACGTCGACGCGACTCATGGTGGAGCATCACGAGCACGTACGGACAGGCCGACGTGATACAAACGACAAAGGAGGTCAACTTGGGGACTCCTATAGAAATGATATTAACGCGGAACATGGATGTACGGCTTGACGACATATGAGTAATCTTAGCGATCACGACGAACGGACGTCGGTGACATCAAGCAAGGTATTTCAGGGTAAGGCTCACCTTGTATGCATTTCGCCGAACATCTTGGTGTGTACTAGAGTTCCATCGCGTCATCACCATTCAAAGGGTATCTTGGCACATGTACTTGTCAACTGCCACCCCAGAATAGACCTGCATCCATAGACCAGCATTGAACGGCAACACACTTAGTTTGGCCTTGTAACCATTTCATCGAACACCTTGGCTGCAGTTGATCCAATCACTCCTGCAAAATAAGAGCTAACCTTGGACCAGTTGTCGATACCATGGTGTCAAAGGTGTGTTCCTGCATATCCTCCATCACACCCATTACTCGCCTTGCTTCCCTGGCATAGCCACGACACGGAACGGGGCGACGATGCCGATGGGGAGCAGACAATCACGACCAGCAGCAAACCGGAACGTGGGCACGTGGGTGGCCAGGGCAGCGAGTTTTTGCGCGGCCGGGAGCAGGCTGTGGCGCAAGAGTGTGGCGAGCAGGTGTTGGCGTGCTGGAGCGACATGCTACAAAGCTCGGCGCGCGACTGTCGCGGCGCGGCACTGCAGAGAAAAGACCGGTGAGGAACAGGGCTAAGGCGTCCAGGAGCGCTGTGGAGTAGAAGAAAAAGGAGGAGCAGCACGGATCTAGGGTGAGACCGGGAGTGAGCGGCGAGCCGCATCTAGGCACGAGGAGGACGGCGGGCTTGCGCTTCACGGGCGGTGCCGGTTGCCGAGAGAGACCGGCGAGCATGGGAGCGTGACCATAGGGCGAGCTCCGGAGCGGCTGCGCAAGCGGGAGCGACGCTTGGATCGGGCCAGCACGGTGCCGCTCGTCGCTGGGAGAGCGCGAGGCAGGGATGGCCGCGGTGTCGCTCGGTGCGGGGGAGGAGGCGAGTGCGGCGGTGTGGTGAGCGGCTGGCGGGACGCAGGGCCGGCGAGGAGGAGGCACGGTGCTGGCGGCGGCGCCACGGTTGGACGGCGGGGCGCCGGTGCAGTGGCGCAGGGGCGACGCGCGCGGGGGTGCAGGAAGCGCGCGGGTCGGGGATGACCCGGAGGCTGGCGGCGGGAGCCGGTGGGGGCGAGCTGCGGGGAAGCTGGAGAGGCGTGCGCGGGCCAACGGGAGCGCGCAGCTCGGGGACAGCACCGGAGGCGGGCGCTGGCGGCGGGAGCCGGTGGTCGGACGGGGTCGGGAGGGAGAATGAAGGCGCGAGGAGCAGCGTGGAGGAGGTGCGAGGTCAGGCGAGGATGCAGGGCCGGCTGGGAGTCGGGCGGGCACGATAAGGACGGATTTCATCGCGGTGGCGCTGCATGCCGTCGCGTGGAGGCAGGGGAGGAGAGAGGAAGCCTTGCCGACCTGACTGGTGGGGACCATCTGTGGGACCCACTTCCCTCTTCTTTCCAAAATTCCAATAGGGCTAGCAAGCATGCTTCAAAAAATAGTCAAATTTGGCCCAGTGACTAAATAAAATGTGGAGAATTTTATGGTGCAATCAGATTTCAAAACTGAGCAAGTTGAATTTGAACTCAGATTTGAATTTGAATTCAAGTGGTGATACTTGACTCAAGGAAATAAATAGTAGATTAGGTTCAAAAATCCTGAAACTTTGAAGTTAACCTTTTTGAACCATAAGGGACCTCAGGAAAAATTTGGAGTTGATTTGGACAAGGTTGAACACAAAGTTTAAATTTGAAGTCGACGTTGATTAAACTCTCAGTACGTGTCCAATAAATGGGAAATGGGCTTCAAAAATTTTGAAACTTTACCGAGAGTCTAATTGGAATATTAGTAGGTCATGGAAAAATTTACGGCCTGAGATTTGAATATTTTTGGATGTCCCATTTTAGGGTTGGAATAATTCCTTTTTCTTTCTCTCTATTTTGTTTTCTTTTCTCCTTTAATTTTTCATTGAAAATGTGAATACTTGGAAATTAAGGATTCTTCACCTTAAGTTCCATTCCACATCAGCAACCATGTTCTATGTAAAGTTTTAACAAGTCTCTATTTTTAGTGAACATAGTTTAACTCAAATGGCTCATGTGAGTTTGGATTTCCAAGTCTATTTTCAAAATTTTTAAGTTCGCATTTTTGCGTTTTTGTTCTTCCGAAAAACGGGCTTTTACACCAGCCTCAGTCCCTGGCGAATTGCGAGACGACATGCTTGGCGGTATTCTTGACCTCTGCTGCTATCGTCTCCAAGCGCTCTTCAACAGGACCTTCAAAAACTGGCTCCAGTGGCAAATAAGGGTACCGGCTCTGGTAGCACACCAAGACATGGGATGACACTGTCTCCGCCACCTCCCTACCCCCAGCTTCCAAACACTGAGCCAGCTAATACTCCTGCAGATTGAGCTCCCGGGCGCGGCGCTCCATCGTGCACTCCCGGGCTTGGACGTCGAGATCACGCAGGAGAAGTTCCTAGTGCTCACCTCAGTGTTGCGCCCGATCCCGAGCCAAGTCCCTCTCTCGGAGCTCAAGATCTTCAGGGCGGGATTGCAGCCTGTCCTGATCCACCTCGGCCCGGGCCATCATCGTGTGAGCCGCCACCTCTTGCGCGACAATAGCGGCCTCCTGCTCTGCAACAGCAGCTTCACGGCGATCCAGGGACTCTCAATCCTCCTAAAGGGCGTGCAGGCGAGCGTCAGCCGTGTCATTGGCCACCTTGGCATCAGCTAGGATCTTCTGGGACATTACGTCCAGGGCCTTCACCAAGCGGTGCCTCAGCTCCAGCTCCTTGCTCTCCTTCTGGTACTTCGCCTTCGTCTCGGCAGTCTTGGACCTCAGAAGGTCATCCCAACCTTGGAGGCACTCGCCCTCCGCATGCAGCTTCTCCCATTCCGTGGCGAAAGCCCCCTGCGCCCGGCGGAGGTTGGATTGCACCTGGAGGATGTTGGACTGTGCCGAGTCCATGATGTTGAAGAGGTGCTCTGGATGCATCAAATTTGTGGAAGGCCGCCCGACAACCATCTCAGGAACCTCTTCCTCCCGAAGCGGCAAAGGCGAGGCCACTAGTACCGGAGACCTTGTCCCCAAAGGTTGGGTAGGAGTGGCGGTGCAGATCGAGGCAGCAGGGTCACGATCACCCAGGTAGCCGCCTGCCAGATCAGCAGCAGCGAAGGCCAAGCCCTCAGCCCCCTGAGCCGACTCCGACATAACCTCTGGTGCGATGGCCGAATGTGCCTCCGGCATGACAGCTAGAGACACAGCTGAAGAAGCTTCACTTCCCGCACGGAGTACGAAGGACAGAGCAGCGCTCTCCTGAGCCAGCTTGGTTGTCTGCTCCATTGGAACAGCCGTAGCCTCTTGGACCGACTTTGAAGTGCTCTGGGGCACTACCCCCGGCAGCAAGGGTGTCACAACAGCCGATGTGGCCCTACAAATCAAAATCAAGGTCTGATCAATCAACACAGGCAGGCGAAGATAACAAAGCAAGCGTTGGTAAGAATGCCTTATTGGCATCCCCAGAAGCTCCAGTGAGCCTCCACCTTCGGCGGCAATGAAGTCGCAGGCCCTGACGTCGGTGTGGTAGGCAAGGTTGCCCGAGCTGAGCCTCCACCGAATCCACCAACGACACCGCCACCCTGCATCAGTGCGCCTCCACCGGCTCCAATGGTGCCACTCCCGGAGCCTCCTCCTGAGTTGCCACCGCCGTCGAACCGAGGCCTCTTGGCCTGAGGCTCCGTAGTTGTGACGCTCCCGAAGCCCTCTGTGGCACCTTGGACTGCACCGTCAGCGAAGATGCTGAATGATATGTTGACCACAGATGTCGGCAGAACCACCACTTGACAGACTGAGCCTCCCCCCGAAGAGCCGCCAACACTCAATGTTGAGGAGGAGTGCGCCAGAGGACGTTGACTTGGAGCGAAGACCACTTGCGGCGGCGCCTTTGGCTACGATCGAGGGCGTTTCTCCTTCATGACCTCAACCACCAGCGACTTCCCCTTCCCCATGTCAGGGATCGAAGCCTTTCCCTTGCTTGCATCGGGGACCAGTGCCTTCCCCTTCCCTCCGATGGAGGGTGCATCCTCCACCCTTGAAGCTTCGGTGCCTGGAGCAGGTGTGAACTCCTGTGGAGGGTCGATGATGGCTAGCCCATTTCTCTCGTCACCTACCTGCCATGGCGTAAGACGAGCTCGTCCAGGTTTGGCATCTCCTTCATAATCTTCGTCCGAAGGTCCCTATCCATGTAAAGAGGTGGGCAAGACCACGGGAAGTTGAAGACGTCGTGTGACAGCAGGTCGTCGCACTCCTTGGACATTGCATCGAGCACCTCTTGCGGGGTCGTCTCTGTGCCGCGACCCCGCACCAGCCCGGTGCTGTCCTGTGGCCCGAAGCAAAGCCATGCAGGACGTCAACGGTGCTGAAGGGGAGCCAGGCGTCGACGAACGAAGTTCGCCATCACCATCAACTCCGACAGGCCATGATCCGCCAAGAATTGGATCCTCTCCATCACCGAGGTGTAGGCCTGCTCCAACTCCGACCGCTCCTCCCAGGTCTCCTTCCTGAGTATCGCCCATCCGGTGGGCATGACCATGCGATCGTGGGCGCCGACTTGTACGATCACCCAGTCCCTCCTCCAATTGCCCCACTTCACTGAGGAGAGTGGGGTGATGTACTTGAAGGGGTTGTTGGCCTGATGCTGGAAGCAGTAGCCGCCAAGGAAGTTGGCTTTGTTCTTCTTCTCGGTCCGCCTCAGCATGAAGAACTGCCAGAACACCGGCACGAATGGGAACACCCTAACAAACATCTCCCAGAAGTGCAAGAACACTGTCGCCGCCACCAGAGAGTTCGGCGATAAGTGGTGAAGCAAGAGCCTGAGGACCTCCAGGTGTGTCACCAGAAAGGAGGAAAATGTAACACCCTCATTTTCATGCATCATGCATTGCATAAGTTCATATACATGTTTAACATTAATCCACATAAAAAGGAACAAGTTAAAAATGAATTTAGAGCAAAAATGCACTTAAGAATTCTGAAAAGTGCGGACTAGTCCGATTTTGATGCGGGCTAGTTTGATTTCTCTCTGACTTCAATCGGACTTGTCTGTTTTGCTGCGGACTAGTCTGTTTTTTCCTCTGGACATTTTCGGACTTGTCCGGCCCATAGCGGACTAGTCCGGTATCCCAAATTGCTTGAAATTTTGCTAAGTCCCTGGACTTTCTGGACTAGTCCGGTATTCCAGTGGACTTGTCCGTTTTTCCTCTGACTAAAGTCGGACTTGTCCAATTTTGGCCAAACTTGTCTGTTTTTCCCCTCTACATAAGTTTGGACTTGTCCAATGTCCAGTCCGGACTTGTCCAATTTCTCTCTGTCTAACTTCGGACTAGTCCGTCCCTTTTCGGACTTGTCCGGTAAATGCGACTCCGAGTTGATCTTTTGTTTCACGACTTTTTTCTTGGGTTTTACATTAAGTGGGCCTAGGGACGTCGTGCCTAACTATTTTAGAGCCCATGTGGGACTCTAAACCGACCCCTACTCATCTCAAACTCAAATTCATTGAAACCCTAGTCTTCACCTCTATATAAACAACTCCACCCCTTGGCTTGACATCTATTTGCCACTTTTTCACCTCACCCAAACCCTAGCTCGTGGATAGCCACCACCAAGGAGGGAGAAGGAGATCTAGAGCAAGAAGAAGAAGAGGAGGAAAAGAAAGAGGATCAAGATCTCCATCAACTTCTTGTTCTTCGTCAACAATTCACCATCAAGTTCTTCATCAATCCTAGATCGTCAAGATCCAAGTGTTGACTCCAAAACCCTTGATTCTTTGGAGTTTTAGACACCTGGTATACCTTCTACTTCCTTTTCCTTATGTGAACTCAAACCCAAATCTTCAAATTTATGTCAATCTAGAAAACCCTAGTTCGCTAGTTCTGCGAAGGGCAGGCTTGTCAGGTCCCTAGCGGACTAGTCCGATTTTGCTGGTTAATTTCTGTCAAAATAATCCTAAATTGACTCAAATCAATTAAAAACCTGTCCAAACTTGTAAATAACTATTAGAACTAGTTAGTAAACATTGATAGTAACCCACTAACTAGTTTTACTTCACAATTGCATTAATCATGCATATCATGTCATATTGAGTAATATATGTGAATCTATTGATTGTAATTCTTGTCTTGTATGTTTGTTGCACGGTTTAGACGGATTTGTGCTAGAGAGCGTTGCGGAGGACCTCCAGCACCAAGAGTTTGAAGTCTTTGATCCTAATCAAGCCCAAGAGCGAGGCAAGTGTCCTTCAACATACTGATCCTGTTTTAAGACAATGTTTTGTTTTCAAAACTGCATGCTTGTGTCAATTTTGATGGAAAACCCTATGATAGGAAGTTTACTAGCTTTGTTTAACCACCCTTGTCACCTGAAATTCATGGTAGAGAGCCGGGATGGGATTTTTACCTTTTTGCTTGACTTAATTATTTGGGATGGGAAAACAACACTACACATATAATTATGCATTAATGAGATTGTGGTTAATATGAACTGGTCAATATTATACGGTAATGGGTGATCTAAGCAAGCGTGGTAAGTGGATTGGGTTGGATGTTATGGTGGTTGCTTGCTCTAGATCTAAGGATCGGTTCATGCGAGAATATGTCAGGACTACAGTGCCAACACGAGGCCAAGTATGGGTGCAGCGTAGCTGATTAATTAGGGATTTGCCAGTGCTATTTGGACCATTAAGTATGCTTGGGGAAGGGGTAGTCGGATTGGGTTTGTTGATGATTAGTGGGACTACCCTGGGATCCGAATGGCACACGAGGGGGCCCTTGGTCGAATATGTGCTCAGTTGGAGGCATCGCCACCGGTGAAACCTTAGTGGGGTCTAAATAGGCTAGTAATCCCTTTGCAAAGGCTATTTTGTGATCTCTTTTCCATACACCAAAGGAAGTATAATTGGCGTAAATGAGGTTCTTCAGTCGCCGACGGGTGATGAAATCACAAACACGTGGGTAAAGTGGTATAAACTCTACAGAGTCTAATAAAACTATCATGATAGTCGTGCTCCTGGTTAAGAGCACCTGGACAACTTCCATGATTAGAGGGAAAAGTGGGAATTGGGATGGTTATAGTTTGGTAATGGTTATGGTTTGGTAATGGTTATGGCTGGATATGGGTTAAATTCTGGTATTGGATATGGTTAATGGTAATGGTGAAATCTGGTATATGGATGATGGATATTGAGATATGGACTGGTATTATGATAAATATATAGTTTATGATGGGTTTATTTCACATACATATAATATGTTGCTTTTGAAATTTTTTAAAGTACTTTTCAGCACTTAGCCATTATTATATTCGTCATTTGAATCAGCTACATGTCATACTTTCCACACTTGCTGAGTACGACATGTACTCACCCTTGCAATTCCCCCACCAACAGTTGTAGGTCAGATTTGGGAGTATAACAATGATAATGCGGAGTTCTAGGCCGTGTCTACCGTCACCTTTGCCAGTGGTGTTGATTGGAGCTGCGCTATCCTATTTGCTTAGTTGCTTAGTTGCTTAATTAGTTATTTCCGCTGCATTAGTTCAAACTTGTCATTAATATTCATTAGAGCTTGTATTTGAGGATATTACGAATTGTGTAATAAAAGTGGTTAATTAATCTTGTTATGTGGTAATTATATGTATACCCTTTTATGAATGCACTCGTGTACGTGTGTTGAACGTCCTGGGCACACATATGCGTTCACTTGGTTCATTTTCAGAACCGGGTGTCACAGAAACAGGGGGAACGAACCCAGAGTACGCATACGCCTGGAAGAAGACAATCTCCTTATCCCCCAACTTCAGAGGCAGGGTGCTCGGGCAGATCAGATCCCGCCGCTCCTCGTCCTCCCAGCCGAACAGGCGTCTCACTGGCGCTACATCAACAATGCAAGAAGGAGGCAAGGCTGATTCCATTGGGACAGGAGTCGAGAACCACGAAGGTGGGGAGAGTGTGGGTGCACAAGGTGGATGACGAAGGCTCGAACGTTGGGGAGTGCATAAGGAAGACCCACATTTGCTTCTAAAGGTTTCCTTTTAACTCCCCGTTAGGCATTCGAGCGCACCGAGTAGATTGCTTGGGGTCAAAACCCGATGCTCAACCCGTAATGTCCCTGATGGCGGGGCCCAGGTCCCCTGTCATAGAGATTGTCCTGAAGGGGCATCAAATCGAGAAGGCAACCCGGCGGTTCCCATAAAGGCGGGAGTAGAAGGAGCATAAGTGCAGTAGCTACATTGGGAAGCGTTGCAGTAAAGAAACTGCATCAAGCAAAGATCCAATAACCACGAGCCCTCAACCATAGAGGGACGTGTGGCCACAACGGCAGAGGCGCGCACCGGCTGATCAAGACAAAATTAAAAGGCAGCGCGAGAAAGCAGGATAGGGCTCCACCCTCAGGCTCGTCACCTCCCCCCAAGGTGGACCCAGGGGCCACTGTTGGTACCCGGCATACCGGATACCCTCGCGCACAAGCTAAAGATGCCTAGGTACTCCCAGCAGAGGCAGGGTCCGAGGGCGCCGCGTGTTCAGAAAACCCAGACCTGTCTGCCTCAGATACGGGGTCTAGGGTACCCGGGAGAGTCCCCGAAGGAGAACTTCAGCTCCCCCTCGGAGACTATCTCCCAAGCAGCCACGTGTCCAACTGGGAAGGATCCCTCTCCCCTACGAGGCAGGGCTCCGGAGCTGCCACGTGGTCTGAGACATCAGACAGGCCACCTCCCATATAGGCGGGCTCTGACGCTGCCACGGGACCGGCAAGACGGGACCCAACCTCCGCAGAGGTGACCTCCCGAGCTGCCACGTGGTCCGCAAGATGGGACCCGACCTCCTCTGAGGAGGTGAGCTCCCGAGCTGCCACGTGGTCTGCAAGACGGGACCTAACCTCCTCCATAGAGATGAGCTCCTGAGCTATCATGTAGTCCAGCCACTTGCCCTGGACGGAGGGTTGCAAGAGTTAAGAGGGTGGTGCGTCTTGTCCCTGTCAAGGAATGAAGATACGCGACTTCGGGTAAGTAAAAATTTGGCATTTTGCATGTGGGCACCAGCAACAACATGCTCGTCACGCGATAATAATAGGAGATGAACACCCCGGCCATGGCTCGCTCCCGCTCCTGCTTCGATGCACACCACGCCCCCGCCTCCTTCACCACCAATCATAGCTCGCTGCCATGGCCGCGCTGGTAACGTCGAGCGCCACTGTGGTTTGGACGTCTCGCTCAACATGGGCGATGATAGACCCTTGCCGGTAAGGGATGACTGGGATCTTCACCCCGGCAAGATATTTCAAGCGAAGGTCCGCCACAAGTTTCATTCTAGGGTTCATCATCTGGGTTCCTCGCCTAAGGGCTCCTTCTTCATGATTGCATCCTTTCAAAGGTACACATTTCGTCTCTCGGAGAGTGCAGTTGGTTGGGCTCTTTGTTCGGTGCTGGGTGGATCACCTCTGGATTTCCATGTTCAACAACTACAAGAGCGTTAGTTTCGCTTCTCGGTGGCCAGCAAACAAGTGGGACTGCTGATCAATGCCAGGAGGAGGATCACCACATCAACCTTTGATGTGTACTTCCACCTTTGGCGCACGGGGGGGCCAGACTGGATCTCCGAGTACAGGAAATGGGAGCAGGAACAGAGGGAAAGCTGGACAACGGTTTCAAGAAAGAAGTCAGTAAACAGGAGGGTTTCCTTCGCCTCCCCAATCCGGCAATGTTCTCCTGCAAAAAAGGCAACCCCAACGGTAAAAGGGTTGTGGATCGGAAAAATTTTATGTGATCTTCACCAAGCTCCAAGAAGTGCCGCTGGACTCTGCTTTCCGACAAATCGGAAGCTCGTCGGAGCTAATCGTCCGGCCACCGCGGAGGGAGGTACGTGGCACAACAATCAATACAACTTTTTGAATTCTCGGGTGGACAATGGGAAGTCTGGTCCCACACCATTCATGCCTCACTGGCCTCCAACGCCATGGAGCGTGAACAATCCGACACATGCCCCTGATGCGACCGTGCTGAGCAGTAGCAACCCTAGACTTAGCCCTACTACAAGGGAGGTCGGCGAGTGTTCTCGTCCGAAGTGGGGTAGAGCCCTTCCAGTCTCAGTCTCGCAAGGTCCCGAGGGAACTCAGCGTGGACAAGACAGCAAGCAGGAGAGGGAACCGAGGCTGCCAAGCGATCATGACGCTCTGGTGTTGGATGTGAAACGCTGCTATAAATGCCTCAGTCCCTTCCATATGAAACTCAAATGTTGCAATAAGATTCGCTGTAATCTTTGCTTTGGATATGGGCATATCAGGAAAAACTGTTTTTCGGCCTCCAGAAAAACCCGGGTGTGGAGCAAGAAAAGCACACCCCTCATTAAGGCCAGTGGCCTCTCTCTGGAACCGTCCTCCGCCATCGTCACCCACAAACTCAACTGCCCCCTCAACTTCTCCCCAGTCGCTCCATCTTCCTGGCTCCTCCGCATCTTGCACTCCACTTCCATCTCCATTGCTCTCTCGCCGGCCAACTCCCTTGGTCTCATGGTGAACTTCCCGATTGATCCCACCAGGTTCTTGGCCAACCAGCACTTCAACTTCCTGGATGGATGGCCGGACAGGCTACCGAGGATGGTGGTTCACCTGCCTAGGCATCATCACCCGGCACACGAGGAGTTTGCACTGGCAGTGGACGTCGAACATGTTCTAGCGGAAGACCAGTACGACGACTTTAGGCTCAGGATCCGGAACTTCCTCATGCAAGATATGGGTATCACTGTCACTCTCTCTTGTCTCACTCCTCTGGGCATAGCTTTGTTTGCGTTTCAAACTAGCCTATTTTGGGATCTTCTAGTGATGAGAGAGCCAATCATTGTGGATGGGGTCCGTGTGTCTTTCGTCAGGCATGATTTTGGAAGGAACCATCGGACGCATGAGTTTGGTTGTGTCGGATGGTTCATGATCGTGGGGTATCCGTTAGACTATATATCAGTGGAAGCCATTGAATTGGCGGTTTCCAGTTTTGGCAAGTTACTCCAATGGCACACAAGCCTGAGGGCGCTAGGATTCATACTTGTTAAGTGTCTTTACACCCATGCTAGGCTGGTCCCCAGAAGCCTAGTCCTACGTCAAGGTACCAGGGATGGTGTCGGCTACTCTTGGTCCTGTCCAGTTTACATCCTTAACTAGATAAACTAGTTTACTGGTTGTTTACCCTTCTAGCAGTGGTTTCAAGAACCAGAACTAGAGGGGGAGCACCAGTAGGCGGATGATCCCGAGGCAGACGCAGACTGGGCAGTGCACAATGACCAGCAACAAAACAATGATGGATGGGAACCTTGGGGGCCGCCACCGCCCCCTCCGCACCAGGAGATGGCCATCCCCTCCGACGTTCCTACTCAGGATGACTCCTCCGGTGTTGCTAACACTGTGTAAACCACTGCTAGAGCACCGTGGACTGGACCACAACCTTACTCTCTGGCTAACCCTGATGATGTCACACAACAGCCAGACTGGATTCGCCCCTTCGATTCCGTGGGGCTGAGAAGAGTGCTCCAGGTGGCTTTCCCCAACTCCCCGTCGGCATGGTGGAACGTGTAGTTCGGTGAGCCCAATGGACACGGGGGGTTCAGTAAGGTCCTCACCATGTCCTTCACCAACACCGCTGATCAGCAGAGCCTTCATCAGAGCAAGGACCAGAGCCCAGGCCAATCCTCTGTGGCCATCAAGGACATCACCTCAGAGCCAACTGCGGGCACGGATAGGAAGAAGGGTAAACAACCAGTGAAGTCTCTGAAGCCAGCAGTGGTCGACCTAATAGGCCCCTCCTACTCCAACAGGACACCAGAAGCTAGCAAGCTAAGGAGGAGCCCGCGGCTGCAACTGATCAGGCAAGGACACCGGTCGACCCCCCCCCCACCTGCTCAGGAGGAAGATTCTAGTGCTGGCACACCTGCTGATACTCCTCTGCTCAATCTTTTCCCAGGTCCAGTCAAATTCCCCAGCCTTGATTCTATTGACTCTATTTGTCCCTACCCTGAGCTCCCCATCGCTTTGCTGCAGGCGATGGTGGTAAAAGACTGCGGCGTTCCCCCTGAGGTGGTGCGCCAGATGATGTCCCTCCCAGAGCTGGATGACGATGTCGACCAACAACCTTAATCTGCTGGGAGCGGAGGGCGCAGGGGGCACTGGGAGCTGTTTGGTTGTTCTTCAAACTGTTGGTTATTCTGTCTTTTGGGATGTCGATGTTCTGGACATGGGTGTAGTTGTTATGATCAGCACTTGTTATTTTGCTACGCTTTCGATTAAGCACAGTAACTGTTGTGAGCACCTGCTCATTTGGACCGGTTGGTGGCCTGAATCTAAGGTCATGTCAGTTATTCCTTTCTGGAGTATTTTGGTTGTGACCTATTACATTGTTGCTTGGCCTAATTACCTGATACGTGCTGGCTGTTGGATCAGTTTCTGGTTTCTACATTCACCTCTGGTCGGGATTACATCCCGGCCTGCCCCTTTACCTACTATGGTTATCTATGGTGCACAATTTAAACTGTAACTGGAATGTTTTTAACTGGAACATCCGTGGTCTCAACAGTACTGATAAACAGCAGGCAGTGAAAGCCAAAATAGAGGAGGTTCATGAATGTAATATCTTCTGTATTCAAGAGACTAAAAAAACATATTGATATATCTTTCCATAAGCGAGTGGCACCCAGAAGATTCAACAAATTCGCTTTTGCACCATCCAGGGGTGCCTCAGGAGGTATACTAGTGAGCTGGAATGACAATCTGCTTCATGGGGTGTCTCTAGAAATTAGGGACTTTGCCATCTCCATGCGGTTCACATCTCGACAGAATGGGGTCGTTTGGAACCTGGTCTCATTCTATGGACCTTGTCAAGGTCCTCGCCGGCAAGAATTCATTGAGTGGTTATGGAACCTAGATTTGCAACCGCAAGAGTTATGGATGATACTGGGGGATTTCAACTTCTATCGTCACGCTAGTGACCGTAACCGCACCGGAGCGAATGCAGGTGACATGCAGACCTTCAATAGTATCATCCTACACTGTGGACTTATTGAAATCCCTTTACAAGGAAGGAAATACACTTGTAGCAACATGCAACAGACTCCCCTGCTTGAACAACTAGATTGGTGCTTTACTTCAGCGTAGTGGTCTCTATCATTCCCAAACTCTACACTTCGGCCGCTAGCCAGGGACACATCAGACCACGTTCCGCTAGTGGCCCAGATCAGCACTACCATACCCAAAGCAAAATGCTTCAGATTCGAGAACTAGTGGCTCAGGCATCCCCAATTTTTCTCCATTGTTAAAGACTTGTGGGATCAGCCCCTAGCAACAGTTGGAAGTGCCAAGAGAGTATCTGCTAAATTAAAGCAACTGAGATACAAGCTAAACAAGTGGAGAAGAACACTGGGTGGCCTGAATAAACTGATCAAGCGATGCAATGAAGTTATTCTGATCATGGACACAATGGAAGAACAAAGGACACTATTTCCGCAAGAAAGCAGCTTTAGAAACATGATCAAACGCCAACTTGCTCAGCTTATCAAGCAACAAAATGAATATTGGAGACAACGCTACACAGAGCGATGGACCATGCTTGGAGATGAGCCAACAAAATTCTTCCTAGCCGCGGCAACGGAAAGATATAGGAGAAACATCATCCCAGTCATTCAGGACGACCAAGGAGTAGAGCTGATGGACCATGGGCACAAAGCTTCCGCTCTCTGGAAGGAATTCAATGAAAGGTTAGGGCAATCTGACCCGACTCATCAATGGCCACAAATTCAACAATGGGTTCTGCCCAGGCAACACTTACAAACCCTATGCAACCTAGTCACCAGAGAGGAAGTTGATGCCACAATCAAGACGATGCCAAGCAATAAAGCTCCAGGTCCAGATGGGTTCAACACAAAATTCTTTCAAGCATGTTGGCACATCATTAAGGAAGATATATATTTGCTCTGCTTGGATTTCATCAATAAAAACATCAGTATCCAGCCACTGAATAGCTCTTTAATCACTCTCATCCCAAAGATCAACAATCCCAGCAGAGTTGCAGACTACAGGCCCATATCACTGCTAAACACCACTGCCAAACTGATCACCAAAATACTCTTAGTACTATTGTAGGAAGTCATCGCAACCATCACCCACAAAAATCAATATGGCTTTATCAAGAAAAGAACCATCCAGGACTGCATGGCACGGGTCTTTGAATACCTCTACCAATGTAAGAAAACCAACACAGGTATCATAGTACTCAAACTGGACTTTGAAAAAGCCTTTGACAAGGTGGAACATGACTTCATATTACACATGTTGCGAGTTTTTGGTTTTCCTGATCAGTGGATCAAATGGGTAGCAGACATCCTATCAACTGCTATTTCTTCAGTGCTTCTCAATGGAGTACCAGGCAAGACGTTCCATTGCAGAAGAGGTGTTCGGCAGGGGGACCCACTATCCCCCCTTCTATTTGTATTGGCAGCTGATCTCCTGCAAATCTCAATCAACAAAGCAGTTGAGTTGGGGCTTCTGACATTGCCACTGCACCAAGGAACAAATGTGGAATTCCCGGTGGTCCAATATGCAGACGACACTATCCTAGTTCTCAAGTCTAATCAGAGAGAGCTCTTCTTTCTGAAAAACCTATTGCAATCTTTCGGAGGAGTGACAGGTCTAAAAGTGAATTGGGGAAAATCAAGCCTAATGCCAATCAACATTCTTGAAGAGGAAACCACAATCCTTGCAGCCACACTGGGCTGCACCATTGGCTCATTTCCATTTACATACTTGGGATTGCCAATGAGCCTTGACAGACCAAAAGCAGACGCCTTTGAAGGGCTCATCTCACGAGTACAGAAGATGCTAACCGGAGCAGCAACATGGTTATAAATGGCTGGCCAATGCACACTCATTAACAGCATCATATCCGCTATACCTATTTATGCCATGTGCACTATCAAGCTGAGAAATCCAGTCATTCAAGCAATTGACAAAGCCAGGAAGCAATGCTTGTGGAGTGGCTCATATATCAATGGCAAAGGCCAGCCCCTGGTGGCCTGGCATCAAGTGACAACACCAAAGGAAAATGGGGGCCTAGGTCTCAAAAACCTCACTACAATGAATGAAGCCCTGCTCATGAACAAAGCTGACATCCCCTGGGTCCGTCTTATCCATCAACGTTATTGTAACAATGGTAAGCCACCGCATGGCACAAAAGGAAAAGGGTCCTTATAGTGGAGGGACGTAGTGAGACTATCTGACTCATTTCTCAAGAATTTTGAAGTCAAAGCTGGAAAAGGGGACACAATTCGGCTCTGGCAGGATCAGTGGTAAGGTCACTTGCTCAGAAGGGACATGCCTCGCCTGCACTCCTTCGCAAAAAAACCCAGCATCTCTATGGCCCAATTTCTCAGCAGGCCAGATCATCTCAACCATTTCTTCCAAACAATGTCAGACGAAGCCTTGCTGGAACTGGTCAACCTGGAAGCGCTGCTGGATGAGGTTTCTCACAGGGACCCCTCGCAAGACGTATGGAGTCCGGCAGGGGGAGGAAGTATATTCAGCTCCAAGAATATCTACAACAACTACTACAACCACATCAAGCCACCAGCACCCTTTAGTTGGATTTGGGCTTCGAGGGTGGTAAAGAAAATGAAGATCTTCACGTGGCTTATGTTTCGGGACCGGCTCAACTCACGCAACCTCCTAAAGAGAAAGAACATAGCCATTGATGGGAATGACTACACCTGCATGCTCTGTGTAGACAATGTGGAGGAACTCACTTACCATCTCTTCTTTAGTTGCTCCTTCAGCATGTCATGTTGGAACGTTCTTGGGTTCATTGGGATCATGACATCCCTTTCTTCGACACTCTGCAGAAGGCCAAGCACAGCTGGAGTCGTCGAGCCTTCATGGAAATCTTCTCTATAGCGGCCTGGGAGATATTGTTCGTAACAACTTCATTTTTAGAAACTATCCCCCTACTGTAAATGTCTGGAAAAGATCCTTCATTGCATCTACCAGGCTTCAAGCTCGTCGCTTTAAGCCTGAGGATAGGGACTGTGTGCTCCCATGGCTACAGAGCTTGTAAGGGCTGTTCCTCTCTCTGGAACACCTAGTCAAGTGCTGCTGTGCCTTTGTAACTTAAACTCTATTTCACTTTTTAATATTATTTCATAGCTGTCGGGGTTCTCCCTTGCAGTTTTTATTGGTCAAAAAAAGATACGCGGCTTCCCCAGATGCATGGCACGGCGCACGCCTAATGTCAGGTACCGCTACAACCAATCACATCGCAGTGAAGACGTCGCAAGCCTATCCCACTCCGCCAAGTGGGTAACTTACAGCGACAGAGATAGTTGGTCGGGACATCCCCTGCCATTGTCAGCAAAGGTGCATGGACTACTGACGACTCACGCGTCAAGACGCGAGTCTTCAAGGCCACGGTCAGAGCAACCTTATGCGAGAAGCCTTAGATCTTTAGGATAAGATCGCCCTGGGACCACCTGTTGGGCCCTGGACCCCACTAGTAAAGTGTCTGACCTTGTCTATAAAAGGACTGGACCGCCACCATTACAAAGCACCAAACATCGAATCCCCGATACACACACACACACACACGCATACACACACTAGCAATACAATCCACCGTGGAGTAGGGTGTTACGCTCCTTGTTGCCCGAACCACGTAAAATTACCGTCTCATACTCTCTCACGTGCTCGTACACTTGATTGAGGCTTAAGCCACGCCGAACAAGAACCTCCGTGGGCTGCTCCTTAGCAGATCTGGGGGAAATGTCGCATTAACACTTCTATAGCTTATAATACACATATACATAGCCTAGGTTAGATATTAATGAGCATGTCAATGGCTAATACATATGCAAAGTTGTTCAACACATCGGGCATTGGTTTACCCCTAGCAATACTAGGATGACTCCCGCCAAGAGCCTGTGGTATAGCCGAACGTGGAAGATTACAAAGGACAGATAGGGTTGTCACCATATATTGTCTACCTCTTTAATCTGTGGGTCTACGAGATATCCAATGTTACTTAACTACCCTAGCACCATGCTAGCATATTAAGTAAATACCTTAGGATCCATGACACAAGCCATCCTAAGGCAATGACTAACCTAAACATCGTTGAACCAATGTTGAGACATAGCATAAGTTATTCATATTAACATGATCATATCATAACTACTTAGACTATAGTGGGGGTTTATAGTGTTTATGATCATAGTATAATGACATTAAGGCATGATCATAAAGACTATTCCTACCACATACATGGAATCCACAATAAAATAAGAAACGCTTCATCCAAGTATATGAATAAAGGAAGACTAAAGATAATATCTTTATTATGCATAAAGTCACAAATATAAGAAAAGATACATGTGCCATACCTTTCCCAACTTGGACTTGGGACTAGAGGCTCCTCTTCCTATAGCCTAACTCCACTAAGAACTAAGAGAACTAGTGTATACAATAGAATGATGCTCAAGTGGTGTATGTTGAAGTTAGGGGTGAGGGGTCCTATTTATAGGTGGAGAAGGGTCGGTTCCCGCCACCAAAAGCGCGTGAATCAGTCACCATTGACTTCTTCAAGCCGGGAGGAGCCAACACGTGGAAGCTGCCCAAGTTTGGCACCAGGACCAGGTCGGCCTACTAGGGGGGTCGGCCGACCTGGTCTTTGCACTGTTTTGCATGTGCTTTCTACAGGTCATTGCCAGATGGGTCCCATCCCTTGATATGGGTGCTACACCATTGGATGGCCTCGGATACTTCTGTTTGTGGGCCATTTGATCCATGTGGTGCCACATGTCGGTGCTTGATTGGCTGGGATGATATTTTATAGGATCCATCGCCTTGTTTCACTTCAATTCTGTATAAAACACCTGCATGCACCAATTTATCCAAGTACAAGTGGAAAAAGGTTAAATAGAAAGGTCATGTGTGCAAGAAATGATATTTTCTTCATATAATTGAGTTATATTGACGGGTGAAATCGGTATATAACAGCTGTTAATAGCAAGTTGAGGGCCCGAGCTCCGAGGTTGTTGATCCAGCAGGTGGCTCCTTGGGCAATGGTGTTGCTGCCGCTTCGGGTAGTGCCTGAACTTTTGCTCAGTTCCCGGGGATGAGGCCCCCAGCACTAGTGGCCTTGCCTTCATCGCTGTGGGAGGAAGAGGTTCCTGAGTTGATCACAGGACGACCTTCCATGGCTTCGGCAGAACCAGAGCGCCTCTCCGACATCATCGGCTCGACGCAGTCTAGCATCAACCTGGTGCAGTCCAACCTCTGCAAGGCGCAGGGTTCCCTCGCTGCAGAGTGGGAGAAGTTGCATGCTGAGGGCGAGCACCTTCGAACCTTGGAGGACCTTTTGAGGTATAGGATCGTTGAGGCAAAGGCGAAGCATCAAAAGGAGGGTGAGGAGCTGAAGTTGAGGTGCCGCTTGGTGAAAGCCATGGACGCAATGTCCTAGAATATTCTGGCTAATGCCAAGGTGACTAATGAGACGGTTGACGCCCACCTGAGTGCCTTTGAAGAGGGTCGAGTGGCCCTGGGTTGTCGCGAGGTTGTTGTTGTTGAGCGGGAGGCCGATGTTGCTAAGCAAGAGGCAGCAGCCCAGGCGATGATGACTCAGGCTGAGGTATATCGGGACAGGTTGTAGTCTCGCATCGAATACCTTGAGCTTAAGGAGAGCAACGTGGTGTGGGGTCGGGAGCAGAACCTAGCTGAGCGCCAGGAACTCCTCCTACTAGAGCTTGACGTTCGAGCTCGGGAGCAGACTTTGGGGCGTCAGGCCCAGGAGCTCGATCTGCAAGAGCGATAGCTGGCCCGCCGTTTGGAAGACAAGGGCAAGGCACTGGTGGAGATGGTGGCATCCCATGTTATGGTGTGCTACCAGAGTCAGTATCTGGAGATACCTCTAGACCCGATATTCGAGGGACCCATCGTGGAGCGTGAAGAGGGGCAACGACAGAAGTCGAAGATGCCGCCAAACATGTCACTGCGCAATTCACGAGAGAATGAGGTCGACGGCCTCTAGGTGGCTTCGTCTTTGTATCCGGAGCTCGCCCCTTTGTATATATTCTTCAATGAATTTGAATTTGTGTTTGGCTTCTTGGCTTGTCTTGTGCTTCTTAAACTATCGCTCTGAGTCCTTAGTTGCGTTAGGGCTCGAAGAACTTTGGCGAGTTTGTTAGTTTTTGAGGGACTAACGATCGCACAGTTGACATGGTCGATCTGACGTCAGTTGACATCCTGCCTATGGAACACCCTTAGAGGCCCCCTGTAGATGTGGCCAGGTGGGTGGGCACACCTACCACTTGATCACAGGATGTCTTCGACAGCCCCCAGCAGAGCGGGGGAGTTTGAGTGGGTGGCCTCCGTGGGGTCCCTATAGGGGCGCCAAGCTTTGTTTGAGTAGAGACGTCAACGGAAGGACCCCTATGTGGTGTCGTAGTTGGCTGCTCCATCATTGCCCACCATCGTCGCAAGAACATTGACGATAGGCCCCCTGGGTGGTGCCCGAGCTGGCTGCTCTGGCGTCGCACACCATCATTGCAGAATCATCGACGGCAGGCCCCTTGGGTGGTGCCAGATCTGGTTGCTCCTGCATCGCCCACCGTCGTCGCAGAATCATTGACGGCAGGCCCCTTGGGTGGTGTCGGGGCTGGCTGCTCCGGTCTCGCCCACCATCGTCGCAGGATCGTCGACGGCAGACCCCTTGGGTGGTGCCAGAGATTGCTGCTCTGGCATCACCTACCATCATCATAGAATCATCGATGGTAGACCCCCTGGGTAGTATCGAAGTTGGCTGCTCCGGTGTCACCCACCATCGTCGTAGAATCATTGACGGCAGACCCCTTAGGTGGTACCGGATCTGGCTGCTCCGGCATCGCTCACCATTGTCACAAAATCGTTGACGACATGCCCCCTGGGTGGTGACGGAGCTGGCTGCTCTGGCGTCGCCCACCATTGTCGTAGAGTCTTCGAGGGCAGGCCCCTTCGGTGGTGCTGGAGTTGGCTGCTCTGGCGTCGCCCACCATCATCGCAGAATCATCGATGACAGGCCCCTTGGGTGGTGCCGGAGTTGGCTGCTCTGGCGTCGCCCACCATCATTGCAGGATCATTGATGGCAGGCCCCTTGGATGGTGTCGGAGCTTGCTGCTCTGGCACCACCCACCATCATCGCAGAATCGTCGACGGCAGGCCCCTTGGGTGGTGCTAGAGCTAGCTACTCCGGTATCGCCCACCATCATCACAGAATCATCGATAGCAGGCCCCTTGGGTGGTGCCGAAGCTGGCTGCTCTGGCGTCGCCCACCAGCATCGCAGAATCGTTGACAGCAGGCCTCCTAGGTGGTGTCGGAGCTGGCTATTCTAGCGTCGCCCACCATCATTGCAGAGTCGTCGACGGTAGGCCCCTTGGGTGGTGCCGTAGCTGGCTGCTCTGGTGTTGACGGTTGTTATATACCAATTTCACCTGTCAATATAACTCAATTATGTGAAGGAAATATCATTTCTTGCACACATTACCTTTCTATTTAACCTATTTCTAGTTGTCCTTGGAGAAAGTAGTGCATGCAGGGATTTTATGTAGAATTGAAGTGAAACAAGGGGATGGATCCTATACAATATCATTCCAGCCAATCAGGTGATGCCACGTGGCACCACATGGATCAAATGGCCCACAAACAGAAGTATCTGAGGCCATCCAACAATGCAACACCAATATCAGTCAATGGGACCCACCTGGCAGAGACCTGGAGGAAGCACACCGCAAAAGGAGCCAAGACCAAGTCAGTCGACCCCCCTAGTCGGCCGACTAGGTCCTGGCGCCTTTCACGGTCAAACGCCACGTGTTGGGTCCTCCCGGCTTGAAGAGGTCATGGGTGACTGATTCGCACGCTTTTGGTGGCGGGAGCTGACCCTTCTCTAAGCTATAAATAGGACCCCTCACCCCTCACTTCAACACACACCACTTGAGTATTCATCCATTGTATCCACTACTCTCCATAGGTTTAGATAAGTATAGGTTGTAGAGAGGAGAGCCTGTAGTCCATAGTCCAAGTAGGAGAGGGTTAGAAGGAGTCTCTTCTCAATTTCCAATTGGGAAAGGTATGTCTCTCATATTCCTATTTGTATTTGTAACTTTATTCTTAATAAAGATGTTATTTTTAGTCTTCCATTGTTTATATACTTGGATGAAGCGTTTCTTGTTTGATTGTGGATTCCATGTATGTAGTAGGAGTACTATTTATGATTATGCTATACTATTATCATTATATCATCATAAACACTATAAACCTCCACTATAGTCTAATTAGCTATGACATGATTATGTTAACATGAATCACTTATGCTATGAATTAACATTGGTTCAACGATGATTTAGTTCATTGCCTTAGGATGGCTTGTTCCTAGGCTCTTAAGGTAATTACTTAATATGCTAGCATGGTGCTAGGATAGAGAGTAGCGCTGAATGTCTCGTATGCCCACGAATTGAAGAGGTAGGCACTAGGTGCTGACAGCCCTATCTGTAATCCTCCACGTTCGGCTATGCCACAGGCTTTTGGCGGGAGATGTCCTAGTATTGCTAGGGGTAAACTCGTGCCGATGTGTTAATCCACTTAGCATGAGAGTTCATAATTGACATGATCATTAGTAACTAACCTAGGCTATGTATATGTACATTAGAAGCATTCTAGCAGTCTCTACCTAGTTCTCAGCCTGGTCCCTCTTTACCCCATATTATCCCCATAGGATAGAATGTAACACCATCATTTTCATGCATCATGCATTGCATAAGTTCATATACATGTTTAACATTAATCCTCATTAAAAGGAATGTGTTTAAAATGAATTGAAAGCTAAACTGCACTCAAAAGTTCTGAGAAGTGCGGACTTGTCCGTTTTTGGTGCGGACTAGTCCGATTTCTCCCTGACCTCCCTCGGACATGTCTTGTTGCTGCGGACTAGTCCGTTTTTCTCTCTATACAGTTTTTGGACTCGTTCGGTCCCGTGCGGACTAGTCCGGTATTCCAATTCCTTGAAATTTCACCAAGTCCCTAGGCTTGTCCAGACTTGTCTGTTTTCCGTTGGACTTGTCCATTTTCCTCTCTGACTAAGTTGGGACTTATCTGATTTAGTCCGGACTTGTCTGATATCTCTCTGACTAACTTCGGACTTGTCGGGCCTCTTGCGGACTTGTCTGGTGATCGCGATTCCGAGTTGATCTTTTGTCCCATGATGTGTTTTTAGGTTTAACCTCAAGTGGGCCTAAGGACGTCGTGTCTAACCCATTTTGGAGCCCATGTGGGACTCCACACTGGCCTCCACCCTGCCCAAACTCGAAATCCATCAAACCCGAGCCCTCCACCCCTATATAAACAACCCAACACCCTATTTTCACATCTTTTTGCCACCTTTGAACCACACCCAAACCCTAGCTCGTGGATAGCCACCGCCGAGGGAGAAGGAGATCCCGAGCAAGAAGAAGAAGAGGAGGAAACGAAAGAGGATCAAGTGATCCAGATCTACATCAAATTTTCGTTCTTCATCCACAAGTCACCTTCAAGTTTCTTCATCAACCCTAGATCATCAAGATCCAAGTGTTGCCACCAAAACCCTTAATTCATTGGAGTCCTAAACACCTGGTACACCTTCTACGTCCTCTTTCTCACATGAGTTCAACCCCGTTTCTCCAAATTCAAGTCAATCTAGAAAACCCTAGGTCGCTGTTTCTGCGAAGGGCGGACTAGTTCGGCCCTATAGCGGACTAGTCCGATTTTGTTGATTGTTTTTTGCTGAATTAATTCTGAATTGATTTGAATCAACTCCAAATTTGTATAAACTTGTTAATAACCATTGTAAATGATAAGTGAACATTAATAATAAGTCATTAACTAGTTTTGCTTCGCAATTGCATTACTCATGCATGCCATGTCATATTGAGTAACATATGTGCACTTATTGATTGTAATTCTTGTCTTGCATGATTATTGAGCGGTTTAGACATATTTGCGCTAGAGAGTGCTGTGGAGGACCTCCAACACCAAGAATTTGAAGACTTTGAGCCAAACCAAGCCCAAGAGCAAGGAAAGTGTCCTTGAACATATTGATCCTATTTTTACAATAAATTTTCTGTTTCAAAACTACATGCTTATGTTAGTTTGATGGGAATCCCTATGATAGGAAGTTTACTAGTTTTGTTTAACCACCCTTGTCACCTGGAATACATGGTAGAGAGTCGTGAAGGGATTTTTACCTTTGCTTTGCTTAATTAATTGGGATGGGAAAAAAACTATACTATTTAATTATGCATGAATGAGATTATGGTAAATATGAACGGGTCAATATGATATGGTAATGGGTGATCTAAGCAAGCCTGGTATGTGGATGGATTGGAAGACATGGTGGTTGCTTGCTTTATATCTAAGGACCGGTTCATGCGAGAATAGGCCAGGACAACAGTGCCACCACGAGGCCAAGTAGCCGATTAATTAGGGTATTGCTAGTTTTGCATGGATCATTTGGCGCACCGAGGAAGGGGAGTTGAATTGGATTTGGATTTGAGGCGGGACTCCCTGGGATCCAAATGGCACAAGAGGGGGCCCTTGGTTGAAGATGTGCTCAGTTGGAGACATCACCATCGGTGAAACCTCAGTGGATCCGTACATACTAGTAGTCTCTTTGTAAAGGCTATTTTGTGATCTCTTGACCACACACGAACGAAAGTGTGAGATGGCAAGATAGAGGTTCTAGTCACCGAAAGGTGATGAAAACACAAACATGTGGGTAAAGTGGTACAAACTCTGCAGAGTGTCTTAAAAACTATCATGATAGTCGTGCTCCCGGCTAAGAGCACCTGTACAACTTCCATGGTTAGAGGGAACTTGGGATTTGGGATGGTTATGGTTTGGTACTGGTTATGGTTGGTAATATGGTTATGGCTGGTTATGGATTGAATTATTGTATTGGATATCATCAATGGTAATGGTGAAATTTGGTATAATGATGATGGATATGGAATATGGACTTGTACTATGTTAATCATTGTGGTATATGACGGGTTTACTTCACATACATATAATATATTGCTTTTTAAATGTTTTGATGTACCTTTTCAGCACTTAGCCTTAATTATTGTTGTCATTTGTATCAGCTACATGTCATACTTTCCACACTTGTTGAGTACGACATGTACTCACCCTTGCATATCCCCCACCAACAGTTGCAGGTCAGGATTGGAAGTATAATGTTGATAATGTGGAGTTCTAGGCCGTGTCTGGCGTCAGCTTGCCTGTGGTGACGATTGGAGCTGTGCCATACCCCTATGCTTATTTTGCTTAGTTTGCTTAATTAGGCTATTTCTGTTGCATTAGTTCAAACTTTTCATTAATAATCATTAGAGCTTGTATTTGAGAATATTTTGAATTTTTTAATAACAGTGCTTATTAATCTTGTTCTGTGGTAATTTTCTGCATATCCTTTTGTGAATGCACTCGTGTATGTGTGTTGAAGTCCTGGGCACACATATGTGTTCACTTGGTTCTTTTTCGGAACCGGGTGTCAGAAATTGGTATCAGAGCCAGGTTGACCATAGGAAGCAACCTAGATAGAATGGACACTTTAGAGCACATAGGAGCACTCAGGAATCGGTGTGTTTTTGCTTGGTGTGCTGTTTTTTATGTATTGCTGCTTGTGTGCTTAGTAGAAGATTTTGGGATGCTATAGCATTGCTATGTCCACATAGGCTAGTATAGTTAGTTGCTTAGTTTCATATCCCTTGATGCATATAGTTGGGGGTGTTTTCTAAATTCTTTCTCTTGCTTTTCTTCAGATGGTGAGGACTCACAACCAGAGGGATGTTAATGATGAGGAGGAGAACAATGGAGCACCTCAGAACAACAATGGACAATGACCCGCCCAGGGAGCTATTAATCTTGAGCAGCTTTTGGCCATGCAAAACCAGCTCATGCAGACCATGATACAGACTATGGGACAACTACAGGCTGGCAACAACAACAATCAGCCCCACATGCCTCAACCGCCACCCCCGCTTCCTCATAACCGATTGGGAGAGTTCATGAGAACCAGGTTGCCGACTTTTGCTCAAGCTGCTGACCCAATGGATGCCAATGATTGGCTCAAGTCCGTGGAGAAGAAACTTGCAATAGTCCAATGCAGTGACCAGGAGAAGGTGTTATTTGCATCTCATCAACTTGTTGGAGCAGCTGCTGATTGGTGGGATTCGCTATGCAACGCACATGAAAATCAAGGATTAATTGGGTTGAATTCAAGGAGAGCTTTCGTTCTCATTATGTGTCTGAGGGTGTTATGATATTGAAGAGGCAAGAGTTTGAAAACTTGAGGCAAGGAAGATCGAGTGTGGGTGAATACATCAATAAATTCACTCAACTTTCAAGGTACGCCCCTGAAGATGTCAGTCGGGACAGCCGGAAGCAATACTTGTTCATGAGGGGCTTGAAGAATGAGATCCAAGTACAATTGCTGAATTATGATTATGCCAACTTCTAGAAGCTAGTGGACAAAGTAATTGTGGTTGAAAGCAAGGTCTGTGAGATGGAGCAAGACACCAATAGGAAGGCACCATATCAGGGACAGCAACAAGTAAGTAATGTGCGCCCTCGCTTTGCACCACCCAATGTGCCTTATTACAGCTCTTCTGATCCTGTACAACACCCTGGTTATGCACCGCACCCAGCTCAATTTGTGCAGCAACGCCCTGTCATCCAAGCACCTAGGCCTCCAATGCCTCTTGCACCTCGTGCCAACTTTCCTAGTGCAAATGTTCAGAATCAAGTTTGTCCCAATAATTCTGGTGCAGTTAGGAAGAGCTATACATGTGGAGAAGCAGGACATTCTACAATTCAATGTCCTAAGTCAGGCCTTGGTCAAGGAAGCAATGCTCCAAGATAGAATCCAAGACTGAATGGAGGAGTGCCACAAGGCAACCATGGACAGCAGAATTTTACTCGTGGCAATGTGAACCATGTCTCTACGGAGGAAGCTCAACAAGCGGATGATGTGGTTATTGGTATGTTTCTCGCAAACTCCAACCTGGTGACTATGTTATTTGATGTTGGGGCATTGCATTCATTCATTGCATCGAAATATGTTGTCAAGTATAGTTTGCCTATCTCTCATATGAAGTATACTCTATTGGTTAAGTCTCCTGGAGGCGAGATGAGGACAAATATAGTATGTCCAAAAGTAATCCTTAGAATAAGGGGGTAGACTTCTTTGCCAACCTCATTGTTTTGGATTCTCAAGGATTGGACATTATACTTGGTATGGACTGGTTGAGGAAACACAATGGAGTTATTGAGTGTGCCACAAAGACGGTGAAGTTGACCAATGAGGAAGGGATCACCATATAATTTGAAGCATCTCAACATGCACCAAACCAATTGGAGCTGAATCACATGGATGGTGCCGCAATTGAAGAGATTCCGGTGGTGTGTGAATTCTTGGACGTGTTTTTGAATGAGTTGCCAGGTACGCCACCTGATCGCGACATCGAATTTGTTATTGAATTAATACCTGAACTGCGCCCATATCTATGAGGCCATATAGGAGGCCTCCTAAGGAGTTAGCGGAGCTCAAGAAGCTGATTCAAGAGCAACTAGAGAAAGGTTTTATTCGCCCAAACTCTTTATCTTGGGGAGCACCCATTCTTTTCGTGGATAACAAGGATGGATCACAAAGGATGTGTGTGGATTACCGAGCTCTCAACGAGGTAACAATCAAGAACAAGTATACTTTGCCCCGCATAGAGGATTTGTTCGACCAGATGAAGGGTGCTTGTGTCTTCTCCAAGATTTATTTGAGGTCGGGATACTTTTAAATGAAGATTAGACCATTGGACATACCCAAGACAGCTTTCAGGACATGGTATGGATCTTATGAGTACACCGTTATGTCCTTTGGATTGACCAACACACATGCCAATTTTATGTACCTCATGAATAAGGTCTTCATGGAGTAATTGGATAAATTTATTGTGGAGTTCATTGGTGACATTATGATCTACTCGAGAAGCGAGGAGGAGCATGAGGAACGCTTGAGGCTTATGTTGCAGAAATTGAGGGAGCATCAATTGTATGCCAGGTTCAGCAAGTGTCAGTTTTGGTTGAAAGAGGTGTCATTTTTGGGTCATACCATCTCGGGGGGAGGAGTATCGGTTGACGTAGAAAAGTAAGAGATGTGCTAAAGTGGGAACTGCCCCAGAATCTGAAGGAAATCCGGAGTTTTCTTGGAATGGTTGGATACTACCGTTGATTCATCAAGGACTTTTCCAAAATAGCCAAGCCAATGACAGAATCACTAATTAAGGGGAAAGCTTTTCAATGGATTCAAGCTTGTCAAGAAAGTTTTGAGGAGTTGAAGAAGAGGTTAACTACAACCCCAGTCTTGATATTGTCGTATGTGAGCAAAAGTTTTGATATTTATTGTGATGCATCAAGACAAGGACTTGGATGCGTGCTAATGCAAGATGTCCAAGTGGAAGCCTACGTATCGAGGCAATTGAAGCAACATGAGCAGAATTATCCAACACATGATTTGGAACTTGCAGCCGTGGTACATGCATTGAAGATTTGGAGACATTACATACTTGGCCACAGGTGTGAGATTTATACGGACCACAAGAGTGTCAAGTACATATTCACACAAACGGACCTAAATTTGATACAACGAAGATGGTTGGAGCTCATCAAGGATTATGATGTGGGGATCAACTATCACCCTGGGAAGGCTAATGTAGTGGTTGATGCTTTGAGTCGGAAAGGAGTAAGCCACAACCTCATGGTTCGAGAATTGCCATCCAAGTTATGCAAGGAGTTTGAACGGTTGAATCTTGGATTTGTGAATGAGATGGGGATAATGGAGTTAAATCCAACCTTGGAGCAGGAGATTTGAGAGGGTCAAACAAAGGATGAGCAAGAAATCAAAGAAAGGACCCAAGAGGGGAGAGAATTCAGGTTTGATGAGGATGAACATGGTACTTTATGGCTTGGAAAAAGGATTGTCGTGCCTAATGTGAAGCATATTCGGGAGACAATACTAAAAGAGGCACATGACTTGCCATACTCAATTCATCCCGGTTGTACAAAGATGTACAAGGATTTGAAGACATGTTACTGGTGGACTAGCATGAAAAAGGATATAGTCGAATATGTAGCGTTGTGTGATGTGTGCCAATGGGTGAAAGTTGAACATCAAAGGCTAGCTGGATTATTGCATCCATTGAAGATTCCGGAATGAAGTGGGAAGAATTCGGGATGGACTTTATAGTTGGATTGCCACGTACCAAGTCCGTTTACGATTCAATATGGGTAATTGGATTGGTTAACCAAGTTAGCTCACTTCATCCCTGTCAAGATCATGTATACTGCAATACAACTGGCAGACCTATATATGCAGCATATTGTGTGCCGACATGGAGTCCCAAAGAAGATAGTATCGGATAGAGGTTCCCAATTTACCTCCAGGTTTTGGCAGAAATTGCATGAAGCATTGGGGACAAGGTTGAATTTTAGCTCGGCATATCACCTCCAAACAGATGGACAAACTGAGAGGACCAATCAGATTTTAGAGGATATGTTAATAGCTTGTGCCTTGAAGCATGGGAAAATTTGGGACTAGAGCTTGTCGTATGTGGAATTCTCATATAACAATAGTTACCAAGCAAGTTTGAAGATGTCACCATATGAAGCACTATATGGGAGGAAGTGTACGACACCTTTGTTCTGGAATGAGACAGGAGAAAATCAAGTGTTTGGACCTGATATGTTGCAAGAAGTTGAGAAACAAGTCCAGATTATTCGTGAAAACTTGAGGGCTGCTCAATCAAGGCAAAAAGGCTATACGGACAATAGGAGAATGACACTAGCCTTTGAAGTTGGAGATTTTGTTTACCTCAAGGTGTCACCAATGAGAGGTCATAAGAGGTTTAACATAAGAGGCAAGCTAGCACCTCGATACATTGGGTCATTCAAGATTTTGGACAAAAGAGAAGTAACATATAAGTTGGAGATGCTAGCTCATCTTTCACATGTGCATGATGTGTTTTATGTTTCCCTGCTCAAGAAGTGTTTAAGGGTATCGGAATAACAAGTGCCAATGGAAGAATTAGAACTAGGGGCCGATTTAACTTATGCTGAACAACCGGTCAAAATCTTGGAAGCCAAGGAGAAAGTCACAAGAAACAAGGTGATTCGATGGTGTAAAGTGCATTGGAAGCATCACACAGAATCAGAGGCAACTTGGGAGCTGGAAGATGATCTCAAGAAGGAATTTCCCTATCTCTTCTATTCCGCGTCGAATCTCGAGGGCGAGATTCATTTTAAGGGGGGTAGGTTTGTAACACCGTCATTTTCATGCATCATGTTTAACATTAATCCACATAAAAAGAAATGAGTTTAAAATGAATTAGAAGCTAAACCGCACTAGTCCATTTTTGATGCGGACTTGTCCATTTTTGATGCGGACTAGTCTGATTTCTCTCTAACCTCCCTCGGACATGTCCGTTGTTGCTGCGGACTAGTTCGTTTTTCTCTTTGTACAGTTCTCGGACTCGTACGGTCCCGTGCGGACTAGTCTGATATTCCAATTCCTTGAAGTTCGCCAAGTCCCTAGACTTGTCCAAACTTGTCTGTTTTCCGTCGGACTTGTTCGTTTTCCTCTCTGACTAAGTTTGGACTTGTCCGATATAGTCCGGACTTGTCCGATATCTCTATGACTAATTTCGTACTAATCCGGCCTCTTGCGGACTTGTCTGGTGATCGCGATTCCGAGTTGATCTTTTGTCCCACTACGTGTTTTTGGGTTTTACCTTAGTGGGCCTAAGGACGTCGTGTCTAACCCCTTTTGGATCCCATGTGGGACCCCACACCGGCCTCCATCCACCACAAACTTGAAATCCATCAAACCCTAGCCATCCACCCCTACATAAACAACCCAACACCCAATTTTCACATCTTTTTGCCACCTTTGAACCACACCAAAACCCTAGCTCGTGGATAGCCGCCGCCAAGGAGGGAGAAGGAGATCCTGAGCAAGAAGAAGAAGAGGAAGAAACAAAAGAGGATCAAGCAATCAAGATCTCCATCAAGTTTTCGTTCTTCATCCACAAGTCACCTTCAAGTTTCTCCATCAACCCTAGATCGTCAAGATCCAAATGTTGCCTCCAAAACCCTTGATTCATTGGAGTCCTAAACACCTGGTACACCTTCTACTTCCTCTTTCTCACGTGAATTCAATCTCGTTTCTCCAAATTCACGTCAATCTAGAAAATCCTAGCTCGCTGTTTCTGCGAAGGGCGGACTAGTCCGGCCCTATAGCGGACTAGTCCGATTTTGCTGACTGTTTTCTGCTAAATTAATTCTGAATTGATTCAAATCAACTCCAAACCTGTATAAACTTGTTAATAACCATTGTAAATGAATAGTGGACATTAATAATAACTCATTAACTAGTTTAGCTTCGCAATTGCATTACTCATGCATGTCATGTCATATTGAGTAATATATGTGCACTTATTGATTGTAATTCTTGTCTTGTATGATTATTGCGCGGTTTAGACAGATTAGTGCTAGAGAGTGTTGCCTAGGACCTCCAGCACCAAGAATTTTGAAGACTTTGACCCAAACCAAGCCCAAGAGCAAGGCAAGTGTCTTTGAACATATTGATCTTATTTTTACAATAAATGTTTTGTTTCAAAACTGCATGCTTGTGTCAATTTGATGGGAATACCTATGATAGGAAGTTTACTAGCTTTGTTTAACCATCCTTGTCACCTAGAATACATGGTACAGAGTCGGGAAGGGCTTTTTACCTTTGCTTCGTTTGATTAATTGGGATGGCAAAAACAACTATACTATTTAATTATGCATTAATGAGATTATGGTTAATATGAACTGGTCAATATGATATGTAATGGGTGATCTATGCAAGCCTGGTATGTGGATGGGTTGGAAGACATGGTGGTTGCTTGCTTTAGATCTAAGGGCCGTTTCATGCAAGAATAGGCCAGGACAACAATGACACCATGAGGCCAAGTATGGGTGCAGCGTAGCCGATTAATTAGGATATTGCTAGTTTTCCATGGATAATTTGATGCACCGGGGAAGGGAAGTCAGATAGGGTTTGGATTTGAGGCGGGACTCCATGGGATCCGAATGGCACAAGAGGGGGTCCTTGGTTGAATATGTGCTCAGTTTGAGACATCGCCACCGGTGAAACCTCAATGGATCCGTACATGCCAGTAGTCCCTTTGTAAAGGATATTTTGTGATTTCTTGACCACACACCAACGGAAGTGTGAGATGGTAAGATAGAGATTTTAGTCACCGAAAGGTGATGAAATCACAAACACATGGGTAAAGTTGTACAAACTTTGCAGAGTGTCTTAAAAACTATCATGATAACCGTGCTCCCAGTTAAGAGCACCTGGACAACTTCCATGATTAGAGGGAACTTGGGATTTGGGATGGTTATGGTTTGGTACTGGTTATGGTTGGTAATATGATTATGGCTGGTTATGGATTGAACTATGGTATTGGATATGGTCAATGATAATGGTGAAATCTGGTATAATGGTGATGGATATGGAATATGGACTTGTACTATGTTAATCATTGTGGTATATGACTGGTTTACTTCACATACATATAATATATAGCTTTTTAAATTTTTTGATGTACCTTTTCAGCACTTAGCCTTTATTATTGTCGTCATTTATATCAGCTACATGTCATACTTTCCACACTTGCTGAGTACGACATGTACTGACCCTTGCAATTCCCCCACCAATAGTTGCATGTTGAGATTGGGAGTATAATGTTGATAATGTCAAGTTCTAGGCCGTGTCTGCCATCAGCTTGCATGTGGTCGTGATTGGAGCTGTGCCATACCCCTATGCTTATTTTGCTTAGTTTGCTTAATTAGATTATTTCTGCTGCATTAGTTCAAACTTGTCATTAATAATCATTAGAGCTTGTATTTGAGGTTATTCTGAATTATGTAATAAAAGTCCTTATTAATCTTGTCTCGTGGTAATTTTTTGTATATCCTTTTGTGAATGCACTTGTGTATGTGTGTTGAACATTCTTGGCACACATATGCATTCACTTGGTTCGTTTTCGGAACCGGGTATCACATAGAATGCTCTTGTATCTGCACACTACCTCAATTACCCTTTATCCATCCTTGCTAGAACCCTAGCTAGGCCAACCTAGCCTCTCCACTTGATGATTGTTTTACTTCCATTTAGCCTTCTTTTGGGAGGATATAATTGACACCCTTTAGTAATACCCTTAGAGGAAAATGCTACATCAATAGTTTCCGTGCACTTGCGGATTTACATGTATAATCTAAACCTACCAACAAGCATTTCAGACACCCCTGCTAGGGATGAATTGTTAGTAGTGTGTAGGAAATATCAACATCCAGCGTCGCACACCATCATCACAGAATCATTGATGCCAGGCCCCCCCGGGTGGTGCTGGAGCTGGCTGCTCTGGCGTCACCCACCATCATCGAAGAATCATTTACAGCAGGCCCCTTAGGCGATGCCAGAGCTGGCTGCCAAACCCCTAGTGTGCAGGTTAACACAAGAGAACCCTATTAGCAACAAGAGCGGGACTGGAGAATATACACACGAATCAGCGCTTGTCACTGTCTTCGATGTGCTAGGACGTCGACGGCAGGCCCCATGGGAGGTGCTGGAGATGGATGCTCCCGCGTCGTCCACCACCAATGTGTAGCACTTCGACGGCAGGTCCCTAGTGTGTAAGTTACCATAAGAGAACCCTATTAGCAACAAGAGTGGGACAGGAGAGTGTACTCACGAATTAGCATTTGTTACTGTCTTCGATGCACTGGGACATCGACGGGGGCCCCTGAGAGGTGCCGGAGCTGGATGCTCCGACATTGTCCACCATCGATGTGTAGCACTACGACGGCAGGCCCCTGGTGTACAGGTTACCACAAGAGAACCCTATTAGCAACAAGAGCGGGACGAGAGAGTGTACTCACGAATCAGCGCTTGTTACTGTCTTCGACGTGCTGGGGGACGTCGACGGGGGGGGGGGGGGGGGGGGGGGGGGTGAAAGTGCATCTAGGCATCCCTTGTGGGTTTTAGTTGATTTATGACAAACAAATGAGATCCTAACCAAATTGTTGAGATGAGTGCAGGTTTTAATGAAATTATGAAGAAAGCGCAAAAAGAAAGGAGAATGAGGATCTATATAGAAAAGAGCTCAAGAGCTGAATGGATTAGATCAGTGTGTATGGGGTGTGTTGGAGAAACACACCCCAAGAGCTCAAGCACAAGACAACTCATTCACTGCACAAATTTACATAGGACCAGACTAGTCTGATATACCCTGGACTAGTCCGATAATCCCTCTGTTCAAGATTGGACAAGTACTCCCAGTGCGGACTTGTCTGCACAGTCCAGGCTTACACAGACCGGACTAGTCCGATATCACCACGGACTAGTCCGATATCTTTCTGACTAAGATCGGACTAGTCCTCCCCAGTGCGGACTAGTCCTCAACACTTCACACGACATCGGACAAGTCCGATAATATCCGGACTAGTCCGATAACCTCTCTGACTAAAATCTGACAAGTCCTCCTAGTGCGGACTTGTCCTCAATTCACTAAGGGGTTCACCACAGCCGGACTAGTCCGATAACGATTGGACTAGTCCGAACTCTTCTAGAGCCTAAATCGGACTAGTCTGCCCAAGGCCAGACAAGTCTGGTGTTCCTGAGAACTTAGGGTTTCCTACACACAGCACACAGGACTAGTCCGGACTCCACCACCGACTAGTCCGGACTCGCGAAACCCTATCAGTAACCTTTGGAAACCTCCATATAAATAGATGTGCACAGCCCTACTTTCACAACTCTCGACTCCCTACACCGTCACACCCTACAAGAGCCTAGAAAACACATCTCTCCACACAATCCATCACAAGAAAGATCAAATCCTTGAGGATTAACTTTAGATCAAAGGAGAGACACGATTCTCACGTCCTGAGCTCTTGGGTTTGATTCTCTAACACATTGTTGTTGTTTTATTGTGGATCTTACGAGTGTATTCTTGGTGGTGTTTGATTTGTAATCCTGGGGAGCCCTCAACTTGTGAGAAGGCCCCTTGAACTTGGTGATTTACCCTTTGTGATTAGTGGAAGAGAATCGGCCTCCGTGTCGATTCAACAAGGGTAGGGTTGGAGAAGACCCGGTGCATTCGTGGGCTCCTCAACGTGGATAAAGGTTGCCTCTGTGGGAACTGAACCACGGGATAAACTCTTGTGTCAATCTTGTTCTTAGTTTTTCATATCACATTCTAGGGTTTACTTGATCTTGCATATCTTACGTTAAAACATTGAAACCAAAGTTTGTTTGTGTTACATTTAATTTCATTGACTCAATACCTTCAAGTTACATTCTATATTCCGCTGCGTACTGTGCTGGTATTGAGATCATTGATCTAACTAGATCAATCTAGTCTGCATGCACCGGACTAGTCCGCACTCTACCGGACTAGTCTGATTTCTTGGTATTTGATGCTAAGTGTTGCAGGTTCTGGCTAAAATTCAGAAAGGCCTATTCACCCCCTGGGAGGTGCTGGAGTTGGATGCTCTGACGTTGCCCGCCACTGATGTGTAGCACTTTCGCGGCAGGCCCCTGGTGTACAGGTTACCACAAGAGAACCCTATTAGCAACAAGAGCCGTACGAGAGAGTGTACTCACGAATTAGCGCTTGTAATTGTCTTCAACGTGCTGGGACGTCGACGGCGAGCCCACTGGGAGGTGTCAGAGTTGGCTGTACTGCACACATGGTAAAGGAGGGACTAGTTTGCTCGCCGGTTTTACCTCTTCATCTTCCTTAGCTTTGTCATGACTCACTGTCCTGAGCTGACATACGGGGCTTGGGAAATTCAATGCGTTAGTTCTTCAGGTCCGCTCCCACCGTCCTTAGGGTGCGAACTTTTCGACCCCCAATACTCAGCTGTATTGTTGAGAGGCAGGGTGTGCGTGCTTAGGGTACAGGACCAGACTAATCAGTTCACATGCCCTGGACCTCTGGCTTGGTGTAGACCTTTCCTGGGAGGCCATCCAGCATCACAAGACTCCAAGGATTGGGGCTGCCGAGAGAACCCCTCACACGTTGCAGGTGCCTCTGCAAGCTCGCCTGCACTAGGATTGCCCAACTCCAGCAAGGGTGAGATACATAGCATATTACCGTGTATATGAAGGCAATATACAATAAACGAGTCTAGCATGGTTTATCATAAAATTAACGCGTAATTAAATGAACATTGTTTGGAAAACATGGGGTAAGACAATGATTCTTTTATATCAGCATTCATAGCAGGAGATAGGCTTTTACAAAAGAAGGCAACAGCTTGCTTCTGGATGATGAGGGAGGCAGGGTGCACATGCTTAGGGTTCGGGACCAGGCTAAGCAGACTGCGAACTCAGGATCTGACCCTCCCGGAGCTTGGTTGTCCTAAATGTTGCTCCTATACTCTATGAAACCTTTACACTGTCCTACTACTAAGCTAAGATTAACTTATAGGGGTGCTCAAAGCTCCGAGGATAGATGTGATAGTTGTCGGGCAACCTGTCGTCGATAGCCACCAGTGGGGCGATGAGTGGGTGTCCCTACTTTCTGCCTTGGCTCCCCGTCTTGCGGGTGCTCTGGGTAGAGCCAGAACTGATCTTGACAGCTTTGACAGGAGCGTCGGTGCTGTTGGAAGGCTATAGACGGGATGCAACAGGCGAGTCGCGCTGACGTGAGCTCAATGGAGGCTGACTTGGTCCAGCACCGCCCGGGGCAGGTGTTAGGTCTACTGCGAGGGATTGGAGCTTCTCCAAGGCTACCACTGCAGCATTGCGGTCTCCGTGGATCCTGAGGACGCCGGAGAGAGTCGACATCTTCAGGACAAGGTAGCTGTAGTGGGCTACGGCCATGAATTGGTACAAGGTGGGCATGCCGATGATGGCATTGAAGGGGAGGCTCACATCCGCAATGTCAAACAGGATGCTCTCCGTCCTGAAGTTTTTGGGTGTCCCAAAGGTCACCCGAAGATGGATGTTGTCGTACGGGATGATGTTCCATGGTCCCACTCCTGAGAACAGGCTCGAGGGGGTGAGCTTGGACACCGGGATCTGCAACTGGTCGAAGGTCACACGGTTGATGAGGTTAAGGTCGGCTCCGCCATCTATCAAGACATAGTGGAGCTTGACATTGGCGATAGTGGGGGCGACCAGGAGGGGCAAGATCCCAGCTCTTGCCAAGTTCTTGGGGCAGTCGAAGGCGTCGAAGCTGATTGGCGTCTCCTTCCAATTCTTGTGCAGCGCCAGAGTGGGGGCAGGAGCTATTGAAGCCACTGCTCGGCGCAGGGTCTTGACCGTGTTTCGGGACGCGAGATCCCAATATCCCCCGAAGATGACATGGAGTGTCTTACGATGCTCGTGGTTGCTGCTGGCGTCAGAGTCCTCGTCCTGGTGGACCACCTTGACGGCTCGTTCCTGCTCCTAGTACCCCATCTCCTCGTCATCGTCATCCTTAGGGTCAACCTTTTGCTTGCCCTCCCGCTGGCGGAAGGGGGCGCCATCAGGATGCTATTGCGCTCGCTCTTGGTATCGCTCGGCACATCTCTTGATCTCCCGGCATTCGCTCGCGGTGTGGTCGCGAGTCTTTTGCATCGAGCAGGGCTCGACATTGTCGTAAGTAGCAGGTGGCTAACGTGGGTGTTTCTCGGGGCATGGGGGTCTGCCAGCACCGGTCGCAGCTGCTGCCGTGATGGGTGCCCCATGCAGCGGCTTGTTCTGGCCACTGCCTCGGTTCTTGTTCTTCTTTTTGCCGCTACCCAGGGTAACGACACCTTCACTGTTCTGGTCAGCTCCGCCCACCCAGGGGCGGGATGGGTGCGCCAGTCACGACCTTCTTCTGCCCTGGTGCACTGGTCGGTGGTGGACAAGAGGTCAGAGACATCTTGCACATTGTGCGTCGCTAACTTCTCGAGCATCTTCCTGTCACGCACTCCCTGCCTAAATGCCACTATGAGAGAAGCATTCGGGATGTTGGGGATGGAGTTGCATACCTGGGAGAAACGTTGGATGAATTATTGCAACGTCTCCTTGGGTTGCTGGCACATGGGTGGAGGTCGAGCTTGGTGCCGGGGCGCATGTAGGAGCTGCCGAAGTTCATCGCCAAATGCCGGCATAGCTCATCCCACCAGGTTATGGATCCCTCGGGCAGGTTCATCAACCATGACTGGGTCAAGCCGATCAGGACGATGGGGAAGTAGTTCGCTAGGATGAGCTCATCTGCTCCTGCAGCAAGGAGTGTCATGGTGTAGATCTGCAAGAACTCGATTGGTTGACGCTTCCGTCAAACTTCTTCGGCAGGTGTTGCCGAAACTTGCGTGACCACGTCTTCAAGCGGAGGTATGGAGCCAAGGTCGCGCACCCTCCGATGGGCTTCGCCGGAGAGGCGTACGGAATGGCATACCCCAACAAGGTTTGTTGCGCAACGTGCGGCTATTGAAAGCCTGCTGCTGTTGCACCTGCTGTGCCAAGTGCTGCTGTTGTGGCACCTACTGTGTCAAGTACTGCTGCTACAGCACCTGCTGCATAGAGTACTGCAAGGGGCTGTTGACACAATATAGTCCTAATGAGGCGGTGGCGAAGGGTTTACCTGTGATGCACCTTGGACGGAAGACACCTCCTGCTCAGGCCCTTGAGGGCCATAGTTGGCAACAAGGTTGCGCTGCCTCTCCCGCTGCCGCTCGATGATGATGCGACCATCTATCTGAGCTTGACGATGGTCAAGATCGGACCTTAGGTCCATCATGGGGATCCGACCAGCGCTAGAAAGCCTGGTGGAACGGGAGTCGGCGGTGAGACGGTCGATGAATGGTGTGCGCGATAGCCACACATGATGCCTCCCTTTGTTGGGAGATTTGATGGCCGCAATGACGAAGTGGTCGATGTCTTGGACCCACTGCTGAGCCGCCCCCTGAGAAGCATTGAAGGACGGTGGGTGGTGGAGAAGGGCCTTGGCTGCTGCCAGAGCGCTCTCCGGACTTGCAGCGCTCGGGCAATGGATCTGGTCACCGGACGACGGCCACAGAAACCGCTGTCCACGGGCTTGATGAACACCATTGCGGTGAAAGAGCAACCACTTTTTAGAGGAAAAAGCCCCTACCAAAGGTTATGCCCAAGCATGGCCCGAGCTGGGCCTTGAGTCGGGCCTGGTCTCCTTCGTGCTAGATCATGCTCGTGCCAGGCTAAAATTATCAGCTTCGTGTCGGCCCATGAGTCTGGCCCATTTGACCAGCTATAGATAAAAATGACTAAGATAGTCGGGTACAAAGAAAAAATAAGCATACACGATCAGCAAGTTCTACAACCAACATTTACCATATAACAAGTTAAAACAAAAACAACCTTGACCCTCCAAGAACTCTAAGGAGGGTTGTCGAAGTGTTCCTGTGACACTTCCCCTGTACCTACTATGAGAGCAGCCCGCGGAGGTTCTTGATCGACAGGCCTTAGTCCTCGATGGAGGGATTGCACATATGAGAGTGGTGAGACAGTGGTTTTACATGGTTCAAGCCGCTGGAGTGTAATACCCTACTCCACGGTGCGGTTGTATTGCCGGTGTGAATGAGTGTGTAGCGTGTGTATGCATTAGATTGGGGATCCCTTATAATGGTGGCAGTCGGGTCTTTCTATAGATAAGGCCAGACGCCTTACAAGTGGGGTCCGGGGTCCGACAGGTGGCCCTAGGGCGATCTTCTCCTAAAGATCTAAGGCTTTGCGCATAAGAATCCTCTGACTGTGGCTTAAAGACCTGTTGTCTTGCCGCCTCAAACGTCAGTGGCCCACGCGTAGTTGCTAATGATGTCAGGGAATGTCCCGTCCAACTGTTTGTGTCGCTGCAAGCTACCCACTTGGTGTAGTGGGTTAGGCCTGCGACGTCTTCACTGCGATGCGATTGGACGTAGCGGTACCTGACAGTAGGCTACGTCACGTCATGCGCCTGGGTAAGGCGCGTGTCTTTAATGCTTGATCTAGACAAGGCACACCGCCCCCTAAACTCCCACAACCTACCACCCAGGACAAGTTGCGGGACACACGGTAGCTCGGGAGCTAGCCTCTGTGGGGAGGCCCGATCCCAATCCATGGACCACGTGACAGCCCCAGAGCCCGTTCCTGAGTAGAGCGGGGGGTCCTGGGCTGTAGGACACGTGGTAGAGCCGGAGCTCGCCTTCGCGGGAGGTGGCCGGCCTGGTGCTTCGATCCACGTGGCAGCACTGGAGTCCACTCCTATGGGGGATCGAGGTCCCGTCTGGATGGACATGTGGCCGCTTGGGGGCCTGTCTCCTCGAGGGAGCTTGACCCCGATTTGAGGTCCATGTGGAAGCGTCGGATCCCATATCTGAGGTAGAGAGGACTTTGGGCCTTCTAGACATGTGGCGCCCTCGGACCCTACCTCATCAAGAAGGCAGGGCACTCCTATGCTTTTAGCCTATGCGCGAGGGTACCTGGTATGCCGGGTACCAACAGTGGCCCCTGGGTCCACCCTAGGTGTAGGTTATGAGCCCGAGGGTGGAGCCTTATCCCTGCTTTCCCGCACTGCCTTTTGATTTTGTCTTAATCAGTCGAAGCGGTGGATGCCTCTGCCATTGTGGCCATGCGTCCCCTCTCGTTGAGGGTCAAGGTGATGGGATCTTTACTTGCTGCAGCTTCTTTATCGCGACGGTTCCCAATGTCGCTGTTGCGCTTCTGCTACTCTCACTTTAGCCTTTATGGGAACCGCCGGGTTGCCTCCTCAGGTGGGGCCCACTCGGGCCAATTTCTCTGACAAGGGACCTGGGCCCCGCTGTCATGGACATTGTGGGTTGAGCAGCGGGTTTTGGGCCCATGCGATTTGCACGGTGTGCTCAAACGTCGCCAGGGTGTTTAAAAAGAGACCTTTGTGGGCAAAGGCGGTTCCTCCCTTACTCACACCCCAACGTTCGAGCCTTCGTATTCCTCCTTGAGCACCCGCGCTTTCCCCACCTTCGAGGTTCTTGACTCCTGCTCCAATGGACTCCGCCTTGCCTCCTTCTCACGTGGTGGATGTAGCTCCCATGAGGCGGCTACTTGGCTGGGAGGATGAGGAGCGACAGGATCTGATCTATCCCAGCTCTCTGCCTTTGGATTTGGGGCAGAATGAGATCATCTTCTTCAATTTGTATGCATACTCTGGGTTCATTCCTCCCGTTTCCCCCTTCCAGGCGCGCCAAATGTCAAAGTGTTCCTGCAACACTTCCCCCGAACCTGCTATAAGAGAAGTCCGTGGAGGTTCTTGATCGGCACGGCTTAGTCCTCGATGAAGAGATTGCGAGTATGAGAGTGGCGAGACAGTGGTTTTACGTGGTTCAGGTCGCGGGAGCGTAATACCCTACTCCACGGTGAGGTTGTATTGCCGGTGAGAACGAGTGTGTAGCGTGTGTATGCATTAGATTGTGGATCCATTGTAATGGTGGCGGTCCAATCCTTTTATAGATAAGGTCGGACGCCTTACAAGTGGGATCCGGGGCCCGACAGTTTGCCTCGGGGCGATCTTATCCTAAAGATATAAGGCTTCTCACATAAGCCTCATCTGACCGTGGCTTGAAGACCTGTTGTCTTGCCGCCTCAAACTCCAGTGACCCATGCATAGTCGTTGATGATAGCTGGGAATGTCCCATCTAACTGTCCCTATCATCGCAAGCTACCCACTTTGTGGAGTGGGGTAGGTACGCGACGTCTTCACTGCGATGTGGTTGGGCGTAGCGGTACCTGACAGTAGGCTGCACCACGTCATGCGCCTAGGGAAGACGTGTGTCTTCAATGATTGATTTAGACTAGGTGAACCACCTCTTTAACTCCCGAAACCTACCGCCAAGGACAAGTTGCGAGACACATGACAGCTCGGGAGCTAGCCCCTGCGGGGGAAGCCTGGTCCCGATCTACGGACCATGTGGCAGCCCTAGAGCCCATTCCTGAGGAGAGCAGGGGGTCCAAGGCCGCAGGACACGTGATAGCGTGTGTATGCATTAGATTGTGGATCCATTGTAATGGTGGCGGTCCAATCCTTTTATAGATAAGGTCGGACGCCTTACAAGTGGGATCCGGGGCCCGACAGTTTGCCTCGGGGCGATCTTATCCTAAAGATATAAGGCTTCTCACATAAGCCTCATCTGACCGTGGCTTGAAGACCTGTTGTCTTGCCGCCTCAAACTCCAGTGACCCATGCATAGTCGTTGATGATAGCTGGGAATGTCCCATCTAACTGTCCCTATCATCGCAGGCTACCCACTTTGTGGAGTGGGGTAGGTACGCGACGTCTTCACTGCGATGTGGTTGGGCGTAGCGGTACCTGACAGTAGGCTGCACCACGTCATGCGCCTAGGGAAGGCGTGTGTCTTCAATGATTGATTTAGACTAGGTGAACCACCTCTTTAACTCCCGCAACCTACCGCCCAGGACAAGTTGCAAGACACATGACAGCTCGGGAGCTAGCCCCTGCGGGGGAAGCCTGGTCCCGATCTACGGACCATGTGGCAGCCCTAGAGCCCATTCCTGAGGAGAGCAGGGGGTCCAAGGCCGCAGGACACGTGATAGAGTCGGAGACCGCCTCCGCGGGAGGCGGCCGATCTGATGCTTCGATCCACGCGGGTGCACTGGAGTCCACTTCTATGGGGGATCGGGATCCCGTCTGGATGGACATGTGGCCGCTTGGGGGTCCGTCTCCTCGGGGGAGCTTGACCTTGGTTTGGGGTCCATGTGGAAGCATCAGATCCCGTAGCTGAGGCAGAGAGGAGTCCATGCCTTTTGTACATGTAGCGCCCTCGGACCCTGTCAAGAAGGCAGGACACTCAGGTGCTTTTAGCTTATGTGCGAGGGTACCTGGTATGCCGGGTACCGACAAGGGTGTATATGACTTGTAACATAATCTAGCAATCTTTATCAACCTAATCCACCAAGTTTAGACAGTGGTAACACCTATGACAAATAAGCTTCCAGGATCAACGAATATCACCCATCATTAAATTTTCATAATATACCATCTTAGCATCATTGACCTCATGGGGAATGATGAGATCAAGCACATTGTCATTGCACATACAAGCATGGCGTGATGTTTATTTGTTTGGGATCCTGGCTCAAGTTAATGTGCATGCTTAGATGATGGAGAACACCGAGATGGTGCACTCTGTTGTCCACCACCTTGGCCTTCTCCTTTCATACATACAAGAGGATTTGATGGTGTTGCACATTTGGACCAACACATGAAAGAAGTTGAACTTGAGTCGAGGACGACTCCAATTGAAGAAGGGGGGTGATGAGGATATCACTTCTATGGGTACAAACAACACTCCATTGAACATACAAGATGCAATCAATAGAGTTCACACCCAACAATTAATTCCAGAGGTGAGCTTGTTCTTATATGTTTCTTTATATATTTTTGAGAATAGATTGCTACCTAATAATTTAATTGTGATTAGGATACATAAAGTGATTCAAGGAGTAATTGGAGGAAGGTTTAGGGGTGTGGAGGACCAGAGAATACGTTCAATGAAGATGGAAACCGACCCCAACTCAAAATCGTGTCCAACTCGGAGTCCAGGTGGATTTTTCACTAAAACAAACATCCATGACGCCTACGAACTCCGTTTTGGACGTTCTACATATGCACGGAAAGGGTAGAGGATAAACTTTCTAATGGCGCTGGTCCCACTACCAGGATTCCGGTTTATTGCGACAAAAAAAACCGTTGAAATAGGTCGAAATTCGTCACGATAGGTTGTTGTCGCAACAAAATAGAATGTCGCGATAGTTTTTCCGACTCGTGGTGATAACAGCCGTGGCAATAGGTTATTGTGATGACTTGACATCCGTGGCAAATAGTATGGTATTGCGATGACTCCACGTTCGTTGCAAATAGTATGGTATTGCAACGATTTAACCTATTGCGACGATTTAACGTATTGCGACGAAAATATCAGTGTTGCAATGATGTCACATTCGTGGCAAAAAGTATGGTATTGCAACGACTCCACGTTCGTGGCAAATAGTATGGTATTACAACGGTTTAACGTATTGCGGCGATTTAACGTATTGCAACGAAAATAACGGTGTTGCAGCGATGCCACGTTCGTGGCAAAAAGTATGGTATTGCAACGACTCCACGTTCGTGGCAAATAGTATGGTATTGCAATGGTTTAACGTATTGCGACGATTTAACATATTGCAACGAAAATAATGGTGTTGCAAGGATGCCACGTTCGTGGAAAAAAGTATGGTATTGCAACGACTCCACGTTCGTGGCAAATAGTATGGTATTGCAACAGTTGCACGTATTGCGACGATTTAACGTATTGCAACGAAAATAACGGTGTTGCAACGATGCCACATTCGTGGCAAAAAAGTATGGTATTGCAACGACTCCACGTTCGTGGCAAATAGTATGGTATTGCAACGGTTTAACGTATTGCGACGATTTAACATATTGCAACGAAAATAATGGTGTTGCAACGATGCCACATTCAAGGCAAAAAGTATGGTATTGCAACGACTCCACGTTCGTGGCAAATAGTATGGTATTGCAATGGTTTAACGTATTGCGACGATTTAACATATTGCAACAAATAGTATGTTATTTGCGATGATTTCACATCTGTGGCGATAAGTACAGTATTGCGACAATTTCATACTCATGGCGAATAGTATGGTATCGCAACGATTTCATACTCGTGGCGAATAGTATGGTATCGCAACGTTTTCACATTCACGGCGAATAGTACGGTGTTGCAACGATTTCACATCTGTAGCGAATAGTACGGTATGGCAACATTTTTACATTCGTGGCAAATAGTATGGTGTTGCAACGATTTCACATCCGTGGCGAATAGTACGGTATCGCAACAATTTCACACTTGTGGCGAATAATATGGTATCGCGACGTTTTCACATCCACGGCGAATAGTACGGTATCGCGATGATTTCACACTCGTGGTGAATAATATTGTATCGCGACATTTTCACATTCGTGGCGAATACTACGATGTTGCAACGATTTCACTTTCATGGTGAATAGTACAGTATCGCGACGATTTCACACTCGTGGCGAATAATATGGTATCACGAAGATTTCACGGCCGTGGCCAGTAATACGGTATTGCAACGATTCCACGTTCATGACGAATAGTACGGTACTGCAACGATTTCAAAACCGTGGCAACAGTATTGTATTACAATGATTTCTGATGTGTGGCAATAGGTTCGCAATGCAACATATCAAATCTGTTGCAACAGGGTCGTAATGCGACGTTCTCTGGGTGGTGGCAATAGCAGTCTAGTGCAACGCTTTTTTGGTCGTAGCCAAATGTTTGTAGTGCAACATTTTATAATTTGTGGCAATATCTGGCTTCCTATTGCAACATTTTATTTTCGTCGCAATAATCTGTTAATGCCATGGTTTATAATTAGCGGCACTAGAATCCTAATGCACCAGGTTTGAAAATTAGTGGCAATAGAATCAATTTATTCGCGCACGATACGCCTGTCGACTTAACAACAAACATCCAGCAATTGATGCAACGCTCAAGGACACTTGCGCTGTTGCGAGACGATGTTATTTACAGTTTTTTCAGTTTGCAACATTGCACCCATTAAAATAGCACTGCGATGAGTTGTAGTACTAGGAATAGTTTCTTGAACATCCAGCTTCGACTTGGTGCGAGCAGGAGCCTTTTGTGGAGTTGCTGCTAGCCGTTGTTGATTTTGCAAGCTCTACATCATTCTGCGTATGTCTGCTATCTCCTTTTCTTGCCATGCAGAATTGGCTGCCATCTGATCATGTAAATCCCGGACTTCCTGGTTGAGCTGTTCATTTGCCTGGACGAAGCCATCCATCTGGGAGGTCATATTATCATTTATTCCTTCCAACTCTTGCACCTGAGAGCTGAGGTCTTCATTTCTATTTTGCAAAGATCGAACTTGCTGGCCGAGCTGGTCAGACATCTGGATACGCAGTCTTTCAGAAACATTAGGTTTAGGCATATAACCACGCCCCCAAAACTGTGATCCTCCAGAACCGGTTGCGGATATATAAGTAAGCTGGAAGATGTTGTTTCTTTCCTCATCTGGGATTGGGACTCCCAACTCAGCTTCCTTGACGTTGATTTGGGCATGTGTCTGGGTCTATATACAAAAAGAAAAGTCACATGTACATTGCAAATATTTATTTAAATGGGGACTGTTTGAAGTATTTCTCACATGTACAGCTTCTGTCTGCTCGTTTGCCCATTGACCGTTCTTCACATGGCTTGCCTCCCACAGTTCTATGTCATCAGGTTCTTTTCCGGTCTCTGGGTCTCGCTACATCAAATACAAGTAAAATTTGATTGAATGATTGCAGTACAAAGTAAAAGCATGATTTATTTTTCACACATTCTCGTAACTAAGTTGGGCGTAGGATTTTGAGCCAAGCAAGTGTTTTGTCTTTTGAGTACTTCGATTTTGTGAATTGGTTCTTCTTATTGACTGCAATTTTAAGAATTAATTTCACGAATGGGTGTTATCAAATAGTTTTTGTAGGATATGAAGGTATTAGAAAGCTAGCTGACCTTGAATCGCTCGGACCCAAAATAATCCATAAGCGCCAACCAATCGGAATCTGCTATGTCAACAGGCTTGTTTTGTATACGTTCCTCATTGGTCGAATACTTCTTATAGGTGGCATGCAATGTTGATCGCCACCCCTTGTAGCGCTCACCAGCAATCTTCAATATTTCTCTTCTGGTATCATCTGTGTCCTCCAAGTCCCAGGCATTCTGTACATTGTATATCACACTGTTATAAACGTACAAGATGGAGGTCGCTAGAAAAAAATACTTATGTGGGGTGTCACAACACTAACCAGAATGTCTCTCACTATATCGCTCTTCGAACTACCGCCAACCTCTGCCCACTTCCTTACACCAGCGAGGGGTGCATTTTTTTTGTTGTAATAACCACATCATCGACAAAGTGCCGCTGATTAGGACCAACCGCAGCACCCAACCTATTGGACCACTGAATTTGTAACTTCCGATTCTGATCATTCGTTCTATTTGCAGATGATAGATAGTGCAATTTAGCAACCTTAAGTCCTTTAGCCACCCCTCTTTCAAACTTCTTTCCTTCTGTTAGTGCCATTTAAACGGTAAACGTTTAAAGCAAATTAGCAACTGACCAAGCCTAGTATCATGTACAAATAGTGTGAAAGAAGAAAAAGTCTGATGTTTTACCATCTTCAGGACGAGTGCGGCAAATACGAGTGTGGGAACACCGCGTCGCAACAGCATTTTGCTCCATATTGGGCGATGCATCGACTTGTTGACTTCATTGTTGTTGTTCATACCCTATAATCAGGCATCAGGCAGTAGTCAGTGGCGCTACAGCACCCGTAGTACTGTAGGGGATTTTCAGTCCAGCTGCGAAGCAGGCAAGACAATTGCTGGCGATGCTAGAGAAAGAGAGGGTTCGTCGGGTGCTCATCCTCTGCAGTACTGCCGTTTCGGTCTGACCGACATCAGCAGGAGCGCGTCTCGAGGCGAATTGGTGGCAGGGCGAGTCATGGACGTCAGCGGTATTAGCAGGTAGAGGATGCAAGATAGATGAGGCGGGCAGCTTGCGACGTTTAACAAAGCTAGGGTTCGGTCTGGCAGTGCAGTGACCACATTTAAGTCAGAGGATCGACGTCCAGATCACACCGGTGATCTCACGTGACTTACGTTTTTACTGTAGGCGATGCAGTAAAGATCCAACGGTGTGATTCCGTTGGATCTTTACTGCATCGCGTGTAGTAAAAACGTATAAGTCAGGTGATCTGCATCCATTGATATCACCCCGGAGCAAGTCTCGAGGCTAGGAGGACAGTGTGGCGGATCTAGGAATTAAATTTAGGTGGATTGCATACTGATATTTTGCTCTGCATGTTAGCATCTCGCCCTAAAGTGCTACTAGAACGGATACATGAATATAATCTTGCGTTAATTACCAGACATCAGCAACGCATTTGGCAGTGTAAAAAACGGAATTGAGATCATATAAGTAGCAATGAACCCTCATGTACATGCATCTCTAAACTATATGATACTAACATTTCTTAGTGGACAGGGGTTAATGATATTGGACTATTTTTTCCAGGGTATGCCATGTCATATGAGGCATAGCATGTAGGTACGCCATAATGGCCAGGGGTTTGCGGGCGGTGGGGTCATCTTGGCACGCGAACGATGGGACGTGGAGATGGAGGGAGACGCGTCGGGGAGGACAGTGAAGTGACCACCAGCAGGGCGTGGGCGCCGGCCGGTGCCGGAGTGACCTGCGGCGACATGGGTTTGCGGGCGGCGGGGTCATCATGACACGTGAAGGATGGGACGTGGCGATGGTCGAGGGAGACGCATTTCTGAGGACACTGAAGTGAGCAGTAGCAGGGCGTGGTCGCTGGTGCCGGAGTGGCAGCGGCGAGAGAGCCCAGCGTGCGCGTGTAGGCATCAATAAATCACGCCATCACATATACTCACCAGCAGGGCGTGGGCGCCGGCCGGTGCCGGAGTGACCGGCGGCGATAGGGGTTTGCGGGCGGCAGGGTCATCGTGACACGCGAAGGATGGGACGTGGCGATGGTGGAGGGAGACGCGTCGGGGAGGACACTGAAGTGAGCAGCAGCAGGGTGTGGTCGCCGGCGCCGGAGTGGCCAGCGGCGAGAGAGCCCATTGTGTGTGTGTAGGCATCAATAAATCACATCATCACATATACTGATTAACTGTTAACTGGACTAGGAAACTACAATTGCAATGCTAAAATATTTAGTAGAGCCCGGTACATATTTATACTCGTAGTACCAGCATGGGATGACGAATCTCGGGGTTCCTGAACATCAGGTGCTGCAATATTCTCTGCATACGATGCAAAGGAATTAACGTGTTATAAATATGTGTATTTTGATAGTAAACACATTTATAGTTATACCAGGTGCTTGTTGCCCATCACGATTACTTGTAGACGACATGACGATTTGGTGTCCTGTTCCTAAAGTAAAGAGTATATATAGTAAGTAACAGTGATAACGTCAGATTACATGAGGATGTGTATTTTAGATCAGGCGGTGTGGTTGCTATGAACTGAAAATGTTTGTTTTGAATGGAGGAATTAGAAATGAAGGAGTAGGAAAAAAACCTTACAATCCGAGAAAGAAAAACAAGAAAAACGTGTATAAACCGTGGGAACTGAAAATCTTAGGAATACAAGTTTGGAACACAGGAATTGAGAGTACAACATTGGAAGTGGTTGATAAGATAACCCTGGCATCATTTACTTCTAAATCAAGAAATTACATAGTACATGCGGTTTTTAATAGTTATCTTTCCTGACATGGAAATGTACTAGAAATACACTACCATAAACTGTCGGGGCGACATTTATTTTGGGGCAGGGGTGTAGTGTATTTTATATATGGAAACAAGTAGAATGCAATCAGATGCTAGGGTAAAATAAAAAGATGAATTGACTATAGGATGCAGATCTAACGATTGAGGATAGTTGATTGCACGATTGCACCATTAATCAGATTTTATACTAGACATTCATGAAACATAAGAGCATATAAGGAGTTGGGACGACAACTAGGAATGAACTGGCTACAGCTGTTGGGACGACAACTAAAGCGACAAGGAGGGAGTAGCTCTATAAAAAGACGGCATGGATTGTGTAGAACTTACGTAGCACAAAACTGGAGTCTGGGATGTCGCAGGGCGGGGTCGGCGACGAAGAGGTTCGGTAGAGCCCGTCAAACTTGGTCGCTCGACGTTGTACCCACAGTCACCACCACCACTCACACGGGAATTTCGTAGGAATGCAAGTTTGGAACACAACACTAAGAGGAGAACATGTGTGCCGGGAACGGAAGCCACTGCGGGATTAGAGGGAGTCGCACATTTATATTCGTCGTGGCTAGCTACAAATGGGCGGGAATGGAATTTTGGGCGCACGGAGTGAAGTTTCAATTGTGAAAATCTCAATTTTGCGCGCCAAGAAGAACGAAAAATTTTTCGAGGGACCGCTACCTGCCGTTCATCTTTGTTTTCATGGAGATGTAAAGCAGTCATGTAGTAGTGGGACATTCCAAAAAAAATATGAACAAAAATATGAATCACCAAATGTATCATTGTGCTAATGCAAATGACATGCAAATACAGAACACCCAAGTCCACGAAAGGAGGATGGCAAATCCATGGTCTAGTAAAAGGTAAACAATTAGCATTTTATATATAACATTCGTCGTGATGAAATGATAACATATACAGAGTATATACTACTACTACAAAAAGAACATTTTCCCCTATGATGTCTAATCTTCAGGCTATCGATCCAAAGCCGCCTATGATATGAGTATCACAGGTACATACGATATATATATCAATAATGTCATTGGATATTAGTTACAACGGATAAAGTACTTTTCATGCACCTGTTGCATAGGGCGATGGACTAGTTAGCAATTTAGATGATGTAATTTCCTAATCAAGTTAATTATGCATCATGTCTGTTGTTAGTTCTATTATTTGTAAGGACAATGTTTACCGGATTTCATTCATTCAGCCACAAGAAATATAGACGGTCCCAAGTTACAAACATATAGGAGATGTTTTTTATAAAAGAAGTTTTTTGATACTGCATATATAGAACACATTGTTCATGAACATAAAGACATATTTCATTAACAAACAAGTAATAGGAAAACACAGCAAGAACAAGATAAACTACACCTAATACTACTCTACTCAGAGATCACGAAATAGATAAACTACTCCTAATACTACTCTACTGGGAGAAAACCACGTCCTCCTCCTCCGCTGTTGCCGCCTCCTCCGCCTCCGCCGTCGGTGCCGCCGCCTCCTCCTCCTCCTCCGCTGCTGCCACCTCCGCCTCTGCCTCCGCCACTGCTGCCGCCTCCTCCTGCTCCTCCTCCGCCGCTGCTGCCGCCTCCATAGCCGCGTCCACCTCCGCCTCAAGAGACGCCTCCTGCTCCGCCTCCTCCGCTGCCGCCGCTGCCCAAGCCGCCTCATACTCCTCAACCTCCGTCACAGTCCGAAGCTTCCCGGCGATGCGGTGCTTAATCTTCAGGAGGCCCTCTACCCCAGAACCTCCGCGATCGTCTCGTGGAGGGCATCGAGACGACCGGCCACAGTCATCAACCCGTAGCAGTAGTGGCCCGCGGTGTCATGCTCGTGTGGAGGGGAAGGGTCCCAAGACCCAGAAGGCAACACGAGCGATCTGTGTCGGAAAAGACCTTCCGCGCCACTGCATTGAGTGTTAGTGCGCTATGAGCGGCGGAGGACTTGGCGTCGGTGGCCACCTTAAGGCACTGATCGAGTTCGTCGATGCGGTCGGTGAGGAGTCTGAGAGTCTGCTCAACCCAACCGGGATGAGGAAGTGCAGGCGCCGCGGGCGGAGATGCGGGCACCGCCATCAGTTCCACCGGCATTGTCGGCGGCGATGGAAACGTAGAAGGAGGTTCGGAGGACGTCGATGGCCTAGAGCGCTTCGACGCGGGGCTACCCATTTGTGTGGCGACAGAGGTGCAGAGAAAGAGCGAGAGGTGGTCGACGATGGCGGGGGGAGAAGTTTAGAGGCTAGGATCTAAGGAGTGGTGCGGCGGAGAAGCAAGAGGACGATGAGCCTTATAGCGGGTTGTCGTCTAAGCGGGCGTGTTGAGATGATCGGACGCTAGAGGAAACCGCGCTTAATTATGAACCGGTCGGTGGCCCCGGTTTCCTCGAAACCGCAGTTTGCATCCTCTCGGTCCCAACGGCTCGACGCGTCCCATTAGGAGTAAATTTACACGCGGGGAAAAACAATTTTTTTGTTATATAAAAAAAATCCGTCCGTACACGCCTAAGTCAACTTTGTGACCGCGCGTCCGTGCCAGCAGACGCCTTGCAGCAAACATGGGTCTAGTCCTGCACGCATTACTTTCATTCAGATTTTTAACTGCAACTGTGCGCCATGCCTTATAACGTCGGTGCACCGACCTCAACTTTCCGTGGTGGGACTAATCCTTCGCACCTATTCCATATGTTCTTTTCTTCTCTGTCTGTTGTCTAATACTATTTCTGTTCTATGTTCAACATGCATGTGTGACCTCGATCCACAATCATGTTTCATGATGTTATACGTGTGTTTTCTCTTTTTGTTGAAAGATCGTCATGTACTGTTTGAGGTATATATATATATATATATATATATATATATATATATATATATATATATATATATATATATATATATATATATATATATGCATGCATGTTAGTGTTGTTAAACATGACCGAGGTGTTTTAATTCTAGCTATGTCTAACATGCACGGACCGCAAACATGATCAACCAATTACACTATCTAAGAAACCCAAATAGGAGACAACTATGGGCGACAGATCGGATGTCCATCGATCACAAAGGGATGGGAGACACGCTTAAAGTCATTGTTTGTCTCCTTTAGCTTTGCAATTACAAATCGAGACGAGCTTCAAACCCTAAGATCTTTTGTTTTTGTCCAATTTGCTCGGTTCACTTGTGACAGATTAACACATCACTAAACTTAGAGCATATTCACTTGATTGAAATCCAGAAATTCTAACACACCAGTATTCATTGACACGAGTGGACACATATATATTACAAAACACAAGAAATATGTACAAGAACATAGTTGAAGCTAAACATGTACAAGAACTCCTAAAACTACAAAAGAAATATGTACAAGAACTCCTAAAACTACTATGCCGGCCTCGCCTCCTCCGCCCTCTCCCCCAACTTCTCAAACCAAGACAAGCGGTCCTCCTCCTCGTCGTCGTCGTCGTCATCGTCGTGGTGGTGGTGGTCGCCATCGTCGTCGCCGTTGTCATCATCGTTATCATCATCGTCATCGTCGTTGTCGTCATCGTCGTCGTCGTCGTCATCGTCGTCGTCGTCGTCCTCCTCCTACTCCTCCTCCTCCTCCTCCTCCTCCTCCTCCTCCTCCTCCTCCTCCTCCGGCGACGATGCAGCAGGAGAGTGGGCCAGCTGCTCCGGCTAAGCCGATTGCTCCGGCTGCACCGGTGGCTCCGGCTGCACCGGCGGTGGAACCCCGCCGCGACGGAAGTTCCTCTCCATCGCCGCCACCAGGGCACTACGGCCCTCGGCACCGAGCTCCTGGGCCATCGTCCCGGACAAGATGTCCAGGCGACCGGCCACACCCGTGAGGGCATAGAGGTAGCAGCCGGTGGTATCCATTCCCGAAAACTTGGGAAGGGTACCAATACCCAAGGCGTCCAAGGCCCGAGACATACTGTTGTACGCCTCTCGCGCCATAATGAGGCGCTGGTCGTTGTTCACCCTCTCGGGGGAGCTGCAGCATATCCGCTTGCAGGGTGGCTGCCTCGGCGGGCTAGGAGGCGGAAGGTTGGCCATGGCTGTGGTGGTTCGTCAGCGCCGGGCTAGGAGGTGGAACGATGGAAGAAGAAGAAAGGAGTGCAAAAGTTATGTGCTTGTACATAACTGACGACGCGCCTTATATATGGTCTGTGCGGAGTAGACGAGGGAGTGGTTCGTTTCCCACGCATTGAACTCTTTGTAGACCTCGTGCGGTGCAATTAAACCACTGTAGAAGACGATTTTCAGAGATCCTTCCGTCTCTCTTGTATCCATGTGGAACGTCACGCACGCGTCCCTGCACCACGGCTTCTTAACTTCTCCGCAGACCTCGTGCGGCGCGTCAGTTACCTGGCGCACTAGAAAGGCAAGTGGCGAGGTCTCCGACGAGCCCTGCCACGACGGCGCCGCGTGCGCGCCCTCAGCGCGAGGAGGAAGAAAGGGTCTGTGATGTTGGTTTTCTTGTTTAGTGATGTTGTTTTTCTTGTTTTGTAGTACTATTGTTTTATGTTAATGAACTCAATGTCATTGTTCCTCTGTTCCATCTATTATTTTGTTTTCTATCTGTTATTTAATGAACTATCGGTTCTATATATTTGTATTCTCTGTTAATGAATGACCGTCGCGTACGTGCGTTTTTTTTGTTGTCAAAGTTGGATTCGATAGGATCATCCATGTTTTTGTATACTGGATCTCGATCCATGCTAGTTGATGTTTCATTGGATGTACGACGATCAAAAAGTTTTTGTTTCGTAGGTTGGACTGGACCATCCATGTTGATATTTCATATGATAATATTTATTTATATATTAATTCTTTATTTTACTAATGTATATTAATAATATACAAATAATAAATATGACGATCGTTTTTTCAACAAAAAGAGAAAACACTTGTATAACACCATCAATTTAACATGATCGTGGATCGAGGTCTTGCACATGCATGTTACACATAGAACACAAATACGGAGTACGTAGTTCATTAGACAACGGACAGAGAAGAAAATAACATATGGAATAGACGAACAACATTGAGTTCAGTAACATAGAACATTACAAAACAAGAGAAATGTCATCATGAAACAAGAAAATCAACATCACAAATCCTCATCGACAAGTGATCAATCATGCATGAAACATGATGGAGACCTCGCTGGCTCTCTTTCAAAAGCATGCATGCATGTCCGGCCATCATACATGATCACGACAAAGCATTAATGCTCGGATAGTCGGACGTGTGGCGTACACGTGTTAATTTTCTCTTATGCCGATGGGACGCGTTGCGCCGTTGGGACTGTGCAGCACATATATCCACTTGTGATAATTGTCTTATCAGAGGCGGGTCTTACAGCATAACTAATCTCCTATGATAATGGTGTTATCACAGACGGATGTTTTCCTACATCAAGCCGCCTGTGAAGACCTTTTACCGCAGCCGTTTCTACCATAACAGTAACCGCCTGAGATAATTAGGTTATCACAGATGGTTCTTTACTTGTATCTAGCCGTCTGTGATAATTGTTTTTCACAGACATGCCTAGCCGTTGGTTAATAACCGCCTGTGATAAGGTATAACCTATGCGGTACTACTGCTGTTATTTCTAATCTCTAGGTCAATTCAATATAATCACAGAACAAAAATCAATAATATCACTACAGAACAAAAGTCAACAATATTATCATCACAGAAGTCAATTTCTCTAAAACAATATACATATGTACAAGTTATAGATACAATTCATCTCAAAGTTTACAAGTTTTCACTAAAAACTGTTTCTATTGGCATAGTCGCAAAGTTCTGGCACATCAGCTGCTGCACCATCCTCATCAAAGAACTCCCCTCTTTTGTGCAAAATTAAGCGACGAGTGAATTGACAGAGTTCAGCAGCAATCCTATCGGCTCCTCCACTAGGAATACTTCTACAAACCGGTCATTCTTCGTTCAGATTCTTCGTGTGCTGCAATATAACACATAACAAGGTTTAGAATGTATTAGTTTGAACAATCTCAAAGTATAGATCAAAGTGAGAGTATACAGGAATTTATTTGGTATTTTTGGAGCAGTTGTACTATGAGCAATTGAATTTTGAAGTTGGAATCAAAATATGAAAATAATGATACTGGTAATATTGAACAGCAGAGAATATAAGTATTAAACTATGCTAGTTACAATGAAAATGAAACACAAAAGTAAGAAAATAAGATATCGACATTAAGGATAATTTACATCCTCACGATTCACTCTATATATGCCGGCGGTCCGAAGATGCTCGCATACATAATACCTGCATAAGACACTCCCAGCAGGCTGCTTCGGGCAAGCATAATACGTTTTAATGTCCAATGCATTCGTATTGGAAGGTCTCTCACCGCCAAGTCGTTCCGCGTAAAACCGCCAAGTGTTGTAATACAAGAAATGTCATATAAAACTTGTCAACACATTCTAAATGTGCGTAGATTAAAATTATTGAATAAACGTACAATTTCAAAATGGAAAGGAAATCTTTGTAATGATCTGGTGAGAAATTGGCCGAGTCCAAGACTATTGCCATTCCCTGCGTTGGCTTGATGAAGATCATTATGTAGTGATTACTACAAACTTACAAACACACATGTTAACAATTACCAATAATTTCTATTTCAATGTCATGTGTCGAACTTACTCGAAGTGGTACGGAGCCTTTACGAGGTCCTTGCCGTCTCTGACAAAGTTAAACATCGCATGTCCTATGTAAGCTGCAACTTCTATCCTTTTATCCTTCTTAAGTTTTGCTATTGCTTTTTCAAAATCTTTTTTTTTATGTGTTTGAACTTTGCTGAGTCTCGATCCGCCTGGACGTCGAATAGCACCTTTGCAATCCTAGTAGGGTCAAGGATACCTGTCTTGCGCTCCAACTTTTCATTATCCATGTATTGCATCCTATTGAAGAAGTCCAGAATTGTTATAATCTCATGAAATGCGTATGCGTGAAGTAAGAAAAGCAAATACAAAATATTAGAGCACTTACAAGCACCAGACGAGCAGCAGGTTGATTTTGAGCATGCCCCGATGGAAAAGGGCACGCGGCTCTTCAAATGAAATGACTCGTCTATCCACTCCAGTGCTCCATAATGCTTCTTTTGGAATACGAAATGTGACACAATTAAGACCATATTTTGTGCTGGCAAGGATGTACCACTCATGCATTCTTCTGAGCTGGACGGGTTGTTTGCTAAGTTGTACGGATGTCATGAATGGCTTCCCATTCTCAAATTCAGGAGTAAAATCCTCAAGCTTGTATATTGGAACTCCTGGTTTAACTAAAGCCGTCCGCCGATTATACATGACACCGTCTTCTCCCACTCCTCGATATCTCCTAATGATGGCTCATGAGAAGAACGAGATGCACTCGATTTTATAATATTTTCCTTCATAGTTCCCAAATATTTTGACACTTCTGATGAAGGTTTCTTATTTTCGTATGAGGTAACTTTGATAGGCACTGATGATCGTAGTCGTCAGAAGTTGGACACTGGCTTGTTGTTAAACCTGTTGTTCAACTGATTGCTCTTTACTCCCAGCAGTTAGCTCTAGTACTACTTCAAGTTGTTGCTCAACTGGTTGCTCTTTACTAGCAACAGCTTGCTCTGGTACTGCTTGAAGTTGTTGTCCAACTTGTTGCTCTTTGATATCATCCTTGCTGAGACATAGGGGGAGTGGATCTTCCTGGACTGAGAGTGGATCTTCATGCACTTTCGCCTTAGAAGATGGGGTTGCAGTATTTGGAGATGCGACGGGGCTAGAAATTGGCTCATCGTCTAACACGATATCCCGTCGGTGCCAAAGGATTAATTGGTTGACAGCCTGCCTCAGAGTCGCGATCTCCTTAGGTGTGACGTGGTCTATTTCATAATCATTATCAATGATCTGAAGAACTTGCACCACTGCATAATACAACGGAAGTGGATTCCCGTTAAAGTCACGATCAGGCTTTGCCATAGCAGTGACAACCTGTTTGGTTTTGTTCCTGCTCTGCCTATCGGGACAAGAAGACGACAAGATTTGTCGTTAGCAATATCATCGACAGGGAACTCATGGGTTGACCCAGAGCCTGGCACGGAACCAACGCTGCTAGGGTAGGCAGTTGGAGATACTAATTGCTCCTTTTGCACCGGAACCATCACTGTACTCGGTGCCACTAATTGTCCCAATTGTCTAAGTTGTTCCATTATTTCTTGCATATTTTCTTTGACCTTTTGAGAAATCGTTTCATCAAGTGTTTTCTTAAACTTCTCACGTCTTCTATATGTGTCTTTATCTTTAGGGAAACCATCTAGCCAAGACATTTGAGAAGAGACCGCTCGAACCCGTCCGCTGTGTTCAGGGTTTCCTAAGATAGCGGTAAGTTGGTCATTCTCCCTCTTCGGCTTGAAGAGACCGTTCTGTTGCTTTTCAATTACTTCTTTCATTTTATCCTCTACTTCATTCAGAGAGTTGGGATTTTTAAGTTTGCCCTTGCTGGTCAAACCTGACCGAGCAAAGACCCAGCATTGAGTTCGCTCATCGCACCTTTCTAATGGGTGAGGATTGCCCTTACTGGTAATTTCGTCTAATATCTTATTCCATTTCTGGACTTTGGGGGCATATCCGGCAGACCCCAAGTGATGATGGTATTTGTTCTTTTTTGCAAGCTCTGACGTAGTTTCACTTAGAGCTTTAGCATCAGGTGTGCTCTTTTGACGAACAAACTCTTGCCACTGAGCTTGTGTGATTTTTCCCATCTTCCTCGAGCTAGGGACCTTATCGGCCTTAACATAAGCATTCATTTAACTCTTCCAGCATCGAAACTTCTTGCCGCAAGAGACCAATGTTTCTTTCTTTACAGCTTCTTCTGTGCCTTTCGGGAACTTGAATTGTTTCTGTATCCTTTCCCACAACTCATTCTTGGTCTGCTCTCGGTTGTGATCGGCACAACCTCCCTAACAAGAAAACCGCATGCATTACGGTACTTGGTAACTGAACCCAGTGGTTCTTGGGGAAGCCCACCTGGACCGACCCTTGTTATGTACATGATGCGGTCCAATGGACCCTTATTGGGACCTTGTTGCCCTCGTTTCCGCTTGAGTGAAGTTGAGGATTCATCCATTGGAGAACCTTCTGCGGTTTTAGGAGCCGATGTCACCTCATTGTCTTCGCGATTAATCTAGGTAGAAAAAAATTATAAGACTTCGTATACTTGACAATCAACATTAACTTGAACTGCTGAAGTTAAGATTCGTGATCCATACCTCGTCGGCAGGATCATATTCCGGGTCTAGATCCGCTGAAGTCTTTTTAATTTTTATATTTGGAAAAGGGTCTGATGGACTGTGATAGGAGCCTGAACTGCTGGAGTCAGTAAACTCCATATTGTCTTCTTTATTGTTACTACCAGGACTAGTCTTCTTAGGGCTTTCCATGCTAGAACTAATAAGATAAAAAATCTAATAAATGGCATATTAACTCTACATGAAGTGTTGCATGAAGAAAAAGATGGAAGCATTCTAGGATTTGATAAGGAATTCTAGGGTTTAAGGCGATTGACCAAAAGGTTCCTATACATTGCGAGGGTGACAAGCATGTTAAAGTTGCTCACCAGCAATGGCAATTTTATCTTCTTATTCTAAATAGGCTAGCTTCGTTCAGAGTAGCGACCACGTTCTTGAGGTTTACTAGGCGGCGCCTAGCTCCGGACCTATAACTGATCAAGCAAGGGACAAAAAGCAAATCCTCCAGCCTTTTTCTAGTATCAAGAATCGCAAAGTGTGGCACTTGGATTTGGATGGTGAGGTGAGGCGAGGCGAGGTAGATGCAGGCGAGAAGAGACACTCTTTTACAGCGATGAGGGCGTACCTGGAAGTGACGAGGGTGAAGCTCGGCGGCGACGGTGAAGCTCGGTGGCGTACCTGGAAGTGACGAGGGCGAACACTTGGCGGCAAACGAAATTTTGGCAGCCTAACGGCGTCTAAGTGTTTCGCGCGGGTTAGGTTTTTCTACGCTGCCGAGGGGTATATATAAACTCCAATTTTCTTAGACGGATTTTAAGTACCGACCACCTGAGAAGATGGTTACCTCAGGCGGGTTTTACTTACCAACCGTCTGAGAAGATATTTACTACATTGATATTTTTTTGAATCAATGTGTGTTCATAATTTGATGAACGCCTACATAAAGACCCCTCACCAACCGTCTATGAAGACGTGTCGACGATCATGCACGACCTTTCTTTTCCCCGAGGCGTGACCTTTCAATGCACGGTAAACCAACTGCTCCATCTTCCACTCCGCGCGGCCTTAAAGACGCGCTATCACCTGTTAGTTCTCCACAAGCGCGTCGCTCACTTTGAATCCTCTTCTTTTCTTCGTCTTCCTCCGCTATGACGACCCAACACCACTATGGCCGACCTTCCGCCCCTAATCCCTCCGAGGGAGCCACCTTGCAAGAAACCATGTTGCAGCTCCCCCGAGAGGATCAACACCCAGCAGCGCCTCCTCATGGCGCGAGAGGCGTACAAAAATACGTCTCGCGCCATGCGTGCCTTGGGGCTGGGTACCCTTCAAGAGTATCCTGGAATGGTTACCATCGGCCACTACCTCTACGCCCTCACGGGGGTGGCTGATCGTCTTGACGTTCTGTTCGCGATGATGGCCCAAGTTCTTGGCCCCGAGGGCTGCAGAACGTTGGTGGAGGTGACGGCTAGCAACCTCGGGGTTGCACCACCGGTGCAGCCGTTGCAACCGGCTCTGTCTCCTATTGCACCGTCGCCAGAGTCGCCGCTGGAGGACGAGGAGGAGGAGGAGGAAGAGGAGTAGGAGTAGGAGTAGGATTTAATTAGTTTTTCTTCGTTGTTTTTAGTTGCTTCTATTTTGTAAATATTGTTAATGAATGAAATCTATCTTTGTTCATCTATGTGATTGAATATTACTTGTGTATCTTGTGTGTTCTTGTATAAATATTGTGTATCTTGTGTGTTCTTTTGTGAGATGTGTGATTGAATATTGTTAATGAATGAGTATCTTATTTGTTCTTCAACTGTGTGAATGAATGAATGTGTAGTGTGTTCATCGTGTTCCTCAGACTCGGGTATCATAATGTAATTATCTCAGGCGGTTGGTAATTTAAACTCGTCTGAGAAGAAGATTATCTCAGACGGTTGGTAAGTAATACCCGCCTGAGATAAACATCTTCTCAGGCGGTTATTAAGTACCAACCACCTGTGATGATATTTACTTCTTCTTAGTTAATATTCTTGATTAAATGTGGGTCCTTTAAAAAGGCAAAATTCCACTTTCTTGTAATATTATTGATAAGTAAAGGTTACCATTAAATTTCACTTCATAAATTTTTTGAAATTGGTCAGAACATAAAAAACATACAACAAATGATATTTTTCATTTCTCTATCTTGATGAATATAATGCCTTTTTTATTTATTTTTTCAGTGGATATTTTTACTCATCATACCAACCTCTATGAATTTTTTCAGATTTTTTTAAATTTTTTTGAATCAATGTGTGTTCATAATTTGATGAATGCCTCATATGTATATGAGCATTTAGTTAGAATGATGGATAATTTGAAGTTTGACATGTTGGAATGCTTTTAAAAAAATTAACAAAATTCATCCATGTATAAATGATACAAATATGTTCATACAAACAAATTTGAGTGAAGGATCTTTTTTTTATGAGATACACAAATGTGAATAATATGTCAGTAGAAATTAATTTGATATTTACCAAAACATTACAATGTCAGCTATACAAGTTTTAAAATATTTTGTTCAGGTGGTAGATGTTAATTTTATACAAATGTAGAAGAAATAATCATCGAATTTGGACACAATTTGCAGAATCTAAACATGTTTGAGTATTTATATTAGAATCTAAATAAAAAAGAAGCAAGGAATAAGGAAACTGAAGAACAGTATTGGGCATTATCTCAGGCGGTTGGTAAGTAATACCCGACTGAGATAAACATCTTCTCAGGCGGTTATTAAGTACCAACCGCCTGTGAAAATATTTACTTCTTCTTAATTAATATTCTTAATTAAATGTGGGTCCTTTAAAAAGGCAAAATTCCTCTTTCTTGTAATATTATTGATAAGCAAAGGTTACCATTAAATTTCACTTTATAAATCTTTTGAAATTGGTCAGAACATAAAAAACATACAACAAATGCTATTTTTCATTTTTCTATCTTGATGAATATAATGCCTTTTTCATTTATTTTTTCAGTGGACATTTTTACTCATCATACCAACCTCTATGAATTTTTTCAGATTTTTTTAAATTTTTTTGAATCAATGTGTGTTCATAATTTGATGAATGACTCATATGTATGTGAGCATTTAGTTAGAATGATGGATAATTTGAAGTTTGACATGTTAGAATTCTTTTAAAAAAATTAACAAAATTCATGCATCTATAAATGATACAAATATGTTCATACAAACAAATTTGAGTGAAGGATCTTTTTTTTATGAGATACACAAATGTGAATAATATCTGAGTAGAAATTAATTTGATATTTACCAAAACATTACAATGTCAGCTATACAAGTTTTAAAATATTTTGTTCAGGTGGTAGATGTTAATTTTATACAAATGTAGAAGAAATAATCATCGAATTTGGACACAATTTGCAGAATCTAAACATGTTTGAGTATTTATATTGGAATCTAAATAAAAAGAAGCAAGGGATAAGGAAACTGAAGAACAGTATCGAGCATTATCTTAGGCGGTTGGTAAGTAATACCCGACTGAGATAAGCATCTTCTCAGGCGGTTATTATGTACCAACCGCCTGTGAAAATATTTACGTCTTCTTAATTAATATTCTTGATTAAATGTGGGTCCTTTAAAAAGGCAAAATTCCACTTTCTTGTAATATTATTGATAAGTAAAGGTTACCATTAAATTTCACTTCATAAATCTTTTGAAATTGGTCATAACATAAAAAACATTCAACAAATGCTATTTTTCATTTTTCTATCTTGATGAATATAATGCCTTTTTCATTTATTTTTTCAGTGGACATTTTTACTCATCATACCAACCTCTATGAATTTTTTCATATTTTTTTTAATTTTTTTGAATCAATGTATTTTCATAATTTGATGAATGTCTCATATGTATATGAGCATTTAGTTAGAATGATGGATAATTTGAAGTTTGACATGTTGGAATGCTTTTAAAAAAATAACAAAATTCATACATGTATAAATGATACAAATATGTTCGTATAAACAAATTTGAGTGAAGGATCTTTTTTTATGAGATACACAAATGTGAATAATATGTGAGTAGAAATTAATTTGATATTTACCAAAACATTACAATGTCAGCTATACAAGTTTTAAAATATTTTGTTCAGATTATAGATGTTAATTTTATATAAATGTAGAAGAAAGAATCATCTAATTTGGAAACAATTTGCAGAATCTAAACATGTTTGAGTATTTATATTGGAATCTAAATAAAAAAGAAGCAAGGGATAAGGAAACTGAAGAACAGTATCGGGCATTATCTCAGGCGGTTAGTAAGTAATACCCGACTGAGATAAACATCTTCTCAGGCGGTTATTAAGTACCAACCGCCTGTGAAGATATTTACTTCTTCTTGATTAATATTCTTGATTAAATATCTTATCAGGCGGTTGGTAAGCCGCCTGAGATAAAGTTAAAAACCGCCTGTGAAAAACCGACGCCTGGAGACGGGGACCCCTCACCACACGCCCGCTATTAGACGACGACCTGCTATAAAGGCTCACCATTCTCTTGCTTCTCCGCCGCACCGCTCCTTAGATCCTAGCCTCCAAACTTCTCCCCCCGCCACCGTCGACCACCTCTCGCTCTTTCTCTGCACCTCTGTCGCCACACAAATGGGTAGCCCCGCGCCGAAGCGCTCTAGGCCATCGACGTCCTCCGAACCTCCTTCTCCGTTTCCATCGCCGCCAGCAATGCCGGTGGAGCTGATGGCGGCGCCCGCATCTCCTCAGCCCGACTGGTTACAGGAGACTGTCTGCCTCTTTACCGCCCGCATCGACGAATTAACGCGCCAAATTAAAGATGTCGAAGACGACGTGTCCTCCGCCGTCGAACATGCAAGAGCGCTGGACACAATATCGTGGGATGTATTAAACAATACATCTCTCATCTGTCACCGTCTGGGTATTGGGAGGCTTCCCCAGCTCCCAGCATGGACTCCGTCGGCTACTACTTGTTCGGGTTAAGCTTTGTGGCCGCTCGTCTTGATGCCCTCCACAAGACGATCGCAGAGGTTGCTGGGGTACAGGGCCGCTGGAAGATTGTGCACAGCATCGCTTGTAAGCTCGGTGTGGAGACAGAAGAGGAGTCGCCGCTGCCGTCGGAGGCGGAGGCGGAGCCACCGGAGGATGCGCCGGCCGCGGCGCGCGCGACGGCGGAGGTGGACGAGGCCTCCGAGTAGAATAGGATTAGGAGTAGTTTTGTTCTTGTTTCTACGTGTTTTTCGTCCATGTTTTTTTTACTCTTGTTTGTAATATATGTGTTGGTAGTATGTTAACGTAATATGTCTTTTATGTTCATGAACAATGTGTCTGATGTATTATCGAAAAGTTCTCCTTTTATCGAAAAACATCTCCTTTAACGACGCCAAGTTTTAACCTTTAACCCACTTCGTTCGTGAATCGAAAAACATCTCCAGTCGTGATGTTGTGTTTCTCTTGTTTATTTTATATTTTTTCTTTTCACGTTTTCTCATGTTGTTTTCCTACAAAAATCTGAACAGTCGCGAGACTCGCGATGTTATTATTGCACGGACTGGAACAGTCCGGAAGTTACCCCTATACACGGTGTCATCATTACAATGTCCATAGGACCCACATGTCAGCCCCTGCTACTGCACCTGCAGTACTGCAGGGGATGTGCGGCAGTTCCATGTTGTTTTGCTTTATAATATAGGAGTACTCCGGAGACTCCCAAGAAACCGCAACCTCCAAATACTAGTAGTACACCCTTTGTTTCTCCCAGACAGATTTGTTTCTTCGTCGCTCGTCGCTCATTAATGGCAAACTTCTCCATCGGCCCCCGTCAGTTTTGTCCGCGGCTGATGATCCCAGAAGATGGTGGTCCTCTGAGAAGGACCAGAAGCGTGTGCCACATATCTGGCGAAATCGCGAAGAAAAATGAGGAATATGCGGTTGCGGTCACAAATGAGGTACTAACTCCTGCCCAGCGTAATGAATTTATGGACCAGATAGCAGTGTACATCCAAGATCAGGCAAGAATGCACGTACTAGTTACTTACGGTGCACATCCCCATGGGATTGGCATGTACTACAAGTTAAGAAATAAACTGGAGAGGGATGCTTTGGTCCTAGCAAATCCCCACGTGGTCGGGAATCGGGAGTTCAGATTTGAAAAACATGATGAGGCAAGTCTTAATATGCGTCGTGCTCAGTTTACTAGAAGGTGTTGGATTTTGCTACTTGGTTATCCTATGTATCTAAAGGAGCGAAGGTTTATTGAACAAACCTGCTCCAGTTTTGGCCAGTTGCTTCATTGGGATGAAAATGATCCAAACCCGACTAGGGTCATTCTGCTGGTGATGGTGGATAATCCACTTGACATCCCTCGAAGCCTTGTTCTCAGGAGAGGCAACGAAGTCGGCGGGGAAGGACGTTCATGGACTGTACCAGTTTACGTCCTAGGTCTTGATTTTGTGGACCACCTTTCGGGTGATGAGGAGGACCCTCCGCCTTTAAATGGCAACCCCCACCCTTAACATGGACCAGTCTTGCCTGGTCCTTATCCTGATGATCAAGGTCCTCCGCCTGCTGCCCCAGATGACTTGGGGCAGAATGATCCTGGCGACCAGAATAATGAAGCGTCAGATATGTTATCCACACGGCAGGTAGCATATAATATCCTAATCTTTCTCCTCATATATAGCGTGTTAACTATTTTTTTGTCCCCAAATGATCTAGAAAAATTACTCCAGATTTGATGATGCCATAAACTAATCGCTGCTGAAAACAATGATGGTGGTCCAAGCAAGGTTGTCGTGATGCAGGATGCATGGAGGTAGATCCAAGCAAGGTGGTGGTGCAGGATGATGCATGGAGCTAGCTGACGGACTGAAGGTGCTGCTTGAAGAGATGTGGTGCAGACTAGATGTGCCGATTAGTTTATTTTGTGTTTTTTTATTATGTAAGAGCTAGCACTATCAAATTAATTAGTTTGTTGCCTGGAATGGTACGTTGAACACTATTGTTTGGTTCCGTCGATGTTTATATCTAGTATTTAATCCTTGTTTATATCACTTTGTTGCTGGTTGAAGAGATTTTATGCCTATGCTTTATTTTAATCCTTGTTTATATCACTGTGTTTATATCTAGTAGTACTTAATTACGAACCTGTATAGAAGTAGCAATTTATACAACTTTATTATTAGTGAAGCCAAAATTTATAGAACCTAGATTTTTTAAAGCACATGTGTCACTTCCGGAGGAATCCATTCCTTTAAATTGTCCCGTGAGTTTCCTTTGATGCAAACGGGGCTAAACAAAAGACGAGCGCGCATAGGGGAAACACAACAAGTGCAACATTCATCAGAGACGAGCATGCATATATAGGAGAAACACATCAACATGCCTTATACAAGTCTATTTTATATACAGTACTCCCTTTGTTCACTTTTCATTGGCGTTGGGAGAACTAGGGGTAGCACATCCAAAAGGGGAATGGAGGGAATATAACCCATAGAGTACAACACGTTATGGCAGAACAGGTCATACTCGCGCTCAATCCTACAGTTCTCAGTACAGAAGACGGTCCACTCGTACCACCCTCGCCGGCCGCAGCGGGCAGGCCCCTGGTCCCCCCTGTTGGGCACCGGCAAACGTAATCGTCAATGTCGGGCAGTGCCACTGGTGGCGGTCCCGGAGGAGACCTACGCAGTAACCTCCATCTCACGAAAACGTCGAGCCTCTGCATGGCTTGATTCCGACACCGGCAGCACTCCGTGTTGGTCGTCTTCATCGTGATGGACCCGACCGCGTTGTCGCCGACGTGGGCCTCACCTTCGACCTGCCGGATATACTCGAGGGCGTCGCGGTCCCTGCAGTCGGTGCCGTAGCGGAGCATGGCGAGGATGTAGGCCGCCACCTTGTGGCCGTTCGCAGCCGCTCGGGCAAGGAACTGGGTGCCCCACTGCGCCTGCGCGCGGCCGTAGTTGAAGACGAGGTCGAACCCGGTGACGTAGCACGCATGAGGGTTGCCAATGTTGGCCAGGCGCTCCACGAGGGCGTCGTAGCTCCCGTTCCCGTGTCGTTGGAACCACTCCCAGCTGCTCTCCCGCTCCAGCGCCACGCGCCTGCCCATGGCGGGATCACGGCACGCCGCATGCATGGCCTTGCAGGTGGCGCGCAGACTGGAGAGGTCGTCCATGGGCTGGGTGGAGGTTGCGGCGACCCACCCCGCGATCTGGACCGCAATATCGTGCGGAAAGGGGAACTCCATGGGCTTCGAAGGGAACCAATGAGGGCGCGCGCGACAGAGAGGAAGAGTACGCGTGGAGAAGAGGATGGTGTGTGTGGCGGAGTAGACGATGGTGTGTCGTCTTACTACTCTTTATTAGTATGCGCGGAGAAGACGATGAGACGCCCGATGATTTTTAGTACACGCGGAGAAGAGGGATGGTGGTGTGTGGGCAGTTATTTTCAGCCAATTTTTTTTGTCCCAGCTCAACTTTACTTTCACTGTATGGTCATGTCAGCTGTGTGCTCTGCACATTTTCAGCTACTGTCCTTTGTTGCCGTAGCAACTTGCTGGCATTGAATGGAAAGTGGGAGGATATGTATTGATGAAGGGTGTTAGGGTAATTTTATGTGTTGACTAATGTGCGATTTGAATCCTAAAAATGGAGTTCACTTGGGACGGAGGGAGTATAAGATGGTCACCTGCGCCATCGTCTTTTCCGCACAACCGTTCCAACATCCTCTCTTCTCTCCACAAAACCTAGCCGCGGCTAGTATATAGCAAATGCTTTCGAGCTCGAGCAACCCTCCGCCACCGAGCCCGTCGAGGGACCCGGCCGCCGGTAAGCGGCCACGGCTGGACCCCCCCCCCCCCCCCGCCACCGCGCATGAAGGATACCCTCCTGTTCAACATGGCCCAAGATGTATTTACGGATACATCTCACTCCATGGAACACCCTGGGCTCGGTACCCTTCCACAAAGTACTGGAATGGACACCACGGGCCACTACGTCTTCGGCCTCTCGCACGTGGCCTCTCGTCTCGACTCCCTCTGGGAGACGATGGAGGTCAAGCTCGGCGTCGCGGGTCATCGCAACCTCGTCGTGGCGGCAGTCTTGAGACTGGGTCACCTTCCGCCGCCGGAGCCCGAGGCGCTAGAGGAGGGTCAGGAGCCCGAGGACCCACCCGAGGAGGAGGAGGTGGAGGCTGAGTAGAGTAGTATTTAGGTGTTTTCTTTTCATGTTTTTAGTTGTAGTTTTTCGTTTCCTGTTTTTAGTTGTAGTTTTTCATTTCATGGTTTTAGTTGTAGTTTATCTTTTCTTGTGTTTGTAATATACTCCCTCCATCCAAAGTGACAAGTATTTTGGGACGGAGATACTCCCTCCATCGAAAGGGACAAGTATTTTGGGACGGGGGGAGTAATGTTTTTAAGTTAAATGTACTTGGTGTTCTTGTTCATGGATGTACTATCTGTGCAAAATTAGTTCGAATTTTCCGATCGCCAAACCCTCCTTGTCCCCAAACCGGTGGAGTTGCCAGGAGATCGCCCGCAGCGGGGCCTGTAAAGCGGTCTGTAAAGTAGTAGTAACAGGAAAATGCAACAGGCCGGTAGCTAGGACTGGAAAGAAAAAAGTGAAGACAATACGAGGAAGAAAATGTTTGAAAAAAGGAAGGACAACCGAAATGTTAAACAGGAAATCTTTTCACGGAAATTAATCCAATCATAATCCTCTCAAACATAGGCTCCCTTTGAAGCATAGGATTTGTAAAGGATTTTTAGTTTCCATAGGAAACGTAACACATGAGCTAGGACACTTTGGTAGCCATACTAAAAGAGCTGCTTATCCGCCTCATCCACTTCCCCACGCCGCCAGTAGAATCTCTTCAGCCGCGGGAAGGTGTCCCCCGAAGAGTTCGAGGACACCGAGGAGTGTCCGTCAGAAGAGTCGCCTGATGACGAGGAAACCGGGGAGTTGGGGTGGACCGGTGACGTATAGTCGAGGTAGTGATCCAGGTGGATGATGAGCTCCGTCGTGAGGCCGCCAGGCCGGACCACTGCGACATGGTTGAAAGGTTCCGCCGGCGGCCCGCCGTCACTCCCAGTCCGACCATCACTTCCTGCAAAGAAGGTGGCCATTTTGGCCCGAGGTAGGAGGCTTGGGTCTTTCATCCACCCAACGACCATGCACAGGTCAGCACGCTCCCGGTGGTAAGTGGAAGCATCGAAGTGATCAAAGAGGAAGACGTCTCCCAGAACCTGTCTGATGCCCTCCGCAGACCAGACATGCAGAGGGAGGTTCTCAATGACAACCTGCACGTGGAAGAACCACCCGACGATCGGCACACCGACGCCAAAGATCCATGGCTGGAAGTAGTGGTTATCATCCGGCATGGAGATGATTGCCTTCTCGATGGCGAGCTCCCGATAGTCATCACGGGTGAACCACACCAGGAACTCACCATCCCCAAACGTGGACACGGTGAAAGCCCAATGCGGGATTTCAAGTTGGTGATGGATGGCCAAGGTGATCTCCATGGGCGTCGCCTCGCTGCAACCTCCTCTGGGTCCCAGAACAGCTGCTTGGCGGCGCAAACAGATAAACTCCGTCATCATGAGGTGGTTGTTGACCATGGTGCATTGCCCCTCACGAGGGCACAGGGACGGTGAGCCTGCAGGTACCTGCTCACGTCTAACATGGTTGCGAGGCATGGCGCTGCGACAATAAAGGCAAAGGACTTCTCAGGCAACACACGGGGGCATGGATGGGAATCAGTCGGGAACTTAAGCCTGGAAGCAATAGGAAGGGGTGGTTTAAGAAGGCGAGGATGAAGAGGCCAAACATCAGAAGCAGCTTCCCTTGAGGATATCACGAAAATCCGGTGATAGGACCAGACCTTTCGAGGCCTTCGGCTCTGTGCAAGCGTCATGAATGCGCGAAGGCACAGCTTGAATATAAAGTGAATCAGCGCAGTTTCAGCCCACAAATAACAAGTGGCCCAGCTTTTTCATCTCGCCTGCCTACCTGCTCGTGGAGGGAAATTTTTGTCACGCCGAATGAAGAAGGAAAATAAGAAACAAAAATAATATTTTATTACGGTACCCTTGGACCCGCAACGCCGGCCCCCTCTCCGCAACGCGCTTGTAGGAGCATTCGCCGGCCACCACGATTGTAGGAGCATCCGCCGACCGCCACGCTTGTAGGAGCATCCGCGGGCCGTCACGCTTGGAGGAGCATTCGCCGGCCGCCACGCTTGGAGGAGCATCCGCCGGCCGCCACGCTTGGAGGAGCATCCGCCAGCCGCTACGTTTGGAGGAGCATCCACCGACCGCCAAGCTTGGAGGAGCATCCGTCAGCCGCCACGCTTGTAGGAGCATCCGCCGGCCGCCACTCTTGTAGGAGCACCCGCCGGCCTCCAAGCTTGGAGGACCAACCGCCGGCCGCCACGCTTGGAGGAGCAGCCGCCGGCCGCCACGCTTGTAGGAGAATCCGCCCGCCGCAGTGCGTGGAGTAACAACAGCTAGGTAAAATTGCTCACATAATGTGTTCTTGTACATCTATCCTCTTATGGATAGGCTGGTGGCTGATTGAATTGTAGGAAGCGATGTCAGAAGATAAGACATGGATGGGAAAAGACAGGCATACGATGGAGTGGCAGGATGGAATGAAGTTATTTTTAAATTTTGATTTCAGGGCACTCGTGAAGGAGGAACTATGCCTTGTCCTTGCACGAGATGTCGTAATATTTGCCACAAGACACGCAAGGGAGTTCATTTACACCTGCTCAGAAATGGGATGTTATTGGATTATACTTGTTGGATACACCATGGAGAAATACGAGTTCAGGAAAATATTGCTGAGGAATCAGCAAATAATGAGGAGATAATTTTTGATGATGGTGCTATGCAAAATATGTTGTCCAGTCTACTTAGAGGCACTGATCATGGTGGTACTTCAACAGATGTTGATGATCAAGAAAATGCTATAAACCAGCAGGAGCCAACTGGGGATGCAAAGAAATTCTATGACTTATTAACTGATGCCAAAAAGGAGTTGTATCCAGGTTGTTCGCAGTTGACCCAATTATTCTACATTGTCAGGTTCTACCAGATAAAGTGTCTAACTGGTATGAGCAAAGTAGCTTGTGAGATGTTACTTGAACTATTCTCATTTGCGCTTCCAAAGGGTCACTGCATTCCTAATACACTTGATAAACTTCAGAAGGTTGTTCGTGACCTCAGGCTGGACTACCAAAGGATTGATGCATGTGTCAATGACTGTGTGTTATTCCAGAAGGACTATTCTCTGCTGAATAGTTGCCCAAAATGTGGTGAATTAAGATGGAAAAATAGTACTGCTGGGGATGCAAGAGAGGCTTTACCTTGTGGAAAATCCAAGAAGCTTCTAGCACGCAAGATTCTACGTTACTTCCCTCTTATTCCCCGTCTACAAAGGTTTTATATGGGAGAATCAACGACATCAAACATGCGCTGACACAAAGAAGGTCGTGCTGATGTTGGAATATTACGTCATCCCGCCGATTCGAAAGCATGAAAGCATTTTGATAGCATTCACCCAAATTTCTCATCTGATCCTCGCAACATAAGACTTGGGCTAGCATCTGATGGTTTCAATCCTTTTGGAGTAATGAATGTTTCTTACAATACATGGCCTGTGATTCTAATCCCTTATAATCTACCACCTTCGTTGTGTATGAAGCAATCTTATTGGGTGATGTCAATGATAATTCCTGGGCCAAAGTCACCTGGAAACAACATTGATGTGTATCTGCAGCCTTTGATTGACGAGCTACTGAAATTATGGTCTAATGGTGTTGAAACGTATGACAGTTTAAAGAAAGAGACATTTGTCATGCGAGCTTCTTTATTGTGGACAATAAATGATTTTCCAGCATATGTAATGCTATGTGGATGGAGCACAAAAGGGAAGCTAGCATGTCCATACTGCCATATAAACACTGATGCCTTCTAGTTGAAATATGGACGAAAGCATTGTTACATGGGTCATCGTCGTTTCCTACCTCAGGATCACAGATGGCGTTGAAACAAAGGTTCTTTCAACAACAAGGTAGCGAATAGAGAGGCTCCAACATCACTCTCTGGTGACGAAGTACTCCAACAATACGAGTATTTTGATCAAGTGAGTTTTGGACTGACGAATAATAAGAGAAAGCACACCGAGGAAAATAGATGGCATAATTGGAAGAAGAAAAGTATATTTTTTGACCTCCCTTATTGGAAGACATTGCTAATAAGGCATAACTTGGATGTCATGCACATTGAGAAAAACATTTGTGATAGCATATTGGAGACATTGCTTGCTATGGATGGTAAAACAAAAGATAGTCTACAAGCTCGTCTTGATATGAAGGATATGGGTATACGGCCAGATCAACATCCGAAGTTCATAAAGAGCAAGTACACATTCCCACCAGCATTATATACTTTGGGCAAAGATGAGAAGACCACCTTGTGCAAGTTTTTGGGGAATGTGAAGGTGCCCGATGGTTATGCCTCAAACATCAAGAGATGTGTGGACATAAAAGCATGTAAGGTATCGGGTCTAAAAACTCATGACTGCCATATTATATTTCAGAAGCTCCTTCCTATTGCAATATGTAACATATTGCTTGAAAAGGTTGTTGCACCTTTAATTGAGTTTAGCACATTCTTTTCTGGAATTTGTTCTAAAGAATTGGCAGAACCAGATTTAGACAAGATGAGCAAACAAATTCCTGAAACAATTTGTAAGCTTGAGATGTTGTTTCCTCCCGCTTTCTTTGATATCATGGTACATCTTCCAACCCATCTTGCCGAAGAAGCATGGTTGGGTGGACTTACAGATGGATGTATCCAATTGATAGGTACCTTGGTACATTGAAGAGGTATGTACGTAACAAAGCTCACCTGGAGGGTTCTATAGCTGAGGGATATATTGTCGAAGAGTGTATGACTTTTTGTAGTCAGTTTTTTGATAACATTAGCACCAAGCGTAATAGGCCAAAACGTCATGAAGCTGCAGCTACAAATGAACCTTCTGTTGATAATTCTAACATATTTACAGAAGTTGATAATTCTAAAAAAGGGTATAAATGGGACCAACTTACTATGGTGGAACTACATAACATCAGACATTACCTTATTACTAATGTTGAAGAGGCCGCTCCATGGATCAAGTAATAATGTATAACTCAGATGTTGTATACTATATATATGGCTTACTGTAGATAGCTAATTTAACTTTGTAGCCTTTTCAGTGAGCATATTGAAGAAATGAAAAAGATTCATTCTCGTGATGTTGATAAACGCCATAGAGATAAGTTTGTTGATTGGTTTCAGAAACGAGTAAGTACATGCAAGTTTGCACTTTGATGAAATATTGAACAAATATGTGTTCTGAAATTGGTTTGTCGTCGATAACCCCTGTTATACTAACGTGTACATATTACGATATTACACAAAGAAGGCAAAGCAACCGATTATCTGTATGCATTATCTAGAGGACCTGATCATCGGGCACGTTTTTTTAGTCGGTTATTCATCAATGGCTTCTTCTTTCGAACTGCAGATGTGGAAAAGGATTTACGGACCCAAAACAGTGGTATTGTTGTTCGGGGCACTGATCATAATTGGTTTGGAGTAATCAAGAAAATCATTGCTGTTGATTTTGAAAAAAATCAAGAGGTTCTGTTATTTCAGTGTGAATGGTTTGATCGGCCTTTTGGAAGCAGTCAGAACCAAAGCAGAGGCTACAAAAAGTATCAATACGGAATGATAGATGTTGACACTACTCTGTTTCGATTCCAGTATGAGCCTTACATTCTAGCCCCCCAAGCAGAACAAGTTTTTTATGTTCCAAGTGTGAAGCATCCTAAATGGGCTACAGTTGTTAAAACAAAGCCACGGAACCTTTTTGCCATGCCCCCTGGAGACAGTGAAAATAATGTGACTGAGACGACGGAGGCTGAGACATTTCATGATGATCTGCTTACTGATGATATCAATAATGAGAATACGACCGCATGGGCTAGGAATGACATTGAGGGAGCCAGCGGTAATGCTTCCACTCTTATAATGACAACGTCAGGTGATCGGTTTGAGGTAGATGGAGTTGCATCAGAAAATGAAGACGATGACGACGACGATATATATACCAATGATGGTCATGTAGCTCCATTGTGGGGGGACGACAACGAAGATGATGATTTTTAGTATAATTAAGTACGTGAAGCTCCACAATGAATTCATCCGTCCGAACCCGACATTTATTTTTCAGTTATTTATATTTTCTACCCGAAAAGTATCTGATACCCGATATTTCGGTCTTTTCAGTTCCGGTCTCGGTTTTATCGGTTTCAGTTTTTCGGTCTCGGTTTATTTGCCCACCCCTAATTTACGTAGTAGTAGCATATATATGGGATATACATATTTCTCCTGCATGTTTTTTTTTTGCAAACTATTTAGTGATATATCCTATGTGCATATTACATATGTAAAACTAATGTAAAGTATAAAACTTTTTCAAAGGGAAGTCTTAGGTTTCGTCAAATCTATCTTTCAGATTTACGCAATTTTGATCTATTTTAACAATACAAGAATTGTACTTTTAGATTCACCATGAAAATATTTCCATAATATACAATCTAGTACTACATGTTAATGAAGTTAATAAATTACATATAAATCATTTGTCAAAGGTAATTAGTTCGACCAAAATAGAAATAGAGTTGAGTTGGGGCAGAGGAAGTATTATACGTTGTTGTTTGCCGCATAAGGTTTCGTCCTTCGTTCAAGCCGTAGCCATTTGTACAGGCGGCTGATGCGACTGGGCGTACCGAGCTTACGTGCGCGCCAGTCACCGAGGCGCCTTAGACGCGCGCAACACATGCGTTGAAATCACTTGCGGTACTGCAGGTGCAGTAACAGTCACTGACATGTGGGTCCGGCTAGCTGTGGGGCTCACATGTCAGTGACTATTACTGCACCTGCAGTACTGCAGAGGTTATGCATCCCTCATGCGCATCTTTGAATTCAATTGGAACCGCTCCGCGTCCCATCACCGCTTTACCGTGAATCACTGTGGATTGTCTTAAAGGCAGGCCCGACTCTGGACCTAGGCGGGCGGAAATAAATTTTTTGCGGCCCTACCGCGCAACGTCGCCTGCCGTGCCCCCGCCGCCGCGCCCCCGGCTACGCTGCCGGCCCGTCGCCCCTGCGCCACCACCGCCGGCCCGCCCCTGACTCGAGAACGGATCGAGGGGAAGGCTCATCGCCCATAGCGGTCGTGTAGCTTGCGTCCCCTGGCAATGAGCCTTCTCCTCATCCGTTCTCGAGTTCGCGGCGGCCACGGCACTGATTCTACCCTGCTTCTGGACTGAGGACGCTGATGATCCGCAACATACTTTTAAATATGCTTGCTGCTAGCCGTTGTTGATGCGTTAATACCTGATGTTTTACATCGTTGAGTATGTTGCGGATCATCAGCGTTGTTAGTCTAGCACTGAGTCGTCAGGAGGCAAAAAGTAATGAACATCATTGATCAGCACTGCGCCGAGGAGAACGCGAAAATTGCAGTTGGCTGCGTCAAGTCAGTTTTACGATTTTATCCACGTTCCATTTGACTTCAAGTACCACACCTATGCTTTGAAATATATGATTATACTAATTAAGCTCCGGTCTTTTACTGGTTGATACTTAACCTCGTTTGTTGCATTAGCCAAGGTCCGAGGCCAACAAGGGCTACTGCTTTGTCAACGTCACATCGCCAGATGCGGCGTTCTGGCTGTGGACGAAGCACCTGCATGGCTTCCGTTGGAAGGTGAACGACTCGCGGAAGATGTGCGAGGTCGACTACGCCAACATCCAGGTATGTCGCCGTCCGCTGCCATCGTTTTCCATTGCGCTGCCGTTGCATGGTGTTCACCTGCCGCTGCTCGTCATCCTTTCGCAGGGTCGGGATGCGTTGGTGGCCCATTTCTCCAAGTCATGCTTCGACTGCGAAACTGAGGAGTTCCTGCCAGTGTGGTTCAGCTCGCCACAGAAAGTGAACGACTCGCGGAAGATGTGCGAGGTCGACTATGCCAACATCCAGGTACGTCACCGTCCACTACCACTATTTTCTATTGCGCCGCTGCTGCAATGTGTTCACCTGCCGCTGCTCGTCATCCTTTTGCAGGGTCGGGATGCATTGGTGGATGCAGTCAGATGGTTGCTCTTGCAGGTGTATGGTAATTACGTGAGTGTTTGGTCGGGTCATGTGGTTAGTCCACGATGCACCCTAAACCCGGTGTTGAGGCCGTGTATTTGTCATTTGTGCGTACACTCTAGTGACATGTGACAAAGTGCTCAGTCATCAATTGCGTTTGGTTTGACGTCGAAGTTCGATTGGAGATAGATCATCCATTTCTTTATGTCTTGGATCATCCAAATTAACATTTGGTTGGATGGACTGGACGATCCAATTTTTCGTTGGTAGGTTGGATGAAACTTGATTGACATTATTGAATCATCAAAGTTGATAATTTCATAATATTATTCGTGCGCATGATGATCGATCGTGCACGCCGAGCGTCGAGTTATTCGGATCGCTGAGCAAAGTTCGGACGTGGATTTCGTGTGTGCCCGTGCGCCCTGCAAGATTCGGTGCGCTCGCGTACGTGGAAATCATCAGGGCAGGGTGGTACAGTCGCGGGAACCGTGCAGTGCGCCCTTGGCTGTAAGATTTGGAGAGTGAACATACGTGGCAACCATCTGGAGATGCAACTTCGGTGCTCCCGTTTGTGCTTGCATGCGTACTCCGCACTTATGTGTCATCATCTAATTGGTTGAAGTTAAATCAGACATTATGTTAGGTAAATAAAACTATAAAAGGGCCAATAAAATCATGACACTTAAGTAGGAGCACGCATGGAAGCACTGAATGGGAGTATACAAGCCGTGTCCTCGGATGCAACTTCATGTAGCTCCATCCTAATGCAACGATTGTGGTCCCGTGGCGATAGATCCTAACGCCACGAACCAGTGAATCGTGGCAAGACATCCTAATACAACGATTGTGTTTCGTTGCATTAGTATCCTGACACCATGAAAAAGTGAATCGTGGCCACACATCCTAATTGCTACAATTGGGGTCCGTGGCCATTGATACTAACGCCACGAACCAGAGTATCGTGGCAACACATCCTAATGCAACGATTGTGTTTCTGGCGATAGATCATGTAACGCCACGAACCAGTAATTCGTGGCAACAGATCCTAATGCAGTGATTGTGGTCCCGTGGTGATAGATCCTAACGCCACGAACCAGTGAATCTGGCAAGACATCCTAATACAACGATTGTGTTTCGTTGCATTAGTATCCTGACGCCACGAAAAAGTGAATCATGGCCACACATCCTAATTGCTACGATTGGGGTCCATGGCCATTGATACTAACGCCACGAACCAGAGTATCGTGGCAACACATCCTAATGCAACGATTGTGTTTAGTGACGATAGATCCTGTAACACCACGAACCAGTAACTTGTGGTAACATATCCTAATGCAACGATTGTGGTCTATTGCATTAGCATCCTGACGCCACGAACTAGTGAATTGTGGCAAGACATCCTAATGCAACGATTGTGTTTTGTTGCATTAGTATCCTGACCCCACGAAAAAGTGAATCGTGGCCACACATCCTAATTGCTACGATTGGGGTCCGTGGCCATTGATACTAACGCCACAAACCAAGTATTGTGGCAACACATCCTAATGCAACGATTCTGTTTCGTTGCATTACGGTCCAAATGCAACTGTTTGCTGATTCGTGGCAACAGATCCTAATGCAACGACTGTGTTTCGTTGCAACAAAGCTGTAACGTCACGAACCAGTAATTCGTGGCAACAAATCCTAATGCAATGATTGTGTTCCGTGGCAATAAAGTTGTAATGCCATGAACCAGAGTATCATGGCAATACATCCTAATGCAACGATTCTGTTTCGTTGCATTACGGTCCAAATGCAACTGTTTGCTGATTCGTGGCAACATATCCTAATGCAACGACCGTGTTCCGTGGCAATAAAGTTGTAACGCCACGAACCAGTAATTCGTGGCAACAGATCCTAATGTAACGATTGTGTTCCGTGGCAATAAAGTTGTAACACCGCGAACCAGTAATTCATGGAAACAGATCCTAATGCAACGATTGTGGTCCGTGGCGATAGATCCTGTAATGCCATGAACTAGTAATTCGTGGCAACAAATCCTAATGCAACGATTGTGGTCCGTTGCATTAGTATCCTGACGCCATGAACTAGTGATTCGTGGCAACAGATCCTAATTCAACGATTATGTTTTGTTGCATTAGCATCCTGACGCCACGAAAAAGTGAATCGTGACCACACATCCTAATTGCTACGATTGGGCTCCGTGACCATTGATACTAATGCCACAAACCAGAGTATCGTGGCAACACATCCTAATGCAACGATTCTGTTTCGTTGCATTACGGTCCAAATGCAACTGTTTGCTGATTCGTGGCAATAGATCCTAATGCAACGACTGTGTTCTGTGGCAATAAAGCTGTAACGTCACGAACCAGTAATTCGTGGCAACAGATCCTAATGAAACGATTGTGTTCCGTGGCAATAAAATTGTAACGCCACGAACCAGTAATTCGTGGCAATAGATCCTAATGCAACGATTGTGGTCCGTGGCGATAGATCCTGTAACGCCACGAACTAGTAATTCGTGGCAACAGATCCTAATGCAACGATTGTGGTCCGTGGCGATAGATTCTGTAACGCCACGAACCAGTAATTCGTGGCAACAGATCCTAATGCAACGATTGTGTTCCGTGGCATTAGCATCCTGACGCTACGAACTAGTGATTCGTGGCAACAGATCCTAATGCAGCGATTGCGGTCCGTTGCATTAGCATCCTGACGCCACAAACTAGTGATTCGTGGCAACAGATCCTAATGCAACGATTGTGTTCCGTGACGATAGATCCTAGTGCCACGAACTAGTGAATCGTGGCAAAAAGCCAAGCTTACTGCAACGATTTAGTATTCGTTGCAGTACAATCGTTGCAACAGGTCATAATCCTTGTAGTGTCCCATGTTAAAATTCTCCGGAATCGATGGGAATCATCAAAACAAAATCGACTTCAGAATGTGTCAGGGTGCTGCACCACTATATTGGGCCATTGGGCCTTGTATCAAGTCTACATCTCTTATTTTCGTGTCTTAGGGTTAGGTAACGACCCCAACACCTCCTTGAACGTCCTTCCACCTATATATACTCCATAGTAGCCGCCATAAACAATTGGGTTTTGCTTATATTAATAATATCGCCGTTTATCAGTTTGTGAAACCACAATTCAGCAATTTAAGATTGCTTCTTCTGCGTTCTTGCTCGTGTTCTCGGTTGCACTTGCAGGGATTAGCTTTCTTAGCGAGGTCAATCGTGTGCAACACGGTTGATAACCAATGGAGCGGTGGTGTAGTGATTGCAGGAGTTTTTCGTGTTCTACTCGAGAGCGTCAGATCATCAACATCGAGATCTCCATCAATTGACTTATCCATTACCTTTCTAAAAATCGGGCTTAAACCTTTTCTTATCAGGGAGATTGCAGATCCTTCTTTTCAGCTACTTGAAGACCTTATGGAGTGCTCTCTGTCCAAGTGAATTACCCCACGGCTCACTCCGACTGGCAACGATAAGGGCGCAGAGATAGCAACTAGACTAGCCACTGCCAAAGAGAGGGGGCAATCAACTCCAGAGTTGAGGGTGATGTTAATTTCCTCATGAACCATCGGAGAAGTTTCACGTAAGAGTGAATCCGATGACTTGGCAGACTTGCAATGACTCATCTTTTGATCTTCACCTTTGCATCGAAAACACCTGGTGTTATTTTTGCACCTTGAAGCAATGTGATTGAATTAGAAACAGATGAAAACAGCGGCCAATAAAATCCGCATACAGGGACTTGGCACCTTTGACGCTGGAAGCGATCACTTGTCTTAGTTAGACATTCATCGAGCTATGTAGAGAATCAACACATGTAGCTCCGTAGGTGAGAGGAAAAGAGACTAATTGCCTATTTGGTTACTAACTAATTTTATCATATCATCTTGGCTAAGGTGATTAAGTAATCTTATCATACTTTTGTGATAACAAAATTGAAGCTTAGGTAAAATGTGATAAAAAGTTCTATCTATGATATGCGAATCAAGTGAGACAGAAGTTAATTAGACTTAACTGTGACTAGAAACAAACGCTGACTAAAGTCTATGACTGATTAAGTTTATGTAACACCCACTCTTTTAGGAAAAAATGTGTAAACAAATTCTTTTACACGAGATAAAAATATATTTTCTTTGGAATAAAATTCATATAAGGCAATTGCATCATGTGATTTGATTGAGTGAAATTTTTTTGAAATTTAAATTCGCTAGAATTTTTGGTTTTTAAATTCAAATTATAAAAGAGAAGAAAAAGAAAACAGAAAAAAAAAGAAAAAGAAAAAAGGAAAAACTTACCTGGGCCGCCAACCGTGCCTCCGGCCCATTTCCCTTTTCACCCGGCCCGCTCCACCCGCGACGCGCCTTCCCCCTCTCTGCCAGCCGGCCCCGCCTGTCATGAGCTTCGTCCCCGCCGCATCGCGAGCGCGATAACCCTCGCGCACCTCACCGCCGCATTACCCCTGTTCATTGTCGGTCGTTTCTCTCGGTGAGATCCTCTCGTCCCCCTCTACCTTTTGCGCAAGTTATATGTGTCCCTTAGTGTGTGTAGCGCGTTTTGGGGTGCCGCCGGCGAGATAGCCGTCGCGCGCGCGCCGCCGCCCAGCGCCTCCGCTTCTGTCGTTCGAGGCGACGTGGCCCTTTGTCAGCCGTCCATTTTGGTTGAAAGGTCAAGATTAGATCCTAGAATACCCCTTCAGCCGTTTAAATTCAAGCCATGCACTTTAAATCCAACGACCCACGTTCAAATGCCCTTAACTGTTGGTATATTAGCAGAGAACCCCCTGGACTTTTTAAATTGTTTATAGATTGGTCCAAAAATCTATAAAATCAACCCTAGACTTTCTGGAAATTAGGAATTTACTGTGCAATAAAGTAAAAATTGTTTTAAAGCCCCTGGAATATTAGAAAATAGCAAATAAATACTGGAAAATTGTAGAATGACCCCTGGACTTTATAAAAATTGTTTTTAGCCTCTGGAAATAGTTCTGATTTTGCAGAAAAGCCCCTATTAATTATAGAAATTAAATAAAAACCCCTGAACTCTATAAAATGATATAAAAACAGATTTAACAATGTTTTTAATTTATTTTCAGTTCTGTATATTTATATTAAATTAAATTAAATTGCTTATTTAATCATAAAATATTTTTTAAGTGTATTTAATTCATAAAAATTGATTTGCACATAGGAATAATTATTAAAAATGGTGTAAAAATTGTAAAATGCACATTTTATGTTATAAATTTATTTTAAGCATATTTAGCATGAGAAAACTTTCTAGAAAAATAGTAATAGGTTTCAAATAAATATAAAAATTGTATAAAAATTGCTAAAAATATGTTTTACTCAAATTATTTCATTTAACTTCAAATTTTCAATAAATGGCTTATGTTTATAATTTAAATTAACCATAAAATCACTTTTTGCGTAGGAATTTAGGTTTATTTGAAATGTTTGTATTTTATGTGTTCTTATTATATGTTATTATTTTCATTGTGCATCGTCGTAAACTAGAGTCGGGACCATAACCGACATTTAATCTGCAAGAGCAGCAATTTCGCGTCGACCACCAGACTCAATTTGGAGGCAAGTTCCTTGACCATCTTGCACCATTTTTTATTAAGTTTTAGTTAGATGCATGCTAAATTAAAATATGAATTCTATGCTATGTTTCCCTAGTTATTCTCCATTATTCCTTGTCGCTTGGTTTGGGTGTTTTACTATTAATTAGTTCACGCTTATCATGCTTAATTAAATATGGTCAACTTATCTACATGATATATTTGTATTTCTTTGATTCATGAAATGTTGGCAAATATGAATTTAGTATAAAAGAATCTGATAGGTGGTTTTGTACGGATTGGTGCATGCGTGCACAAGACCTTGGTTTGGGGCTTGACACCTATGAGATTCTAAGGACCAGTTTATGGAGGAAGTTGCTAAGCCTTTTATTATCACCACATAATTGTATATGGGACAATTTGGTTTAGTAATTTGGTCTCTCCTGATGTAGCATAGGTAATTGAACGGGCGGGGAATGAGTTTAGAATTCTGCCTTGAGATCCACATGGCTCAAGAGGGGACTTCTCCCTAGCGGAGAGAAAATAGACTCCAGGTGTCAGAGCGGTGAAACCTTAGAGTATCATTGCAAGTTGGGAGAATCATCGAAAACACCTCGTAGTGATCTCCTGGCCACATACCTACGGAAGTGTGTAATGTGGTTAGCTACCACGAGCATCAGGGAGGTTTACCTTAGTCCACCTGACAACAGGAGATGAAATCACAATCTGTGAGTAAATGATACACACTCTGTAGAGTCTTATCAAACTGTCTAGACAGCCGTGCTCACGGACACGAGCGGCTTGGAACCAAATTCATAATTAGCACATGGTTAAATAATGGATGGTTTGAGCTTGGACTTACGTTAATTTTGGGATGTTGGTTGAGATTTCACTTAGATGTAGGTGCTTAACAACATTTAGAGTAAGTTTTAATTGCTATAGTGCTCTACCTATTATTTGCCATCCTTGTTATGAGCCTCATGTCATAACTTCCCGACTTGCGAGTACCGTTGGTACTCAAACTTGTTAGTTGCATATTTCTCCCAAGTCTATGAAGACGAAGACGTGGAGAATCAGGACTTCTATGGAGATCCTGATGAGATATTCTAGGCTGGCGCTCTCTCGTGCAATGTCTGTGCTTGAAGCTCTTTTACTTGATTTCCGCTGCTTATGTACTTTTTTTTTAGACCTGGAAGATCATTTATGTAATAAAGTGATGTACTTAAATATGATATTATTTATAGTATTTCACTTTCGTCTACACATGTATGAGTTGAACTGATCCTAACATATATGTGGAAAGTATTTGGTCACTTTTTAATACGAGGTGTGACAGTTTAAGCGTGGCAACTTGAGGATGTAATCTAAACAAGGCCCTAAACACGAACATCTACGTCGCCACCGTTGTATAGCATCCAAAGGAAAGTAAAAAAAAAAACCCTCCAAAATCAACGCCTAACTCGTGCCAGATAGATCCATGCCGCCCGCTTCGCCACTCCTGTAACCTCCCGTCCTTCTCCCTCCCGTTTCTCCACTCCGAATCCTGCGAGGGCACCGCCTCTGCTCTCCCCGGCCCCGGCAACCGCCGCCGGCTCGGGCGCACTCTCTTCACGTCGCCCCGACCGCACCCGCGGCCATGGCGCAACCGCTCGTCGTGAAGAAGGACGACGACCTCGACGAGGAAGGTGAGTATGCGTGCGCGCGAGAGGGTGCCTCTCTTCCCCTCCGCTCTCTCTCCGCAGCCCGTGCGCGAGCCGGTTGTGCTTGCGCGTGCGCGCGTGCATTTGCTCAGATCTGCGCCTGCCGGAAGCTAGATCTGGCGCGATCCGCTCGGGATCGCCGCCGCACCTCCGTGACCATTGCGCTCGATCGATTAACCCACCGCTTGCTTGCTTGACACCGCTGCAGAGTACTACTCACCGTTCCTCGGCATCGAGAAGGGCGCTGTGCTGCAGGAGGCCCGCGTCTTCCACGACCCCCAGCTTGACGCGCGCCGATGCTGCCAGGTGCCTGCCTGCGCCCGCCCAACGGCATTTCACCTATACCTCCGCCTCGGGATCTCCCCATCCGTCCAATGGTGTGCGTTAATGCCCTATGATTTCTGATGGTTTTTGTCTGTATCCGTATATAGGTCATCACCAAGCTCCTGTACCTGCTCAACCAGGGCGACACCTTTACCAAGGTACAGTAGCATATACTTCATCCCTCCTCGATCATGATTCATCATTTACAATCAACTTGCTTCTTTTAGTTAGTAATAACGTTGATCACGTACATTTACCTGAAGCTTCATGTACTCTTGACGTATTTAAATTTTTCAAAAGTATATTTTGTTTTTGTTTTTTGAAGAAGCTGGTACTTACTAAGTTTGTTTAACACCTTCTCTCCTTAATAACACTAGTAGAGTAAATAAATTAGGTGGTGCATATTCCAAAGTACAATTGGGGATCTAAGACCAACACATAGCTATGGTGGGATTGTAATTTTTTCAATACTTCTGGGAAGTTCTGGATGTGTGCTATGTGATAGGTACATGAGTGTGGATAAATATTTCAGGTGGAGGCTACAGAGGTCTTCTTTGCAACGACCAAGTTGTTTCAGTCCAAGGATGCAGGGCTTAGGAGGATGGTGTACCTTATGATCAAGGAACTCTCTCCTTCAGCGGATGAGGTTGGTGAATAATGATTTATACATTGTGAATCCATCCATTCAGTAGAGTTTGGGAGTGAATCTTTTCTTTTTTGTTGTTGTTGTAGGTTATCATAGTAACCAGCTCCTTGATGAAGGACATGAACAGCAAAACTGATATGTACCGTGCAAATGCTATTCGAGTTCTTTGTCGCATCATTGACTCAACTCTTCTCACCCAAATCGAGAGGTATTTGAAGCAAGCCATTGTGGACAAGAATCCTGTTGTTGCCAGTGCAGCCCTTGTTAGTGGCATCTACTTGCTTCAGGTATGTGATGTGATATTTGCTCTTACTGTACTTCATGTCACTGGCAGCTTTCGAACCCCTATAGTTAAGTTATGCACTGTGCACAGACAAGTCCAGAAGTTGTGAAAAGATGGAGTAATGAGGTTCAGGAGGCCGTCCAGTCGAGATCTGCTCTTGTTCAGTTCCATGCCCTTGCTCTTCTTCACCAAGTAAGTTCGGTATTTGGTGCTTCTTCGAAGTAGGGTAGACATATCTAAGCTATGCTTTTAGTTGATTGAATGATATACAGTTCGGTGTTGGTCTGTTGCCTCTTGGGCAGCAAAGAGTATTATGTTAAAGCATATATTGTTTGCCAAACCCCAAACTTATATTTTCATCCATTTGACATTTCAGATTAGGCAAAATGATCGATTGGCTGTCAGCAAGCTCGTCACTAGTTTAACCAGGGGTTCAGTTCGCTCACCTCTGGCACAATGCCTACTTATTCGATACACTAGCCAGGTATGTTATCTAATTCTGCAGAGCTATATTTAAATCGTAGTATCTGAAACCTATTGCGTTCACAGGTGATTAGGGAGTCTGGTGTGAGCCAAGGTGGAGATCGTCCTTTCTTTGATTTTCTGGAGTCCTGTCTCCGGAACAAAGCAGAAATGGTCATACTTGAGGCTGCAAGAGCAATAACTGAACTAAATGGTGTCACAAGCCGTGAGCTTACCCCTGCAATTACTGTGCTGCAGTTGTTCTTGAGTTCATCCAAACCTGTTCTCAGGTTTGCTGCTGTCCGCACGCTTAATAAGGTAAATTTATCAACAAAATGTATATTTAGCACATTACAACTAGGACATTGATTTATGCATAGTTGCCAATATATTTGGATGTCTATTATTTTTCATCACAAATCTGTAATGATTTAGAAATATCTTATTCCGTTTCATATTAGTGTGTATTTCAGCTTGCACATGTTTTTCTGAATGAACTGCCTAAGCTATTGAGCCCTAAAGTATAAAACTTTGACAGAATCTTGAGGAAAAATCAACATTAGTTAATAAGTACTGACAGTTTGTTTACCATGGCATTCAGTTTGTGTTTATTCATTTAGTAGGCTCATATGATATAGCACTGTTTAAAAGGTGTCGCCATGGCCGGTTGACTCACCTGGCCACCGCCTCCTCCCAGACTGCTGCCTCCCAGACCGTTCCCATGCTGCCGCCGATGACCCGATGGGCTCAATGGCTGGTCACCTAGGCATCCAGGCGCCCTTTTAAAAGTTAAAACACTAATACAGTTGGAAAATAAACATATTTCCATGGTTGATATTGGCCAGTTGCATATACATGTAATAAATTCAACATGCTTCAATACAGTGTTGTCCAGGCGTCGCCTAGGCGACGCCTAGGCGTCCAGTCGGTCCAGGCCGGACGCCATGGCCGGTCGCCTCGCCTGGCCGCCGGGCGCCGCCGCCGTCCGCCGCTCGCCGCCGCCGGGACAGGCCGACAGAGGCGCGCCGCCGAGGGGGGAGGGGGAGGAAAAGGGAGCCCAGCCGTCTGCGGCGCAGGCTAGACGCGAGGTGGCGGCCGGATCGGCCTCTCGGAGAAGAAGAAAGTGGCGGCCGATCGGGTTGGGGACCTGGAACGGTAGTTTTAGGGAGCTTTAGGGTTTCTAACCGTTATTGGGCCTAATGGGCCTTAAAATGTACCCCTTCGTCTCCGCCTCCGCCTGTTCCGCTTCATCCCCGACGCGGCCACCACTCTGCTCCAAGCCGCCGCCGCCATGGCTCCCCTGCTCCGGCCGACGACGCCACCAACTCCTCTGACCCGAATCTCTGTCACTGTCGGATGCTTTGCCTCGGGCCGCCACCTCCCCTGCTATCCTCTCCTGGCTGTTGCCGCCTGGCCAGACGCCTAGGCGGTCGCCTGGGCGTCCAGTCGCCCCGTAGGCGCCTAGTCGTCTGGGCGCCGTTTTACAACATTGCTTCAATAACCGTTTCATTTATTTTTTGGTTGTATGGTGGTTTATGAGTACATTGAAATCAGCTGATCCTTCACTTGGACATGTGCATGCCTTGGGTTGTCTGACTGAACTGATGTCTTGTCCTTGATGCAAGATCAGCTGCTACAGGACACATATTTTGACAAGTCATAAAGCTGATATCCTTTTTTAAAACCTAGCTGATATCATTTTCCAGTGCCACATAATTTTTTCCCTTTTTCCTTTTAATTTGTTCTGTGACCATAGGTTTCATCACTTCATTTGAAACTGGAAGCATCTATTCGAGCATTGTCTTCTCGTAAGGATTCATTCCCCTTGTGGAAAGCTTGAGCCATGAGCCATTTGGAATAATGTTTTTTATGAACCCCCTCCACGGATTTCCATCCCTTTATTTGGAACTGGAAGAACCTTTTCCAGCATGATTGGTCCTGTTGTGAAAATTCATTTCCCGTTATGGAAAGCTTGAACCATTTGTAAAATTGTTTTATGACCCCCATTTAGCGGCTGGCTTTAACAAGTTTCTTTACTGCTTGTATGAAATTGAGTGCTTATGGAATTTGGCAAGATTCTTTCTTGATCACTTTTTTTTGACTGATTGCTACAGGTTGCATCTATCCATCCTTTGGCCGTCACAAATTGTAACATAGACATGGAGAGCTTAATCTCTGATCAGAACAGGAGCATTGCAACTCTTGCGATTACAACTTTACTGAAGACAGGCAATGAGTCAAGTGTTGATCGTTTAATGAAACAGATGACTAACTTTATGTCAGACATAGCTGATGAATTCAAGATTGTTGTGGTAGAAGCAATAAGATCCTTGTGCCTGAAGTTTCCCCTTAAATATCGCTCACTGTATGTATATTTGTATTTGTTCTTGCACAAATATCTTTTTGATTTCTTTACTAGCTTTTCAATGGAGCTTTAACTTCCATATGTGCAGAATGAACTTCTTGAGCAACATCCTACGAGAAGAGGGTGGGTTCGAATATAAGAAAGCTATAGTGGACTCAATTATCATACTAATTAGAGATATCCCTGATGCAAAGGAAAGTGGTTTATTTCACTTGTGTGAATTCATAGAAGACTGTGAGTTCACCTATTTGTCCACTCAGGTAATAAGTGTCAGACTCTGTATTATGTTGAGTGTGTGTTTAGGCATGTGTGCCTTATTGGGCCAATGACCCATGTACCTAGCCCACTAGGGCTTTTTATGTAACCCTTTGATTCTCAATCAGGGCTAATTCAGTCAATCACTTCCAATATGGTATCAGAGCGGAGGGTGGTACACTGGAGGCTCAGCGCGAGAGCAGGCCAGTGTGCTAGACCGCGCACATTGATGATAGACATGTACGAGATCAGTGAAGTGAGATGTCGGGGTTGCACATGGTGCAACTGAAGGCGTCGGGGACACCTGAATTGCGGAGTGCACGGTAGGTGCCGTTGGTGACGTCGAGGTCGCGCGTGATGTAGCAGGGGACGTCGGAGACACCAGATGCCACACAACGCACGGTAGGTGACGTCGGGACCGGTGTGGCAACCTGCATATGTTGCTGATAGACATGCACGGGTCCACGAAGCGAGAAACTGGGGTCGTACGTGGCGCAGCGTAAGGCGTCGAGGATGTCGAAAGCGTGCGTGGCGTGACAGGTGGCACCAGAGACATCGGGGCCGCGTGTGGTGGTGTTGGGGACGCCTGTGGCACAGCAGGGGGTGCCAGGGCCGCGCGTGGCGCAGGAGCGGTAGGGTCGCGTGTGCGCAGCAGGGGGCGCCAGGGCCGCACGTGACGCAACAAGGGGACATTGGGACCAGGGTGGCGCGACGAGAGGTGGTGGTGTGGGGGACCTACAGGGGGAAAAGGCAGAGGTAGCTGTATAGGAGCAGCCTCGTGGCCAGTTGATAAAAGAGGATCCAACTCGGTGGCAAAGTCAGAGGAGGAGGTGGAGAAAGGGAAGGACTCGTTGAAGACGACGTGCTGAGAGATCAAGATGCGGTGAGTGTTGGAATTCCGGGGCTCTCAATTTAGCAACGCGGGATTGTTAATCTGGGAGGTATATTATTACAATGGGGTTGGGCTCATTATATAGCCCGATTACATGCAATCTTCTCCTCCTAGGACTCTAACTCAACTCCAATCTAATTAGGACTCTCCTAATCTAATCTTATCTGGACTCTACCTAATATACCGTTGAGATCACCTAACATTCTCTCCTGATGAACCATGCTCACAACCCACAATGTTCAGGATCATCCAACAAACTCCCCCCCCCGATCCTGGCATCTGTGCTTGTCTCACATGTCGTGTTGTGTCCACCATCGAGCCCTTTCTACTTGGAGTCGTCATGATATCATCGTTGCCCCCCCCCCCCCCCCCCCCCCCCCCGGTCATGAGCTTTTTTCGCATCGAGCCTCTTGCGTCTTTGAGCCGTCGTAAGTCGAAGAAGACTGTCGGGTCCTGCGTGCTCCAGATCCTCCCGATCTGAGCCGCCGCCTCGCCTTCGATCAACCTCTGTCGCGCGCTCGCTGTTGCGCCTCCACTCGTGCTTGTTGGCCTCATGCACAGTCTTCCGTCTCCCGTGTGCCAAGCCTCCTTCTGGGACGATGATGGGACTTGAACCCGAAATCTCCCCGCAACCATAATGGGATTCAAACCCACAACGATGCATGTGCGATGAAGTTGTACTTGGTGGCGTAGACGTCTTCTTGAGCACGCCCCACACGACAAGACCATGATGACGCTCCTTTTCTCTCTTGATGCAAGTGACCAGAGCCACATGCAGGCCCAAGCCCATCCGATCCTCTTCTTTGTGTCTTCCCAGCAGGTAGAGAATCTTTCATAACACGTGGGCCTCCAGCCCCAGCAGGGCCTCCAGCCCCAGTCAACAAGCTCACGTGCAACCAGGTCCACCAAAGCCCAGTTGACTTCTCCTTCCCTATTCTGGTCCTTCACCCGAACCCTAAGGTCACCACGTCCAGCATCCACCACCCTCGCCTCGGACGAGCGACGCCACAACACAGGGAACAACATCGGCCCGACCTCAAGTCTGCTGACGCGCGCGCGTTGGACCGCTGGATGATCGCTTGCTCCCGCAATCTCGCCCCGCTCGTAGTGTCTCCCGGTTCGACGGCTCCTGAGCGATTCTTGCGCGCCTTCCTTCGTTGTCGGGCCGCCGAACGAGCCGGTTTCAGCCGCCACACGTACGTTCCCAATCCGTGCTTCTCCTTGCCCCGTTCGCCACGTCGGCTGGCCGTCACCAGCCTCGACGTACGCGTCTCCTCACCAGTCAACACCATGGCCATGCGCGCTTGCGCCTCGATCCGAAGTCGCCGGAACTGGGTCTGCTCGATCTTGCTTCGAGCGTGTGGGATCTGCCTCCTTCCGTCCGCAATTCCCCAGAATCCTCTATCTTGAGCCAGTTTCCCACCCGATGTTGCGTGGATTCCGACGAGATCCGCGCGAACTGCTATAGTCCAGGTTGGATCCTCGTAAGGTACGCTCATCTGTTGTTCCTCGATCCCAGACATGAGGGATTCGCCCCTGGGAGCTGCCGCCCTAGGAGCACGTCCTCTCGGGGCAGCGGATAGGATCCGAACCTAAGCTCTGATACCAGATTGTTGGAATTCCGGGGCTCTCAATTTAGCAACGCGGGATTGTTAATCTGGAAGGTATATTATTACAATGGGGTTGAGCTCATTATATAGTCCGGTTACATGCAATCTTCTCCTCCTAGGACTCTAACTCAACTCCAATCTAATTAGAACTCTCCTAATCTAATCTTATCTGGACTCTATCGAATATACCGTTGAGATCACCTAACAGTGAGTGGTAATATTAAGACACCACCACCCCTTGTGATCGGGGGAGTAAGCAAGTAAGATACGAGTCAAGCGGGGTGCAAGCTTGTGTGGGGTTGTGGCGGAGAGGTTAGGGTAGCAAGTGCACTCGAAGACCTGAAGGTGCTCCTAGAGAGGAGTGTTGCCAAACAAGGCAAAGTGAGGAGTGGGGCACTAATCGCCTTAGTAGGAAGGCGAGTAAGGAGGAAGGTGGCCGTGTGAAGAGTCTCCGCCCAGTACCGAGCGGGGACGGAGGCCTGGAACATCAGGGAGCATGATGTTGTTATTGGTGGTGCGAATCATGCGCTCGACCTTGCCATTCTGAGAAGAGGTGTACGGACAGGACAAGATATGCGTAGCTGGACACCGTGAGAGAGGAGGAAGTCATGGTGTTATCAAACTCGTGCCTTTTGTCACACTGGACGGTCCGGATGGTGCGGTTGAATTGAGTGGACACCCAAGCAAAGAAGTGAGACAGTGTGAGGAATGTATCAGACTTCATGCGCAAGGGAAAGGTTCAGGAGTAGTGAGAGAAGTCATCAAGTATCACCAGGTAGTACTTGTAGCCCGATACACTAAGGATAGAAGAAGTCCACATATCACAGTGGATGAGATCAAAGGAAGGCAAAGCATGAAAGTCAAAGCTAGGAAAAGGAAGTCGGACATGGCGACCTAAATGACAGGCGTGGAAGAGAAACTCGTGGGTGCCCCTGGTACATGAGATGACTGAACTATTAGACAACCTAGACAAGGCATCATGGTTAGGATGGTCGACATAGTTATTAAGGCATCGCTTAGGCGTTGCTTCGGTAAGGCGCTCAGGGAGCTCAAGGCGTCCTGTCGCCTTAGGATCCTCGGTAAGGCGAGTCGACCGCGGCAGGAGCGGGGGAAAGCAACGGCGGCGAGAGCAGACAAGGTGGCGGCGTGACCTTACCTCGATAAGAAGCCGGCGTATCGACTCAGATCTGGTGCGCAACGGCCTGGATCAAAGCATGAGGCGACATATCTCTCGGGGGGGGGGGGGGGGGGGGGTGAGCAGGCGCGCGGCCTCCGCTGGCGGCTGGAGCGGAGAAGAAGCAGCCACCAAGTCATGCTGTCAAGCGGAGAAGGCTGGCAGGAGGGTGTCCTAGGGTTTGTTTATTGGGCCTGGTGGGCTTCAAATATGCCCTCGTGCACCCCTCCTGTTTCTGTTTTCAAATTTTATGTATTACTCCCTCTATTCTCTAATAATTGATGTTCCTAACCAACCAAATGCACTGAAAATGAACTAACAAAATCTCGGTAAGGCGCTTAGGGAGCTCAAGGTGTCCTGTCGCCTTAGGATCCTCGGTAAGGCGAGTCGACCGCGGCAGGAGCGGGGGAAAGCGACGGCGGCGAGAGCAGACAAGGTGGCGGCGTGACCTTACCTGGACAAGAAGCCGACGTATTGACTCAGATCTGGTGCGCAACGGCCTGGATCAAAGCATGAGGCGACATATCTCTGGGGGGGGGGGGGGTGCAAGCAGGCGCGCAGTCCTCCGCTGGCGGCTGGAGCGGAGAAGAAGCAGCCACCAAGTCATGCTGTCAAGCGGAGAAGGCTGGCAGGAGGGTGTCCTAGGGTTTGTTTATTGGGCCTGGTGGGCTTCAAATATGCCCTTGTGCACCCCTCCTGTTTCTGTTTTCAAATTTTATGTACTACTCCCTCTATTATCTAATAATTGATGTTCCTAACCAACCAAATGCACTGAAAATGAACTAACAAAATCTGTTCTAAGGACAAACAGAGGGAGTACTAAGGCGTCGCCTTATGCCTTACCTCTTAAAAGTTAAAAAGGGGATCCGTCGCCTTAAGTCGCCTTACCGCCTTAATAACTATGATGGTCGAGCCATCGATACCAAGTGGTAGAGGGAGATGTAGTACTCGGAGCTTGTTAGTGAACAAAGAGGAGGCGGGAAGAGTCAGGGTGTACAAGGCCTCGAGCTGTCACAACGAAGAAGACGTCGGGCCAGATCTTCATGGACAAGCCAAAGGGGTCAAACTCCATAGAGCACCTGTTGTCAATGGTGAACTGATGAACAGGAATAAACAAAAATAAGGTTTTGGATGATGTTAGGGCAACTAGAACGTTTCGAAGACGAAAAGGACCGGAAGAACCGAATCACCCACTGAGGTGACCGAAAGAATAGATCCATTTCCAACAACGATAGAGGAAGGATGGGATGAGTGAGGTGTGTGGGCGGAGGAGAGTAGGCCAACATCCGGTGTGATGTGATAGGAAGCACCCGATTCAACCACCCAATAGGGCGCCTAGGGTGGTTGGGGGTGCATTGCCGAAAAGGAGTGTGCGGGAGGACAACCGAAGGACGGAGTGGTCAGGAGTGCTGGCTGGGGAGGTGGTAGACGTGGTGTCCAAGTACCCAGAGACGGGTCCGGCACCATGGGGGTCTTGTCGGTCCAAGAGTTGTGGAAAGAGGGCCACGGAGCAAGCTGTCCCATCGAGTGGCTCCACAACAACTGCCACCACCCCGACGCTTGCGACGGCTACCACGAATAGAGCTGGTAGATGCTCCATCTGTGGTAGGTGAACGAAAAACGTCCGACGAGTCCACGGAGCCAGCGGTAGTGGTAGCGTCATGTCATGGCGTGACAACGAGCCACGGTGCTGCGACAGAAAAGGCGACCGAGGGCGTTGAGCCGACAGCGACCGAAGAGACGGCATCGACGACCAACGGCGTGGCTGAGGCTTCCTGGCTGGAGCAGAGCTCCATAGTCCCCTCGCTTGGAGCACGTTGGTCTACTGCGACAACGTCAGCGCCGTCTACCTCTCCAGCAACCCCGCCCAGCACCAGCGCACAAAGCATGTGGAGATCGACCTCCACTTCGTTCGCGAGCAGATCTCCTTTAGTGACGCCTGGGTTCTCTACGTTCCGACGACGTTGCATTTCGCCGACATCTTCACGAAGGGTCTCCCTTCGTCGGTGTTTTACGGGTTCAAGTCCAGTCTCAACATCTACCGCGGCTAGATGTTGCCACTGCAAGGGGTGTTAGACTATCTATATTATGTTGAGTGTGTGTGTTTAGGCCTGTGTGCCTTATTGGGCCAATGACCCATGTACCTAGCCCACTAGGGCTGCTTATGTAACCCTTGATACCCAAGCAGGGCTAATTCAATCAATCACTTCCGATAACCAAAATCATCATTCTGGGCTTGTAATGTGAAAATTAACAGCTGTAGATATTGACTTTGTTTTCTTATCAAATTATGTAACTTATACTGTCTAGTGATTTTTTTTCCTTCTGAAAACAAACGTTATAGGCTTATGAAACTGAAAACTGTAATTGCTGAATACATTTTATATTTTCTTATATTAATACTGTCGTTAACAACTTTTCACCAGAGATAAATTTGACGTGCGAACTACTTGAGCACTGAGCAGGTCAAATGTGTAAATTTTTACATACTATAGTTTTAGGGTGTAAATACTTCCTCTTTTGGGGCCTGACTCTGTAGAAATGCTGTCATTGCATACCTGAACTTGATGTTAAATAGCCAATTTACAGTGAAATTGTGTTTTCCATGTTGCAACAGATACTTCACTTTTTGGGAAATGAAGGCCCCAAAACATCAGACCCCAGTAAATACATACGCTATATATATAATAGGGTGATACTTGAAAATGCTACAGTTCGAGCTAGTGCAGTAAGCACATTGGCAAAGTTTGGCGCTTTGGTTGACTCACTCAAGGTACCTGAACTGATTTTTATATTTTTAATGTATCCTTTCTATGTAATGTGTTTGCAACTAGTATTTTGTTGGACTAATAATCCTTTTATGCAGCCTCGTATATTCATCCTCCTGAGGCGTTGCCTGTTTGATGGTGATGATGAGGTTGGTGAAATTTTTTTCACACATCAAGATACATACATGTTTTGTAGAATTCACTAACATCATGCATGGGTGATTTAGTTCATAAAAAATCAAATCGCAAAGTGAACTTTTATATTCTTGGATTGCGTCGTTTGCTTGCATATCGAGCTAGATATTTCATATTTGACATTTGCTATTTTGGCCCTTTCCAGGTCCGGGACAGAGCGACTCTTTACCTCAAATTGTTAGGTGGGGAAGCTACAGTTGGTGATACTGAGAAGGATGTGAATGACTTCCTCTTTGGCTCACTTGATATTCCTCTAGTAAACTTGGAGACCAGTCTGCGGAATTATGTATGTCTCGGCATCTTTTTAGATGATTTCTGCGTCATTTTAACATTATTTCAATTCATGCTATTATGCCATGTCTAATATTCTTATAACATGTTGTCAGGAACCTTCAGATGTACCCTTTGATATTTCATCTGTTCCGAAGGAAACAAAATCACAACCTGTTGCCGAGAAAAAGGCCACAGGCAAGAAAGCAACGGGTCAATCTGCTGTCAGTGGTTCTATTCCTACCATTGATGCATCGTATGGGAAGCTTCTTTCATCCATTCCTGAGTTTGCTGGTTTTGGAAAGATCTTTAAGGTTGGTATTCATTTCTGTTTTTTATTGAAACATGCACCAGGATGAAGCACATTTCATGTGTTTTACTTCTCATTCTCTATTTCAGTCATCAGCACCAGTAGAATTGACTGAAGCCGAGACTGAATATTCCGTCAATGCTGTCAAGCATATTTTTGATGGTCATGTTGTGTTCCAATACAACTGTACCAACACAATTCCTGAACAATTGCTTGAGGAGGCAAGTAACTTCTTGCTATGTGGGTTTGTGTGCATGTCATGTATTTTGAAAGTTGAATGTTTCTCTTGATACTTTTATTCCACAGGTTGTTGTTTATGTTGATGCTTCCGAGGCTGATGAATTTTCAGAAGTTGTGTCCAAGCCTTTAAGATCTTTACCTTATGATTCCCCTGGGCAGACCTTTGTGGCTTTGGACAAGCCAGAAGGTGTCCTGGCCACTGGCAAGTTCTCGAATGTACTGAGATTCATTGTTAAGGAGGTATGTGCTTGCAGGGCGTTGCTCATCTGTTGTTTCACATTGTCTGCAGTATCCTTTTCAGAGCATGTTGTGTGGAGGATCAGTGTCCTGATCAAAGGAAAATGTTATTGAGGCCTTCCATTTCGGAAATTAGTTCTTCTAATTTAGTTTGATTTCTGATCAGGAAGCGCTTTTGATTAGCATGTTAGTTATTGCTGGTTTTGCTAGGATTTCATAAACTATATTTAAATTATTAGCACAACCTACCTGATTCTCCGACCAAATGGGCCCCTTATTAGTTCTGCCACTAACCATCATTAATATACTTTATTAGCCACATATGGTCTTGATAAGATCTTGGTGTTTTGTCCTAAATTTAGGTTAGCTTAGGACACCAGCACATGAGTTCTGCTTAGGCGCAAGGATCCTCTTGAGGCTGAGATGGCATTGTAAATCTGGTACATGTATTTGTTTGCAAATTAAATGCACTAAACTGGATCCTCAAGAGTATTATCATTATTACGTTTTTATCCCAAACATGATATGCTACACATATAGATGGCCAAATGGGCCGGGCTAAATGGGCCGGCCCGAAGCCCATTCAAATTGGCCCGACACGAGCACGACCCGTCACGGAAGGGACCGGGCCCGGGCCGGCCCGAAGCCCGACCCGGGCTGTGTCGTGCCTGGACTTAGGCGTCGGCCCGTCGTGCCAGCCCGGCCTGGCCCGTTTAACACTCGGCCCGGCGTGTGGCCCGTGTAGCCCACGGGGGACCGGCCCAGCGCGGCCTGAATAAGCTTGAAAAATATAATATTTCCCTATTTTTACGTATTTTCTTTATATCCAGACTCCGGGCCGGCCCGACACGGCACAAGTGAAGTAAACCTGGCCCGGTCGCTCTTTCGGGCCGTGCCGGGCCTAAGGCTTCCAGGCCCGAGCCCTGCCTGGCCCGGGCCGGGCCGACCCGGCACGGCCCATTGGCCATCTATAGCTACACACACTGATGACCTGTGAACCGCTTCCACATTTTCAGCTTGATTTGCAAAAGAATAATTTGTAAGGTTGACTCTTTCTATTATGTGTTTCAGGTTGACCCGTCGTCAGGTGAAGCTGAGGATGATGGTGTTGAGGATGAGTACCAGCTTGAAGATCTCGAAATTGTTTCTGCTGATTATATGTTGAAGGTGGGAGTCTCCAACTTCAGAAATGCTTGGGAGAGCATGGATCCAGAAAGTGAGAGGGTTGATGAATACGGACTTGGAGTAAGGGAGAGCTTAGCCGAGGCTGTAAGTGCTGTTATAAGCATCCTCGGCATGCAGGCTTGCGAGGTAAGTCCTTTTGTTTCCATTTTCCACCTAATATTTGAATGACATGGTCGTATATTAATAAGCTATCTTTAAGACCTAAATAGGCTTATACCTTATAGTGGACTTTACCTACCTACTTATCATCTGGACAAAGGAAAATGGGGGGTCGGGGGCTTGAGCATTTCTCCAAGGGTTTCAAAAACTTGTTTTAATATTTTCCTGACTGGTGCCTGACATTTTCTGTGCAATACTGGTCATAATCCACTTAAATTCCACCTCATGTTAAAAAAATAGTTCCACTAAGACAACAAAAAAATAGTTCCACCTCATATTGCTCTTACCTGGAGCTACGACCAGAACTTTCCGGTTCCTCCCTGCTTGTTGCCACCCTGATTTGGAACCCTTAAGGTTTCATATTTTTGTCCCGGTGAAGGATTCTGCATGTCTTCAGTAAATTTTAAATTGACAAAAATCTGAAATCAGACTTCCTTTTTCGTTTTTGATTGTAGGGGACTGATGTGGTTCCAAGCAATTCAAGGTCACACACTTGTCTACTTTCTGGTGTATTTATCGGTAACGTGAAAGTCTTGGTGAGACTATCATTTGGAATTAGTGCACCAAAGGAGGTAGCCATGAAGCTAGCTGTCAGATCTGATGATCCAGTGATCAGCGACAAGATCCACGAAATTGTCGCAAATGGCTAAAAAACTACCTTTAGAATTTTTTTTGGCATTCATACTCCTGAAAGCGCTCCTGGGAATTCAATTAATTAGTATATGATAAGCTTGGTTTCATGTTGGATTCAACTTTTGTTTTATCTCCATTTTTTGACGTGGTAGAATTTTTTTGGTTGATTTGACTATGTACAAGTATCTTTGTATGTGGAGAATAATAGTATGTGTAATAATACTGGGCTAAAGTTACCAGTGAAACTGAGCGCGTTGCCCTTCCACAAGATAACCTCATTATAAACTGGATACATGATTTGAGTAAGGAAACGTATGTTTATAATTTTGCCTCGAAGTCACTAAATTAAGCCCACTTGATAAGAGAAATTTCATTGAAGGGCATAATAATTAAGAAAAATTGCATTAAATTTCATTGAAGCACTACCACACTGGCTGTGGAGAAGCGCACATTGCTGTAGTAAGAGACGCGTTGGGATCCTTTGCAGTACTGGTCAGTACTGTTTAGGCCATTCGAAGTGGTACGCTGTAAAGTATACTGAAAAATATTACTGTTGTTTTTATAAGTGTATATATTGAAAGTATAATATATAAAGTATGGTTTAGATGATAGAGTATATTTAGATAATGGTCTTAGTCATTTGGTGCAGCAGCCAGCATTGCTGCAAAGGATCCACATCTCATAGAGACTTCACACAGGCCAAGTTGCGTAGAAGTCACCAGACTAGGTTAGATTTTGCGAATCGTATATCCTACCTTGCAACCCCACAACGATAGGATTCAAATTATTATCCATGACCATTAAGATTGTTAAGAATAAACAGTTACAAGTGTGAACAGTAGATGCTTGCGGTTACCCCTTTCTCAACGGGTACATCTCGAACAGGCACATCGGCTCTGGCTGTTCCATCCCGAACATGCGCCATTGTCTATTGAACATGTATATAAGAAACAGATTGATTAATGAGAAGAACAAGTTTGCATTTGTCTAAAAATATTTGTCTACTTCTATTGTCTACACTACTTTCATAATATGTTATCAGCCACGTAGTTCAACCAGAGAGTTCATAGGCTTCAAGAATTGAAGGTAAAAATAGTGAAGAATGATCTTACCGAGTTTTTGATCAATAATCTTCGTCAAGTATTGGACAAAATCGTTTCATCAAATGGCAATTGTCGAAACCGTCATCGGCAACACCCTACAACAAGAAGCAGTAGAGGCAATCGACAAAATCAAGTACAGAGAAGTCGACGGCGGTGCCATAGGCGACGGCGAAGATCTGGACTTCGCCAGAATGGAGGGAATCCATAGGCCGGTTCATCAAGCCAAGCAATGGACCAAATCCCGAACCCTAGGGTTAGGGTTGATAAACGACCAAAGTCCCCATCCCCAAATCCACCGGCGTATTGGCTGATGGAACCCACCCGACGAACTCCCCATGGAGCCGCCGGGAGGAACCTTGCGCCATCCACGGTATGGGCTATTGCCCATACCTGGTTGCACAAGGACCGGTGTTATCATCACCGGGTAGGGGAGAGGGAGAAGAAGAACTTAGCGAAGGCGTCGGTAACGACGAGGTTACCTTCATTCAACAAGAAGGCGACATGCTCGTGGTGGCCGTCGCTGCCGAAGACGACCATCCAGTCGACTTCATCCCGGTGCCGGAGTCACCACCCATGCAACCGGCATACAAGAAAACGACAAGAATCCGAATCGGGCCACTAGGACGCCCTACCGGTCCCCTAGCACCAAAAACATGTGCAAAACAAGATGAACAAAGTGCAACGATTATCGGATCCGGCGACCAACCGACGAATCAACCACCAAATCCTTCAGATCCAACCGCAACAAACAGCGAGCCACCGCTCTGGAGCCCAAACGGCGGCCGAATCCTTCACCGTTTCGCCCACCTTGCGAAACCAAGCAACTCGGGCCGTCGCCCGGGGGCTTGGTCCTTCCCTCGTCGGTCTTGAGGACCAAGAGAGGGGGAGGAGGGGTGGGGGAAGGAGGAGGACCGGAGAAAGTGCGGCGCCGCCGGCATCGCACGGGAGAAGGTGGACCGAGGCAGAAGAAACGAGGAGGCGGTAGAAGACCCGGGAAGCTGCGGTGGCGAGGAGGAACAGGGGGGTGGGGTGGGGGGGGGGGGGGGGCGGATAACCCTAACCCCCTAACCCCTTTACAATGCCGCATGGGCTGGTCCGGATGGCCGGCTAGGCCAAACCAAATGGCCGAGTGGGCCAGGACGAAAGGCCGTTTGAACCAGAGAAAAAACAGCCCAAATGGGGATGATGTTTATATGTACAATTTTATTTATTTGCTTTAAGTGTGTACTTAGCATTTAAAATTCTGTAAATTTCAGTTTAGTATTGTAAATTGTATAATTATAAATATTTAGTCATTTTCCGTTTTATGGAATTTGAAAGTATGGTTAATAAAGATATTTTAACCATGATTTTATGTGAGGCATGGAAATTTATTATTTCTTGCAAAATTCATCAAACTCATGAAGTTTACAAAGATGAATTACACATAAAATTATAAACTCATGGGGTTTATTTTATATAACCATAATTATAAAACTAAACATGAAATTATAGATTTCATTTGATGTGAAATCAAAAGATAACAACATATGATATTGAATGAGTGTTGATCACTCAAATATCACAATATCACTAATATACTTGTGTATTTTACAATGTAACCTAGATTCTGATAAAATCTTGGTTAAACATTGTAGGATAAATAGCTCGTGAATTTGAAGAGCTTGCTCTAGATGGGCATAATTATCCTACATGGGCGATGGACGTCAAGATAAGCTTAAATCTTAGAGGGATTTCTGAGGCAATACTTCCACTAGAAAGTAGGCAACAACAATTGCCTAACACACACACACACACACACACACACACACACACACACACACACACACACACACACACACACACACACACACACACATATATATATATATATATATATATATATATATATATATATATATATATATATATATATATATATATATATATATATACAATGCCTTGTATATATTAAGGAATCATATACATCCTGATTTGAAATCAGAGTATGTACTGGAAGAAGAACCAAGTGTCCTTTGGACTGCTTTACAAAATAAATATGAACAACAAAAGGCAGTAATCCTACCTGAGGCAAATCATGATTGGGTACAACTACGCCTACTGGATTTTAAATCTGTTGGAGATTACAATCATGCTGTTCATAAGATTTGTGCTAAACTACAGTTTTGTGAGAAGGAACCATCTGATGAGGAGAAAATTGAGAAAACTCTCACTACTATGCTTCCATCAGATAGGATCTTAAAGCATCAATACCGTGCCAGAAATTATCAACATTACTCAGAACTCATACAAGACCTTCTTCCAGCAGAGAAGCATGATGAACTAACAATGAGAAATCATCACCTACGTCCCATTGGTACTGCTCCACTGCCTGAGGTTAACTATGGTTCAAAGGGTAAAGAAAAGAATGATGATTCTAAAAATGTTGGTAAGTTCAAGAAAGGCAAGAATAATAAGCACAAGAAGAATAAATCCAAAGGGCAGAAAAAGGGGAAAGGAAAGAAACCTTACAAGTGCTACCGATGTGGTGGTCCTAATCATATTGCAAAGAAATGCAAGACTCCCTAACACTTGGTTGATTTGTATCAGAAATATATCAAAGAAGAAGGAAAAGCTAAAGGATCATATGAATCATACTTTAATGCTGCATCTGATGAGGCCAACTTCGGGAAAAGTCCCCGACGAAGAAATAAAGCCAAGTTCATCAAATAATGATGACATTGACGATGAGAACATGATCATTGAATATAGCAATGATGTGTTTGGAGATCAAGAATAGCTCCATTAATCTTACTAGATTTTTAGTTAATCTAGCGTCTATGTAAATACTAGTGACATTGTGGATTGTGATATGTATTATACATATGATATGTAAATACTATGTAAATAGATATAACTATCTATGTATGTATGTTTTCTATACTGAATAAAGTTGTTATTCTTTATAGATACTTGAAGTCAATCCAATGTAACAAGAAATGTGCCTTGTGGATAGTGGCACAACGAACACTATACTCAGAGAGACAAAATATTTCCAAACTCTTACAAAGAGAACTTGGAATATTTTGACCATTGCAAGACATGATACAAATATAGTAGGCTCTGGACGTGCTACTATAGTCCTTCCAATGGGTACACAAGTAACAATCGAGAATGCATACAGTCGAGAATGCACTTTTGTATCCCGATTCTACTCGTACATTGCTAAGTTATAAAGATATCCGTATGAATGGCTTACATGTAAATACCCATGAAGAAAATAATGAGGAATTTCTCCACATTATTAAGAAAAACGGTGATAACTATGATATTCTAGAGAGAATGCCATGCTTACCGTCTGGATTGTATTATACATACATACAACCTGTACCACATGTTACATACAAGGTAGTCTTCCAATAAGTAGATGCATTCAAAACATGGCATGAAAGACTTGGACATCCAGGAGTTGAAATGATGAGGAAGATTATAGGTAATACTTATGGTCACAATTTAAATTCAGCCAAATTTCTGAAATCTTCAGATTTTATGTGCACAACTTGTGCAACTGGAAAATTAATTTTGAGACCTTCACCGCTCAAAATTAAGGTAGAACCACTTAAGTTTCTTGAAAGAATTCAAGGAGATATTTGTGGACCTATAAGACCCTTATCGGGACCATTCAGGTACTTTATGGTTTTAATAGATGCATCAACGAGATGGTCACATGTGTGTCTTTTGTCGACACGAAACCAAGCATTTTCTAAATTTATGACTCAAGTAATAAGATTAAAAGCAAATTATCCTGAACATAGACTGAAATATGTAAGATTAGATAATGCTGCAGAGTTTACTTCAAAGGCTTTCAATGATTATTGTATGACTCAAGGCATTGAAGTGCAGCATTCAGTACCATATGTACATACTCAAAATGGTTCGGTTGAATCACTTATTAAGAGAATTAAGTTGATTGTAATACCATTATTACATAATTGTAATTTACCAATTACATGCTGGGGTCATGCAGTTTTACACGCTGCAGACTTAATACAATTGCGACCAACTGCATATCATAGTGTCTCCCCACTACAGTTAGTACGTGGTAATGCTCCGAGCATTTCCCATCTGCGGAAATTTGGGTGCGCAGTATATGCACCAATTTCACCACCGCAGCGTACACAAATGGGTCCTCATAGAAAGATGGGATTTATGTGGGATATCACTCTCCCTCGATCATAAAATACCTGGAACCCATGACTGGTGATTTATTCACAGCAAGGTACGCTGACTGTATATTTAATAAGGATCATTTTCCAACATTAGGGGGAGAATTTCATAATAGTTCAGAATGTCAGGAAATAAATTGGGATGACATATCCTCAGATCCACGTACACAAGAGACTGAACTTCAAGTTTAGAGAATAATAAATTTGCAGAATGCTACAAATAATTTGCCAGATGCATTCACAAATTATAATGGAATTATGAAATCTTGGAATCCCGCGGTAAATGCACCCGAACGAGTGGAGGTACCAAAGAAAACCACTCTGACTCCTTCTATACGGAAGGGGGGGGGGGGTAGAACCTAAAAGAAAGAATATTGCTTCAGAAAAGTAACCAAGAAAAGAGAAAACAAAAGCTCCAAGAAAACTTAGGACTGCGAGAAAAACTAAAGGGGTACGACCTCAAGTGAATGTGAATGATCCACAATCTAGTTCTCAAGCGCGCAATATAAGTGAGACTAGAAGATCAGAAAATCCCGACAATCTCGTATTGGGAAATCATGAGATGTCAAATGGGATAGAAGAGATTTCCATTAATTATACTAGTTTGGGGAAATTTTATAATCATAGTACTACAATTGCAAACCTATGCTTCTCAACTGTCATTGCTGAAAATTTCTAAGATGATCCAGAACCTAAGTCCATGGCAGAGTGTAAGACATGCTCAGACTGGAACAAATGGAAAGAGGCAATTGAAGTTGATCTTAAATCGCTTAATAAGAGAAGGGTATTTACCGAAGTAATGCCTACACCTCCAAGAACCTTTCCAGTAGGGTTCAAGTGGGTTTTCGTTTGGGAAAGAAACGAAAATAATGAGGTGGTAAGATATAAAGCGAGGCTGGTTGCACAGGGTTTTACGCAGAGACCCGGAGTTGATTTTAATGAAACTTACTCCCCAGTGATGAATGGAATAACATTCTGATATTTAATATCTTTGGCAATGCAAAAACATCTATCCATGCAGTTGATGGATGTCGTGGCCGCGTATTTATACGGGTCATTAGATTCAGATATATATATGAATGTTACTGATGGAATTTCTGTACCGAATAAGAATGTAAATCGCAATATGTATTGTGTAAAACTTATTAAATCCTTGTATGGATTAAAACAATCGGGAAGAATGTGGTATAACAGACTAAAGGAATTCCTCCTACAAAGAGGATATTCAAATAATGATGATTGTCCATGCGTGTTCATAAGAAAATCAAATACTGGTTTTTGTATAATATCAGTATATGTTGATGACCTAAATATAATTGGTCATGAAAAGGATATAAATGAAGCACGCAATCATCTTAAGAAAGAGTTTGAAATAAAATATTTGGGTAAAACCAAATTCTTTTTAGGACTAAAAATAGAACATCTACAGAAGGGTATCCTTCTACATCAGTCTGCTTATGTCAAGAAAGTATTGGAAAAATTCAATATGGACAAAGCATACCCCCAAATGACTCCAATGATAGTTCGTGCCTTATAAAAGGATAAAGATCCATTTAGGCCAAAACAAGAAGAAGAAGAAGAGGTGTTAGGAGTAGAATACTCATACCTTAGTGCCATTGGTGCATTGACGTATCTAGCAAACAATACGAGACCAGACATTGCATTCGCAGTGAATTGTCTTGCTAGATACAGTGCAGCACCAACTATGCGTCATTGGAAAGGTATTAAAAATATCATGAGATATTTAAATGGAACAATAGATCTTGGTTTATTCTTTCAAAGGAAACAAGAATATGATTTAGTCGGATATACCGAAGCCGGCTATTTATCTGATCCACATAATGGTAGATCACAAACTGAATTTGTGTTTTTACATAATGGACTGCTATCTCATGGAAGTTTTCAAAACAGACTTTAATAGCTACGTCCAAAAATCGCTCAGAAATTATCGCACCTTACAAGGCATCAAAAGAGTGTGCCTGGTTAAGAAGAGTGATTAACCACATAGAAACTTCATGTGGTATAGGTGAAATAAAGTCACCTACGATTATCTATGAGGATAATGCGGCTTGTGTTGCTCAGATGCAAATGGGATACATAAAGACTAATTATACGAAACATATTTCTCCAAAACTATTTTATCCATATGAACTACAACAACATGGAGAAATAAGTGTTATACAAACAAAGTCTTGTGACAATCTTGCAGATTTATTCACAAAGTCATTACCACTAGCCATATTTGACAAATGTGTCAAAGGCATTGGAATGAAAAGACTTAAAGACTTGCAAGGTTCAGGGGGAGAACCTCCATGAAGTATCCTAATTAAAGCATCACATTGTACTCTTTTTCCCTTTATGAGTTTTAAAGAATTTCTCATTGAAAGGTTTTTAACGAGGCAATGTGCACACAAGATTATGTCTGTCTCTTGATTTTTTCCCAAAGGGTTTTTGAAGGAGACATATAGACATGTTAATTATATACAATTTTACATATGAGCATCAACTGTCCAAGGGGGTGTGTTAAGAATAAACAGTTACAAGTGTGAACAGTAGATGCTTGCGGTTACTCCTTCCCCAACGGGTACATCCCGAACAGGCACATCGGCACTGACGGTTCCATCCCGAACAGCTCCATTGTCCATTGAACATGTATATAAGAAACAGATTGATTAATGAGAAGAACAAGTTTTCATTTGTCTAAAAACATTTGTCTACTTCTATTGTCTACACTACTTTCATAATAAAGATATCTAAAATCCTTCCCCCACGTCCTAAAAAATTGGATCCACATCCCCCTGTGTCCAAGGATTTGGGGACCATGTGTGTAGAATGATATCTTGACCGTCCCAAAGTATGAATTCATTCATGGCATCTCTAGGAGTCTTAACACCCTCGTTAGAGATTGGGTACTCTAGCTCGTCGTTCGGGTGTTTGAAACCTACCTTTATTACTTGCCTAGTGGTGCATATTGGCACACTCTGCTAGAATGGGTCCAGTGTGAAAAGTAGACGTAGTCATGGAACTCGATTGCCTGCTAGCTAAATATATGAAAGCACCATTTTGTGATGATGCAAGCATGCTCTTCACAGAAAGTCCACAGTCGCACCTTAGGGTGTGTTTGTCGTGGTTCTAGAGTCAAACTTCATGAAAGAGTTGAAAAATATTGCGAAACACCTCAACTACTAAACTCGTGAGGGGTCTAACTTTACAGAGTTTTCAAAGTTCTAGTTCATATTTTCGGAGTACCACTTTTTCTACTTCAAAATTGATAGTTACACAAGTAGACATAGAGTTCGGGAGTAATTATGTGCAACTGCCACCGGTTACACACCGAATCATTATTTTATTTCTCTGCCAGTATTTTCTTCTTCCAACCCGTGTAAGAAGGCCATCGAGCGCCGCCCACGGCGTTGATCTGTGCTCGCCCCCGACCACCCCCGCATCGACGTTCGATCCCCGGTGTGGAGCCCGATGCTCATCGACGCTGCACCGCGTCGGCTGTGCTCTGCGGCGGCGAGTCCCAAGCAGAACCCTACACTGCTGTCGCTCAGCATGGAAGATGCACCAGAGAGCAGGTGGCTCGGGTTGATTTCACCGTCGAAGAATGGCGTGAGTCAATAGAACTTGTTGGCCTCGCCGAGCTGCAAGACCAGTGACAACTCCACCACAACAATCCAACATTTGAGAACAGAGTTGCTCTATTGAAGAGTAGAACCATACCAAACATGACAAAAGTAACAGAGGACTCTAAAACATTCTAGAGTTCATTTTCTTGGCAACCAGGGGTCTCTCAAATTCAGACAAGCATTCCATTCAGCACACACAATAACTGACAGTGAAGGAGGGACACTGCTGTCAAAGTGTGCGGTCGACACTTCTCCTGGTACTACTAAGAAGTAGTACGCATAGTTTCTTTTTTAGGAGGGATGAATTCTTTGAATCTACGAGCTAGATGAACACGAAGAATTTTACGTGGTTTGGGCCGCCAGAGCGTAATACCCTACATCCACGGGAGTCTGTGTGCTGTATTGCGTATGTATCAGCATGCGAGAGTCTGGTCTCTCATGAGTGATAGTGGGTTGGCCTAAGCCTTCTCCCTAGTTGGTGGCTGCTTGGTCCTTTTATAGGTCAAGGGCCGACAACCTACATTATGATCGGTGCCCGATAGGTGGCTCCGGGTTAACTGGTATTGATGGCGCATTAACGTGGTCTTGAAGGAACGTTAATGGGTCTTGATAACATATTAATGTGGTCTTGATGACACATTAATGATTCTTGATAGCGTATTAATGTTTTCTTGAAGGTGTGGTCTTGATGACGCACTAATGCTGTCTTGAAGGCGCGTTAATGTGGTCTTGAGTGCACACGTCGTCTTCATGAACCACGGGGCACATGGCACCACCGGAGCCCTCCAGTAGGGAGGTTGGGTCCGGTGTCGCGGGACGTGTGGCAACACCGGACCTCTTCTCAGCGGGGAGGTTGGGTCTGGAGCCGCGGGACGCGTGGCAGCACCGGACCTCCCCTTAGCGGGGAGGTTGGGTCCGGAGCCGCGGGACACGTGGCAGCATCGAAGTTCCGGAGCCGCGGAGCACGTGGCAGCACCGAAGCCACCATTGGCATGGACGCAAGTATGGAGCTATGGGACACGTGGCAGCACTAGAGCTACCCTTAGCAGGGAGGCAGTCCGGAGCTACGGCACACATGGTAGCCTCTGTGTACCTCCCCTCTTGGGAGGTGAGACCAACGTCTTGTCTTCCTTGTATGCAAGGGTACCCGGTCTGCAGGGTACTGACAGTAGCCCCCGAGCCCACCTTGCAAGAGGCGACGATCCTATAGGTGGGGCCATCATCATCAACGCTAAGAACGTCGACGGGGCCCCCCTGGGAGGGGTCGGTGTCAGAGCTTGAGGTCCGACGGCGGAGCCCGAAGATGGGTGAACTAGGACATGCACAAGAGTGATAAGAGAAAGAGTAATATTGCTCATTGGTTAGAATCTTCCCACCCTCAGTTTTGTTGTGCCTTATGGTCCTTAGCCGGGCTATGGAACCTGAGTAATTCGGTGTGATAGTATTCGGGTACCGGTTGCTGCCTCACCCAGGAATGTGTGCTGTCTGGACCCGCCTTACTGTGATGCAACACGAGAATAGGTAGAGTGGCGTCCTTAGGGTGTTGGACCAGGCTAAGTCTTTAGCACACTCCAAACCTGTCATTGGCGTTGATTTTCAGGCGAGTAGGCCATTCTACGGGCATGAGATCCCAAATGAGAAAAGTACCAGAAATACCAAAACACATCACATGTACTTCAAGTTGTCCGTCTGCGGCAAGATAGCACAATACTACTATAGGCAATTAGGAAGATGTAACAGAGCGAAAAGGTAACAATATGCATAATATTGAAGCATAATTATATGAACAAGGTGACAATATCTGAATTTTAGTTATTGCTTCATCTAGGATCATGAGACTTTCAGTCCCCGTTACCGAACCACAGTGTTCGGGAGGAAGAGTGCGCTGGCTTAGGATCATAGGGCACAAGCTTAGGGTGCAAGACCAAACTAAGCAGGCTGCACACCCTTGACCTCCCATGGACATTGGTCTTTCGGGGGGCGTTCGTCCCCCTAGTACTTAGCCACAACATTGGAAAGGTAGAGTGTGCATACTTAGGGTGCAGGACCAGGCTAAGCTGGCAGCACACTCTGGACCCCCAATATCCAGCTGCAAGAAAGGTAGAGTGCGCAAACTTAGGGTGCAGGACCAGGCTAAGCAGCCAACACACTCTGGACCCTCTATTGGAATTAGCTTTTCATGGAAGTGGCCGTTCAGTGCCATCGGACCCCGAGCAAGAAAATAACCAAGGGGACCGGATACGTCTAGGTACCTGGTAGCGTCATTGTTGCCGTGGTCGCAGGTAGTCGTCCAATGGTGGCTTAAGTAGCCATGAGGCAAAGTGTACAGGATTAGGGTCACATGACACAGGATTGGAGTTCAAGACCAGGCTAAGCAGGCTGCACACTTTGGACGTCCCACTAGCAGCGTCATTCTTGCGGTGGTGGTAGAAAGCCATCGCGTGGTGACAACAGTAGCCACCGAAATTGCGACCATGTGTCCGCTGGTTCAGCTCGATATGGAGCGAGAAGTGGCACCATCCTTCTTGCTCCATTCATGGCGGGAGGGTTGGCCGGCGATGGACTTCACCATTGTGGTGAGGCTCTTAGATTCAAAAAAGTGCCCCCTTCCTGGCGCGCCAAATGTTGAAGTGTGCGATCGACACTTACCCTGGTACTACTAAGAAGTAGTCCACCGAGGTTCTTTTTTAGGAGGGGCGAATTCTCTCGATCTACGAGCTAGATGAACACGAGTGAAAATGAGGGATTTTATGTGGTTCGAGCTGTCGGAGCGTAATACCCTACATCCACGGGAGTATGTGTGTTGTATTGCGTATGTATGAGTATGCAAGCGGCTGGTCTCTCATGAGTGAGTGTGGGTTGGCCTAAGCCTTCTCCCTAGTTGGTGGCTGCTTGGTCGTTTTATAGGTCAAGGGCCGACAACCTACATTATGACTGGGGCCCGACAGGTGGCCTCGAGTTAGCTGGTCTTGATGGTGCATTAACGTGGTCCTGAATGCACGTTAATGGGTCTTGATAACACATTAACATGGTCTTGACAACATGTTAATGAGTCTTGATAGCGTATTAATGTTGTATTGAAGGCGTGGTCTTGATGACGCACTAATGCTGTCTTGAAGGCGCGTTAATGTGGTCTTGAGTGCACACGTTGTTTTCATGAACCATGGGGCACGTGGTAGCACCGAAGCCCTCTAGCGGGGAGGTCGGGTCTGGTGCTGCGGGATGCGTGGCAGCAATGGACCTCTTCTGAAGGCTAGGTACAGAATCGCGGGACGCGTGGTAGCACCGGACCTCTCCTCAGCGGGGAGGTTGGGTCCAGAGTCGCGGGACGCATGGCAGCACTGAAGGTCTAGAGCTGCGGAGCACGTGGAAGCACCAGAGCCACCCTTGGCAAGGACGCAGGTCCGGAGCTAGGGGACACGTGGTAGCACCAGAGTCACCCTTAGAAAGGAGGAAGGTCTGGAGCTGCGGGACACATGGTAGCCTCTGGGCACCTCCCCTCTTGGGAGGTGGGAACTAGCGTCTTTTCTTCCTTGTATGTGGGGTACTCGGTCTGCAGGGTACCGACAGCTGCAGTCTGTTCCACGCGTGGCAAAGTTAACAGGTTGAGCTACTGCTTTTGCTTGATGACTCCTTGATGAAATAAGTATTGTACTTTAACATGTTTATTTGGTCTTTGTGTTTGGTCTTTGTGGCCCCAACTAGGACATCATATTAAGGATAGTTAGGATAACATATTAAGGACACTAGGACAACATTATAAGGACAACTAAGACAATATCTTAAGGACAACATCTTAGACTAGTATCTTAGACTAGCATCTTGGCATATGCTTGGCTTCTACGACAACTATAAATATGTAACCTCAACCCCTAGGTTGGGTATGGCATTGTGTGAGAAATAAACTATTAAATTGTCTCAATTTCTAGTATCATAATCTCTTCAATGAGAGTAAGAATTCACCTACTAACACTTGGTATCAGAGCCATTCTATCCTGCAGCCTAAACATCCCCTTCCCGCGCCTCTCTTTGTCCACAACCAGTAGTAGGAACGTCTGTTATCCCAGCACATCCATCCTCTCCTGCATAGACTAGCAGCAATTTGTCTAAGGCAGCCTCTTCCCCACACAGCAGCCCCCCACTAGCACGCTATGTCCGAAGGACAGTCTGAGCGCTCGATATTCTCGAGCGCGCGACACGCCGAGGTCGTCACGACAGAGGAGCGCGAGAGAGCGGCAACAGAGACTGCAACGGCAGCGGAACTGCCAGCAGCTAGGGCAGAAGTGGAAGAAGCAGTGGCGATGGATGCAGCGCGTGCGGCGGCAACAAAGCTCGAGGCTCTGTGCGGTAGTAGCTGTAGCAGATCTGTGTCTGTTGACGACGACTCCAATGATGAGCTCAAGCTTGCGAGGGAGGCGGCGCAAGCATAGGAGGCACAACGAGCAGCGGCGCCACCCCATGGGCGCAGTGGCGGTAGCCCAGACGGGCGCAGACGCGCCAACGACACTTCCTACAACGGCGGCTGAGTCAACGGAGATTGCGGCTGAAAGTGCATCTAGGCATCCCAGTGGGTTTTGGATGATTAATGATGACAATTAAGAGGCTAATGAGCTTAGTTGATCTTAAGCACAAGTACAAGGATTGAAATGAGATGAAAACTCTCAAAAAGGAAAAGGAGAAAACGAGCGTCCAAGACTCATACGTAGAAATTAGGGTTTCTATGGTATTGAGCTTATATGAGCCGTATCATGTGAGAGGGCGGTTGTATCATGTGCATTGAGATCAAACCAAGGGGCTCTAAGTGGAGGTTTAGAGAAAAACCTAAGTGAGAAGCCTAAAATGAAAAAACCCTAGGAGGCCGGACTAGTCCGGGCCTCTGGGACGGACTAGTCCGACCGTGGTAGACAAGTCCATTTTGAGACACACCAAACGTCTCTGGAGTAAACTTGAGTGAATTTGGAGCTAAGTCCGAGAAGTCCGGACTTGTCCATTTTCGGATGGAACAAAGCTCTCTGGAGTAGTTCAGACTTGTCCGTTTGGGCACGAACTTGTTCGTTTGGGACTTAGTGTGACAAACCGAGAGAAAACCCTAGGGGGCCGGACTAGTCCGCCACTGTGGCCGGACTAGTCCAGACCAACCCAGAAGAGTCCGTTTTGGAACGAACCAAATGGTTCTGTTCCACTTCGGACTAGTTCGTTATGGGCCGGACTAGTCTGGTGTCTAGTGACCGTTTGAATTTTGAAATTTGGTGGGTAGCGTGACGATCGTTGCTCAGTATGGCAGCTGTCGAGAACTGACCAGGGAGTCAGTGGTCCCATAGGGCCAGACTAGTCCGGGGTCTAAGGTCAGACTAGTCCGCCCATTTGCTGATGTAAGCTAAAGGGGCTCGGGACCTCTATAAAAAGGGGACCCCCGGGCTCATTTGAAAATGACTTGAACCCTAGCGCCGCCACAAGCATCCTAGATACTTCCAAAGACTTCTACTCTTCCTACTAACCCCCTAAGAGAAAATCTTGAAGAGATTAGGGTTTGGGGAGGAGAGTAAAGGAAGACCATCGCGCTTTGGCTCTCGGTTTGATCTCTTGCACATTGTGTTGTGTTTTGTGACTTGTGTGAGTTGAGCTTCGTGTGCTCCTCATTGTATTGATTTGTGGGAGCCTCAAGTTGTGAGTATCCCCATCAAAATTTGTGATTGCCCATTGATATAGTGAAAACCAAGCCAACCATTGTGGTGGCTTGGTGAGAGAAGGGTCAAGTGAGACCCAGTCCTTGTGTGGACTTCTTAATGTGGATGTAGGCTTCTTCGTGGAGATGAACCATGGGATAAATCTCGTTTCACTTGTTTGCACTTTTCATAATCTCTAGCATTGCTATTAGGGTTCACATTTGTCTTATTGCCTTACACTTGATCACTATTGTAAACTTGCAATCTAAGTGTTTAAACATCACAATCTGAGCTTCACAAGTTTGTTACATATTGCTCTTATTCTTGGTGAACTTTAATTCCGCAAACAACTTGTAGAAATCAAGTTTTAGGGTTTCCACCATGTGCTGAGCGGACTAGTCCGACCCTGACCAGACTAGTCTGACCACAGAGAATTAATATCGTTTAATTAAGTCATTTCAGGTATTATTTCCTATTCACCCCCTCTAGGCGACTTTCAATTAGTATCAGAGCAGGCTTCTCCCCAAGAGTCTAACAACTCAGAGAAGTAATGGCCAGAAGGGGTGACAACGAGGTTCCAGTGGTCATCGATGACATCAAGACGAAGAACGTCGATGTTCTTCAAGATGATCCAAATGACGACGAAGAAGTTCAGATGCTCAAAGCATGGCTTCGTGAGAAGCTCAATGTGCCGAAGAAGGAAATCAAGTCAATTGCTCCGGTCAACATCGACAACGGGAGTAGTTCACAAGACTACTCCCGGTATCCTTACAATTATGAGCAACTTACCGCTAGCAACCATTACTTGTCTATTCCCATTGGCAAACCTCCTCAATTTGGTGGAAATGATTATTCTATGTGGAAGCATAATATGAAGATGCACCTCATTTCCTTAAACCCTAGCTTGTGGCAAATTGTGATGACAGGTGTTCATCTTCCCAAGAATGAGGAAGACATCACTCCGAAGCAAGCCGTTCTTCTTCATCGAAATGCTCAAGCCGTTGGAGTGATTACCTGCTCATTGACTCATGAGGAGTTCAACAACATTGAAGGGTTGGAGGTTGCCGAGGAGATTTGGGATACCCTCAAGACGCCGCACGAAGACAACCATGTCATAAGGGAAGCAAAGATTGAGATGATTGAAGGAGAGCTTGGGAGATTTACCATCACGGAGGGTGAATCTTCGCAAGATATGTATGACCGTCTCAAGACTCTCATCAACAAGAGTCAGTCATATGGAAGCACCCGGTGGACTGACCACGAGGTAGTAAAGAGGATGATTCGAGCATTCATGCCTCAAAACATCACTCTTTGCTCACTAATTCGTGAAAGTCCGGGCTTCCACAAGATGACTCCCGAAGAAGTGCTAGGGAGAATCATCAACAATGAGATGATGGAGAAAGAAGCGGTGTTCTACAACAATCTACAAAGGCTTTCCTCCTCCAAGAAAAGGTAGAAAGTGATGAAGAGAGTCCTGACACCGATGAAGAAGAAGCTCTCTTCATCAACAACTTTAAGAGGATGTTTAGAAGGAGGAGGGGGAGCTACCAAAATGAGAGAAGAAGCAAAGACAAGCCCAAGACAAGATCAAAAAGGGCTTGCTACAATTGTGGAGAATATGACCACTTCATTGTGGATTGTCCACATGAAGAAAACAAGAAGAAGAAGGAGGGCAAGTCCAAAGAGAAGAAGTACTTCAAGAAGAAGAAGCAATCCGGACATGCCCACCTTGGGAAGGAGTGGGATTCAAATGAGGAATCCTCCTCCGATGAAGATGAGAAGGTAGCAACTATCGCTATGAAGAAGACAACAACGGAGAACAAGCTCTTCCCCAACTTGGAGATCTCAAGGCCAACATGTCTCATGGACAAGGAGGGAAGAAATAAGGTTAAATCTAACTCCTCTTCTTCAATTTCTTCTCATGATGACTTTGATAGTAGTAGTGAAAATGAACACATGCTTAAAGGCATGAGCAAAAGCACCTTGAAGAGATTGAGATTGTTAACGGAAGAGATATTTGAGAAGGAAGAACTCATCAACCATCAAGAGGACATGCTCATCCAACAAAAGGAGAGATGTCAAGAGGTTGAGGAGCTCTTGGAGCTTTAAAGAGAAAGAAGCAAGGCACTTGAATGTGAACTCGCTTTGAGCAAGGAAACTTGCTCAAACCTTGAGAACACTACAATTGTGCTCAAGGATGAACTTGTTAGTTTGACACAGGCTAACAAGATCCTTGAGATGCAAGTGAAGTCTTTCAAGGTCAATGCACCTTCTTCCTCTACAAGCTCACCTTCCACAAATATTAAATCCGAAGCATCACAACCTTGTAAATGCTCAAACTTAATCATAAAACTTAAAGATGAGCTAAAGTTGGCACAAACCAATCCAGCACCCAAGGGTGGCATCTTTGACAAGGAGAAGGTGGCATATGCACGTAGTGCATTTACCAACACAAGACATCCCCTTGTCAAAAATGGTCTTGGTTATTATAGGGGGATGAGGCAAAATGTCAAAACTCCCAAGAATGGCAAAGACTTGATTGTCTTTGTCAAAGGAGGCTCATACAACACTAAGGGAAAGAACATTGCTACTACACCTAAAATGCCTAAGAGAGAACCACATCCATTGTTCCATGATTTTGATGCTTCATATGTTTTATTAAGAAATAAGTTTGGAAAGGCATATGCTAGGTATGTTGGGCCAAACCACAAGAGTCCCAAACCTTGTGTGTGGGTTCCCAAGTGCCTCTTGACTAACATCAAAGGACCCAACACCGTTTGGGTACCTAAAGCCAAGGCCTAAATCTTTCTTGTAGGCATATTCCTCCGGTGGAACCAAGTGGGTCCTTGATAGTGGATGCACAAATCATATGACCGGAGAGAGGAAGATGTTTGTGGAGTATGAGCTCAATGAAGATCCAAGTGAAGGAATCTATTTGGAGACAATAGCCAAGGAAAAATTCTTGGCACTAGTAAAATTACTATATCCTCTAATCATACTCTTTCAAATGTCTTACATGTTGATTCACTTGATTATAACCTCTTGTCCATATCACAACTATGTGACAAAGGTTATAATTGTTTATTCACTAATGAGGGTGTGACCGTCGCAAGGAGAAGCAGTGACTCAATTGCCTTTAAGAGTGTACTCAAGGGAAAGCTCTATCTTGTGGATTTCTCCGCGGATAAAGCCCAACTTGATACATGCTTAATTGTGAAAACTAACATGGGATGGCTTTGGCATAGGAGGCTAGCCCATGTTGGAATGAGGAATTTGCAAAAACTCCTTAAGGGCGAGCACATACGTGGTTTGAAGAATGTTGTGTTTGAAAAGTATAGGCCATGTAGCACATGCCAAGCCGGAAAGCAAGTTGGAGCACCTCACCCATCCAAGAACATTATGACAACATCAAGACCATTGGAGCTTATACACATGGATCTCTTCGGTCCAATCGCCTACATTAGTATTGGTGGTAACAAATATGGTCTTGTGATTGTTGATGATTTTTTACGTTTCACTTGGGTGTTCTTTTTGCATGACAAGAGCGAGACTCAAGGTGTCCTCAAGAGATACTTGAAGAGAGCTCAAAATGAGTTCTCCTTGAGTATCAAGACCATTAGGAGTGACAGTGGCACTGAATTCAAGAACACCCAAGTTGAAGAATTTTTGGATGAAGAAGGCATCAAGCATGAGTTCTCGGCCCCCTAATTCCCTCAACAAAATGGGGTGGTGAAAGCATCTAGGCCCCCCTCATGTTGTATGGTTTTGGTGATTAATGACAACCATTGAACTTTACTAATGAATTTGTGAATGCAAGGTCCCCATAAACACTAAATAAGATGAAATGATTATGTCATTGGAGACCCATAGATACTCAACTTTCGAGATCAAATTCATGGGATAAAGACAAGACGTGAAGGCTCTATGTCTAAGTCACTCAATCAAAAATTGACATCATACAATGCTTAAGAATCATAAGAGAGCCTTGTGGAACAAATGTCTAAGAGGTCATTCGAGAAAGACACAAAAGATTCACTCAAAACAACTCGAAGCAAGCAAAATCAACTCACCGGATCAACCGATGATTTCCAAAATGAACACATCGGTCGAGTTGATTCAACTGAAGAAAAAGACCTCAGACAAATGAACTCACCGGATCATCCGATGTGAAGGGCTCAACAACATCGGTGCATCAATACAGTTTGCAGTACAATTGGAACAAGTGAAGCACTGGATCATCCGATGTGCAGAATTACACACATCGGTTGATCACTCCAGTAAGCATCAAGATCAAGCAAATTCTGGAGGAAGAGCCACCGGATCATCCGATGAGAAGACTGGGGCAACATCGGTCTAATAACGGTAATATCTGACACAATGACGTCAGCCAAAGTAATTACACCGATGATAACTAGAGGGGAGACATCGGATCATCCGGTGTGCACAGAAAAGTTCTGTCAGCCTACTTTTCCAACGGCTATTTCGGTTAAGCTGGCTATAAAACCCCTCTAACCCGGTCATTTTGACAAGCCTTGATCACCTGAAGCCCACTACACATCCAAGATCAATCAAGACCATAGAGCATACATTTCCACACTTTTAGATCATTTGTAATAGGCTAGAGAGAAGCTTGTGTGCGTTCTTTCTCTGTGATTGAACTCTCTAGGCTAGTGAGAAGTTGAAGAAGATCGTTCCGGAGCTTGCCAAGGTGTGTGTGGAAGCCCGGAACATCGAAGGTTGTACAAGGCTTGAGCTCCACTTTGCCGGAGATGGCGAACGGAGAAGATTAGTGAAGACTCCATTGTCTCGGTGACATTGGAAGTGGCAAAACCCTTCGGTGGGTGCCACAACGTGGATGTAGGAAGATCCTTGCGATCTTGCCGAACCACGGGATAAACCTCCGTGTCCCCTAGCGTTTGCATTCCTCTCCCTCTCTTTACATTTTGCAATGTTTACTTCACAAGTTATATCTACGTTGATTGCATAGCTAGAACCGCATTGGGAATTGGGCTTAAGTAGTTCGTTTTTTTAATTGTCTTAAAATTTGAAAGAAAGCCCAATTCACCCCCCCTCTTGGGTGTTTCGATCCTTACAATTGGTATCAGAGCGAGGTTGCTCATAGGATCATTCTAGCTTCACCGCTAGAGAGCAAAAATGGCCAAGGTTGGGGGTTTGGTTCCTATCTTCGAGGGCAAGAATTTTGCCTATTGGAAAGCACGCATGCGCGCTTACCTTGAGTCTATTGCCCCCGAAGTTTGGGAAGCGACTCATGCGGGATTTGGAGAACTTAACTATGTGGGTGATCAAGTTAAGTGGGATGCTAAGGCTAGGAATGCAATTTATGAATGCATAAGTCAAGATGTCTTTTCTAGAATTGCTAGTAAGGAGAAAGCTTGTGAAATTTGGGCTTGCTTGATAGAAATCCATGAGGGCTCGTCTCGTGTAAAGGAACTTAAATATCACATGCTCAAAGTTAAATATGATGAATTTAAGATGCTTCCTCATGAAAATGTTAATGAAATGTTTTCACACTTAAATGTTCTTATTGAGGAAATTAATGCTCTTGACATTGCGTCTCTTGGCAAGGGACTTATTAACCGCAAGATCCTCATGCTCCTTCCCAAGCCGAAGTACAACATCATCAACTCCATGATCCAAAAGGAATCACTTGACAACATTGAAGTTTCGGAGCTCATTGGAGAAATACACGCTCATGAGATGAGTGTACTTGGGATGATGGAGCAATCATCATCAAAAGCAATTTCTCTAAAGGCCTCCACCAAGAAGACAAGCTTCAAGAAGAAGAAGGTGGTTGAGCCTAGCTCAAGTGAAGAAGAGCAAGCGTCAAGTGAAGATGACGATGATGAGCTTGCCTTGATGATGAGAAAGTTCTCACGCTTGAACTCCAAGATCACCAAAAAGGGATACACCTTTGATCCCAAGAAGAAAGCATTTCTACCAAGAAGAGACGATCGCAAGATATGCTACAACTACGGAGATCAAGGCCACATCTCCTATGATTGTCCAAAACCGGACAAAAGGAGGTAGAACTACAAAGGCAAGCAATGCAAGCTTGAAGAAAGTGATGATAATGAAGAAGAAGCCAAGCCCAAACCAAGAACCTTTGGGAAGAAGAAGCAAGACAAGGGCAAGAAGGCAAGACTCTTCCCAAAGAGGAGAAGTGGTCCACAAAAGGTGTTTATGTGTGAGGCAAATGAATGGGTCACCGACGAAGAAACAAGTGATGAAGAGAGTGAAGGAGAAGAAGAAAGCTTGGCCGGCCTTGCCATTGCCAACCATGATGACTCACCTCTTCCTCCACCACCCATGTGCCTCATGGCTAAAGGTAACACCAAGGTATGTGACGACTCTAGTGATGATGAGCTTTCCCCCGATGATTTAACTTCTTTGATTAATGAATATCATGCTATCATTAAGAGAGAAAAGAGTAAGGTTAAAAATCTTGAAGAAATTCGTGCTAAACTTGAGAGTGCTAACCTTGATTTGCTTGACAAGTATGAAAGCATACTCAAAGAGCATGACACGCTCAAAACTCATGTCAAGCAAATTGAGGAAGAAAATGCTAAAATCAAGGTAGACAATGATGAGCTCAACATAGCACACCAAACTCTCTTGGAGGAGCACAACAAGCTAATTCATGAATACCAAACACTTAACATTGCTCATGACATGCTTGATCAAGAGTTAAAAGATGCAAAGAAACAAACTCTTAATGATAAGATATCCATTACTTCGCATGTCTCTAATGTCTTGGACAAGTCTTTGTCTTTAAAAGCTAATGCTAGGGAGAAGGACTTGTTGGAGGAAATTGAGAGTCTCCGCACTAGTGTGGCTAGACTTTCAAAAGGTGAAGTCAAGCACAAGGAAATCCTCTTCCAACAAGCGAAAGCCTTCAACAAAAGAGGACTTGGATCCTTCCCGGTGCCCAACAAAGGAAAGGTGCCCTCACCGGAGCTTAGAACAAGCTTCATCAAGGAAGTTGGTTCTTATTGCCAACATTGTGAGGTCACCGATCACCACACAAGGGAGTGTCCTCTTCCTAACCGACCTTCACCTAAATTGCCTACTAACTACAAATCTATTTTCAATGATCGCTATTGTCTTCTTAGCAAAGTGAGTGGCAAGGTGAAAGCTAGGTTCATTGGCAAAGACATGAAGAGCATGAAGGGGAAGCTCCCCAAGCAACTTTGGGTCCCAAAGACACTTGTATCTCACATATAAGGACCTAAGGTAGCTTGGGTGCCTAAAGTCAAAAATTAACTTCATGTGTGTAGGTGAACTACAAAGCCGGAGGAAAGCATTGGGTACTCGATAGCGGGTGCACTCAACACATGACCGGCAATGATGGTATGTTCACCACCATAGAAAACCCCGGTAATCATGAACAAGTCACTTTCGGTGACAATTCTAAGGGTAAGGTAATAGGATTAGGTAAAATTGCTATCTCTAATGATTTATCCATTTCTAATGTGTTGTATGTTGAGTCGCTTAGCTTTAATCTACTTTCCATTGCACAACTTTGTGATCTTGGACTAACATGCACATTTAGCAAAAATGATGTTGTTGTGAGTAGTGAGGCAAGCAAAGAGCTTATCTTCAAAGGGTTTCAGCATGGACATCTCTACTTAGTAGATTTCTCCAACAAGAATGCTAGCCTAACCACTTGTCTTTTCACTAAGACAAGCTTGGGTTGGCTATGGCACCGACGCATAGCACACATTGGAATGAGCAAACTCAAGAAGTCATTCAAGCTTGGGATGGTGACCGGCGTGAAGGATGTGACGTTTGAGAAGAACAAGCTTTGTAGCGCTTGTCAAGCCGGGAAGCAAGTTGCTTCACACCACCCAATGAAGACAATGGTGTCAACCTCCAAGCCACTTGAACTACTCCACATGGACCTCTTCGGACCGTCCACATACCAAAGTCTTGGCGGTAACCTCTATTGTCTTGTTATAGTTGATGACTACTCTCGCTATGCTTGGACTCTATTTTTAGGTGACAAGAGTGAAACTCCGGAAGTGTTCAAGACCTTCGCCAACCGTGCTCAAAGGGAATTCCAACTTCCCATTATCAAGGTCCGGAGTGACAACAACACCGAATTCAAGAACTACAACATTGGGGAGTGGTGTGACCGTGAAGGTGTGAAGCATGAATTCTCCGCCACGTACACTCCTCAACAAAACGGTGTTGTTGAGAGGAAGAACAAAACCCTCATCACTCTTGCAAGAGCAATGCTTGATGACTACGACACGTCGGAGAAGTTTTGGGCCAAAGCAATCAATACGGCGTGCCATGCCGCAAATAGGGTCTATCTTCACCGACTACTCCAAAAGACCCCATATGAGCTCCTCATTGGGAGAAAGCCCAACATCTCCTACTTTAGAGTATTTGGGTGCAAATGCTACATCTACCGCAAGAAAAGGCTCGGTAAGTTTGAAAGAAGATGTGATGTTGGCATTTTTCTTGGTTATGCATCAAACTCAAAAGCATATCGAGTATTCAACCAAACCTCCAGTCTAGTTGAAGAACGTTGTGATGTTGAGTTTGATGAGACTAATGGCTCCCAAGAGGAGAGTTTTGGTCATGATGAAATAGATGATGAGCCTCTACGAGAAGCCATGAAGAACATGACCATTGGAGACATCAAGCTGGAAGTTGAAGAGGGCCATGATCAAGGGGGAGCTTCAAGTTCCAACAACAACACCTCCATGGCGCCTCAAGTAGACGAAGAGGAGAAAGATGATCCATTGCCAACTCAAGACTCACAAGCAATACAACATCAAGATGAAGAAGAAGTCCATGATCAAGTCCAACCACAAGAGGAACAACACGCTTCACCACCGCGAAGTGCTTCACAACCACTTATGAGGCATGGACGCATCTCCAAGGCGCATCCAATGGACCAAATCATTGGAAGTCCTTCAAGGGGCGTAAGTACTCGTTCCCGCCATGTTGCTTCATTTTGTGAGCACTACTCGTTTGTTTCGTGTGTAGAACCCACTCACATTGAGGAAGCACTCCAAGACCCAAATTGGGTGATGGCCATGCAAGAAGAACTCAACAACTTCATCCGCAATGAAGTTTGGGTGTTGGAGGAGCGACCCAAGGACAAGAACGTCATCGAAACAAAGTGGGTGTACCGCAACAAACAAGACGAGAATGGCGTTGTGGTCCGCAACAAGGCAAGACTTGTGGCCAAAGGGTTCTCGCAAGTTGAAGGACTAGACTTTGGGGAGACATTTGCTCCGGTCGCCCGGTTAGAGGCAATTCGTATTCTCCTTGCTTTTGCTTCACATCATAACATTACTCTTTATCAAATGGATGTGAAAAGTGCCTTTCTTAATGGCTACATTAATGAGCTTGTTTATGTTGAACAACCTCCCGGGTTTGAAGATCCGAGGAATCCTAACCATGTGTATAGGTTGCACAAGGCGCTCTACGGGCTCAAGCAAGTACCTAGGGCGTGGTATGAACGACTACGGGACTTCCTCATCATGCAAGGATTTAAGATCGGGAGGGTGGACACCACACTCTTCACAAAAGACATCAATGGAGATTTGTTCATTTGTCAAATTTATGTTGATGATATTATTTTTGGTTCAACTAACGAAGCTTTTAGCCATGAGTTTGGCAAAATGATGTCTAGGGAATTCGAGATGTCAATGATTGGAGAGCTCAACTTCTTCCTTGGATTCCAAATCAAGCAACTTCAAGAGGGAACCTTTGTCTACCAAGAGAAATACACCAAGGACCTCTTGAAGAAATTTGAGATGGGAGATTGTAGCTCAAGAAGCACTCCAATGGGAACAAATTGCCATCTCGACGCGGATAAGGACGGTAAACCTATTGACCAATCTCACTACCGCTCTATGATTGGTTCTTTGCTTTATCTTACCGCATCTAGGCCCGATATAATGTTTAGTGTATGCTTATGTGCTCGCTTTCAAGCGGCTCCTAAAGAATCGCATAAGAAGGCGGTCTTTAGGATACTTAGGTATCTTAAGCATACCCCTAGTATGGGCTTGTGGTACCCTAAAGGTACAACCTTCGAACTCTTGGGATACTCGGATTCGGACTTTGCCGGATGCCGCGTAGATCGCAAGAGTACCTACGGTGGGTGCCACTTGCTTGGGCGTTCCCTAGTGTCTTGGTCTAGCAAAAAGCAAAATTCCGTGGCTTGTCCACCGCGGAAGCGGAGTATATAGCGGCCGGTGCATGTTGTGCCCAAATTCTATATATGAAGCAAACCCTTTTGGACTTTGGAATTAAAATTGGTTGTGTGCCTCTCCTTTGTGACAATGAAAGTGCGGTTAAGATAGCTAGTAACCCCGTTCAACACTCCCGCACTAAGCACATTGATATTCGCCATCACTTCCTGCGGGATCATGAGGCTAAAGGAGACATCTCTTTGCAAGGTGTTAGATCCGAAGAACAATTGGCAGATATCTTCACTAAACCACTTGATGAGAAAACCTTTTCTAGACTTAGAAATGAATTAAATGTGCTAGATGCATCTAACGTCATGTAAGTTGCCATGTTCATGTAAGGATGCATATCATATAGGTCTTGTCTAACTCCCAAAGGATAGGGGCGAGCTAGAAATAGTTTTCCCTGAGGAAGCCTTTGGAAGGTTTAAACTTGGCAAGATAGATTTATTTTATGCCTTGCATGATCTCTGCCATATAGACTTGCACTCATTCTATTTCTTGCACTAATTTGTTTGGCATTGCATACGGTAGATTGTCACAAAGGGGAACCCACCTCGTGAGAAGGAGACTTGTTTGAAATGCAATATCTCAACTCATATAAGGTGGAAAGAACAAAATGTTAGGTGCGTTAATGCCTAGAGGAACATGCTTCATTGAGATAGTAGTCTTCATACTCTACCTCACAAAGCATGGGCCTTAAATTTCATTTGGATATTTTCCTCCCATTTTTCTCGGTGTTCCATTTGCTTTAAGGTCTAGCCAAGCTATTGGCACATTAGCTCTTTGAGGGGTAAGGGGTTGCCCAAAAAGTCCTAAGACATGTGTTTCCCTTTGTTTGATTGCTAGGTCAAAGGACATATATGGGATGTTGGTGTTTAGTTTTCATCGGATTATCCGATGCCTAAGTCCTTCCCCCATCGGATCAGTAGGTGTTCAAAATCCAAGTGCCAGTTTAGTCAATATCCAGAATCGACCGATGAGTTCACTCAGAAAAACATCGGTCCATCCGATGTTCACAAATCTGAAACCTTGATGAATTCCACCGATGCTTTTTCATCCAACGTCGGACCATCCGGTGTCAACTTCCCTCTTCTGAATATCCTTACTGTGCCATTCATCCGATGATCAAAACCCTAGACGTCGGTCCATCCGGTGTCAATTGCACTTTTCTGGAAAACCTTACTGTGGCATTCGACCGATGTTCACTTCACCTAGCATCGGTCCATCCGGTGTTAAATTTTCGGCTAGGGTTTGGGACCCACTATTTAAACCCGGCCGTACCCCTTTCATCTCTCTTCCCCCGATCCCGACGCCGCCTTCTCTCTGCGCTGCCTCCATCGCCGCTGCTCACGCGCCGCTCCACCTCCACCGCCACCGGCCGCCGCTACCGCCCGCCGGCCGCCGCCGTCCACCGGCTGCCGCCGCTCGTAGCACCGCCGTCTAGGGCCGCCGCCGCCCTAGCGCCGCCGCCGTCCACGTGCCGCCGCCTCCAGTCGACGCGCCGCCTTCACCTCCGACGTCTCCATCGACCTCGCCGCCGCCTCTTCTCGCCGCCGCCGTTTCAACTTTGCACCCGGTCCCCGTTTGCTCTCCGTCGCCTAGGTTTGCTTCGTGCCCTGCGACGTCCATCGTTGTTTTCGTCGTCCTTTCTTTCTTTGTCGCTAACCCTAGCTCTCCGTTGCATCTAGATGGGTCGCGACCGCAAAGGAAAGGGAAAGGCGATCGCGGAACCCGCCGCGAAGAAGCGCGAACTGTCGAAGGATGAGAAAGAGGCCCTAATGGCCGCTCGCGCCGCCGAGGAGCGTGAGCGTGGCCGAGGGGGTTCCCTGAGGATCCGTGAGGCTCGTCCGAGGCAACCTCCCGTGATCGACGACTCCGACGCCGAAGAGGAGCCGGTTGAGCCTCTCGTCCACCGGCGCTCAGCCCGGACGCGTGGGGGTCACACCGAGGCTGCTCCTCGTCCGAGACCGACGGCTGCAGACCATCGTGAGGACAGGGAGGCCGAGAGGGCCATCTACGAGATGTACATGGCCGTCCGTGTCGGTGAGGGAGTCCGTCTCACGGACTACCGGAAGATGAAGGCCAAGCAGCTACGCAAGCTTCGATGGAGCGTGCTGCTTGAGGAGTGGTACCCTCAGCCCCGTGAGGCTCTTGTGGACAGTCGCTTCTGGACTGTCACCCAGGCGTCTCTCTACGAGACCTACAGACGTCGGGGGCACAAGCTTTTTCAGCACAACTACCTGGACTGGGGGCAGCTCGCTTTGGCAGCAGAGACTGAGGTCCGTTCATACTTTGAGAGGTACAGAGGTTTGGTGCAGCTGCATGCTTATGAGAGAAGTGCATATGTGGAAGATTGGGTCCGTGTCTTCTATGCGACCCTGTACATCTCTGAGGGCAGGAGGTCAATCGACTTCATGTTTATGGGACAGCGCTACCACCTCTCGAGACAGACTTTGGGGCAGCTTCTTGGTTTGGACCTGCACGACAGCTGCGTGCACGAGAAGGTATATGGGCAGGCAGATCCACCAAGGAGGCCACTTACTGGAGGGGTAGCACCACAGCTTGACGAGATCCGGTCCCTGTTTGGCCCCACGTTCTCTCTTGACCAACCGAGAGTTCCAGCTCTTCTGACCCCAGCTGCGCGCATTGTGCACCTCGCCTTGCGCCGCACGCTCTTGCCGAGGTCAGGGTACTTGGAGGGGGTCACTAGTCTGCAGCAGACCCTCCTGTTCTACATAATGAACGGGATGGATTTCGACATTGTGGACATCCTCCTGTGCGAGATGGAAGACGTGATCACAGATGGGGTTGGCATGATGAGGCAGATGGTCTACGGGCACTGGATCAGTTACATATGCTCTATGATGGTGCCTGAGGGGGATGCAGCACAGGCCAGGCTTGCTGACGAGAGTGTGACTCGCTTTGGTCACTACCGTGCCCCGGCTCCTGGAGACCGTCGCCTTGGTCGTCCAGTTGAGCGCCAGGTCCAGGCCCGTCTGTCAGAGGAAGATTGGTCCGACCTAGAGCGGGAGGACGAGAGACTTGCAGAGGCTGAGGCTCAGGGGGAGGACCTGCAGCACATTTGGTCAGAGAGCGACACTGACGACAGTGTCGAGGAGTATTTTCCCTCCTCCCCCCTCTCCCCGGCAGCATGACGCGGAGGCTGGAGGTTCTACAGTGCCACCTCCCACTCCACCTCCCGTCACTGAGGCGCAGGTCATGCAGCCGTCTGAGCTGACCTCGCTCCTCCAGCAGATGGTCGAGCAACAGAGGCTGGACAGGCTGGCCGCCGAGCAGGCCCGCGCGGAGCAAGCTGCACGTCTTCTTGAGCTCCAGCAGCAGCAGCAGGAGATGCAGCGTCAGATCGCCCGTGAGAGGCGTGAAGACACTGATCGGTTGACGGGGCTCATCGACCAGATGCACCAGCGCACTCTGGACCAGCAGCAGCAGACGCAGCAGGCGATGATGGGGATCCTGGGGTTGATCACCAACCTCTACACCCAGACTGGGATCGCCCTCCCATCGCAGCTGCCTGGAGTAGCTCCTCCGCCTCCTATCTTGGCTCCAGCTGCTGCACCAGTGGCTCCAGTTCCCTCCACTCCGATCCCTTCGTTCAGCATGTCCCCGCTGTTGGCTCCAGGTGCTCCTCTTCACTCCCCACTGCCGGCCACGTCACTGTTTCTTCATACCCCGACCTCCATCACCAGTGTCCCTGCTCCAGCACCTCCTCCTCAGCAGGCACCAACGATGGCACCTTCGGCTCCGGCAGCACCCTCCTCCGCTACTCCGGCCAGCAGCTCCGACGACAGCGGCGGTGACCAGTTCGTCATCGCGCCCAGCTCTCAGGGTTCGTAGGTGCTCGGATCCCTTTTTGGTGCCTTGATGCCAAAGGGGGAGAAGAGTTAGAGAGTCAGGGGGAGTCCTAGTGTTAGGGGGAGTCGAGTCCTGCTTATCTTTGCTTATCTTTATTGTATTTGCGTATTTGCTACATTTGGTGTGTAATGAACCTATTTCCATGAGTTGTTAATCATTTGAACTCATTTGATGTTTATCTATGATTATGATCTCTTTGAATTCACACTTGTGTTATTAATTGATGTTTAAAGCCTCAAGTGTAACACCCTGTATTCATTGCATATTTTCTTATGGTTCATTCTATCAAATTCATTACTATTATGCTTTGATTATTGTGTTGTCATCAATCACCAAAAAGGGGGAGATTGAAAGCATCTAGGCCCCCCTCATGTTGTATGGTTTTGGTGATTAATGACAACCATTGAACTTTACTAATGAATTTGTGAATGCAAGGTCCCCATAAACACTAAATAAGATGAAATGATTATGTCATTGGAGACCCATAGATACTCAACTTTCGAGATCAAATTCATGGGATAAAGACAAGACGTGAAGGCTCTATGTCTAAGTCACTCAATCAAAAATTGACATCATACAATGCTTAAGAATCATAAGAGAGCCTTGTGGAACAAATGTCTAAGAGGTCATTCGAGAAAGACACAAAAGATTCACTCAAAACAACTCGAAGCAAGCAAAATCAACTCACCGGATCAACCGATGATTTCCAAAATGAACACATCGGTCGAGTTGATTCAACTGAAGAAAAAGACCTCAGACAAATGAACTCACCGGATCATCCGATGTGAAGGGCTCAACAACATCGGTGCATCAATACAGTTTGCAGTACAATTGGAACAAGTGAAGCACTGGATCATCCGATGTGCAGAATTACACACATCGGTTGATCACTCCAGTAAGCATCAAGATCAAGCAAATTCTGGAGGAAGAGCCACCGGATCATCCGATGAGAAGACTGGGGCAACATCGGTCTAATAACGGTAATATCTGACACAATGACGTCAGCCAAAGTAATTACACCGATGATAACTAGAGGGGAGACATCGGATCATCCGGTGTGCACAGAAAAGTTCTGTCAGCCTACTTTTCCAACGGCTATTTCGGTTAAGCTGGCTATAAAACCCCTCTAACCTGGTCATTTCGACAAGCCTTGATCACCTGAAGCCCACTACACATCCAAGAGCAATCAAGACCATAGAGCATACATTTCCACACTTTTATATCATTTGTAATAGGCTAGAGAGAAGCTTGTGTGCGTTCTTTCTCTGTGATTGAACTCTCTAGGCTAGTGAGAAGTTGAAGAAGATCGTTCCGGAGCTTGCCAAGGTGTGTGTGGAAGCCCGGAACATCGAAGGTTGTACAAGGATTGAGCTCCACCTTGCCGGAGATGGCGAACGGAGAAGATTAGTGAAGACTCCATTGTCTCGGTGACATTGGCAGTGGCAAAACCCTTCAGTGGGTGCCACAACGTGGATGTAGGAAGATCCTTGCGATCTTGCTGAACCACGGGATAAACCTCCGTGTCCCCTAGCGTTTGCATTCCTCTCCCTCTCTTTACATTTTGCAATCTTTATTTCACAAGTTATATCTACGTTGATTGCATAGCTAGAAGCGCATTGGGAATTGGGCTTAAGTAGTTCGTTTTTTTTAATTGTCTTAAAATTTGAAAGAAAGCCCAATTCACCCCCCTCTTGGGCGTTTTGATCCTTACAGGTGGCCGAGAGAAAGAATAGGACTCTAATTGAGATGTCAGGAACCAAGCTTGATGAGTACAAGACGTCAGACCGGTTTTGGGCGGAAGCGGTCAACACCGCTTGCCATGCCATAAACCGGTTGTACCTTCACCGCATTCTTAAGAAGACGTCATATGAGCTCCTAACCGGTAACAAACCCAACATCTCTTACTTTCGTGTTTTTGGGAGCAAATGCTACATTATTAACAAGAAGCCTAGGACTTCGAAGTTTGCTTCTAAGTCCAATGAGGGTTTCTTGCTTTGCTATGACTCAAACACTTACGCCTATCGTGTCTTTAACAAATCCTCCAGAATTGTTGAAGTAGCACATGACGTAGTGTTTGATGAGACTAATGGCTCCCAAATGGAGCAAGTTGATCATCATGTGCTAGATCAAGAAGAAGCTCCACAAGTGGTAATAGGAAGGATGACACTTGGAGACATACGACCACAAGAGCAACCTCAAGTCACAAGTAACCATCTTATACATCAAGTAAGCTCTTCCTCAAATGATCAAGATCAACCTCCCCAAGATGCACTCCAAGAAGATGAAAATGAAGGCATCAATCAAGGGGGATACAATGTGGATGAGGAAGATCAAGATGATGAATCAAGACCTCAAGCACTTCGCCCAAGAGTGCATCAAAGCGTCCAACAGGACCATCCCGTTGACAATATACTTGGAGACATCTCCAAGGGGGTAACTACTCGATCTCGTGTTGCAAATTTTTGTGAACATTACTCTTTTGTTTCTTCCTTGGAGCCCCACAAGGTTGAAGAAGCACTATGAGATCCGGATTGGGTGATGGCCATGCAAGAAGAGCTCAACAACTTCGAGAGAAATAAAGTATGGGAGCTTGTGAAGAGGCCAAATGCAAATGTTGTAGGGACCAAATGGGTGTTCCGCAACAAACAAGATGAACACGGGGTGGTTACAAGGAACAAGGCATGACTTGTGGCCAAAGGGTACTCACAAGTCGAAGGTTTGGATTTCGAAGAAACCTTTGCTCCCGTAGCTAGGCTTGAATCAATTCGTATATTACTTGCATTTGCTACTCACCATGATTTTAAGCTATATCAAATGGACGTCAAGAGCGCATTCCTCAATGGTCCAATCAAGGAAGAAGTAGCAACCCCCCCGGATTTGAAGATGAAGAATTCCCAAACCATGTGTACAAATTGCGTAAGGCTCTCTATGGACTCAAACAAGCTCCTAGAGTTTGGTATGAGTGCCTTAGAGACTTTCTAACTCAAAATGGTTTTAAAATTGGGAAGGCGGACTATACTCTATTCACTAAGCACTTTAATGATGATTTGTTTGTTTGCCAAATATCTGTCGATGACATTATATTTGGTTCTATTAACAAAGCCTTTTGTGATGAGTTTTCCAAGATAATGACGGAAAAATTCGAGATGTCCATGATGGGGGAGTTGAAGTTCTTTCTAGGTTTTCAAGTGAAGCAACTCAAGGAAGGCACGTTCATTAGTCAAACCAAGTACACACAAGATATACTCAAGAAGTTTGACATGGACAAGGACAAACCCATCAAGACTCCTATGGCAACCAATGGGCATCTCGATCTCAATGAAGATGGTCCAAGTGTAGACCAAAAGGTATATCGTTCTATGATAGGCTCATTGTTATACTTATGTGCATCTAGGCCCGATATCATGCTTAGTGTGTGTATGTGTGCTAGATTTCAAGCTGCTCCAAAGGTGTGTCATTTGACCGCCGTTAAGAGAATTCTTAGATATTTTCTTCACACACCAAGCCTAGGACTTTGGTACCCCAAAGGCTCTAAGTTTAACCTCATTGGATATTCCGATGCGAACTATGCGGGGTGCAAAGTTGATAGGAAGAGTACATCGGGGACTTGCCAATTCCTTGGTAGATCTCTAGTGTCATGGTCCTCAAAGAAACAAAACTCCATTGCACTTTTTACAGCCAAAGCGAAGTATGTCGCCGCCGGAAGTTGTTGTGCACAACTTCTTTGGATGCGACAAACTCTTAGGGACTATGGCATAAACTTGCACCATATTCCTCTCCTCTGTGACAATGAGAGTGCCATAAAAATAGCTCACAATCCATTTGAACACTCAAGGACCAAGCACATCGATATACACCACCACTTCTTGAGAGATCACTCCATCAAAGGAGACATTGCAATTTCCCATGTGAGAACCGATAATCAATTGGCCAATATCTTTACCAAACCCCTATATGAGAAAAGGTTTTGTGAACTTAGGAATGAACTAAATATCTTGGATTCTCGAAATGTGGCTTAAGTCTTGCACATCTGATTGCAATATTCAAAATTCACACATGCTTGCGAAAAACTCATCCTCCTCAATTTTTCCACAAATTATTTTGAAATTATTGAATCCTTGTGAATCATGGTCATATTTTGATTGTTGATTGCTTACTGACCATATTTACAATATTTTGTGAAATACAATCCAAAAGGATCAAATCTCCACTAAAAACTCAATATATAGGAGTTTTAAGTCTTAGGATCGGACTAGTCCGCTCCTAGTACCGGACTAGTCCAGTGGTATGAGTTGTCCGGACCCAGTCCGGATGCCAAACAAGTCCGGGTCCCTGACCGGACTAGTCCGACCCTTGGGGACTTAACCTCCCCAGGGTGCCCTCGACTTCCCCACTTCCGTTCAAACACTCTCTCTCCAAAACACTCGAAAACCCCCTCCCCAACGACGATTTTTGAGTCCATCCACCAAATCTCGATTCCAATCTGTGGATTGGAGCCCCAAGGTGCTTAGGAACTTTTCCCCAAGCATCGAAGACCACTCCCTCACTCTCATTTCATCAAATCGAAGATTTGAAGAGGTATTCTTGACCTAACTCTAAAATCCTTGGAATTCAATTATTTTTGGTCCTTTGGTAGAAACTTCTTCACAAATGTTGTTGTACACATCAATGTGATCATATAGCTCCATTTTTGTGGTAGGATCCATAGTTTTTGCAAAATTTCCCTAGATTAGGGTTCTTGCTGTGTGAACCGGACTAGTCCGGCCATAGGGTGGACAAGTCCGACCTAGTGCGGACTAGTCCGACCCCTGGGCGGACAAGTCTGGGTTACACAGTGAAAACCCTAACCTAGGTTGATTTTGTGAATTGCCCCAATTTATCTTGACTCTCTGGACTTATCCAACTTTCCGTGCTTCTCTTGTCAGCAATCATGTCGAACAATGAGTACGTTCCTCCCTCCGACTCCGAGACCGAAGCAGAGAAGCAGGCTCTCTTCCGCCGGAAACAAAGAGAGGATCAAGAGATGGCTGCTGTGTACTTTGCCTCTCAGAGGGCACAGAAGACGCAGCGTGAGGAGCACAACTCCGCTGCTGCCGAGGCTGCCCCAAAGAGGAAGAGGCTTGTGACCTTGGGTGAGCAAGCCAAGTGCCAGGGGGCAAGATCCTCCAAAGATAAGGGCAAGGCCCCTGTTGATGCTGCGCCCAAGAAGAGGGTGACTATGCCCAAGAAGGCTACAAGCAAAGTGAAGAAGGGTGCCCCACAACCCATTGGCCCCTTGAGGATGTCCTCTCCTGCACGGAATCCAAACCGTGCAGCTGCTTTTGATGTCAACATCTTCAAGGGCAAGGGGGCTGAGAAGGCACACAAGAAGAGGAAGATCAATGTTTATCAACGTGACAGGAGCACAGTGGATCCCCGGTTCTGGTGTGACTTCCACTGTGACTACTACAGGACGGTCTATATGACCAAGCATACCCCTGTCACAGACGCTCAGTGGATAGACTGGGACTATATGGTCCAAAAGGATCATCAAGCCTTCAATGTTGTGTTTGAGGCTGTCAAGAGGCATGGCTTGAAGAAGTTCATGGCTTTCCAGTACGACTGGAATGTGGAGGTCATCACTCAGTTCTACTCCACCCTTTACTTCCACATCGACGGGGACAGGAGGATCACCTGGATGACCCATGGAGAGCAGTACTCTACCACCTTTTGGGAGTTTGCTCAGTTGCTTGACTTGGAGGATCAACTGGATAATGAGATCATCATTTCCAATCTAAAGCCAGTTGATCGGGACACATTAGAGTATATGTCTCCAAGCCATGGACAGTATGAGGCAGGCACATCAGAAATATCAAGACCTTCTATAGTGTGCTCAACCGGGTCCTCAGAAAGACAATTGCCCCCAAGGATGGAGATGCGGGGATCATCCAAGGCAATTTGAGGTATTTAATGGTCCTCATTGATGGAGATTCCGCTTCAATGTGGTGGATTATTCTTTGATGACATCTTCAACATCTCTCACACCCCGAACCGATCATGTGGATACACTCTGTACATTATGTACATGATTGAGAAGATATCCGGGCTCACATTCAAGAAATATATCATTCACCGGAGGCTTTGACCACAACTCCCTCCTCCGGAGCCAGGTGCCCCTCGGAGGAAGAATGCGGATCCTCCCGCCTCTTCCTCTCACTTTGTGCCATCTACTCCACCACCTCCGCCTTCGACACAATGCGGAAGCAGCTTCTTCAAGTGCTTCAAAGCTCTTTTTTCTTCGTGCCGGAAGACGAAAATTCGACAACGTCGCATGGAGCGTCACAATGAGAAGTATCTCAAAGCAATGTGCGACAAGCTGGACATCCCTATGTCCCCCGCCGAGGAGAGCGATGGTGAGCTCACTTCCTTTCCCGAGTTCACTGACAAGAGCTCGCTGAATTTGGAGAAGCTGGGACTTCCACCGCAGCCCCGACCGAGGATCCGGAGGCCACAAAAAGCGACAGTGAGCTCCAAGGCGACGATGATGACTCCTAGTCCGACGATGAGTAGACCTAAGGGTCCCTTCCTCCTTTCTTTTCCTTTTTGGTGTTTTGATGCCAAAGGGGGAGAGAAGCTTGGGTGGGCTCTTAGACCTAGGGGGAGAGATAAGTTAGACTATCTTGTATGATAATATTGATCTATGTTGGACCTATGTTTTAAACCTCATTTCAAGTTGTATTGTAAGACTTAATCTATGTATTCAAGTATTCATGTATCTTGCCTAAATTTGTGATGTGATGCCTCATCTACATGTCTATTTGCATAATCATTGACTTATGACACCTTATGAACACATCACTTAGGCACCCCACCATAACATGTATATGTATGAGAACTCTCTCAATCTCTTTACTCATGATGCATACATTGAGGGGGAGTCACTCATACAAATATATGTTATGAAAACAATTTATTATCTTTTTGTTGAAGTCTTAATGTGTTGTCATCAATCACCAAAAAGGAGGAGATTGAAAGTGCATCTAGGCATCCCTGTAGGTTTTGGATGATTAATGACAACAATTAAGAGGCTACTGAGCTTAGTTGATCTTAAGCACATGTACAAGGATTGAAATGAGATGACGACGCTGGATGCCCTCATTCCTACAGTCCTTCCCGAGATGCAGTTCTCACTCTCCAAGAAGCGGACTGCCAAGGAGGCCTGGAATGCCATCACTGCAGCATGCATCGGCAGCGACCACACTCGCAAGAACACACTACAGGCGCTTTGCAAGGAGTGGGAAAACATGGTCTTCATGCTAGGTGAGGACATTGATGACTTTGATATTTGTCTCAACACTCTGTTGCAGAAGTTCGTGCAATTTGGCGATGACACCTACGATGAGTAGAGAGCCGTCGAGAAGCTCTTCCGTTGCATCCTCGAGAAGTACAAGCAGATCGCTCGCTCGATCGAGTCTCTACTGGACCTCTCCATGATGTCAATCGAAGAGGCAATAGGTTGCCTCAAAGTCGTCAAGAGCGACGAACCACAACCTCTCTCTGGGCCTATCACATTTGGCGGGAAGCTTCACCTCACTCGGGAGCAGTGGGAGGCTGGCTAGGGTGACGAAAAGAAGGGGGAGTCCTCTTCCTCAACATACGGCCGCAAGAGTAGCAAGTCGCGCAAGGGGTGCGGAGGTGCCAGACTAGGGCGCAAGGACATGTTGAGGGTGGTGCACAGGGCGGTACCACCAGCAACCAGAAGTTGGCACGAGATGACATCGCAACTGTGGCAAGCTTGGCCGTTGGGCCAGGAAGTGTCGACAACCACGAAGTAGACAGGCCCACGTCGCACAAGTGGAGGAGGAGGCCCGCGTCGCATAGGTGGAGGAGGAGCCAACTTTGTTCCTAGCACACAGAAGCATCAAGCCACCTATAGTAGCATTGACCGCAATGGCTCTCCTCCATCTTGATGAGCCAAGAGCACACACCTTCCTCGGCGAATGCTCCAGCAATTACGAGACTGACGGGCGGTGCCTTGACACTAGCGATACCCATCAAATGACCTATCAAGTTTGGTGACGCCTCCGGCGTGGAGATCAAGGGTGTCAACTCCATCATCCTCAACCGTCGAATCTGGTGAGCACAGGCTGATCATCGGAGTCTACTACATCCTCACATTGAGCTCTATCATCAGTCTGGGATAGCTGGATGAGAATGATTTGCACGTGGAGATTAAGCACGGTATCATGAGGATTTGGGATTGCCATCATCGTTTTCTCGCCAAGGTAACCAAAGGCACCAATCGACTCTACGTCCTTAACATGCAGGTAGCACAACCCATCTGCCTTGCTACTCTTCAGGACGACGAGGCATGGCAGTGGCACGAGTGCTTCGGGCACCTTGTTGACAGCTGGTACGACACAGATGAAAATACGCAAGCGCACGGAGAAACCAATGTAGCTCTTTCCCTTAAAGAGTATTCCCAAGGGTATCGAATCCATGGAACGTGTGCGCTAATCTTCTAACTAGTTCACCCAAGGACACAACGCTTGGTGGTAGGCAAGAAATAGAGTGGATTTCCTAAGAGAAGGGGTTCTAATTCAAAGCAAGTCGATCAATAGCAGCTTGTATTGGACACGAGCTTACCCTGACCTGCCAGGCGACACCCGCCAAGAGCCTACATCATAGTCGAACGTGGAGGATTACAACGGACGGATAGGGCTATCATCACCTACCACCTACCTCTACAACCTGTGGACTACGAGATAATCAAAGGTAATGTCAATCCTAGACACCACGCCTACACTATCGATTACTTCCCTAACCTCTCTAGCAAAGACTAGGGCCTCTAAATGAATAGAGCAATGAATGAACAAGCATCTAAGGATTTACCTCACTTGAATTAGATAAATGAACTCAAATGGAAATCATGTACCTTACTTGACATGGAAAGAACTGTCGAGGCACAAAGGCGGAGAGGGTTCGACAAGCCCGAACCCTATCCTTAAGTGGAAGAAGCCCAACAAGCCGGAGCCTCCTCCTCCTCTTTCTCACTCTCTCCCTATTTTCTAAGCACATGGGTAGCACTACGCCTTTGGAGTGGAGTACTAGACTCAAGTTTTTGGTGTGTGGAGTGAGGGAGCCCCCTACCCCTTATTTATACCTCCAAAGGTCGGTTTGGTGCCAGAATATGCGCGGGAATCTGTCGCCATCGTGATCTCCAAGCCGTGAGGCGCCAACACGTGGCAGTTGACCGTGTTTTGTGTGAATACCAATTTGGGTGATTTGGTGGTTCGGTCGCACTCCCAATGGCTCCAATTGCGCCGAAACTTCTCTATGACACTGTTATGTGAGCCCCCATCATGGGTATGGGTGATTCTTTTGATTTTTAGTTGGTTTTCTCCTCCGAATGGGCCCATGAATCCTCGTGATTGCGCCTGATTGGTCAGAAGGTGTGTTTCTTGGATTGCCCCCTGTAAATACCTCTAATTATAGGCATAATTCACCTACATACAAAATTACACCAACACTTGTGGGAATAGTTAGTAAATAACTCCTACTACTATGTTGGTTGTCCAATCCGTATATTTAAGCTGGGAATTGACGGTCAGATTTGGCAATTAAGGATTGTCAACTAACTCCCCCACACTTAGTCCTTTACTCATCCTCGAGTGAAGGCAAGAAGAACTAATTGATATCATAATTTAGCTACAAATATGAAATATGTATACAAAACATTTCAACACATACCTTTGTTCAAGAACCTTTGATATGTGGCTACCACATCATCTTGGGTGTTTGAGAGATGGAATGGCTTGAATGTAGTTCACCTGGACTCCTCCTACTGAAATAAACTTGGAAATTGCTATATTTTCACAAGTCAAAAAGATATTGCCGTACTCCTCAATAGAATGCTCTTGTCTCTCAATGTGTTTGGTCCTCACCTTGGCATGAGTTGCCACTTCTTTTCCTACAACTAAATATTGCTTTTTGTGGAACTTGGCAAGGATAAAAAGTGGCTCACTTACAATTCATATGTTACTAAGTCAAAAACGAGATCCACATGAGAAGACCATGCAACAAAAACCAATGACTAAAGAAATTCTTGTGCACTTATTATGTATCGTGGATGATGAATGGTGATGATGACTCCCAATTGACCACTCTTTTTTTCTTTGTGCAAGGATGAAGCACAACTACTTATTGGCTCTCCCCTTTTTTATTTTATTTTTTTGAATTCTATTTTTTAGAGCTCTTATAGCCATTCCTTCTACTCCTTTTTGTGCATCTTTTTATTCAGAGAGAATTTTGCATGGAGTATCTTTTGATGGTGGATGTGCGAAAATCATGGAATATGGAGTGCACAAGAAATTTCTAATCAAATATTTCATGCAAGTCACTCAAAAGGGTCAAGAGTTTGACAAAGTTCAATGAAAATGCAAAGTGGCATATGCATGTGGTTTTCAATATTTATATCACATGGCCTTGGTGGGCATTTAAATTCTAATGAGAGAGGATGGCAAAAATCGATGACTTTAAGAATTGCAATACCAAAATTCAATTCCAGCATGGAGAGTTTCCAAGTTTTACTCATTTACCATATCACACCAATCAAATACTTATATAACATGCCTTTCCTAAATTAATATGTGGTTCAAGAACATGATAATGAAATTGAAATGAGCTGTAGACATATTCCATTCTCTAGCAAGATATGGTATATGCAATTGCACATTTTTGATTTCCAATGAGTTGACTTTTAATGATATTATCATGCATAATGATGATTACACCAATATCAGGTATAGAGGGATAAGAGGTGAGAGCGCAAACCATCGCCTTAATGAAGAAGGGTGGGCCAAGCCATCATGGCTTGGTTGAATCTTCTCGTGGTCCTTCATGCAATGCCCTGTATTGTTCTATCATGATGGTCCGGGCATGTTGCACCGGTGAGTCACAATTTATTTGACAAAGGCACTTCGTATGATTGTTGACGTTTCTTACGTCACAGATCATCTCTCGAAAGAGATCAGGTCCACAAGCGCACATAAACTATCGTGTAGCATTTCACCAAGAGTATTCCCAAGGGTATCGTATTTATCCCAAAGGAAGGCAATGGAGTAAAGTAAACACTACTCTTATGATCAAGCTATGGGATACTAATCAATTATCAAGACAGGGGTAAGTTGATAATATATGGGTAGTGTGACACACACCTAAGCAAAATATTCTAAAGGGTAGATGAGCCCTAATGGAGGTTAGACTAACAGTTGGAGAGTTGCTCCTACAATGCTTCTAATATACATATACATAGCCTAGGTTAGATACTAATGAGCATGTCAATGGTGAATCCTTATGCTAAGTTGTTCAACACATCGGGCACGTGTTTACCCCTAGCAATACTAGCACGACTCCTGCCAAGAGCCTGTGGTATAGCCGAACATGGAGGATTACAAAGGACAGATACGGTTGTCACCACCTACTGCCTACCTCTTCAATCCGTGGGTCTACGAGACATCCAACACTACTTACTATCCTAGCACCATGCTAGCATACTAAGTAAATACCTTAGAGGCTCGAGTACAAGTACCTCTCTAAAGCAATGATTAATCTAAAGGTCGCTGAACCAATGTTGAGACATGGCATAAGTTATTCATATTAACATGATCATATCATAACTAATTAGACTATAGTGAGGGTTTGTAGTGTTTATGATGATAGATTAGGAGTGATATGGCATAATCATAAGGCCTACTCCTACCACGTACATGGAATCCACAATCAAACAAGAAACGCTTTATCCAAGTATATGAATAAAAAAGACTAAAGATAATATCTTTGTTATGCATAAAGTCACAAATATAAGAAAAGATACATGAGCAATACCTTTCCCAACTTGGACTTGGGACTAGAGGCACTCCTCTCTATAGCCTAACTCCACTAAGGACTAAGAGAACTAGTGTATACAGTAGAATGATGCTCAAGTGGTGTTTGTTGAAGTGAGGGGTGAGGGGTCCTATTTATAGCTTGGATAAGGGTAGGTTCCCGCCACCAAAAGCGCGCGAATAAGTCATCAACGACTTCTTCAAGCCGGGAGGAAAGACCAGGTCGACCGACTATGGGGGTCGGCTGACCTGGTAAGTCCTCCAAACGATCTGTGCTTTCTTGGGGTGACTTCATGTGGTCCCCTTTACTAATATAGGGTGTACACCATTGGATGGCCTCAGATACTTCCGTTTGTGGGCCATTTGATCCATGTGGTGCCACATGTCTGCACTTGATTGGTTGAGATGATATTTTATAGGATCCATCCCCTTGTTTCACTTTAATTCTGTATTAAATACCTACATGCACCAATTTCTCCAAGTACAAGTGGAAATAAGTTAAATTGAATGGTGATGTGTGCAACAAATGATATTTCCTTCACATAATTGAGTTATATTGACGGGTGAAATTGGTATATAATAGCCGTCAACAAACTCCCCAAGCTCATCCTTTGCTCGTCTCGAGCAAAGTCAATACTTTAGGTTGATGATCAGGAGTTGCTACAATGTTCTACTTTTCAAAAGTACCATGTGCACAACAAAATACTCTACCTAGTATTGCAACAATCGGCATGGTACTTCACCTATCTTAAGTCATTATGGGGCTTATGCCATTTCCTATTCATGGGTGGTTGAAATATAGAACAACAAATGGAGCACACATACCCTAGAGATCAAGTTCCACTCAAATTCCGGAGAGTTCAATTTATATCAAGTACCTCAATTTGATTCTCTCACTCTCTCCTTTATATGCAGTAGAAATATGTCCTCACCAAGGCTTTTTTCCTAAATTCATCCTACCACTAAATAAGGCTTGTATGTGGAGCTTGGTAGGGAATATAGTAAGCATAATTGCACACATAATATTGCTAAGTCAAAAAAGCAAGCCTTGGGAGAAATCATTTCAAAACTATTTGATTCAAGACTTGTGCATGTGTGATGGAGTGGAAGTGGATGTGGATATTTGAGATGACTCCTTTTTGTGTGGACTCTCTTATTTTGCAGGGATGAAACATGGCTACTTTTCTCTCTTTTTCTTTTTCTTTTTTTTCTCATGCTTTTTATGTAAGCATGCATTTTCTCTCTTTTTTCTGGTAGCCATTTTTTCTACTCCCTTTTTATGCAAGAAATTTGGAGACAGTACTTAAACATGAAGTGTATGGAGTTTCTCTTTTTATTGTGAAAGGATGGTATGATGGGATTTTACTTACTTTTAGTGTAGAAGTATAACATGTGCAAGTGAAGTTCTGAATTCAAAAAGTAATGAATGAAATCTCACATAGGTCTATACTAGTTTGACAAAGCTCAATGTGAAGACAAATAGCATATGCATAAGGTCTATTAATGTAATGTATCATATGGTTTTGGTAGGTATTTCCAATCAACTGAGAGTAACTTAAATCTTTTTAGAATTTCTCCGAAGATCTAAGTTTCACTTTCAAATTAGGAATAGCATCCCTATCACTATATCATATCTCACAACAACTTAGAATTGGATTAAGCTTTTGCTACCCACAATTTCTAAATCAAGACAAAAGTAATTCTAGCCAATGAAAGCAATATTTTGGAGAGTAGTAAGTTGTAAATTAGGGACTTAGGAAAATTAAAATAGAGCAACTATTCATCATTTCATCTATGTGAATTCTAAATCATACTTACCACACATCTTTTATTTTTTAACCTAACCTATACTACATTATTATTAATCTCTTTTTTAGATGCAAATGTGGTGGAAAGAAATAAATAAAACAATGGAATGCAAATGTGATGTTATACAAGTTACCTCAAGTGGGGGATCCTCCCCCAAGCTTGTTCTTGGTCAAGGTCCACGATAAGGGTTAAAACCCTAATGATGGATGTAGGCCATGAGGTTGGCTTAACCTTGCTGCAGCATGGCTTTGACATTGGAGGGTTGAGTGTCGATGTTGGGTTGCCTTCCATGGGTTCCACGAGTGTGGTCGAGGAGATTGTTGTCGATGTCGCTCATCCACACCTCAAGGTTCCCATAGGTTGGATGTACCTTGTTATTCCTTGGCTAAGGTAACGATAACCCTTAACTACAATTGAATGACGTGTACTCAACATGCTTTAGTGTGTTCCATCATTCTTTGGGTAAGGTGTATCATACCTTCTTGCCATAAAGAAAAAACGTGCACCCCTCATGCATTGGGTGTGATCTGTCATTCCTTATCTAAGGTAATGATAACCTTTGGCCACAAAGGAGTGACATGTACCCAACATTTGTTGAGTACGATCCGTTATTCCTTGGCTAAGGTACAACATACCTATAACCACAAAGGGATGGCATGCACTCAACACGGGTTGAGTGTGATCCATTGTTCCTTGGGTAAGGTATAAAATACCTTCTGGCCATGTAGGAACAACTTGCACCCAATATACATTGGATGTGATCTTGTCATTCCTTGGTTAAGGTATATCATACCTTTTAGCCGCAAAGGAATAACTTAGACCCAATTATGGTGGCAATTACCTTGAGCTTGAATGAGCACTTAGAATGGTTGAGAGCATAATGCTCTCACGTATTTGTAGCAGCCCATTGGTTGCTTATGGAGGGTTTCCATGTCAAATCTCCAGCCTCTTATAGTTATGGTTGACCTTCGGGCTGAATGTCCGATAGGTGGCAACTATCCTAATTTACTCCTAGGCCAAGAGATGTTGAAATGGAATCCTCTAGGGATTCCAACAATCAGATCTTTGAATGCCTACATAGTTATTTTACTCTTGCAAACTTCCCCTCTATGATAGAGAGGGATGGTTATCTCCCAATACTTGTACAAATAAAATTTTGGGTTAGGTAAACGAATCTTTATTTGTATGTACGGGGAAAAACAAAATCAAAGATGCATTGGGTCCAAATTTAAGTGTATCCATGAACAATGTATTATTCATTGATAAGAGTGGGGATTTATGGATAAATCAATTTGCACATTTTCTAAAGCTCCTACTCATCAAATGCAAGTGATATAAATACACTATATGGATCCCTTTGCCTTGTAAATTTTGTAACCATTATAGTTTTTTTACACAAGAGCAAATGTTATCATTTGGATCATGGCAAACAAGATTCTCAATTTTATCCTCCTGAAAATTTTTTATTTCTTGCCTAGGAATTTGAAATTTAGTGATCAGTGCATGAATGAGTTTCAAATCAAAATTATGGAGATCACTATTCCTAGGTTGCTACATACCAATTCAACCATTAAATAATTCCATAACCATTACCTAGACAGAAAATGTCTAAGTCAATTTTAGCAATGCTTATGAAATTCTAGGTACTTGTTTAAATTTATTCCTAAGTAAGTTGGCATTCCTTTTTGAAGAATCAAAAAATAGAAATGCCAATACTTACTCTCGTGAGGATGCATAAGAATGGAATGATGAGAAGGTGTAAACCTTCCTTACCAATGTAAGCAAAAATCATTCAATCCTAATGTAATTCCAACAAAGGAAAATTTTAAACTTGTACCTCAATTGAAGAGCAGTCCGGGTTGAAGATCGTTGTGTGAGAAACTCACGACCATGAATTTTGGTGTAGCCTTCATGTTCAATGTCTTCTGCCAAGTTGAGGTTGGAGTTGAGCTTCATCTTGTTCCTCCATTGGACCACCATCTTAAGCATTCCTCCACCATGAACTCAAAATAAGATTGATGGAGAGATACGCACTTGATGGGGTCTTCCAACCTCTTTACAAATTTTGTCCTGGCTGCACTAAAATCAATAACAAACAAAACAACTCGAGAATGGGTTACGTTAGCTCAAAAGCATGTTGTACCCTTTGTCAAATTGTTTTTCCCAACTTGAAACAACTTGCAAATGCAATGAATATTTAAAGGAAATAATTTTGGTTTGAATTAGGCAGATGAATTCAAGTGGTTATGCCCAAGGTTCATATGCAAATAAATTTATTTCCCTATTACAAAATTTTAGTTTTACGACGGTTGGAAATTTTACTTTCCGACATGCAAGTGTCAAAATTCAAACATGCTAAATGCAAACCCAATGATTCATAGAAAATTCAAGTACGCAATTGAGAAAATAAATATGAGATAACTACCAACTAACCTATTGGCAAGAACTCACCGAATTTTCGAAGTCCGATGAGTGGGACTTACCTCCTGCCTATTTAGTGCGATGATTTGTTGTCCAATACCGGAGTTGAAGATGTGGACAACTTCACCTGCTTGATATGCCAAAATTACTTTGGCTGTCATTTGGACATGTGGCCCACATGATGGCATGTAAAACCCTCATTTTCATCCATCATAAATTGCATACACTCTTATAAATGTTTAACATCAAGCAACAGAAAGAGGAAAAAGTTTAAAATGAATTAGAACCAAAACTGCAGTTGAAATCCTGTGTTAATGCAGTCCGTTCTGCTCTCTGTTGTCTTCCACACTTACTCGCCTTTTGCCCTAGATTAGTCCGAAAGTGCTTCTGATGTTGTCCGTACTTGTCCTTTCCCGAGTACGGACTAGTCCGATCTTCCCTACTGGAAACTTTTGAAGTTTTCCGGCAATTTCCCCGATTTGGTCTGGTTTTTTAAAATTTGAGAAGACCCCTGGACTTGTCTGTCCCCATACCATACTTGTCTGTTTTACTCTCTGGACAAGATCGGACTTGTCCGGACCTCCACCGGACTTGCCCGTTCAAGCCTCTGTTCAATATCGGACTTGTCCGACCCCCTAGCGGACTAGTCTGGTATGCTCGACTCGGATTCTATCTCTTTCTCCACGACAAGTTACTGGGTATATGCTTTAAGTAGGCCCAAAAACGTCGTGTCCAACCCCTGTGGATCCCATGTGGGACCCCTACTCGGCCTCCACCGCCTTAAACTCGAATACTACCCAAACCCCAACATCTCCATCCTGTATAAACACCCCAACACCACACTTTCATCTCTTTGCCACAATTGAAGGGAACCCCTAACCCTAGTTCGTGAGAGCCGCCATCAAGGAGAGAGGAGCTCACAGCCAGGGGAAGGAGAAGGAAGATAGGAGGATCAAGCCAGATCGATCTTCATCAACACTTCATAATCAACAATTCTCCACCAAGTTCTTCATCTTCTTTGGATCTAGACGTCAAGATCTCGAGTTTCGTCGAATCCTCAACCTTTGAACTCTTGGATTCGTGTTAAATATCTTAGATCCATCTTTTCTACGTAAAATATGGTTCCATACTAATTTTGAATATGCTCTAATTGAAAATTCACAAAAAAAATCCTAGCCATAGCGGACTTGTCTGGTCCTGTGCGGACTAGTCCGACCAACTCTCTGGTCCAGAGCGAACATGTCCGACCATGGTGCGGACTAGTCCGATCTTCCTGTTCTGAAAATTTTTGGAACTTCATTGATAATCTCCAAAATGACTTGGAACTTGTTCTAACATGTAAAACTTAATTGTAACTAGTTAGTGAGCAATGATAACAACTTGATAACATGCATTGCCCCATAATTGCATTATTCATGCATGTCATGACATATTGAGTAATATATGAGCATTTATTGATTGTAATGTTTGTTTTGTATGATGTTGCGCAGAATAGAAGGTTTTGCTCTAGAGGGTGCTGTCGAGGACCTCCAGCACCAAAACTTCGATTCTTTTGATCCTAACCAATCTCAAGAGCAAGGCAAGTGTCCTTGAACATTTTGATCCTATTTTTAAATATTTTGTTTGCAAAACTGCATGCTTATGTCAAATTGATGGGAAACCCAAGATAGATGTTTACTTGAATTGTGTGACCATCCTTGTCGCTTGGAATATATTGTAGAGAGTCAGGAAGGGTAATTTTACCTTTTTGCTTTGCTCTAATTAGTTGGGATGGGAAAACAATCAAATGGCTTAACTATGAATTAATGAACGTATGTATGATGAGAATTGATGAACATGATTAATTGGTAACATGGGACTTGGGAGATCTAAGCAAGCATGGTTTGTGGATTGGGTCTGATGTTTTGGTAGTTTTGCTCGCTTTAGATCTAAGGATCGGTTCATGCGAGAATAAGCCACGAAAATAGTGTCACCACAGGGATAAGTATGGGTGCGGCTTAGCCAATTTATTAGGTGTATTGCCAACATTGTTCGGATCATTTGGGGGATCGAGGAATGGGAGTCGGTTTGGTTGGCGAGACTGCCCTAGGATCCAAACGGCACGAGAGGGGGCCCTTGGTTGGATGTGCTCAGTTGGAGGCATCACCACTGTCGGTTTGGTTTACAGTAGTGGCAGGACTGCCCTAGGATCTGAACGGCACAAGAGGGGGCCCTTTGTTGGATGTGCTCAGTTGGAGGCATCACCACCGGTGAAACCTTAGTGGGTTTGAATATGCTAGTAGTCCCTTTGTAAAGGCTATTTTGTGATCTCTTGGCCATACACCTAAGGAAGTGTAATTGGCATAAGGGAGGTTTCTTTAGTCGCCGACGGGTGACGAGATCACAAACTTGTGGGTAAAGCGATACAACCTCTGCAGAGTGTTAAAAACTATCATGATAGTCGTGCTACCGGTTATGAGCACCTAGACAACTTCCATGATTAGAGTGGAACTTGGATTTGGGATGGTTTGATTATGGTTATGGATTGGATTGTGATAAATGAATATGGTTAATGAGGATGGTAAGGATATGGTATATAGATGGATAATGAATGATGGATATGAAATATTATGTTTATTTGGATTATGATGGGAATAATTCACATAGACATTGTAGGATGCTTTCTGTACATGTTTTAAATGTACTTTTCAGCAATTAGCCATTATTTGTTATCATTTTTGTTTAAGCTACATGTCATTATTTTCCCACACTTGTTGAGTACGACATGTGCTCACCCTTGCAATTCCCCCACCAACAATTTCAAGTGATGTTTGGGAGTACGCTGAGGATAATGTGGAGTACTAGGTTGTGTGCTACCGTCGACTTGCCTGTGGATTGCTTGGAGCCGCGTTGTATCCCCTTTGCTTAATTGCTTAGTTTGATTAGTTTAGATCATTTTTGCTATAGAATTATTAGTATTAATGATCATTATATTTTGTAATTCAAGGATTATTTGAGTATTGTAATAAGAAGTACTTATTTAATAATTTGTGTTGTGGTAATTTTCTGTATATCGTTTGTGATGCATTCGTGTATGTGTGTTGAACATCCTGGACACACATGCATCACACTTGGTTCATTTTCGGAACCGAGTGTCACATGGCCCTAGCCTCTCTGTCATTTTGATGAAGACTTGTTGATGTAGCGACGGTTTTTCCCTCTTGAAGATATAATTTCTTGAACATGGTGAGGCTTGTCCTTATTTAGGGGTGCCACTTCGACCTTCTTGATCTTACTTTGAGTTAACCCATACTTTGATCATGGATCAAAGACTTCCTTGGGCATGATGACATGTGGACTCCACAATCAAATAAGAAACGCTTCATCCACAATGTATCATGCCTTTGGTTGCACGAGTTTGGGCAAAGGAATCCGAATTGGTGAGGTAGAAAGGCGTCCGACCACCAGGTTGGTGATCCCCGGAGCTTCCGAGGGTGGTCCTGCCTCCACCCCGAGCCAAAAGACACCAGCAAGGGCAAGGGAAAAGAGCCAGCTGAGCCCTCCGGCCGGAAGAGGAAGTTGAAGCACGCTGACGGGAGGTCCGTCAGACCTGCTCCTTCCATGACGGCTCCTTCTCCCCGGCGGGGGAGATCTTCTGAAACTACCCCTGCCCCGGTGCAAGCGCCTTCAAGAGGCGTCAGCTCCGGGCAATCAAACCCAACCTCAGTGCCGGCTAAAGGCTCCAGGCTTGGGAGTTCTTCCCGGCCCAGGGAAGATCCGACCGAAAGAACTTCGACTACTACGAGTGGTCCTCAACTGAGGTCTGAAGCAGTTGTCTCACCAGATTTGGTGGGTTCTAGCTCCGGGCCCCAGAAGAAGAGGTCCCAAGGCGACTGGGGTGGCAGCATCCCTAGGTAAGCATTGTTTGCTCACCCTGACATGCCAATTTTGTTCTTGACATGTTTTTAATCTTCTCTTCCATTTATTTTTAGGGTGTCGAAGAAGGGGCCGAGAGCTTCAACGCCTGTTGCGGCGGCCAAGGCTGTGCCTGTCGAAGCTTCGGCTTCAAGCGCTGAGTCTCCTCGTCAAGCGAAGGCGGAGGTCGCAATAGTCCCGGCACCAACTGTCGTGAGTTTGGACTCGGAGTCCTCACCCGAAGCTCCTGTGGTAGCAACGGACCACAGGAGAGAAGTTGAAGATGTACCCCTGGCAGCGGAGGCTGATGCTCCAGCACCGGCGATGCCAGAAGTTCCGGCTTTCGAGTCGGAAGTTGCCGAAGCCCTGAATGCTAAGCCAGAAGTAATTGAAGCCCCGACTATTGAGCCAAAAATTACCCAAGCTCCAACCCTTGTGCCAGAAACGGTTGAAGATCTGGTGGCTGAGCTGGAAGTGGTAGAAGGTCTGGCGGCTGAGCTGGAGGTGGCTGAAGGTCCGGTGGTTAACCCAGAAGTATTCGCTATACCGGAGCCTGAGCCAGCGGTGGTTGAGGCCCCAGTCGAAGCCTTGACTGATGCTTCGGAGGTGGTGGTCCCAGAGGTACCTGGGCCGGAACCAGAGCAGCCTGAAGAACTGGTGACAGGTCCTCCAACTTCGGAGCCGTCAACTGAAGACCCTGAAGTGGCGCCTTAGAGTGCTCTGGAGGTGGAAGTTCCCCCAGTGGGTTCTTCTGGTGCCACTGAAGGGTTCCAGGAGAGCGGCCCTAGCGCTGCAGGAGTCTAGGGGACCACTATTGTATAGTGGGACCCAATTTTTGTGATAGAAATTCCTTTGGAGCCTACAGAAATGGTCCCAGCAGACCCGAAACCTATCCCTCTGGCATTGTCTATAGATAATGTCTGTTCAAGTCTGCGACAGGTCCAGCTTGCTTTTGATCATGAGAGCAAAGCCTTGGAGGAGGAGCGTCACACCTTGAGATGGTGGCGGAATAGACTCAATTTTGAGATCAGGCTTGCCCAAACGAGGCTGGCTGACCAGAAGGAGTGGACTAAGAGGGAGAAAGCCTGGATAGAATACTGGGATAAGTTGATGGAAGAGAAGAAAGCCGCCATCCAGGCGCTCGATGCTAAATCCAGGGAAATCCTAGAGCAAGCCAAGGAGAGACGTGACGCTGCTGACGAGCGTCACGAAAAGCTCACTGAATTGAATGAAATTCTCCTGAAGCGTCGAGCGGATCTGGAGGCGAGGGAAGAAAAACTCCTGGAGCAGCAGGAGTATGTGGTGAGGAGAGAGGCGGAGGTCACCCAGAAGTTGACTCTGGGTGAGAAAAATTTGGCGGATCGCAGCAAAAAGCTGGATCTATGGAAGGAGGAAGAGAGGAAGAAGAATTGGAAGGTGGGGCAAGAGCTCTCGAAAAGAGAGTCTGACGTTGCCGCTAGGGAGGAGATATTCAAAGGCACGGAGAAAGACCTTGCTGAGAGGCGGAACCGCATCCACCTCCGGGAGACGGAGCTAGCCGACCGGGAAAAGCAAGATGCTGAGAGCATGAAACAGCATGCTAAGTTGGCTAAGCGCCTTACCCGTGAAGGTTCGGAGCTTGCGGCTGTCCAGAAGTCGATGGAGGAGCTGTGGAGCCTGAAAGAGACTGAAGCTATTCAAGTGTGGGACTTCTTAGGGTAGGTGAATGACGCGCTGACACCGCTGGGCTTCAGTCCTGTACGTCCGGACAACCCGAAACTGGACTTGGACCGAGCGCTGGTGGCCCTCAACGGTGCTGGCGGCAAACTTGATGCAATGGGTGATGTCATCGCAGATCAGCTGGAGACAGAGGGGAAGTCTTTGGCTACAAACATCGCAGAATACGTGCTAACATGTTATGTGAGTCGAGATCCCCAGTTCCCACTGGACCCAGTGCTTGAAGGTCCCATCGCTGAAGAGGAAGACGCCGCCAAAGCCAGCGTCCAAGAAGTTTCCCAAAAAGTAGCTTCATTCTTCCGCAGGTCTTAGGTTCTCCAATAGCTTAGGACTTTCTTTCTTTTGCGTTCTGCTGTACTCTCCCCATTTTGTAATCCAGTATCTCAAATTAATGAAATTCTCCTTTTTGCCTTCAATTTCACTTTGTCTTCAATATACTGTGTCGTATCTTGTTGACCCCCTGGTACATGTGTACAATTGAAGTGTGTACATGTACCAAAGGTTGTGGCAGTATATTGACGACTTGAATGCTTCACACTTGTAGATTTTAGGTCTGAAGTCTTCAATTTTGAGGCGTCGAAGATAGGCCCCCTAAGATAGTCGGAGCTTGGTAGCTCCTATGTCTTCCACTATCAACATATTAGACGTTGACGGCGGACCCTTCTTGGAGGATGTCGGAGCTTAGTAGCTCCGGCGTCATCCACCATCGCTATGAATTTTTGCTTTTCCTGCACATTAAAGGCAAGAGAAAAAGTAAAATTTGTCCTCTTGTCTATAAATTGGTTGTGACTTATTGTTCTTATTTGGACTTTAGATCCGAAGAAACTCAACATGATAACGAGCATTTTGATATAATCTTTCTAGATCTGCATGCCTTTTTAGTACTCACCCTACAAAGGTCTGCCGGGTTGTAGGTAGAGTGACATACTTAGGGTGCAGGAACACGCTAAGCCGATAGCACACTCCGGACCTATGTTGGCTTGGCGTTCAGGCAAGTAGACTATGTAGCAATGTCAAGATCCAAAAAGACTATCAATAAGGCTTGTAATACATGTGCATTACTTGGAACAAAGCTCAAAAAGATTTGCACAACTTTATTATAGACAAGCGGGTTGAAAATAATTTGATATATTGAGCCTCGCACAAAAGGTAAATGCACGTAGAGTCTGTTTTCACACAACAATGCCTTTCATTATAGGTCCAGATTACAGGGGAGACAAGGACACACTTAGGGTGATGGACCATGCTAAATGTGCGATACATCTTGTACTAGCCCAGAGCAAGTAGTTACACTTTTAGTACTATGACTGTCTCAAGTGTTACTTGAAGTTCCCAGACCCCCCCGGAGGGGTCCAGATGTTCTCCCGGGGGACTTGCTCGTCTCTGTATAATGACTCTACAACATGCATTGTGTGTAATTACAGACTCACCTCTGTGATTCTAAGCATAAAACTTACGAAGGTGCTCGATGTTCTAAGGATTGGGAAGCGGTGTCCCATCCTTTGTTGCCAAGTGAACGCATCCTGGTCGGGATACTTTAATTACACAGAAGGGACCCTCCCAGTTGGGGGAAAATTTGTTAATTCCTTAACGGCTTAGTATCTTTCGAAGCACCAGGTCCCCTTCTTCAAGTTGTCGATCATGCACATGCCTTTGATGATAGAGCCGGAGCGCTTGGCGATAACGTGCATTCCGAACAGCTGCTTGGCCCCTTCCCTCGTCGACGAGGTCAAGGTCTTCACACCGGAGCTGGTCCTGCGTTGCTTCATCGAAGGTTCGGACCCGAACTTGTAAGGACCCCAAGGTGATCTCCGGAGGAAGGACTGCTTCAGCTCCATACACCAGGAAGAATGGAGTCTCCCCAGTTGACCGGTTGGGTGTTGTCCTGTTCGCCCATAATGTGGACGGAAGCTCCTCAATCCAGTTAGCTTTGTGCTTCTTAAAGCGCTCATATGTGCGGTTCTTGAGTCCTTTTAAGATTTCTGCATTTGCTCTCTCGGCTTGGTCATTGCTTGCTGGATGAGCTACTGAGGCGTAGCTAAGTTGAATGCCGAGGTCTTCGTAATATTCTTGGAATGCAGCACTTGTAAATTGAGTTCTGTTGTCAGTTATGACTTTGTTTGGAACTCCAAATCTGCATATAATGGACTTCAAGAACTTGATTGTTGATTTTTTGTTGATTGTTACTACTGGAGTTGCTTTCGTCCACTTGGTGAACTTGTCAATGGTGACATATAGGAACCTGTAACCTCCGACAGCTTTTGGGAAAGGTCTCAAGATATCCAAGCCCCACACAGAGAATGGCCATGTAGGAGGTATCATTTGTGGCGACTGAGCCGGTTTGTGAATCTGTTTGGCGTGGAACTGACACGCTTCACATTTTTTCACTAGCTCAACTGCATACTGAAGTGTTGTAGGCCAGTAAAAGCCATGACGAAAGGCTTTACCGACTAGCGTGCGAGAAGAAGCATGGTTCCCGCACTCGCCTCCATGGATGTCTACGAGGAGCTTGCGACCTTCTTCCCTTGCAATGCATCGCATTAGGATGGCATTGGCACCGCGTCGGTAGAGATCCCCTTCTACCAACGTGTATCTTTTAGCCAATCTGACAATCCGGTCAGCATATACACTGTCTTTAGGAAGGATGTTGTCTTTCAAGTAGCTCCGAATCTCCGAGATCCATGCATCGGAACTAACTTGAGCTTTTGAGTCTTGCGTGCTGGGTTACTCGGAGCTTCCGACAACACCTATGACCTTTGGTGGACGCCATGGTAGCAGGGCCACCGGGACTGCCAGCTTCGAGGTGCCGGTCTCGCCCCTTCGCTTAGTTCCGCAGGCTGGGCTGTTGGTTTTGACAACCTCCGGACGAAGATTCCATCAGGAGCCAGAGCTCCAGTTGAGGCTTTCATCGAGAGTTCGTCGGCTTCAGAGTTGTGAAGACGCTGAACATGATGGAGATCCAGGACTTCGAAGTCCTTCTGAAGCCTCTTGACTTCAAGGAGATAAGCAGCTAATTGAGAGTTGTTGCAGGAACATTCACCTTTCACTTGTTTTATGATGAGTTGTGAATCTCCCTTTACCAATACCTGTTTGACACCATAAGATAGTGCCACCTTGAGTCCATAGATGAGAGCTTCATACTCCGCCATATTGTTGGTTGCCTTGAAATCAAGGTGTACCATGTACTTGACCTTCTCTCCGGTCGGAGCCAGGAGAAAGATTCCAGCTCTGGCCCCCTGCTTCTGCACGGAGCCATCGATGTAGAGGGTCCAGTGAGGCTCGGTGAATACCGAAACTTTGAGTTCTGATTTCTGCTCATTGTGGCCCCCACGGTTTGATGGAGAGGGAGACCATTCCGCCACAAAGTCAGCCAAGACTTGACTTTTAATTGCTTGTCTTGACATGAATTCTAGATCGAATTCGGCGAGTTCCGTTGCCCACTTTGCAATGTTCCCAGTAGAATTTGGGTTATGCAAAATTGCACATAGTGTAAAGGAAGTTACCACTGATATTTTGTGGGCTTGGAAGTAGTGACTAAGCTTCCTTGAGGCAATAAGAACTGCGTAAACCAGTTTATGCACCTCAATGTATCTTGTCTTAGCGTCGTGGAGTACTTCACTGATGAAGTACACAGGACGTTGGATGGTCCGGACCCATTCAGAAGGACCCGGAGCTTCCTCTCCATCGTCCCGGACCCTGCTGGCAGGTCTCGGACCTTCAGGTTGTGCTTCTTGGACCCTCCCGGAGGGCTCCAAAACTCCTTCTTCTTCAAATCGGATCTCATTTGGAGGATCCAGATTATCTTGGTTAACCAAGTGAACCTCTTCAGACGAAAGAGATTGATCTCCTAACACTTCGTTTTGAATTTCCGTGTCTGGGAGCTGAGACCCAGTCACGTCTTCAGGTGATTCTGGACCCTTTCGGAGGGGTCCAGACGTTTGAATCGGACGTGGCTCTAGTCTTTCCGCAACCAGGACCATACTAACAACTTCGGTGGTTGCCGAAATGTAAAGCAGTAGAGGCTCACCAGGATTAGGAGCTACCAATATTAGTAATGTGGTGAGGAGTTGTTTCAGCTCTTGGAATGCCTTTTCTGCTTCTTCAGACCAATGAAAAGGTCCAGACTTCCTCAAGAAATTGAAGAAGGGTAGCTTGTTCTGCCAGTCTTGATATAAACCGGCTGAGCGCAGCTATACATCCAGTCAATTTTTGGACGTCTTTAATGCGGGATGGTGGCCACATTTCTTCTATAGCCTTGATCTTCGTCGGTTTTGCTTCAATTCCCCGGTGAGTCACCAAGAACCACAGAAGCTTTCCGGAGCTAACCCCAAAGACACACTTGTCCGGGTTCAGCTTGGTGCGCAGCTTGTCGAAGACGGCTTGTAAGTTGTCAAGGAGTGACTCCTTGTTTTTGATCTTCACGACAATGTCATCAACACACACCTCCACCAAGTCTCTAATTAGCTCTCCAAATGTTTTCTACATAGCTCGCACAAATGTTGAAGCAGCATTTTTTAGACCGAATGGCATGGCAGTATAACAATACAATCCATATACTATTATGAAGGCAGTATGCTCTTCATCTTCCTTAGACATTTGGATTTGATGATATCCAGAATATGCATCTAAGAAACACAGTAGCTCACACCCGGAGGTGCAGTCCACTATCTGATCTATTCTAGGTAGTGGAAATAGATCCTTTGGACATGCCTTATTTAAGGTGGTGTAGTCGATACACATCCGAAGCTTCCCGCCGACCTTAGGTACAACAACTGGGTTTGCCAACCATTTTGGATGGAAGACTTCCCGGATGAATCCAGCTTCGAGCAACTTCTTGATTTCATATCAGATGAAGTTTTGTCGCTCGAATGATTGCTTTCGGGGCTTCTGGTGTACAAGCCGAGTGTATGGGTAAATCTTCAGATTGTTCTCAATCACCTCCCTAGGGATCCCAGGCATTTGTGACGGTTGCCAGGCAAACACGTTGACATTAGCCCGGGGGAAAGTGATGAGCGCGAGTTCCTATTTATTGTCCAGACCTCCCGATATACGGGTAGTCTGGGCAGCATCAGAACCAATTTGGACGACTTTGAAGGGAATGTCGGTGTCACTGCTTGGTTGCACACAAGGTGCGGAGGTAGAGCCTTTGTGACGAATGCTTGGAAGATTTGAAGCTGACTCCTTACCAGATGCTTCCCCTTATGCTGTGGTAAGCGCATAAAGTTCTTCCATGCAGTAACACCTGCGGTACAATCTCCGCGGATCCGGAGAACACCTATGGGTGTTGGCATCTTTATCACCAAGTAACCACAATGGGCAGCAACCATAAACTTCTATAAAACTGATCTACCCAAAATGCCATTGAAAGGCAGACTGATCTGCGCAACGTCGTAAACCAGTTTCTCGGTTCTATAGTTCTCCCAGGTCCCGAAGGTCACTGGGAATGTAATGGAACCAAGAGGAGTAATGGTTCCCAGACCTACTCCGGAGAAAGGTCAGGATGGGCGAAGGTCCGAAGGCTTGAGATGAAGCTTAACGAAAGCTTCAAAGCTTATGAGGTTTAGCCTGGAACCTCCGTCCACCATTACATGGTGGATTTGTATATTGTTAATGGTGGGTGACAACATCAACGGGAGTTGACCAGCCCCGATCATATTTCGGTAGCAGTCTGAAGCATCAAAAATGATGGGTGTATCCATCCACTTCCAATGTGGTTCTGCCTTAGCAGCGGGAGCTACCATGGCCATGTCCCGCCACATTGTCTTGAGGATGCGGCGAGAGGTGATGTGCCAAGAACCACCATAGATGGTGTTCAAGGTCTTCCAACGTTCGTTGTCAGAGACGTCGGAGTCGTCGTCGACAGTGTTGTAAACGGCTTTCAAGACCTTTTTGGGGTCCTGGAAACCTAGCTCCTCTTGAGTCGGAGCTTTGTCGATTTTTTGTTTTCCTTCCCTTTGACCGAAAGGAGCTTCTTCCCGACGCTTGTTATAGCGCTCAGCAAGGTTCTGGACCTCCCGCCACTCTTCCAAACTGTGTCGGTTCATCTTGTGAATCGGACACCATGCTTTGGAATTGTTGCCGTCCTCTGATGAAGGACGAGGTCGCTTCTCGGGGCGTGGCCCCTGGCTTCTAGGAGCTGCAGCAGCAGCAGCTAGAGTGCCGGCAGATGGCTTCTTTTTGCCGTTGGGCTTCTTTTTCTTCTTGCCACTATCGGAGGTAGTGACTTCAGTTTTGGAGGACTTCTAGTTGGCCTCTGGGGATGGCTTGGAGTGCATTTCACGACCCTCCATAGCTCTAGCACATTTGTTGGCTAGGCTGAAGAGTTCTGTGACACTGGTAACTTCTTTAATGGCTAGCTTCTCTAGCATCTTCTTATCTCGAACACCCTGTCTGAATGCAACGATAACAGAGGAGCTTGAGATTGAAGGAATGGTATTTCGTACCTGAGAGAACCGCTGGATGAAGGACCGTAGTGATTCCCCCGATGTTTGCTTTATGGCAAACAAGTCCAATTCAGTGCCGGGCCGAGTGTAAGAGCTCCCGAAGTTGGCAGTGAATTGTTGGCTCAGTTCCGCCCAACTATTAATGGAGTCGGGTGGAAGACTCATGAACCAGGACTTTGCAGTCCCAATTAAAGCCACCGGGAAGTAATTGGCCATTACAACTTCATCACCTTCCGCTGCCAATATGGCAGTGGAGTAGATTTGAAGAAATTCGGCGGGGTTGACAGTCCCGTCGAATTTTTCCGATAGATGAGGCCAGAACTTCTGTGGCATCTGACCACGTGTAGGTGCATGGCCAGGGCATAACAGCCTCCTCCCACTCCTTGAGGAGCAGGGTTGTCCCGAGCCTCTCGTCTCTCACGAGCACGCTCGATGTGAACACGACCATCCTGCTGCCGGTAACAATGATCCAGTTCTGACCGTAGGTCATGAGTCAGAAGTCTGGTAATTGTGTGGATGCGTCATGCCCTGGGAGGCAACGAAGTCATCTGTTGGGAGGTAGCACGTCTCCTTTGTTGAGAGGCTTGTGGACCAAGCTGGCCGGACAAAGTCCGTCGTTGTGAAGGTGCTCCCCCCGAAGGGGGAGGACCTTGGTTGTTGATGCCTGCAGCCGCAGCTGCGACCAGATGGTCAACATCAGCCCTCCACTGCTCCATAGCACCCTGGGGTGCACCTGGGGGTGGTGGGTGTTGTAGATGAGCTCGAGCAGCAATGAGTGCATGCTTGGGGTTGTTGTTTGTCGATGCAGTGATCGATGCAGATACTCCATCTTGTTGACCAGCATTGTTTGCTGGAACAGATGGTGGTTGTGGTGCCACAACTCCTGCTGGAACAATGGCACCTACTGGTTGTTGGACGTTGAAGGGATTGCCTCCGACAGGATGCCCAGCTTGGTTGCCATTGGAGGATTCAGCAGCTAAATTCACCATCTTGTGATCTCGGGATTGTGTTCCCCTTCCTGGCGCACCAAATGTTGAAGTGTTTGCTACGACACTTCTTCTGGACCCGCTGAGAAGCAGCCCACGGAGGTTCTTTTATGGTTAGGGAACACAGAGATCAAGATCAAGATGATGACACCAGAGATTTACGTGGTTCGGGCCGCCTGAGCGTAACACCCTACTCCATGGGGTTTGTGTTGCTGTATTGCGAGTTGGTTGACTCGGATCAGATTGAATCAGATTGTCCCCGATGTTCGTGCGGTATAGCCCTTTTATAGTTCTAAGAACTGACCGTTACAAAGCTTGCCTGGTCCGACATGTGGCCCTGGCGTATTTAATGACCCAATACACTGTCTAGAGAGTATTAAGTATAATTAGTTGTGTGATAACGTGCCTTAATGGCCGAGTTATCCCTATTAACAATGCACTGATCGTGTGTCATTAATACAGCATTAATGACACATTATCAGGCCTTGTAACTGCTACTTTAACCATCCTTGAATGTTTGTAATGGACGTGATCTGCTTGTAATTCTGTTGGCGATGAAGGTCCGGAGGCTCCACACGTGGCAGATCCGGAGCTTTCCCTTGCGGGAGCATAGGTCCGGGGTCGTTGTATACGTGCCGACATCAGAGCTCCTCTCTAACGGGGGTTAGGTTCGGGGTTGTTGTACACGTGTAGTAGTTGGAGCTTCCCTTGGTTGGGAGTTTAGTTCTGGTCTTCTATTACACGTGTTAAACCGGGAGCCAGCCATGCGAGGGGAGCGGGTCCGGTGCAACGTGACATGTGTGAATGTGGCCTAGAGGGGGGGGGGTGAATAGGCCTTTTTGATTTTCTGTCGAAACCTGCAACACTTCATAACCAGATCAAATCTCGAGATTTCAGACTAGTCCGGTCAAGTGTGGACTAGTCTGGTGTGTACCGACTAGGTTTATCAATTTGGATCGATTATCTTGATCCTAGGATGTATGCAGCGGTCTTGTAATTGAAGTGTTACAAAACTATGAACTAGGATGTACCACAAGTTAATCTTATATTCAATGTTTCAACATAAAGTGAACAAGATTGATTGAAACCCTAGATTGATATGAAGAGTAAGAACGATATGCGCAAAGTAAGAACACAAGCTCTTTATTCCATGGTTCGGTTCCCATAGAGGCAACCTACGTCCACGTTGAGGAGTCCACAAAAGGACCGGATCTTCTCCAACCCTACCCTCGTTGGATCGCCACGGAGGCCAATCCTCTTCACTAATCACAAAGGGCAAATAACCAAATTCAAGGGGCCTTCTCACAAGTTGAGGGCTCCCCAAGATTACAATATGAACACCACCAAGAACACACTCTTAAGATCACAATGAAAACCACAAGAGTGTGTTAGAGAATCAAACCAAGAGCTCAATGAGTGATGAACCGTGTCTCTCCAATGATCTAACGTGTATCCTCAAGGGATTGATCTTTCTTGCGTTGGAATTCGTGGAGAGAGGTGTTTTCTAGGCTCTTGGAAGGTGTGACGGCGCAGGGGGTCGAGAGTTATGAAAGATGGGCCGTGCACACCTATTTATATGGGGTTTCCAAAAGTTACCGTTAGGGTTTAGAAAGATCGGACTAGTCCGTGGTGAACACCGGACTAGCGTGTAGCAAACCCTAGGTGTCCCGAAATATCGAACTTGTCCGAAGTGAAGCCAGACTAGTCCGATTTCGGTTCTGGAAATCTCCGGACTAGTCCGATAAATATCGGACTTGTCCGGATAAGTGAAACCCTAAGTGAATTTGGGGGGACAAGTCCGCACATGGAGGACTTGTCCGATTTAGGTCAGAGGGTTTTCAGACTAGTCCGTGCTAATATCGGACTTGTCCGATTGACATCAGAAATATATCGGACAAGTCCATAGAGTTATCAGACTTGTCCGATTTTGTGCAACTTGTAAAGTGTTTGGGGACTAGTCCACACTGGGGAGGACTAGTCCGATTCTAGTCAGAGAGATATTGGACTAGTCTGTGGTGATATCGGACTAGTCCGGTCAGTGAAAAACTGGACTGTGAGGACAAGTCCGCATTGTGAGGACTTGTCCGATCTTGTGCAGAAAGATATCGAACTAGTCCGGAGTCAGTCGGACTAGTGTGGTCCTGTATAAATTTGTGCAATGTGTGAGATTATTTGTGCTTGAGATCTTGGGGTGTGTTTCCTTAACACACTCCATACACAATGATCTACTACACTTGTTTCTTGAGCTCTTTTCTGCAATGCTCCCCATTCTCCTTTCTTTTTGGCACTTTGCTCATTTTCTCATTAGAACATGTGCTCATCTCAACAAAGTGGTTAGGATCTCATTTGCTTGTCATAGATCAACCAAAACCCACAAGGGATTCCTAGATGCACTTTCAATCTCCCCATTTTTGGTGATTGATGACAACCAATTGAGATTTCACAAAATATGATAAAAAGTTGAGATTTTCATAAAGTGTGCACATATGAGTTTAAAACACATTAAGCAATGAAAACATGATCCATATGTGCACACTTTATGGTGGGATGTAGAACTAGGTGTATAGAAACAATAATCATGATGAGAATGACATAATTGACATCAACATGTTAATAGCAAGCATATATGTCATTCTTAGAGCAAAATCACAGATTTTATCAATATCTTCACAAGCAGTTCAAAACATTGCATCACAAGACCAATAGTACCAAAAGAGCATATTATAAGTCTTACAACCCACAAATGGACAAAAGACACAAAAAGAGAGCTCTCCTCGCATCCTACAGCTAAAACCTAAGACTCCTAAGACTCCCTCTCAATCTCTCCCCCTTTGGCATCAAGACACCAAAAAGAAGGAGAGGAGGGACCTAAGGTCTTCAAGCCTCACTGTCGGTCCTCTCATCGTCTTCATCTTCATTCTCTGGCTGATGAGGAGGAGGAGGAGGAGGAGGAGGAGGAGGAGGAGGAGGAGGAGGAGGAGGAGGAGGAGGAGGAGGAACGGAACCACTCGAGTCCCCAATGCCAAAATAGGCAAGCTCGGAGGGAGTCAAGGGCCCGAGCTCGGTGAAATCAGAATCTGAGTCATCAGAAATGACTAGAGACCCAATGGGCTCGATCTCCAGCTTTTGGCAAATTTGCTTCACATTCTCTTTGACATATCTCATGTCGGCCTTTCTTCTCTAGTTTAGCTTGTGGGCTTTCACTTCAGCCTTTTTGCAAGAGGCAAAGATGGCTAACAGGTACTTCAAGATGCCACTTGGGGACCCCTTTTGAGGAGGGGCCCTAGTGGCGGGAGCAGCCCTAGCATCTCCACTGGCTCTCACTGGAGCCTCATGACTCAAAGCTGGAGAGGTAGCAGCACGAACACTTGCTTGTTGAGGCTTCTGGGGCCTCAAGGGGAGGTGCTCCACATCCTTGATGAACTCTATCCCTGTGACCTTCTCAATCATAAACATGAGGTAAGGTGCATAGCATCAGGACTTGTTTGGGGTACAGGATATGTTCACCATATCATTTAAATGTAATCAAAGACATCAACCTTTATGTCTTTGCTTATGACCTTCATCAAGGTCCTGAGGTAGCCTTGCACACTTCCTGCATCCCCATCCTTCGGGGCAATGGTCTTCCTAAGGACCCTGTTCAGCACCACAAAGAGAGGCTGTAAAATCCCACATTTTCCTTCATATGAGGTTCAGTTGTAAGTTGGTTATCAACCCTAATGGAGACCAATTATAGCTATGCTTATGAACTTGATCTCATCAAATAATTTCTTCCACTCATGCTTAAATTTTTTTAACATGAGGAATGGACTTCACCAATAATCTTAGATAAATTATTTTGACCTCTCTTCAAAGTTTGGAATTATTTGAATGAAGGATCCTAAGTCAAATTAATATGCAGTACCAATATATATATATATATATATATATATATTCAAATTGAATATGCTACTGTACATTTGGCCCTGTCAAAATTATTAAATTCTGAGGCCATGAATTTTTCTATGGCTTCCTAGAATTCCAAATAGACTTCCTGCAAAGTTTCATAAATTTTTAACTTTATTTGCTATTTTATTTGAGACGCTTAGCAAATTCAGACCCTATTAGTAATTCAAATTTGGATTCTGTTCAACTTAATTGAACATCAAGATTTGAACACACCATCATGATCAGCATGACTTGCTTGACTTCTCCTCAAAGTTTCACAATTTTGGGAACTCAGTTCCTATTTAATTCAGTGGCACCATAGAATTTCATCCAATTTCAAATTCAAATTTGAAATTCAAATGAAACTTGCTCCAAATCGAAATCCAATTGCAGAATCAAATTCCATATATTTATTTGAGCCTCCCCACAAAAATCTAGAATTTTTGGATCAAGTTTGGTAGGAGAATTGAAGTTGCAGAGAGGGGAAGTGGATAAAAGGAGGTGGGACCCACTGTCAGCCAAACCCACTCGAGTGCAACCCACGGGGGTGCTCTGTATCCAGCTCTCCCTGCCGATCGACGCCGGCAGCGCGCAACACCGCGACACGGCATGCATCCACCGAGCTGCCAGCTTACTTGCGTCGTGGCGCGCTCCCCTCACCCCTCGGCCCCTATAAATACCCCCCCTTGGCCGTCGCCGTTGAGCTCCACTTCAGTTCACGCCATTTCCGCCGCCTCTATTCGATCGAGCTTTCGCCGACGATTGAAGTCGTTTCTCCCCAAGCTGTAAGTAGATAAAAGGCTTGTCACAACCTCCTCTAAGTATTCTATTTGGTCATTGGTCGTGACATAGCTTCTGCTTGGGACATTTTCAAGTTTCACGGTCACCGTCGAGGGAGCCGCTGAGAACCTTCACTGTCTCACCGTCGAGCTCCAGTTCTAAGCCATCTCCAGCCTCGATCCTTTAAGAAAAAAGGTTCGCAAATCTCTCTAGTTTATGCTCATAGAATCTAAGCTTATGATATGAAGTGTAACTCGAGTTCTCGTTCGATAACCGAATGATTTCTCAATAGAACAGCAAGACTTCACGCTTAAATTCGTTTCATTCTTGCAATCATCCTTTAATCTGGTTAGCAGATACTTTCTGTGTGTCCTAACGAAGCTCCATGCCCAAAAACCCTAAAAGTTATCAACCGAGCACCTTAGATTTTGAGTTTTCGCGGGCGCCGATTGAAAAACTGTACTTCACCATCGAACTCAGCTTTGCCGGCGATGTCACCCCATTCTAAACCCCAAATCATCATCCTGGTGCTCCCAGGAACATTCCCAACCTTTTCCCGAGCCTATTACGCCATGTCCAAGCATTTCCGACGAACGCTGAAACCCTAGCTCCGCCATCACCGTCAAACCGTTGTCTCCGATCATCACCGACTTGATTGGACCCCACCATCGGTTTGCGCGGTCGATTTTATGGTTGAGCGGTCAAGGCGAGGCCGAAAGGAGGTCGACGCAACTAGGTCCGGCAAAGCGCCACCGTGGTTCCGGCGAGAGACGCCGCCGTGTCAGGAGGTTGACGAAGGTGCGGGTCCCACCTGTCAACGATGCCCTCTCGCGTGGGATCAGCTGTAAACACGGATCCGGTGCGGCTGCACGGGTTAACCCTGTGGCTCCCGGTGTGGCTTCATTCTGATTGGTCTGATTCAAATGAAGTGGGACCGGCCCCTTTATTTGAACTTCCAATAGGAAAATAAATCCAGATTCAATCCAAACTTGGAAAATCCATAACTTCCAGTTGAATTATCCAAAAATTCCCAAATAAATTTTAACTAGCATGAAGAATATTGTCCAGTGGTGCACTTGGATTTGTATGAAAAGCCATAGAGATTTCTCTATAATTCAGATAAGCAAAATTCTTAAAGAATTCATTAAGCAAAATTCTTAAAGAATTCATTCCTACAGTTCTGTTAATTGGAAAATTCCCAATTTTGGTCAGAACACTATTGTTAATACACTTGACCTCCAGTAAAAATTTCAAGTTCTTTGGACTTAAAATACTGGGTTGATCAATATCCCAAATCTCTATGTAGTTATAAATTGAGAAAAATAGAGAATCAATTTCCAGAAATTTACACAAACTTCAAAAAATCACTTTCTCCCTGTAGGAAAGTTAGAAAATAGTGAAACAAAGTTTCCTAGAACTAGTGAGACCCCCTCTACATGATACAACCCCTGGTAGCCATGATAGGTCTCCAAAAAATTTAACCAAAATTTAGAGAAGGTTATTGCTTACCATAATTTTTAAGAACAACAAACTTCCTTGATCATCTCCTGTTATTTGCAAGAGTCTTCTCTATAGTCACTAGTATCTAGCATAAAAGTCCCAAAGCCAATTAATGTAATTATCATATGTTATCCTAGGATATTCACACCACCTCAAGCATGTTAATTATTTTCAAAATCATTCATACCTAGTCTATGCATATCGTGTAGCAGCTGAAATCGAGGAGCAGCCGGAAGCTTTGGAGGTCCAGCTGCCAGAAACTAACATAGGCCCAAACTCACATTCAGGCAAGCCTCAATCTACATTTAAGTTCCTTACAGTGTTTTGCCGTTTTATTTCACCTTACGTCTTCAGATGATTGTGCATTACGTTTAAGGTGTTTGACATCCACTTGCATGGCCCACAAATCCTAGGGAGTCTTGGGTAGGTCTATGGCCCGTTGAGTAGACACTGCTATGCTTATGCTCATAGGAATTCGGTAGAAGTCGAGTAGTTGGAATCTACTCGCGAGATAGGAATTTTATCACAAGGGAGGATCTGGAATAAGAAAATGGTTTATGAATATGAAATTGAGACCGAGTAGTGGGTAGGATGCAGCGAGACATGGTCTCACGTCCGTAGCCCTGCTTGTGTCGATTGAGGACCGTTTCGTGTGTGGTCCTGCTGGACAAGCTTGAATTGTACCGGCGACATACTGGACGAATGGGCTCCAGTAAACCGACATAGCTTGATACTGGTTTGTCGAGGCATTCCGTTCTGTTTTATAGGCGTGGGTTGAGGGCAGCAAGGTGTAAATCAGCTGGTGGGCACGTCAGAGTACGCCCCACGCAGTGACCTCCTACTCATGATGGATCGACCGGTTCGACATTCGAGTGTTTAGTGAAAGGTGACCATATACAACTAGTACTGAATTGTTATGTAGGTACTGCCGTAAGTACTCGCTGACATTTCCAAAAGTGCGTATGTGTCATGTTGTTTCGGGTGTATCCTGATTGCAATCACCGTCTCTCGCGGTAATAGAGTACCACTTGTTCATTGCGTCGTGACATAGTAAATACTAAAGAAGTAAGGAGAATATGATATATTGGTTTACAAATTTCTTGGACAACCTTGTTTGGCTTAGAGATAGTACAATTAAAAGTTTACAGTTTCCCCATACTTTACCTGTAAAAGCATTATCACGTCATATCATCGGCAAAATGTTTCTTGTTTGATTGTGGAGTCTATGATGTGCCGTGCCTGAGGAATGTCATGTTCAAGTTAAAACATGACTATAAGGATCCACTTGTAGGCGAGTCCTTTATGCTTTACCTTACCTATGCTTAGTATTCACACTTGCATATGTGTAGTGAGACGGGTTAGTCTTGTTGAGCCTTATGCTCACGTTTGCAGTTAACGAGTTTTTGTAGATTATACAACTAATGAAGGGTTTGATGACGAGGTTGCACCCCCTCTAGGGTTTACAGCAGAGTGGGAACCCTACACGCCGCGGTGAATTGTGTGTTGCTAGTGCAAAGTATCCAGGGCATGGATGACTTTGCTTTTGCATAGCTAGTGCTGAGAGTGTAGCTATGATGTATAATTCTCTTCACTTTTGTTAGTATTTTAAAACTTCCACTGTGATTTTCAATAAAGACTTGGTATTGTAAATTGTTCTCGCCCTTTTCTTGTATACTATTGGGTGTCATATCGCACGACACCACCCAATGAGATCCTTGGAGGTCGGGATTCCGGTCCCCATAGAGGCTTCATGTTCTTGGTGGAAGGAGGATTGAACTTTGAGTTGGGTTCATAGAGAAACTTTATCCTATCCTTCTCAATGACACCAATATTGTGAATGATCAAATTGTCATTGCTGGTGCTGTCAAGATGTAGCAATCTTGCAAACTCTTCATAAGTAATAGTGTACTTGGATCCGTGAGTCATCAAAGTCACCCTTTCTTCCTCATCACTAGCAAAGTGGCAAGTCGCATAGAACTGTGTAATGACCTCATCATTCCAATTGTTCCAGAAGGCAAATAGGTCCTTCAAACCATGCTTCTCGATTGCCTCTACTACCTCCACAAAGGGTGAGCAACCCTTCTTCTCAAAATGCGCCCAATCGATCCATTGGCTGCGCACCACGAGGGTCTTCATTGCAAGATAGACAAACTTGTAAAAGTCTGCATGGAAGTTACTCCAAAACCTCCCATCAGCAGCTTGCTTGGGACGGCTATAACAATCAACATTCCTGAACTTCGCAGCTGTGTTGCTGCCCTTTCCATTAAATCTCTCCTCTGCGGGATCCCGGGCCCCTTCCCTTGGAGCTGACATCTTTAGGGGGGGGGGGCAATCGGGCCCGTTGCAATCCCTTTGCCCTTGCCTTTTGCTTAACAGGCACCTGCTGAGCTAGGGCCTCCTCCAGCAGAAGCCTTGGAGGCAGGCTTCTTTGCGAGCACTTTCCGTTGAGCCTGGGGAGGAGAAGTAGTCGGCTCGGATGGGCGCTCTTGGTGCTTTTTGCTTAGGCTCGTCGAGGATCGAAGCACGGCTTCGTGGTCCATCTCTGCCTCGAAATTAGAGATTTCATCGTTGGTGCACGACATTGTCCTGAGAATGAATTTCGCAAGGTATTGATGAGAATAGATGACGAGGAATTGCATTGAGGAATTAAGAAGTTAGGGTTGAGTTCAGAAAAATCGGACTAGTCCGGTGTACAGGCACGGACTAGTCCGGTTGACCTGACTTGTCCGTGCATGGGTCGGACTAGTCTGGTATTCAACCTCTAAACCCTAACTATGAGACAAATGGTGATTCCTAATGCACAAATAGCTTAGCAGCAATGAGCACATCAAGGAAGCTTGTATATGGTGAAAGGAACTAAGCTAGTTGATCAACATTGAAGGAAATAGCAATTTCTAGGGTTTGGGATGAGATTTTATCAAAATTGCTTGATTCTTGGAGATGTAGGGGTTGAAGGATCGGACAAGTCCGTGGTCTTCAATCCCTACGCGAAGAAGGTAAATTTCCACCCAAACTCGCAAAGTTTTGATGGAGGAATCAAAAAATCGCCTTGGAGAGCTCGAGCGTGGAGAGAGAAAGCTTGAGGCAAGTGTGGAGTGAGGAAGATTAGGGTTTGGCGGTGGCTAGGGTTATGGACACAAAAAATTGGACTTGTTCGAAAATAATCGGACTAGTCCGAACTTTTCCAGAGCTTATATCGGACTAGTCCGTGGTTGGGCGGACTAGTCCGGACCTATAGTCACTCTGCGGACTAGTCTGCATGGGCGGACTAGTCCGGGCAACCACGGACTAGTCCGTGGTCACCAGGGAAGAAATGCTTAGCCCATTCGTATATATTCGAAGGTACTTAATAGGAAAATAGGGAGGCAAATCAAATCATATAATCTTGATGAATATAATCTGTAAGCATACAACAATCAAGCAATGACCATAATTCATCAAGATCTAGTAATTGACATAGTTTTTCGGAAAAAATTAGAGAGATGATTTTCATAATACAATCAATGAATTTTGAAGATAGCATCCAGGTATACAAGATTTCAAGCCACATTCCGAGCATCAAGGATATTTAGTTCATTTTGGAGCTCGCAAAAGCATTTTTCATCAAGTGTCTTGGTGAATATATCGGCTAGTTGCTTTTCGGTAGTGACATGTGAAATGGCTATATCTCCCTTTATTGAATGGTCTCTCAAAAAATGATGTCTTATGTCTATGTGTTTAGTTCTAGAGTGCTCAACTGGATTGTGGGCAATTTTAATGGCACTCTCATTGTCACAAAGGAGAGGAATACGGTTCATATTGTAACTGTAATCCCTTAGAGTTTGTCGCATCCAAAGGAGTTGTGCACAACAACTCCCGGCTGCAACATACTCCACTTCGGCCGTGGATAAGACAATGGAGTTTTGTTTCTTGGAGGACCAAGAAACTAGAGATCTTCCTAGGAATTGGCATGTACCGGAGGTACTTTTTCTATCTACTTTGCATCCAGCATAATCTGCATCGGAGTAACCAATGAGATTGAATTTGGAACCTTTGGGGTACCAAAGGCCTAGGTTGGGTGTATGAACTAAATACCGCAAAATTCTCTTAATGGCTGTCAAATGACACTCTTTTGGGTTGGCTTGAAACCTTGCACACAAGCATACACTCACCATAATTTCTGGCCTAGATGCACATAAGTAGAGTTGAGATCCAATCATGGAGCGATATACCTTTTGATCAACGTTTGGTCCATCTTCATTGAGATCCAAGTGGCCATTCGTTGTCATGGGAGTCTTTATAGGCTTCGCCTTGTCCATTCCAAACTTCTTGAGTATGTCTTGAGTGTACTTAGTTTGGCTTATGAACGTCCCTTCCTTTTGTTGCCTCACTTGGAATCCCAAGAAGTACTTTAGCTCTCCCATCATAGACATCTCAAACCTATCTGTCATAATCTTACTAATTTCCTCACAAAAAGATTTGTTAGTTGAACCAAAGATAATATCATCAACATAAATCTGACAAATAAAGAGATCATTGTCTAAGTTCTTTATAAACAATGTATAATCTGCTTTACCGATCTTAAAACCATTTTCAATTAAAAAATCTCTAAGACGCTCATACCAAGCTCTAGGAGCTTGTTTGAGGTCGTAGAGAGCCTTACGCAGTTTAAATACGCGGTCGGGGAACTCTTCATCTTCAAACCAGGGGGGGTTGCTCCACATACACCTCCTCTTTGATTGGTCTGTTGAGGAAGGCGCTTTTCACATCTATTTGATAGAGCTTGAAATCATTGTGAGTAGCATATGCAAGTAATATTCTAATAGACTCAAGTCTAGCTACGGGAGCAAAGGTTTCATCGAAATCCAAACCTTCGACATGTGAATACCCTTTGTCCACAAGTTGTGCCTTGTTCCTTGTCACCACCCCGTGTTCGTCTTGTTTGTTGTGGAAGACCCATTTGGTGCCCACGATGTTGGACTTGGGTCTTTCGACTAGTTCCCACACCTCGTTCTGTTTGAAGTTGTTGAGTTCTTCTTGCATGGCCACTACCCAATATGGATCCTTCAATGCATCCTCAACCCTGCGCGGTTCCAAAAAGTATACAAACGAATAATGCTCACAAAAATTAGCTATGTGAGATCTAGTAGTTACTCCCTTTTGGATGTCACCGATGATGTTGTCGATTGGGTGATCCCTTTGGATGCATTGGTGTACTCTTGGGTGTGGCACTTGCAGTCTTGAATCTTCATGATCATCTTCTTCTCCCCCTAGATGGTTGCCCTCATTGACTTGATGATCATTTTTGTTTTCTTGAGATTGATCTTGTATGGAGACTCCCCCTTGATCATTGACATCCTCTTGTGGTTCATCTTCCTCATGCATATGTAGAGGTGGTTCTTGAGGTCGAACTTCGCCCAATGCCATTCTTCTCAGTGCTCGGCATGGAGCTTCTTCTCTATCTAGCACACATGGATCAACTTGCTCCTTTTGGGAGCCATTAGTTTCATCGAACACTACATCATGTGCTACTTCAACAAGTCTAGAGGTCTTGTTGAAGACACGATAGACGTAAGAGTTCGAATCATAACCAAGCAAGAAACTTTCATCGGACTCTGAAGCGAACTTTGAAGTCCTAGGCTTCTTGTTCAAAATATAGCATTTGGAATCGAAAACTCGCAAGTATGAAATATTAGGCTTGTTAACGGTGAGTAGCTTATAGGATGTCTTCTTGAGTAGTGATGAAGATAAAGTCGATTTATGGCGTGGCAAGCGGTGTTAACCGCTTCCGCCCAAAATCGATCCGAGGTCTTGTACTCATCGAGCATTGTTCTCGCCATGTCTATGAGGGTTCGTTTCTTCCTTTCGGCAACTCCGTTTTGTTGAGGGGATTAAGGTGCTAAAAACTCATGCTTTATGCCTTCTTCATATATGTATTCCTCAACTTGTGTGTTCTTGAACTCTGTGCCGTTATCACTTCGAATGTTCTTGATCATTAATGAAAACTCATTTTGGGCTCTCTTGAAGAACTTCTTGAGTGTTCCTTGTGTTTCCGTCTTATCATGTAAAAAGAAACCTAAGTGAAGCGAGAAAAATCATCAACAACTACTAAACCATATTTGTTACCGCCGATGCTCATGTAAGCAATTGGACCGAATAAGTCCATGTGGAGTAGCTCGAGCAGTCTTGTTGTAGTCATGACATTCTTAGCAGTATGAGGTGCTCCAACTTGCTTCCTGGCTTGGCACGCTCTACAAGGCCTGTCTTTCTCAAAAACAACATCCTTCAAACCTCGGATGTGATCGCCCTTGAGGAGTTTTTGAAGATTCCTCATACCAACATGCGCTAGCCGTCTATGCCACAGCCAACCCATGTTGGTCTTTGCAATCAAGCATGTGTCAAGTTCGACTTTATCCTTGTTGAAGTCAACAAGGTAAAGCTTTCTCTTTAACATACCTTTGAAAGCAATGGAACCATCACTCCTTCTAGAGATGGTAATACCCTCATTAGTGAACAAGCAATTATAACCTTTGTTGCATAATTGAGATATGGAAAGCAGGTTATAATCTAAGAAATCAACATGTAACACATGAGAAAGAGTATGTTGAGATGATATGGCAATTTTACCGGTACCGAGCACCTTTCCTTGACTATTGTCTCCAAAATAGATACCCTCGCTTGGATACTCATTTTCTTCATACTCAACGAACATCCTTCTTTCTCTGATCATGTGGTTGGTGCAGCCACTGTCTAGCACCCATTTAGATCCACCCGAGGAATAGGCCTACAAAAACAAATCATGCCTTGGTTTTAGGTACCCAAGCTTGCTTGGGTCCTTTTAGGTTAGTCACAAGGGATTTAGGCACCCACACATGAGACTTGGTGTTCCCATGGCGTGGCCCAACATAATGAGCATAAATCTTACCAGAATTACTTCTCGTTAAAACATAAGATGCATCAAAGGTTCTAAAAAGCAACTGTTGTTGTTTACATACAGGACTAGTCCAGGAGATCGGACTTGTCTGGAGGACCAGACTTGTCCGTGTCCCGACCGGGCTAGTCCGATGATCATATGTGTTGGATGTGTTAACTTTGGACTTTCCAGTTTGAGAGGGTCTTCTCTTTACAAAAGCAATGCTCTCCTTGTTATTCTTATGGCTTCTAGCATGTTGATTTTCACCATAAGAGTAACCAATGCCATATTTGACATTTGGAGGTCTTGTGACCAAGTATGCACTACTTGCATATTTGATCTTCTCCTTGTCAAATATGCCATTTTGTGAGGGATGCTTGTCCTTGGTAGATGTTGACTTGTCTTTTAAGCTGGTGTCAACTTTACCACATGTACAAGTAGAGGCAGTTTCAGTTTTAAGGGGTTGAGAAGGCGAGCTTGAAGAGAATGAAGGTCACTTTGCTTGAGTGACTCAACTTGTACCTCAAGAATCTTGTTAACCTTGATTAGGTTAGCAAGTTCGTCCTTGATTGTAACATTTGAGTCGCTAAACTCCAAGCAAGCTTCCTTTCTTGAAGCTAACTCAAGCTCCAATGACTTGCTTCGCTCCTTTTCAAGTTCTAGAAGCTTTTCAAGTTCAATATATTCCTCCTTTTGGGAGATAATCATGTCTTCTTGACGGTTTATCAACTTCTCCTTCTCAACAAGTTGATCAAGTAGAAATTTCATTTTTGCAGCTGTTTTCTTATCTAAGCCAATAAGCATATCTTCATTATCACTAGCAATTTCACTATCACTAGAATAGGAATGTACGGAAGAGGGTTTGGTTGTTACGAGGCAAGTGTTGTTCCCCTTCCATGCGCCGAGAGTGGGGAAGAGAGTGGACTTCTTAGATGTCTTCTCGATGGCTATGCTAGCCATCTCCTCTTCTTCTTCGGATGAGGACTCATCATTTGAGTCCCACTCTTTCCCTAGATGCGCTTGTTCAGCTTGCTTTTTCTTCTTGAAGAATTTCTTAGGTTGAGGCTTTGTTTCCTTGGTCTTCTTCTTGTTCTCTTCATATGGGTAATCAACTATAAAGTGGCTATACTCACCACAGTTATAGCATGCCTGCCTCAACTTCGGTCTTGATTTTTCCTTGTACTTCCCTTCACTTGATTTAGCCCCTTGTCTTCTCTTCATCATTCTTTTGAATTTCTTCATGAATAGTATCATGTCATCTTCATCCAAGTCGCTGCTCTCATCGTCATCGTCTTCTTCTAATTGAGCTTCTCTAGCTTCTCTAGACAAGGGCTGAGAGTGGACTTCAAAGCTACCTCTTTCTTCTTTGCAGAGGTGAGATCGGCAATCTCCTTAACATGCTTGGCCTGCTTTTCCATCATCTTAAAGTTGATGATTTTCCCAAGTAGCTCATCTGGGGTCATCTTCTTGTACCCGGGACTTTCTCGTATCATCGAGCACAAGGTGACATTGTGAGGCATGAAAGCTCTAAGAATGAGCTCACCACCTCGTGGTCGTTCCACTTCTTGCTTCCGTATGCTCGCACCTTGTTGATGAGCATCTTTAGTCGGTTGTACATGTCTTGTGGCAACTCGTCTTCTTCAATGGTGAATCTTCCCAGCTTGCCTTCAATCATCTCGATCTTTGCTTCTCACACATGACGATCACCTTCATGTGCGGTTTGCAACGTATCCCATATCTCCTTTGCGATCTCGAGTCCATCCACCTTTGTGAACTCATCCTGACTGAGTGATGAGGTGATGACTACAGCAGCTTGGGCATTTCTATGGATTGCTTGCTCTTGGATAGGTGTGAGCTCCTCATCATCATCTGAGATATCTATTCTTTTGCATACTATGTGCCACAAACTTGGATTGAGAGAAATCAAATGCATTTTCATGTTCTGCCTCCACATTGAGTAGTCATTGCCATCAAAATGTGGGGCTTTTCCAAGTGGAATAGATAAGTAGTGATTATTGTTGGAGTTAAGATGATTGTAGTTGAAAGGATATCGGGAGTAGTTGGTGTGACTAGTCCCCTTCTTCTTCTTCTCGTCTTCAATCTTCACTTTTCCCTTGGAGAGGGTTTTCTTTCTTAGGAGTGCTTTGAGTTCTAGCGTCTCCTCATCGTCATCCTCAAAGTCTTGAATGGCATCGAGGAGCCTCTCCAATTTTTGGTTCTTTTCTTCTTCAACCTTCTCTTGATTGATGCTCTTGTGTATCTCCTTCATGTTCGACATGATCTCTTCGAGCGATTAGTCTCCTTTTGAAGAATCTGCTCTGATACCAATTGAATTTGGCCTAGAGGGGGGGTGAATAGGCCTTTTTGATTTTCGGAACTTGCAACACTTCACAACCAGATCAAATCTCGAGATATCGGACTAATCCGGTCGAGTGCGAACTAGTCCAGTGTGTACCGACTAGGTTAATCAAATTGGATTGATTATCTTGATCTTTGGTGTATGCAGCGGAAATATACTTGTAATTGAAGTGTTACAAAACTATGAACTAGGATGTACCACAAGTTAATCTTATATTCAATGTGTTCAACATAAAGTGAACAAGATTGATTAAAACCCTAGATTGATATGAAGAGTAAGAACGATATGCGCAAAGAAAGAACACAAGCTCTTTGTCCCGTGGTTCAGTTCCCACAGAGGCAACCTACGTCCACGTTGAGGAGTCCACAAAAGGACCGGGTCTTCTTCAACCCTACCCTCGTCGGATTGCCACGGAGGCCAATCCTCTTCACTAATCACAAAGGGAAAATAACCATATTCAAGGGGCCTTCTCACAAGTTGAGGGCTCCCCAAGATTACAATATGAACACCACCAAGAACACACTCTTAAGATCACAATGAAAACCACAGGAGTGTGTTAGGGAATCAAACCAAGAGCTCAATGAGTGATGAACCGTGTCTCTCCAATGATCCAAAGTGTATCCTTAGGGGATTGATCTTTCTTGCATTGGAATTCATGGAGAGAGGTGTTTTCTAGGCTCTTGGAAGGTGTGATGGCGCAGAGGGTCCAAAGTTATGAAAGATGGGCCGTGCACACCTAGTTAGGGTTTAGAAAGCATGCTATATAGGGTTTCCAAAAGTTACCGTTAGGGTTTAGAAAGATCGTACTAGTCTGTGATGAACACCGAACTAGTCCGGTGTGCTGCGTGTAGCAAACCCTAGGTGTCCTGAAATATCAGACTTGTCCGAAGTGAAGCCGGACTAGTCCGATTTTGGTTTTGGAAAACTGGACTGTGAGGACAAGTCCGCATTGTGAGGACTTGTCTGATCTTGTGCAGAAAGATATCGGACTAGTCCGGAGTCAGTCGGACTAGTCCGATCCTGTATAAATTTGTGCAATGTGTGAGATTATTTGTGCTTGATCTCTTGGGGTGTGTTTCCTGAACACACTCCATACACAATGATCTACTACACTTGTTTCTTGAGCTCTTTTCCGCATTGCTCCTCATTCTCCTTTCTTTTTGGCACTTTGCTCATTTTCTCATTAGAACTTGTGCTCATCTCAAAAAAGTGGTTAGGATCTCATTTGCTTGTCACAAATCAACCAAAACCCACAAGGGATTCCTAGATGCACTTTCAATGTGGGACCTGCAAGGGCCTTCGACTTTGACTGGTGGAATTTTCTTGCACTTTTTGCGGTATCGCGGGGTACCCGGTATGTCGGGTACCGACAGATAGTATGTCCAAAGTAAGTCTTAAAATAAGGGGGGTAGAATTCCTCGCTAATCCCAATGTTTTGTATTCACAAGAATTGGACAAGAGGGGATGTTCCTGGCTTGAGAGTTGACCGACGAGGACGTCGGTGTTCTAAGGGGGGTGGATTGGCTATAGAAGCATGATGGGGTAATTCAGTGTGCCACCAATAATGGTGCAATTGACAAATGATAAGGGAGTCAACCTTGAAATTAATGTGTCACAGTAAATATCAAAGGCCATAATGCAACATATTCAGCAGCATAATCAACAATGTGTTCAGCAACCTTGCTTTATGTGATGTGTGTTAGTGAGTAAAAGCTGAACATCAAAGGCCAGCTAGACTATTGTAGCCATTGAAGATTCTAGAATGGAAGTGAGAAGAAATTGGTATGGACTTCATAGTTGGATTACCGCGCACCCAGTCCGGTTATGACTCGATATGGGTTATTGTGGATCGGTTGACAAATCAGCCCACTTCATTTTTGTCAAGACCAATTATACCGCTGCACAGTTAGCTGAGTTGTACATGGAGAAAATTGTATGCCGACATGGAGTACCTAAGAAAATATTATATGACCGAGGTTGTCAATTTACCTCTAGGTTCTGGGAGAAACTGCATGAAGCTATGGGTACAAGGTTAAATTTCAGTTCCGCATATCATCCACAAACTGATGGACAAATCGAGAGGACAAATCAAATATGGGAAGATATGTTGAGAGCTTGTGCTTTGAAGCATGGACGCAGCTGGGACAAAAGCTTGTCGTATGCTGAATTTTCCTACAATAACAGTTACCAAGCAAGTTTGAAGATGTCGCCATATGAAGAACTATATGGAAGGAATTGTAGGACACGCTTATTTTGTAATGATACAAAATAGAACCAAATATTTGGACCTGATGTATTGCAAGAGGCCGAAAAGCAAGTTCAGACAATCCGCAAGAATTTGAGGGCTGCTCAATCAAGACAAAAAAGTCTATACGGATAATAGGCGAAGAAACTTAGCTTTTGAAGTGGGAGACTTCGTATATCTCAAAGTATCACCTATGTGAGGTCAGAAGCGGTTTAATGTCAAAGGAAAGTTGGCACCTCGCTATATTAGACCGTTCAAGATTTTTGAAAAATGTGGAGAAGTGGCATATAAGTTGGAGATACCAGCACATCTTTCTTATGTTCATGATGTGTTCCACATTTCTCAGCTCAAAAAGTGCTTAAGGTACTGGAAGAACAAGTGTCAATGGAAGAATTGGAATTCGAGGCAGATTTGACTTATGTCGAGCAACCGGTCAAAATCTTGGAAACGAAAGAGAGAGTCACAAGAAACAAGATGATTCGATGGTGCAAAGTACAATGGAAGCATCATGCAGAATCGGAAGCCACTTGGGAACTAGAATGACCTCAAGAAAGAATTTCCCTATCGCTTTCCTTCTACGTCGAATCTCGAGGGCGAGATTCATTTTAAGGGGGGTAGGTTTGTAACACCCTCATTTTCATCCATCATGCATTGCATCCATTCTTATACATGTTTAACATTAAACAACACAAAGAGGAACAAGTTTAAAATGAATTAGAACCAAAATTGCAGTTAAATGTCTGTGTTAGTGCAGACTTGTCCGGATTGGACCCCGGACTAGTCCGTTCTGCTCTCTATAGTCTTCCGGACTTATCCGCTTTTTTCCCCGGATTAGTTCAAAAATGCTTTTGATGTTGTCCGTACTTATCCGTACCCGAGTATGGACTAGTCTGATCTTCCCTACTGGAAACTTTCAAAGTTGTCCGGTAATTTCCCCAATTTGGTCTGATTTTTGAAAATTTGAGAAGACCCCCGAACTTGTCCGACCCCATACCAGACTTGTTTGTTTTGCTCTCTGGACAAGATCGAACTTGTCCAGACCTCCACCGGGCTTGCCTGTTCAAGTCTCTCTTCAATATCGGACTTGTCCGACCCCCTAGCGGACTAGTCATGTATGCCCAACTCGGATCTATCTCTTTCTCCACGGCAAGTTGTTGGGTATATGCTTTAAGTAGGCCCAAGAACGTCGTGTCCACCCTTGTGGAGCCAATGTGGGACCCCTACTCAGCCTCCATCGCCTTAAACTCGAATTCCACCCAAACCCCACCATCTCCACACTATATAAACACCACAACACCCACCCTTTCATCTCTTTGCCACAATTGAAGGGAACCCCTAACCCTAGTTCATGAGAGCCGCCATCAAGGAGAGAGGAGCTCACAGCCAGGGGAAGGAGGAAGATGATATGAGGATCAAGCAAGATCGATCTTCATCAACACTTCATCATCGTCAATTCTCCACCATGTTCTTCATATTCTTTGGATCTAGATGTCAACATCTTGAGTTTTGTCGAATCCTCAACCTTTGAACCCTTGGATTCATGGTAAATATCTTAGATATATCTATTCTACGTAAAATATGGTTCCAAATTATTTTTTACTATGCTCTAATTGAAAGTTCCCCGAAACCCTAGCCATATCGGACTTGTCCGGTCCTGTGCGGACTAGTCCGATCAACTCTCTGGTCCGAAGCGGACATGTCTGACCATGGTGCGGACTAGTCTAATCTTCCTGTTCTGAAAATTTCTAGAACTTCCTTGATAATCTCCAAAATGACTTGGAACTTGTTCTAACATGTCAAATTTAATTGTAACTAGTTAGTGAGCAATGATAACAACTTGATAGCATGCATTGCCCCATAATTACATTTATTCATGCATGTCATGACATATTGAGTATTATATGAGAATTTATTAATTGTAATATTTGTTTTGTATGATGTTGCACGGAATAGAATGTTTTGCTCTAGAGGGTGCTGTCGAGGACCTCCAGCACCAAAACTTTGAAGCTTTTGATCCTACCCAATCTCAAATCAAGGCATGCTTGTGTTAAATTGATCCTATTTTAAAATGTTTTGTTTGCAAAACTGCATGCTTGTGTCAAATTGATGGGAAACCAAGGATAGGTGTTTACTAGAATTGTGTGACCATCCTTGTCGCTTGGAATATATTGTAGAAGTCGGGAAGAGTATTTTGACCTTTTTGCTTCTCTCTAATTAATTGGGATGGGAAAACAACCAAATGGCTTAACTATGAATTAATGAACATATGTATGATGAGAATTGATGAACATGATTAATTGGTAACATGGGACTTGGGAGATCTAAGCAAGCATGGTTTGTGGATTGAGTTGGATATTTTCGTGGTTTTGCATGCTTTAGATCTAAGGATCATTTGGTGTATTACTTAGGTGACTTGCGAAAAATAAGCCAGGACAACAGTGCCACCACAGGGCTAAGTATGGGTGTGGCTTAGCCAATTAATTAGGTGTATTGCCAGCATTGTTCGAATTATTTGGGGGAGCGGAGAATGGGAGTCAGTTTGGTTTACAATAGTGGCAGGACTGCCCTAGGATCTGAATGGCACAAGAGGGGGCCCTTTGTTGGATGTGCTCAGTTGGAGGCATCACCACCGGTGAAACCTTAGTGGGTTTGAATATGCTAGTAGTCCCTTTGTAAAGGCTATTTTGTGATCTCTTGGCCATACACCTAAGGAAGTGTAATTGGCATAAGGGAGGTTTCTTTAGTTGCCAACGGGTGATGAAATCATGAACTTGTGGGTAAAGCGTTACAACCTCTGCAGAGTGTTAAAAACTATCATGATAGTCGTGCTACCGGTTATGAGCACCTGGACAACTTCCATGATTAGAGTGGAATTTGGATTTGGGATGGTTTGATTATGGTTATGGATTGGATTGTGATAAATGAATATGGTTAATGAGGATGGTAAGGATATGGTATATAGATGGATAATGAATGATGAATATGAAATATTATGTTTATTTGGATTATGATGGGAATAATTCACATAGACATTGTAGGATGCTTTCTTTACATGTTTTAAATGTACTTTTCAGCAATTAGCCATTATTTGTTATCATTCTTTGTTTAAGCTACATGTCATTATTTTCCCACACTTGTTGAGTGTGACATGTGCTTACCCTTGCTATTCCCCCACCAACAGTTTCAAGTGATGTTTGGGAGTACGCTGAGGATAATGTGGAGTACTAGGTTGTGTGCTGCCGTCGACTTGCCTGTAGATTGCTTGGAGTCGCGTTGTATCCCCTTTACTTAATTACTTAGTTTGCTTAGTTTAGATCATTTTTGCTGCATAATTATTAGTAATAATGATCATTAGATTTTGTAATTCTAGGATTATTTGAGTATTGTAATAAAAAGTACTTATTTAATAATTTGTGTTGTGGTAATTTTTTGTATATCGTTTGTGATGCATTCGTGTATGTGTGTTGAACATCCTGGACACACATATGCATCACACTTGGTTCATTTTCGGAACCGGGTGTCACATGGCCCTAGCCTCTTTGTCATTTTGATGAAGACTTGTTGATGTAGCGACGGTTTTTCCCTCTTGAAGATATTATTTCTTGAACATGGTGACACTTGTCCTTATTTAGGGGTGCCACTTCGACCTTCTTGATCTTCCTTTCAGTTAACACATACTTTGATCATGGATCAAAGACTTCCTTGGGCATGATGACATGTGGACTCCACAATCAAACAAGAAACACTTCATCCACAATGTCTCATGCCTTAGGTTGCACGGGTTTGGGCAAAGGAATCCGAATAGGTGATTGTGGGACATCTTGGATCTTGAATGCTCTTTAAGTTTCTCGTCCTTGGTCAAGAGTTTCATGTAAATGTTGTCTTGATTTCATGCTTGGCCATGGACAAGATACTCCAAGGTAGGCTAGTTGAACTTAAATCCCTTGAAATCCCCATAGCCTCCTTGATTACAAGGGTTATATTTTTTCCACTCTTGACCTCCTTGTAGGTGATAGACTTTGGAGTTGTGTTTGGAAGGAAGAATCCTCATGGGTCCTAGGGAATTAATTCCCAAAGTGTCCCATGTTGACATGGATTTTCACAAATCATGTGAAAATCCATGGCTTGGATCATCCAAACACTTCTCAATTGGTTTGATCTTCATGTTACTCAATGGAGGTGTAGTTCCATGACTAGCATGTCCACCTTGTTAAGTGGTGTGCATGCCAAGCTAAGGGAACTAGAGCATTCTTCAATCTACCCCTTGAGTGGAGACCATATTCTCATCCATGATGAATGAGAATAGGACTCCTTCAGCTCCAGCACGAATGTGGTCATGGATTGGTGGAGCCAAACCATGACATGAGTGTTGGATGGAGAGCCAACTATCCACCCCATGATGGAGGCAAACCAAGAAGAACTCTTGGAGCCTCCCCCAAGCTTGGGGGTGGATGACTTTGACTTCTACTGGAAGCTGAAATTCTTCCGCGAAAGCAATGGTGTTGCCTAGCGGACATTTGTTGAGGTACACCATGAATCATCTTGCAGTTGAGCACTTGCGTCCTCATTGGCCATCTGAGGCTTGATATCTGCATGATCAACATCCTTGTCAAACTCAAGGCCAGTTACCTTCTCAATCATGTACATGATGTATGGCGCATAGCAACATGACCTGTTGGGAGTGATTGAGATGTTTACTATGTCATTGTAAATATACTCAAAGACATTGAAGGTTCTTCTCTTGCTTATCCATTCATAAAGGTCCTTAGAGTTTCTTGAATTGTCCCTGCATCTCCATCATTTGGAGCGATAGTCTTCCTCAAAATTCTGTTAAGCACCGCAAAGAATGGCTTCAAGTACTTTGTGCTAGGTGGCTTGGATGGCATTCTTGTGTCATAGAGGAAAGCTAGCTCATCTTTCTCCAAAAGCTTCAAGTTGATGGAGTATCCTGGCAAACTCCGCATAGGTGACACTATACTTTGATCCATGTGTCATCCAAGTGAGTCCTTCCTCGTCATCACCCGAGAAGTAGAGAGTGGAATAGAATTGGGTGACGACCTCATTATTCCAGTTGTACCGGAAAGAGAGAAGATATTTCAGCCCATGTGTCTCTAAAGCCTCTAAGACTTCATAATGTGCTTGGCAGTTCTTTGATTGCAAATATGTCACATACACCCACTGACTCGCAACAACTGGATTTCTCATCTTCCTGTACACATGCTCATAATAGTCTGCATGGAAGTGACTCCAGAACCTTGGGTCAGCCACTTGCTTTGGCTGCTCATAGACTTTTACCTTCCTAAGCTTGTCAGCCAAATCATTACCTTTGCCCAAGAAATCATCTTCAGAGGGCTGCCTGTTGCGCTGCAAAGGTGACTCCATCTTCAATGGACCAATAGGTCGACTAGCAAGTTCCTTGCCCTTGCTAGTGCTTCTACTTGCTGCCGTTGAGCTGGCACCAGCACCATCCTTGCTTGATGGCTTCTTCACTGTAACCTTCCTCTTTCTTGGGAACATAGAGTCAGGAGGAGAATCATTTGCATCATGGTCATGGTGCTTCTTGCTTCTCGGTTCTTTTGCCCTGGCCACTCTCTCTCAATCACACTCGTCTTCAAAGTCAAACATGCTATCATTCGATGTGGACTACATCGTGCCTGTCATATAGAGTACAAGGTGTGGTAAGAATGATGTGAATTAGACTTTGTAGAGACAAGAGGTTATAGGTTCAAACTGTCAAGGGGCCAGACTTGTCCGATTTTAGAGTGCGGACTTGTCCGAACAATTGAACTTGTTCGTATCAAGGACAGGACTTGTCCGGTTTGGCCGTATGAACACTAACTTCTTATTTCAACAAATCCAACCAAGAGTGATGCAAAGAGGTAGGAGGACAATAGGAATACATACAACAATGCAATGTATACCCTAGGAATCAAGAAAAATAAGCAATACTTGAGGAAAGATGAGAACTAGGGTTAGGGATTGGTTTTTACCAAAAATTGAAGGTTTGAGGACGGGGGAGCGAAGCAAGTTCTGGATTAGTCCAGAGGAGGGATGCTTCACGCCGAGGGGGAAGATTCCCGTGGAAGATGCTTCGATTTTGGTGGCTTTAAGTGGAAATCGCCTTTGGAGCTTGAGCTTGAGGAGAGAGAATGTAAAGGCGATTATGAGAGAAGAAGAAGGGTTTTGTCGGCAGTCTAGGGTTAAGCCCGACAGTAGCGGACTAGTCTGCAAAGGACCGGACTAGTCCGGTACACTGGATCAGAGCCGGACGAGTCACTAGTAATGGACTAGTCCGATGCTGACCACGAACTAGTCCGGGTTAGCTGAACAGAATAGAATCGGAACAAAGTGATTTTTGATAATATAATCTAATAGTGATCTAAAGGACATCATTTCAAAAATAATCTTGATGAATGTGACGAGTAAGCAATCAACAATCATACAATGGCCATAATTCACCAAGATTCAATAATTAAAATAGTTTTCGAGAGAAAATTAATAAGGGGTGAATTTTTGCAAAATAAGTAAACTTTGAAGAGTCAATCAAGTATGCAGTGTTTCAAGCCACATTTTGAGCATCAAGAATTTAATTCATTTTTAAGCTCGCAAAATCGCTTTTCATCGAATGGCTTGTTGAAAATGTCTGCTAATTGTTTTTCAGTTCTAACATGTGAAATTACTATGTCACCTTTTAGTTAATGACCACTTAGAAAATGATGACGTATATCTATATGTTTGGTTCTTGTGTGCTCTACTGGATTGTGTATAATTTTTATGGCATTTTCATTATCACATAGGAGTGGATGTGACACCCGGTTCCGAAAAAGAACCAAGTGAACGCATATGTGTGCCCAGGACGTTCAACACACATACACGAGTGCATCACAAATGATATACAGATAATTACCACATCACAAGATTAATTAACCAAAATTTATTGCACAAACCATATTATCCTCGAATACAAGTTCTAATGAATATTAATGACAAGTTCAACTAATGCAGTGGAAATAAACTAATAAGCAACTATTCAGCGAAGCAAACTAAGCAAATAGGGTATAGCGCAGCTCCAATCAACACCACAGGCAAGCTGATGATAGACACGGCCTAGAACTCTGCATTATCGCCATTAAACTCCCAGTCCTGACCTGCAACTGTTGGGTGGATTGCAAGAGTGAGTACATGTCGTACTCAGCAAGTGTGGAAAGTATGACATGTGGTTGATTCAAATGACAAATATAATAATGGTTGAGTGCTGAAAAGTACATTAAAACATTTGAAAAGCAATATATTACATGTATATGAAATAAACCCATCATAAGCCATGTAGTTATCATAATACCAGTCCATATCCATCATCATATACCAACATCCATATTCAATACCAGAAATTAATTCATAACCATCCATAACCATTACCAAACCATAACCATAACCAACCAACCATCCCAAATCCCAAGTTTCCTCTAATCATGTGAGGGTCCAGGTTGCTCATAACCGGGAGCACGGCTATCATGATAGTTTTAGACACACTCTGCAGAGGTTGTACCACTTTACCCACGTGTTTGTGATTTCATCACCTTTCGATGACTATAGAATCTCAATTATGTCGTCTCACACTTCCTTAGGTGTGTGGCCAAGAGATCACAAAGTAGCCTTTACAAAGGGATTACTAGCCTATTTATACCCCACTGAGGTGGCGATGTCTCCAACTAAGCACATCTTCAACCAAGGACCCCCTCTTGAGCCATTCGGATCCCAGGGTAATCCCACCAATCATCTACAAACCCAATCCGACTATCCCTTCCCCAAGCATCCTTAATGGTCCAAATAGCACTGGCAAAGCCCTAATTAATCAGCTACGCCGCACCCATAGTTAGTCAGAAAGAAATCGGACAAGTCTAGCCAAAAATCGGACAAGTCTGACTTTAGTCAGAGAGGAAATTGGACAAGTCCGCTGGAACACCGGACTAGTCCGGACAAGTCCAGGGACTTAGCAAATTTTCAAGGATTCTTGGAAAATCGGACTAGTCCGCACAAAATCGGACAAGTACGAAAGTGTCTAGAGACAAAATCGCACTAGTCCGCAGCAAAAACGGACAAGTCTGATTTTAGTCAGAGAGAAATCGGACTAGTCCTCACCAAAATCGGACTAGTCCGCACTTTTCAGCATTTTAAGTGCGGTTTTGTTTCAAATTAATTTTAAACTCATTTCTCTTGATGTGGATTAATGTTAAACATGTATATGAATGTAAGTAGGGCATGATGCATGAAAATGAGGGTGTTACAAACCTACCCCCCTTAAAATGAATCTCTTCCTCGAGATTCGACGCGGAAGAGAAGAGATAGGGAAATTCCTTCTTGAGACCATCCTCCAATTCCCACGTTGCTTCTTTTTCTGTGTGGTGCTTCCATTGAACTTTACACCATCTAATAACCTTGTTCCTTGTGACTCTCTCCTTAGTTTCCAAGATTTTGATCGGTTGTTTGGCATAAGTCAAATCTTCCCCTAGTTCCAATCCTTCCATGGGCACTTGTTCTTCCCATACTCTCAAGCATTTCTTGAGCTGAGAAACATGAAACACATCATGTACGTATGAAAGATGAGTTGGCATCTCCAACTTATACGCTACTTCTCCTCTTTTGTCCAAAATCTTGAATGGTCCAATGTAGCGAGGTGCCAGCTTGCCTCTTATGTTAAACCTCTTATGATCTCTCATTGGTGACACCTTAAGGTAAACGTAGTCTCCCATTTCGAAGGCTAATTTCCTTCTCCTATTGTCCGCATAGCCTTTTTGTCTTGATTGGGCAGCCCTCAAGTTTTCACGAATTATTTGGACTTGCTTTTCGGCTTCTTGCAACACATCTGGACCAAATACTTGAGTTTCTCCTGCCTCATTCCAGAATAAAGGTGTACTACACTTCCTTCCATAAAGCGCTTCATATGGTGACATTTTCAAGCTTGCTTGGTAACTATTGTTGTATGAAAATTCTGCATATGGCAAGCTCTTGTCCCAACTTTTCCCATGCTTTAAAGAACAAGCTCTTAACATGTCCTCTAAAATCTGATTGGTCCTCTCGCCTTGTCCATCCGTTTGAGGGTGATACGCTAAACTAAAATTCAACCTCGTTCCCAAAGCTTCATGCAATTTCTGCCAAAATCTAGAAGTGAATTGTGAACCTCTATCCGATACTATCTTCTTTGGAACTCCATGCAAATATACTATTCTTCCCATGTACAGTTCTGCCAATTTCTCTCCATTATAGGTGGTCTTGACGGGAATAAAGCGGGCTGACTTAGTTAATCGATCCACAATTACCCAAATTGAGTCGTAACCGGACTGAGTACGTGGTAAACCAACTATGAAGTCCATACCGATCTCTTCCCACTTCTATTCCGAAATCTTTAATGGTTGCAATAGTCCAGCTGGCCTTTGATGTTCTGCCTTGACTCGTTGGCACACATCACACAATGCTACATATTCAGCTATGTTCTTCTTCATGCTAGCCCACCAATAACAAGTCTTCAAGTCTTTGTACATCTTCGTACAACCGGGGTGAATTGAGTAAGGTGAGTCATGTGCCTCTTTTAGTATTGTCTCCCGAATACGCTTCACATTAGGCACGACAATCCTTTTACCAAGCCATAGAGTACCATGTTCATCCTCATCGAATCTGAATTCTCTCCCCTCTTGGGTCCTTTCCTTGATTTCTTGAATTTTCTCATCCTTAGTTTGGCCCTCCCGAATTTCTCGCTCTAAGGTTGGGTTTAACTACATCATCTCCATCTCATTTACAAATCCAAGGTTCAAACGTTCAAACTCCTTACATAGCTCGGATGGTAACTCTCGAACTGTGAGTTGATGACTTACTCCTTTTCTACTCAAAGCATCGGCCACTACATTGGCTTTTCCTGGATGATAATTGATTCCCAAGTCATAATCCTTGATGAGCTCCAACCATCTTCGTTGCCTCAAGTTCAGATCCGTTTGTGTGAAAATATACTTCAAACTCTTATGATCCGTATAAATTTCACACCTATGTCCAAGGATGTAGTGTCTCCAAATTTTCAACGCATGTACCACGGCTGCAAGTTCTAAATCATGTGTTGGGTAATTTTGCTCATGTTTCTTCAATTGTCTTGATGCATAGGCGACCACTTGACCTTCTTGCATCAATACACATCCAAGTCTTTGTCTCGATGCGTTGCAATAAATATCAAAACTCTTGCTCACATCCGGCAGCAAAACTGGTGTTGTTGTCAACCTCTTCTTCAACTCCTCAAAACTATTTTAACAATCTTGAGTCCATTGGAAAGTCTTTCCCTTCATTAGCAATTCCGTCATTGGCTTGGCTATCTCAAAAAAGTCCTTGATGAATCGACGGTAATATCCAACCATTCCAAGAAAACTCCATATTTCCTTTACGTTTTGCGGTGGTTCCCACTTCAACACGTCTCTCACTTTTCCGGGGTCAATCGATACTCCTCCTCCTGAGATGGTATGACCCAAAAACGACACCTCTTTCAACCAAAACTGACACTTGTTGATCTTCGCATACAATTGATGCTCCCTCAATTTCTGCAACATAAGCCTCAAGTGTTCCTCATGTTCCTTCACATCCTTCGAGTAGATCATAATGTCATCAATAAACACCAAAATGAACTTATCCAAGTACTCCATGAAAACCTTTTTCATGAGGTACATAAAGTACGTAGGTGCATTGGTCAAACCAAAGGACACCATGGTGTACTCATAAGATCCATACCGCATCCTAAAAGCTGTCTTGGATATGTCTGATGGTCTAATCTACATTTGAAAGTATCCCGACCTCAAATCAATCTTAGAGAAGATACAAGCACCCTTCATCTGATCAAACAAGTCTTCTATGTGTGGCAAGATGTACTTGTTCTTGATTGTTACCTCGTTGAGAGCTCGGTAATCTACGCACATCCTTTGAGACCCATCCTTCTTGTCCACAAATAGAACGGGCGCTCCCCAAGGTGAAGAACTAGGGCGAATAAAACATTTCTCTAGTTGCTCTTGAATTTGCTTCTTGAGCTCCGCTAATTCCATAGGAGGCATCCTATATGGCCTCTTAGCTATAGGTGCAGTTCCAGGTATTAAATCAATAATAAACTCAATGTCTTGATCAGGTGGCATACCTGGCAACTCGTCCAAAAAAACATCCAAAAATTCGCACACCACCGGAATCTCCTCAATTGCGGCACCGTCCATATGATTCAGCTCCAATTGCTTCGGTGCGGTTTGAGATGCTTCAAATTCTACATCGTCTGTATCTTCTTCTTCATGTGTTTCACAAGTCTCCTTCCCTTTGGGCTTGCAAGTTTCCTTGAGGGCAACTTGCTTCTAGGATGAAGTAAGCTCTGCTAGGTCTTTGACATATTGTGTTTCCTTCTCCATCATCTCGTGATTGATTATTTTTCCAAGAACTTCATCAGGGGTCATTTTGTGGAATCCCGAGCTTTCCCTTATCATTGAGCATAAAGTGACATTTCGTGGCATAAAAGCTCTTATCATTCTCTTTACAACTTTATGATCAGTCCACTTTTTGCTTCCATAGGCTTGGATCTTGTTGATAAGTGTCTTCATGTGGTTGTACATCTCTTGAGGAGTTTCACCATCTTCTATGGCAAATCTCCCCAATTCTCACTCAAGCATCTCAATCTTTGCTTCATGAATGGATCAGTTGCCTTCATGAGCAGTCTTGAGTGTATCCCAAATGTCTTTGGCAACTTCAAGTCCATCCACCTTGGTGAACTTTTTGGACTTAAAGATGAAGTAATCACCGCAACGGCTTCTGCATTGCGATGAATTGCTTGTTATTGCTCCGAAGTGAGTTCTTCATTGTTGTCGAGGATGTCCAAACATGTGCACACTATATGCCAAAGACTAGGATTAAGTGAGATAATATGCATCTTCATATTATATTTCCACATTGTATAATTATTGCTGTCAAAATGTGGTGGTTCGCCCAGTGGAATGGAAAGGTGGTGATTACTGTTGTTGAGCTTCTCATAATTAAAAGGATACTGGGAGTAGTCTTGGTGACTACTCCCTTTTGGCTTTTTGTCCTCCTTCTTGCCCTTTTGGCTCATCAACTTTTCCCTCAATAGTGATTTCAGATTGCGCACTTCATCATCATCGTGCTCATAGTCGTTGAGCACATCGAACATCTTGGTGTTCTGTTCGTCTCCGATGACTAGTGATTCTCGAATCTCGTTGTTCTTGTCGGTGGCCATTTATCTCTCCGAGCGGTGAGTCACGTAAATGGAGAGCCTGCTCTGATACCAATTGAATGTGGCCTAGAGGGGGTGAATAGGCGTTGAAACTTTTTCCTGCAACACTTAACAGAAATGTCAAATACAGGAGGGTCGGGCTAGTCCGGTGTAGGATACAGACTAGTCTGGTGTACTAGTTATGCCTATGAAAGATTACAGTTAATATAATTTTTCGAACAATTTAGCAGCGGAATATAGTAAACTATCCTAACAACTTGAGTAAGTGATTAGGATGGGTGATTCGCACGTAGAATACACAATTAAAACAAGTTGCAAGTTTGATCGACCCTATACCCTAGATGATGATGATTGCAAAAGTAAAGAACTAGAACACACGAGAAAAAGATTTTTGCTGATGTTCGATCTCACCAAAGAGATTTACATCCTCGTTGAGGAGCTCACACAGAGCCGGGTCTCAATCAACTTTTACCTCTTCAAGTCACCACAAAGGACGACTTGAGTTCCACTATCAAGGGTAATCACCGAGTCAATGGGGCAACCTCACATGCTGAGGGCTCCCACAAAATTACAGCGAGGAAACGAATCAAATATGCTCAAAAGATGTACAATAGATGTGAAAGTGTATGAGAGATTCAAACCTTAAGACCTCAACAATGCATAGAAGACGATCTCCCTTTCCCAAATCTTGATTCCCAAAAGATTTATCTTTTTAGGGTTTTAGATGTGTGGAGAGAATGGTTTTTGTGCTCTTGGGACGTATGACAGCACTAGGGTTCTTAGTTGTGTGTTGTGGGGTCGTGAATCACCTATTTATAGACTTTCTAAAAAATTTACTGTTAGGGATCCCGACGGCCGGACTAGTTTGCTCAGGGAACCGGACTGGTCCATGTGCTGTGTAAAACTTGCGTGAATTGTGCAGCACACCTGAAATCCTAATTTGTGTGAGGTGATCCGGACTTGTCCGCACTGGAACAGAAAGTTAACTGGACTAGTCCATGATGACTCCAGAAACTTAATCGGACTAGTCCGTAGATAGACGGACTTGTCCGGTGTAAGGTGATATGTATTCATGTTGGTGGACTACTCCAAGTCTTAAGACTTATTCGCGCACAACATCTGAAACTTGATTGTACTTGTCTGGCTCATGTCGGACTAGTCCGTGTGGGAACAATGAGTTGATTGGAATAGTTCGGTGTAGTTCCAAACTTGTCCGTGTGAGAACAGTAAGTTAATCGGGACTAGTTCGCTATTGAACAGACTTATCTGGTGCTTTAGTGAATTGCTTAATTATTTATTTAGCCCTTACCCTCTACACAAAGTTATGAGCTCTTGGGATGTGTCTATCACACACATCCTCTACATTGATATCTACTTTGTGCTTCCATTGATCACTTGGGCTTTTCTTTTCTCAATCCTCATTTTTCACTTTTTTGTGCACCATTAATTCTATTCTTTATATACCTGCTTTCATCTCAACAAAACTCATTAGGATCTCGTTTGTTTGTCATCAATCGCTCAAACCCCACAAGAGAATACGTAGATGCACTTTTAGTGTTCTCCTTATAGATCTTGGCACTATGGTATGCCTTATCCCTCCATTCTTCCAGTTCAGATTTTTGCATCTTGCACAACTTTCCAGCTTCGTTGAGATCAATGTTCCACTTCTTGACATCCCAATGCGCTCTATGTTCCAATTCTATGGGAAAATGACAAGTTTTCCCGTAGACAATTTGGAAATGTAACATTACAATGGGTGTCTTATTGGCGGTACGGTATGTCCAAAGTACATCAGGTAGTTTGTTCTTCCACCCATTCCCCATCTCAAAGACGGTCTTTTGCAGAATATTCTTGATTTGTTTGTTTGAAGTTTTTGCTTGACCACTTGTTTGGGGGTGTTACAGAGTATCAATGTTATGCCTAACCCCAAGCTCCCTCAGAAAGCTTCGGAAGGTCTTATCAATGAAATGAGACCCTCCATCACTTATGACCATCGGGGAGTTACAAATCGTGCAAAAATGATTTCATGAAACATTTCTAAGCGGTATTGGCATCAGCATGTTTGCATGGTAATGCTTTTACCCATTTGGACACATCATCTATGGCCACCAGAATATACTTGCAATCATAAGACTTTGGAGAAGGTACCATGAAGTTGATCCCACACACATCAAATAATTCTACTTGGAGATTGTATGTGAGGGGAACCGCATTGCGAGCAGTGATTCCTCCATGCTTTTGGCATTCCCGGCATCTTCGAACAAATTCCTTTGTATCCTCATATATTGAGGGCCAGAAGAATCAATTTGCCAGATCTTTACCTGAGTATGGTAAACACTGTAATGTCCGCCATAGGGGGCCACATGACATCTTTTGATGATTTTGGTGCCTTTGATTGTTGAGATGCACCTTCTAAGTAACTCATCAAAACATACCCTATAGAGGTATGGATCATCCCACATGTGACATCGACTCTCAAAAATGAGCTTTTTCTTATCCTGCCCTGGTGGTATGTACCCGTAACCATGAAGTTTACGATGTCCGCATACCAAGGGTTAGAGTCGATTACCTTGAGCAACATATCATCATGTAGGAAATCATTGATGGATATGTCCGATGTATTTAGGATTTCCATATGTGAGAGGTAATCAGTGTTGACTACTCCTAAGAAACACTAACAAATCATCCCCGACAACGGTGCCAGAAATGTTTGTTGACGTTTCTTACATCACAGATCATCTCTCGAAAGAGATGAGGTCTGCAAGCGCACGAAAACTATCATGTAGCATTTCACCCAGGAGTATTCCCAAGGGTATCGTATTTATCCCAAAGGAAGACAATGGAGTAAAGTAAAACACTACTCTTATGATCAAGATATGGGGTACTAATCAATTCTCAAGAAAGGGGTAGGTTGATAAAATGGGTAGTGTGACACACACCTAAGCAATCTATTCTAAAGGGTAAATGGGTCCTAATGGAGATTAGACTAAGAGTTAGGGAGTTGCTCCTACAATGCCTCTAATATACATATACATAGCCTAGGTTAAATACTAATGAGCATGTCAATGGTGAATACTTATGCAAAGTTTTTTAACACATCGGGCACGGGTTTACCCCTAGCAATACTAGGACGACTCCCGCCAAGATCTTGTGGCATAGCGGAACGTGGAGGATTACAATGGACAGATAGAGATGTCACCACCTACTACCTACCTCTTCAATCTGTGGGTCTACAAGACATCCAACGCTACTTAACTACCCTAGCACCAAGCTAGCATATTAAGTAAATACCTTAGGAGCCATGGCGCAAGCCATCCTAAGGCAATGAACTAAATCATCGTTGAACCAATGTTGATACATAGCATAAGTTATTCATATTAACATGATCATATTATAACTAATTAGACTATAGTGGGGGTTTGTAGTGTTTATGATCACAGATTAGGAGTGATATGGAATAATCATAAAGTCTACTACTACCACATACATGGAATCCGCAATCAAACAAGAAACGCTTCATCCAAGTATATGAATAAAATAATACTAAAGATAATATATTTATTACACATAAAGTCACAAATATAAGAAAAGATACATGAGCCATACCTTTCCCAACTTGGACTTGGGACTAGAGGCTCTCCACTCTATAGCCTAACTCCACTAAGGACTAAAAGAACTAGTGTATACAATAGAATGATGCTCAAGTGGTGTGTGTGTGTGTTAAGTGAGGGTAGGGGGTCCAATTTATAGGTTTACAAGGGTCGGTTCCCACCACCAAAAGCGTGTGAATCAGTCACCACTAACTTTTTCAAGTCGGGAGGAGCCAACACGTGGCAATCGATCGAGTTTGGCACCAGGACTAGGTCGGCCAACTAGGGGGGGTCAGCCGACCTGGTCTTTGTACCATTTCTCGTGTGCTTTCTCCAGGTCACTGCCAGGTGGCTCCCATCCCTTGATATGGGTGCTACACCGTTGGATGGCCTCGGATACTTCTGTTTGTGGGCCATTTGATCCATGTGGTGCCACATGTCGTCGCTTGATCTGTTGGGATGGTATTTTATAGGATTCCTCCCCCACTTTTACCTTATTTCCTGCAATAATTCCCTGGATGCACTATTTCTCCAAGGACAAGTGGAAATAAGTTAAATAGAAAGATGATGTGCACAAGAAATGACAATTCCTTCACATAATTGAGTTATATTAACGGGTGAAATTGGTATATAACATCCGTCAACAAACTCCCCTAAGCTTATTCTTTGCTCGTACCGAGCAAAGTCAAGACTTTAGGTTGATGATCAGGAGTTGCTACAATGTTCTATAATTTCAAAAGTACCATGTGCACGACAAAAAACTCTACCTAGTATTGCAAAAATTGGCATGGTACTTCACCCATCTTAAGTCATTATGGGGCTTATGCCATCTCCTATTCATGGGCGGTTGAAAGATAGAATAGCAAATGGAGCACACATACCCTAGAAATCAAGTTCCACTCAAATTCCGGAGAGTTCAATTTAGATTTTATGTATCTCAGTTTGATTCTCTAAAGTCTCTTCTTTATGTGTAGTGGAAATATGTCCTCACCAAGGCATTTTGCCTAAATTCATCCTACCTCTAAGTAAGGCTTGTATGTGGAGCTTGGTAGGGAAGATAGTAGGCATATTTGCGACACATAATATTGCTAAGTCAAAAAGGCAAGCCTTAGTAGAAATCAATTCAAAACTATTTGATTCAATACTTGTGCATGTGTGATGGAATGGAGGTGGATGTTGACATTTGAGATGACTCCTTTTTTAGTGGACACTCTTATTTTGCAGGGATGAAACATGGCTACTTTTCTATTTTTTTCCCTTTTTTTCTCATGCTTTTGATGTAAGCATGCATTTTCTTTTTTTGTAGTCATGTCTTCTACTCCCTTTTTATGCAATAAATGTGGAGAGAGTATTAGGCATGAATGGTATGGAGTTTCTCTTTTTATTGTGGAATGGTGGTATGATGAGATTTTCCTTACTTCTAGTGTAGAAGTATAGCATGTTCAAGTGAAGTCTTGAATTCAAAAAGTAATGAATGGAATCTCACATAGGTCTACACTAGTTTGACAAAGCTCAATTTGAAGACAAATAGCATATGCATAAGGTTATCAATGTAATCTATCTTAAGGCTTTGGTAAGTATTTCTAATCAAATGAGAGTAACTTAAATCTTTTTAGAATTTCTCCGGAAATCTAAGTTTCACTTTCAAACTAGGAATAGTAGCCTTATCACTAAATCATATCTCACAACGACTTAGAATTGGATTAAGCTTTTGCCACCCACAATTTCTAAATCAAGGCAAAAGTAATTCTAGTCAATGAAAGCAATACTTTGGAGAGTAGTAAGTTGTAAACTAGGTTACGAAAATTATAATAGAGCAACTATTCATCATTTTATCTATGTGAATTCCAAACCATTCTTTCCGCACATCTTTTATTTTCTTTTGAAAGCAAATCTACTATACTTATTTTTAAGTTTTTTTTAAGGTGGATGATGGGCGAATGGAAAAATAAATATGCAAGGGGTGTGATACAAGTTACCTCAAGTGGGGTCCTCCCCCAAGCTTGTTCTTGTCCAAGGTCCGCAATAGGGGCTAAAACCCTAATAATGGATGTAGGCCATGAGGTTGGCCTAACCTTGTTGCATAATAGCTTTGGCATTGGAGGGTTGAGTGTAGATGTTGGATTGCCTTCCATGGGTTTCATGAGTGTGGTCGAGGAGAGTGTTGTTGATGTCGCTCATCCACACTTCAAGGTTTCTATAGGTTGGATGTATCTTGTTATCCCTTGGCTAAGGTAGTGATAACCCTTGGCTACAAAGGAATCACGTGCACTCAACATGTGTTGAGTGTGTTTCATCATTCTTTGTCTAAGGTGCATCATACCTTCTTGCCATATAGGAATAACTTGTACCTCTCATGCATTGGGTGTGATCCGTCACTCCTTGGCTAAGTTAATGGTAACCTTTAGCCACAAAGGAGTTATGTACCCAACATGTGTTCAGTACGATTCGTTATTCCTTGGCTAAGGTACAACATACCTATAACCACAAAGGGGTGACGTGCACTCAACATGGGTTGAGTGTGATCCATTGTTCCTTGTCTAAGGTATAAAATACCTTCTGGCCACATAGGAACAACTTGCACCCAATATACATTGGATGTGATCTTGTTATTCTTTGGTTAAGGTACATCATATCTTTTAGCCACAAAGGAATAACTTATACCCAATGATGGTGCCAATTCCCTTGAGCTTGAATGAGTGCTTAGAATAGTTGAGAGCATAATGCTCTCACATATTCGTAGCAACCCATTGGTTGCTCACGGAGGGTTTCCATGTCAAATCTCCGGCCTCGTATAGTTATGGTTGACCTTCGGGCTTAATTTCCGATAGGTAGCAACCATCCTAATTTACTCCTTGGCCAAGAGATGTTGAAATGGAATCTTTTTAGTGTTTCCAACAATCGGATCTTTGAATGTCTGCATAGGTATTTTACTCTTTCAAACTTCCCTTCTATGATTGAGAGGGATGGTTAGCTCCCGATACTTGTACAAATGAATTGTCGGGTTAGGTAACCGAATCTTCAATTGTGCGTACGGAGAAGAGCAAAATGCATTGGGTCCAATTTTAAGTGTACCTATGAACAATGTATTATTTGTTTATAAGAGTGGGGCTTTATGGATAAATCAAGTTGAACATTTTCTAAAAGCTCCTACTCATAGCAATGCAAGTGATATAAATACAATATATGGATCCCTTCATCTTCTAAAATTTCTAATCATCATAGTTTTTTACAAGAGCAAAAATTTATCATTTGGATCATGGCAAACAAGATTCTCAATTTTATCCTTCTGAACATTTTTAATTTATTGCCTAGGAATTTGAAATTTAGTGATCCATGCATGAATGAGTTTCAAATCAAAATTATGGACATCACTATTCCTAGGTTGCTACATACTAATTCAAACTTAAGTCATTCCATAAACATTACCTAGCTAGGAGATGTCTAAGTCAATTTTAGCAATGCTTATGAAATTCTAGGTGCTTGTTCAAATTTATTCCCAGGTAAGGTGACATTCCTTTTTGAAGAATCAAAAAGAGCAATGTCAGCACTTACTCTCATGAGGATGCATAAGAATTGAATGATGATAAGGTGTAAACCTTCCTTACCAATGTAAGCAAAAATCATTCAATCCCAATGCAATTCAAATGACGGAAAAATTTTTAAACTTGTACCTCAATTGAAGAGCGGTCCAGGTTGAAGGTCGTTGTATGAGAAACTCACGGCCATAAATTTTGGTGTATCCTTCATGTTCAATGTCTTCTGCCAAGTTGAGGTTCAATTTGAATGAGCTTCATCTTGTTCGTCTATTGGACCACCATCTCGATTATTCCTCTACCATGGACTCAAAATGAGATGATGGAGGCATATGCATTTGATGGGGCCTTCCAACCTCTTTACAAATTCTTTCCTAGCTGCACTAAAATCAAGAACAAACAAAACAACTCAAAAACAAGTTAGTTAGCTAGAAAGCATGTTATACACTTTGTCAAATTGTTTTGCCCAACTTGAAACAACTTGCAAATGCAATCAATATTTAAGAGAAATATTTTTTGGTTTGAATTAGAAAGATGAATTCAAGTGTTTACGCCCAAGGTTCATATCCAAATAAATTTATTTCCTAATTCAAAATTTTAGTTTCATGATGGTTATAAATTTTACTTTCCAACATGCAAGTGTAACAATTAAGACATGCTAAATGCAAATGCAATTATTGATGGGGAATTCAAATATGCAATTGGGAAATGAAATATGAGATAACTACTAATTAATCTATTGGCAAGGAATCACTGAATTTATGAAGTCCGATGAGTGGGACTTACCTCTGTCATTTTAGTGCGATGATTTTTTGTCCACTCCCGGAGTTGAATATGTGGACAACTTCTCCTTCTTGACATGCCAAAATTATTTTGGCTATAATTCGGACATGTGGGCCACATGGTGGCCCTAGCCTCTCTGTCATCTTGATAAAGACTTGTTGATGTAGTGACGTTTTTTCCCCCTCGAAGATATTCTCTCATGAGCATCAAGAGGCTTGTCCTTCTTTAGGGATGTCACTTCGACCTTATTGATGTTCCTTTAGGGCAACCATACTTTGATCATGGATCAAAATATTCCTTGAGCATGAGGACATGTGGACTCCACAATCAAACAAAAATGCCAAATCCACAACGTCACTTGCCCTAGGTTGCATGGGCTTGGTTGAAGGGTAGGGATCCCAAAAAGTAATTGTGGGATATATTGGATTTTGAATGCTCTTTAATTTTCTTGTCCTTGGCCAAGGGTTTCATGTGGATGTTGTCTTGATTTCTTGCTTGGCCATGGACAAGATACTTCAAGGTAGGCTAGTTGAACTTAAGTCCTTTGAAATTCGCATAGTCTCCTTGATTGCAAGGGTGATGTTGATTCCACCCTTGACCTCCTTGTTGGTGATAGCCATTGGAGTTGTGTTCGAAAAGAAGGATCCCCATGGGTCTTAGGGGAATGATTCCAAGTGGCCCATGTTGACATGGATATTCACAAATCATGTGAATATCCATGGCTTGGATAATTCCAAACACTTCTCCATTTACTTGGTCTATCATGATACTTCAATGGGAGGTGTAGTTCCATAGCTAGCATTTGCACCTTGTTAAATGGTGTGCATGCCAAGCTAAGGGAACTAGATAATTCTTCAATCCACCCCTTGAGTAGAGATCATATTCTCATCCATGATGAATGAGAATAGGACACCTTTAGCTCCAGCATGAATGTGGTGATGGATTGGTGAGGCCAACCCATGTCATGAGTGTTAGATGAAGAGCCAACTATCCACCCCATGGTGGAGGCAAACCAAGAAGAACTCTTGGAGCCTACCCCATGCTTGGGGATGGATGACTTTGGCTCATAGTGGAAGCTGAAATTCTTCCGTGAAAGGCAATTGTGTTACCTAGCGGACATTTGTTGAGGTACGCCATAAATTATCTTGCAGTTGAGCACTTGAGTCCTCGTTGGCCATCCCATAAAATGGGTTAGCCAACACTACCCTGTTTTCACACAAAAGGAGAAAACAAACAAGGGTAATTCTGTCTAATAACGATTAGTACCTATAGCTTAATCACAAGTGATAGCTATCCTTCACTTCTTTTTCTTTCCCCGGTAGCGGTGCCAAAAATGCTTGTTGACGGCTCCTAAAAAACACTAACAAATCATCCCCAGCAACGGAACCGGAAATGCTTGTTGACTTTTCTTACGTCACAGATCATCTCTCGAAAGAGATGAGGTCCGCAAATGCACGGAAACTATCGTGTAGCATTTCACCCAAGAGTATTCCTAAAGGTATCGTATTTATCCCAACGGAAGGCAATGGAGCAAAGTAAAACACTACTCTTATGATCAAGCTATGGGGTACTAATCAATTATCAAGACAGGGGTAAGTTGATAAAATGGGTAGTGTGACACACACCTAACCAATCTATTCTAAAGGGTAAATGGATCCTAATGGAGATTAGACTAAGAGTTAGGGTGTTGCTCGTACAATGCTTCTAATATACATATACATAGCCTAGGTTAGATACTAATGAGCATGTCAATGGTGAATACTTATGCTAAGCTGTTCAACACATCGGGCACAGATTTACCCCTAGCAATACTAGGACGACTCCCGCCAAGAGCATGTGACATAGCCGAACATGGAGGATTACAAAGGACAGATAGGCCTATCACCATCTACTGCCAACCTCTTCAATCTGTGGGTGTACAAGACATCCAACGCTACTTAACTACCCTAACACCTTGCTAGCATATTAAGTAAATACCTTAGGAGCCACGGCGCGAGCCATCCTAAGGCAATTAACTAAATCATCGTTGAACCAATGTTGATACATAGCATAAGTTATTCATATTAACATGATTATATCATAACTAATTAGACTATACTGGGGGTTTGTAGTGTTTATGATGATAGATTAGGAGTGATATGGCATAATCATAGAGACTACTCCTACCACATACATGGAATCCACAATCAAACAAGAAACGCTTCATCCAAGTATATGAATAAAAGAAGACTAAATATAATATCTTTATTACGCATAAAGTCACAAATGTAAGAAAACATACATGAGCCATACCTTTTCCAAATTGGACTTGGGACTAGAGACTCTCCTCTCTATAGCCTAACTCCACTAAGGACTAAGAGAACTAGTGTATACAATATAATGATGCTCAAGTGGTGTGTGTGTGTGTGTGTGTGTGAAGTGAGGGTAGGGGGTCCTATTTATAGGTGGAGAAGGGTCGGTTTCTACCACCAAAAGCGCGTGAATCAGTCACCACTGACTTCTTCAAGCCGGGAGGAGCCAACACGTGGCGATTGACCGAGTTTGGCGCCAGGACTAGGTCGGCTGACTCGGGGGGTCAGTTGACCTGGTCTTTGCACCAATTCTTGTGTGCTTTCTCGAGGTGGGTCCCATCCCTTGATATGGGTGCTACACCGTTGCATGGCCTCGGACACTTCTGTTTGTGGGCTATTAGATCCATGTGGTGCCACATGTCATCGCTTGATTGGTTGGGATGGTATTTTATAGGATTGATCCCCCTCTTTTACCTCATTTCCTACAATAATTATCTGCATGCACTATTTCTCCAAGCGAAAGTGGAAATAGGTTAAACGGAAAGGTGATGTGCGCAAGAAATGACAATTCCTTCACATAATTGAGTTATATTGACGGGTGAAATTGGTATATAACAGGTGTCAACAATCAGCGACAGAATACTCTACCCCCTTTTTATCCGTTATCTCCAGGTCAAACTCTTGGAGTAGGAGAATCCATCGGATTATCCTAGGTTTGGCATCTTTCTTGGTGAGCAAATATTTCAAAGCACCATAGTCTATGTATACTATGACTTTTGCTCCAACCAAGTATGATCTAAACTTATCGATAGCAAAGACAACTGCTAGGAGATCCTTTTCAATTGTGTCATAGTTAAGCTGAGCTCCTTTTAGAGTCTTGCTAGCGTAGGATATTGCATGATGCTTCTTATCCTTGGTTTGGCCAAGGACCGCTCCAACGGCATAATCACTAGCATCACACATGATTTCGAATGTGGCATCCAATCAGGGGGTTGAATGATTGGAGCTGTGATGTGTGCCTTCTAGAGGATGTCAAAAGATTGGTGACAACTCATCATCGAAATCAAAGGGCACCTCTTTAGCTAATAGGCTAGTGAGGGGTCTAACGATTTTGGAAAAATCCTTGACAAATCATCGGTAGAACTCCGCATGACCTAAAAAGCTATGGATACCCTTAATGTTGGTGGGGGTGGAAGCTTTTCAATAACTTCAATTTTGGCATTGTCCACCTCAATCCCCCTTTCGGACATCAAGTGTCCTAAGACGATGCCTTCACGAACCATACATTGACACTTTTCCCAATTTAGCACCACGTCCTTCTCTTGACATCTTTGTAAGACCCTGTCAAGGTTCTCAAGACAATAATCAAAAAAATTTCCATAGATGGAAAAATCGTCCATGAAAACTTCCATGGTTTCCTCGATCATGTCTGAGAAAATAGACATCATGCACCTTTGGAACGAAGCGGGTGCATTACACAACCCGAACGACATTCGTCGATAGGCGTATGTTGCATGTGAAGGTGGTCTTACTTTAATAATTAGGGTAGATGGGAATTTGATGGTAACCAGAATACCTATCAAGGAAACAAAAGAAGGAATGTTTCGCTAGCAGCTCAAGCATATCATCAATGAAAGGCAACTGGCAATGATCCTTCATTGTTGCCTTGTTGAGTTTTTTGTAGTCAATACACATCCTCCACCCTGTGATGGTTCGGTGAGGAATGAGTTCATTCCTCTCATTTTGGACGATCGTCATTCCTCGTTTATTGGCCACTACTTGGGCCGGGCTAACCCACTCACTATGAGGAACGGGTTATCCCAGCGTGCAAGAGTTTTAAGACCTCGTTATTGACAACCTCTCACATAGCAATGTTCAACCTCCTTTATGGTTCCCTAGACAGTGTGTTAAATGGGTCGGTGGGAATGCGATGGGTGCAAAGAGAAGGGTTGATTCCCTTAAGGTCCTGGAGTGAGTAGCCTAGGACGGATCTATGCTTTTCTAAGACGGTCATGAGTTTGGTAGTTTTGTCTTCTGAAAGCTTGTCACTTATGATGACAGGAGCTTCCGCATCATCGTGTTGGAAAGCATAGCATGGGCCTGGAGGTAGGGTTTTCAACTCAATCGGTGGCTTTTGTGATGGCTCTTCTTTGGGCAAATCAAATGCCTCCTATAATTCATCCTCTTCTTGGATGAATTGTTCTTCTTTTTCATTTTCAGGAGAGTCTAAGAATTGAAGGCTCATGGCTTCCTCGATTGGCTCACTCTCTGGGAGAGGTTCTGCTAATGCGTTCTTGGATAGCAAAATGGGAATGGAAAACTTCCTCTCTCCAAATTTAACATCTAGGCTGCCTTTTGAGGGTGCATCCACGAGTAATTTCTCAATGGGTAACCCTATCATTACATCGAAGTCTTAGACTTCGGAGACATGAAAATCAAGGCAGAACTCGATGTTCTCATGTCTTATAGATACGTTTTGTAAAATCTCATATCCTTCCTTGATGTTTCCATAGGAGTCTCTGAAGGATTTTCTTGTTGGAACCCAGGGTAGATCACCCAAAATGGCTAAAGCGCAATTCTTGGAAATGATATTGGCTCCAATTGTGGGATTATAAAGGATGTTCACCATTACCCCTCGAATAAGACATCGAATGGTTGTTGGGTGTGAGTTTACCCAAATAATTCAAGTGAAAGCTCAACCTCTATCGTCCATTCCCTACTCATGATTGAGGTCAACTCCTTGATCGTTTCCTGAAGGAATTTTCCTTTGGGCAGATCAAGGAGTGAGGGATGTAATGATGGTTTCCTTCCATAATAATACTTCGAGGCGTTCCCAAAATCTTCAAAAAGATCTTCCTCGAAGCATAAAGGAAACTCCAAAGGTCGAATTTCTTCTTCCTTCGATGTCTTTGGTTCGGGTGAGGATTTCATAGTCACAACTTGAGATGAACATGATATGGGTTCTAGGGTGACTATGAGGGAATCCTCATGTCTCGACTCAGCTTCCTCTTGAGGAGGTTCATTAAGACCGGTGATGAAGGATGTATTTTATAGAATGCGTTCTAGAATTTCTCTTCCTTCATTTGGTGTCTTATGGAGGAAAGAGCCTCCAGCTGTTATGTTGAGGTATAAGGCAGAATCCTTGCCAAGCCCGAAACAAAAATGTTGTAATAACACATGTCTGGGAATGGACAAGTCCGAGATTGATTTGGTTAGCAATGAGAATCTAGCTCAGGTTGCACCTATAGATTCCTTCTCGGTTTGCTGAAAGTTCATAATTTCCCTTCGTAGAGAGGCAACTTGGGAGAGTAGAAAGAATGCAAGACAAAAATTGTCTCAAAGTTATTTCCATTTTCCATTTGCGCTCCCAATGGTGTGAGTGTACCACTGCTCCGCTCTTCCCTTGAGGAGAAAGGGAAACAATTTCCACTTAAGGGTTTCTTGTGTCATGCCCATGATTAGAAGGCATGAACACAATTGTTCAAACTCCCGCAGGTGATGGTAGGGATTATCACAATCCGTCCTTGGGAAGGATTGCTCCCGAACCATGACTATAAAACCAGGGTGGAGTTCATAGCTAGTTGAGCAAATGGGATCCGCCGATGGCGGAGGCTCACAGAACTCACCCTTAGGAGTAGATAGAGAAAGAATGGTGGGTTTCTCTATAGCTTAGATAGTGGAAAGATAAAGAATAAATATAAAAATAGATACGAGGGTGAACAAGGTTCGAACATAAACAACAACCGTTCCTCGGCAAGGGAGACATAAATGCTTGTTGACGGTTGGTATGTCACAGATGAAAATACACAAGCGCATGGAGAAACCGCTGTAGCACTTCCCCTTAAATAGTATTCCTAAGGGTATTGAATCCAAGGAACATGTGTGCTAATCTTCCAACTAGTTCACCCAAGAACACAAAGCTTGGTGGTAGGCAACGGATAGAGTGGATTTCCTAAGAGGAGTTCTAATTCAAAGCAAGTCGACCAATAGCAGCTTGTATTGGGCATGTGCTTACCCTGGTCTGCCAGGTGACTCCCGCCAAGAGCCTACGTTATAGTAGAACGTGGAGTATTATAACGGACGGATAGGGTTGTCACCACGTACCGCCTACCTCTACAACCCGTGGACTATGATTAACGTCAAGCCTAGACACCACACCTACGCTATCGATTTCTGTACTAACCTCTCTAGCAAATACTAGGGCCTCTAAATGAATAGAGCAATGAATGAACAAGAAACTAAGGAATTAACTCGCTTGAATTAGGTAAATGAACTCAAATGGAAACCATGTACCTTACTTGACATGGAAAGAACTGTCAAGTTACGAAGGTGGAGAGGGTTCGACAAGACCGAATCCTATCTTTAAGTGGAAGAAGCCCGACAAGACAAAGCCTCCTCCTCCTCTTTCTCACTCTCTCCCTGTTTTCTAAGCACTTGGGCAGTGCTACACCTTTGGAGTGGAGTACTAGACTCAAGCTTTTGGTGTGTGGAGTGAGGGAGCCCCCTACCTCCTATTTATACCTTCCAAAAGTCGGTTTGGCGCCACAATATGCGCGAGAATCAGTCGCCATTGTAATCTCCAAGCCGTGAGGAGCCAACACGTGACGGTTGATTGCGTTTGGTGCAAAAACCAGTTCGGGTGAACTGGTGGTTCGGCCACAATCCCAACAGCTCCAATCGCGCCGAAACTTCTTTGTGACACTGTTATGTGGGCCCCCATCATGGGTATGGGTGATCCAGTGATTTTTAGTTGGTTTTCTCCTCCGAATGGGCCCATGAATCCTCGTGCTTGCGCCTGATTGGTCGGAAGGTGTGTTTCTAGGATTGGCCCTAGTAAATACCTCTAATTATGGGCATAATTCACCTGCATACAAAATTACACCAACACTTGTGGAAATTGTTAGTAAATAACTCCTACCACTATGTTGGTTGTCCAATCCATATCTTTGCAGGGAATTGACGGTCGGATTTGGCAATTAAGGATCGTCAACACACCTTCACTTTGAGGCCCTGAAGCGGCTCAGTGCCAACGAGATTGTACGAGACTTGTTGTGCCTTGACCACGTGGAGCAGCTCTGCGAAGTTCGTGTGTTGACGAAGAAGAGGCGGCTTCCCTTTCCCCAACAGTCGAGCTTTCAAGCCAAGGAGTAGATCGAGCTCGTGCACGGAGACTTGTGTGGCCTGTTGACACCGGCTACACCGGGAGGATGACGCTACTTCCTACTGCTCGCCGACGACCTCTACATATGGGTGATGGTCCATGGCAGCAAAGGAGATGTTGCGAACGCCATAAGGCGCGCGCAGGCCACTATAGAGGCGGAGTGCGACCACAAGCTGCGCGTGCTGCTCACCGACAACGAGGGCGAATTCACGACGGCTGAGTTCGCGTCGTACTGCGCGGATGAGGGTGTTCAGTGCCACTACTCTGCGCCGTATAGCCCGCAGCAGAATGACATTGTCGAGCAGCGCAATCAGACGGTTGTGGGAATGACTTGAGCCCTCCTCAAGCAAAGTGGAATGACAGTTGTCTTCTGGGGAGAGGCTGTGGTGACGGTTGTCTACACCCTCAACCGCTTCGACGGTCCACGGTAGGACGCCGTACGAGGCTTGGTATGGGCGCAAGCCGACGATCTCTCACCTACGGGTCTTCGGCTGCCTCGCATTCACCAAGGAGCTTGGCCACATCGGCAAGCTCAACGATAGGAGCACTCTCAGGGTGTTCATCGGCTACGCGGAGGGCTTGAAGGCCTACCGCATTCTAGACCCAGGGACACAGTGCGTGTGCACGACGCGTGATGTGGTGTTCAAAGAAGAACGAGGATGGGTACGAGACAAGGCGGTGGACAACGACTCAACTCCAATGTACGACGACTTCACCGTTGAGTACGTCTACTTCAAGGGAGCTGGGGGAGCGGGCAGCCCTCTTCTACCGAGTGTGCCTACCCCAGTCCCCGAGCTTCCATTGACTTCAGGGCCATGCTCTCCAATCACAACCTAGGCTGCAACAAGTTCTCCGTCAGCGAGCCCACATACTCAAGCACCAACGGCCACCACTCTGGGCACGTCCACTCCGTAACCAGCTCGTGTCGAGCATGACCCGGTTGATTTTGCTACTTCGTTCTCCCACGACAAGGAGTGCATCAACGTGTGCTACGACGGCGAGCCATTGCAGTATCATAAGGTGGAGAACATTCTCAGTGACCAACCGGTGTTAGGACTGGTTTCTCACGATCTGGAGGCACAGTTGCATCTTGCGTGCGACGACGGCAAGCCTCGTCTTTTGCGAAGGCCGAGAAACACGCGGCATGGCGTGCCATGATGCAGTCGTAGATGGACGCGGTTGAGATGAACCACACTTGGAAGCTTGCTGACCTCACTCATGGTCACCATGCGATCACCTTTAAGTGGGTGTTCAAGCTAAAGAGGGATGAAGTTGGTGTCATCGTCAAGCAGAAGGCTCACTTGGTGGCACGCGGTTTCGTACAGCAGGAGGGGATTGACTTCAATGATGCCTTCGCCCCCGTGGTGGATGGAATTTGTAGGACTCCTCCTTGCGCTTGCTGCCCAAGAAAACTGGCGTGTCCACCACATGGACGTCAAGTCGGCGTTTCTTAACGGCGACTTGAAGGAGGTCTACGTACACCAGCCGTCAGGATTTGTGGTCCATGACAAGGAGAACAAAGTGTTGCGTCTGCGCATGGCCCTCTATGTCTTGCGGCAGGCGCTGAGGGCGTGAAATGCCAAGTTGGACTCCACGCTCAAGGGGATGGATTTCGGGCAATGCCTGCATGAGGCGGCCATCTACTAACGGGGCAATGGAAGAAACACCCTACTGGTGGGTGTCTACGTTGATGACTTGGTGATCACCGACATCAAGGATGGAGATGTGGCAGCGTTCAAGAAAGAGATGAAAGCCACCTTTCAGATGAGTGACCTGGGATCTCTCTCCTTCTACCTAGAGACTGAAGTGCATCAGGCCGACTTCAGGGTCACGCTTCGACAGACCCCCTACGCCAAGCACATTGTTGAGCTAGCTAGGTGACTGCAATCCAGCTCTCACTCCGATAGAGGAAAGGCTGAAGTTGAGACGCGACAACACGACGGAGGAGGTGAACGCTACGCCATACCGACGTCTTGTGGGGAGCCTTAGCTACCTCGCCCACACACAGCCGGACTTGGTGTTCTCTGTCAGTTACGTTATTCGGTTCATACAACGACCAACGACGGAGCACCAGCAGACCGTGAAGAAGATCATCCGCTATGTTGCGGAGACTCTCGATCACGACCTCTACTACCCAAGGTGACTTGGAGGCACACCTTGTCGGGTATAACGACAATGACCACGCCGGCGACATCGACACTAGTAAGAACACGAGCGGGATCCTTTTCTTCTTGGGCAAGTGTCTCGTTAGCTGGCAGACGATCAAGCAGCAGATGATGGCCATGTCCAGCTGCGAGACCGAGTACATAGCGGTCTCCATCGCTTCGACTCAAGCGCTCTGACTTGTTCGACTGTTTTGTGAGCTTCTCGGCGGACACACTAGAGCGGTAAAACTTAGGATGGACAACATGTCTTATCTAACCCTGGCAAAGAATCATATTTTTCATGAACGAAGCAAACATATCCGAATGACGTACCACTTAGATCCGAGATTGCTTGAAAGAATAGAGCATCAAGACCAGCTACATCAACAGTAAAAACTAGCTTGCAAACCTACTCACTGAGCTTTTTGAGAGGGTCAAGTTCCTTCAGCTTTGCTCCGATCGGGATGATCCTAACTCTCACATAAAATGACGCACATGACTTACTTTAACATTTTTGTTTAGTCTTTATAGCCCCAACTAGAACAGCATATTAATGCCCATCGCAGCCGTCTCTGCCACGTAAGAAATGGACCCCCTTTTGTTGAGGTTCGATTAGACCATACATAAGTAACCAAAGCTGAGCCACACAGGATTGATTGAAATTATTGAAATGCAGGACACAAAGAGCTCTGCAGGAGACACAAAGAATAGATAGAAATTCGCCGTGAAAGAGAGCAGAGGTACGAGGCCGATATGAGCCCAACAATTCTGATGGAAACACAAGCCAATCCCCAGTACAGTAGAAGGCAAAGTAAAAAGATTTATAACCACAATCCAGGTGAAGAGGATGTTTCCCAACACCCTAAATCATCCCGTTAAGCTACTACAAATTCCAAACATTCAGTTTCACCCCTAGGGCACCAATTGACCACAGTTTTCATTCATCTCAGATCAGTCCCAAGAGCTGAAGCCGCCACCGCCGGACGATCCCCCATATCCACCACCACCCCCATAACCGCTACCGCCATACCCTCCACCACTGCCCCTGTCTCGCCGGAAGTCACGGCCACCAAATCTAGCACCACCTCTGCGGCTTCTACCACCACCACCTCCGTAGGCTGAGTAGGCAGCGTACTTTTCAAGCCATTGGGGAACCTCCTGATGGGCCTCTGTCATGAGCTCACTCAACGGCCTTGCAAGGGAACTGTTGCTCTCGTTGAAGAATGCAGTAGCCAGACCAGATTTTCCTGCACGTCCAGTCCTTCCAATTCGATGGACATAGTCATCAATATCATTTGGGAGGTCAAAATTTATCACATGGGCAACATGTGGTATGTCAAGTCCACGTGCAGCAACATCAGTTGCCACAAGGATGGGAGTTGCTCCACTCTTGAAGGATCGTAGAGCATGCTCTCGTTCCTGCACAAAGAACAATCAGCAGTATGGTCACGCAGCATATCTATTTTTTTTAAGTTGGGACGCAGATTAATCATTGATTCTATTATTCGACTAAGCAACTCAGTATCTTTATTCATGCGTTGTACTGGAATGATTTACTTTCGACCACAGATATTGACTTGTGGAAAGAACAAATTTGCTGTTGATGATAACAAATTCCAAACGGTGCATTAAAAAAAAACAAATTCCAAACGGGAGTACATTCCTATCAAGGATCGACAAAAATGGGAACTGGGATTTTGGTACAAACATGATCTAGCAAGTAAACAAAATCAAAAATATCCGATTGTCCCAAACTTAAGAGAGACAATATTAAGCATAAAGCCATAAACATGAAATACAAACAAGGAACTAGGGAAGTCTTAGCACCGCCCCACCTGTTGTGATCTGTCTCCATGAATGCTAGTTGCAGGGAAGCCATTTCTGTAAAGCCAGTCCTCCAGAGCATCAGCTCCCCTCTTTGTCTCCACAAAGACCAGTGTAAGAGCTTGCTGCAATAGTCAAAATGATTTATAACAGAAAGAAACATTATCACAACTGTTTAATTATATTAGAATAGAAATATAAGATTGAATTTGTACAGCAAGTCATATAAATTAAACGAAATTCTTTAAAATAAAAAAGGTGTGTACCTTCCCATGTGTGCCATTAGCCTTCTGTGCATGAAGAAGGTCCATGAGGTAGCTTCTTTTGTCCGCATCAAGTACGAACTCCACCCGCTGAACAATCAAATCAGTACTTGAACCAACTCTCCCAACAGCAAGAAATATGTAATCAGCAAGGAAATCTGCAGCCATCCTCTGCATAAATAATATTTACCTTTAGCATTATAAAACCACAAATGTATTACAGGAAACAATTAATAAAATGAATCAATAGCATCATATATTACAAAAAGCAACTATTAATAGGATTCATACTTTCAGCAGAAAGAACAATCTGTTGCGTAACGAACTTCAAAAAAGATGTCTGTAGCAGCAGTATGATTGAATACCCTAGCAAACAAATAAATAAAATCTAGCTGACCAACTGACTCTTAAGCCTTGAACAAAGTTAGGTATTTGGTATATTTCTGCAGTCTTCAGAATTTGTTGCGCACAAATCATTATAAATTTGAAAGCACGTCATATCATTTCACACCATACACACAAAATACGATCCATAACTGAACTGGACAATTTGAAAGCACATCAATATCATTTCACCTAATACAATAAGTTTGAAGCGTACCCTACAAGCTCTTTCCCCCCAATGCAAAAAGCTAATATCTATAGCAAACATATTGAGTACGCTGACTAACCAAACGTCGGAGGTGGGAGATATGAGGCAGATATATAGATGCTACTAATTTGTTGTAGCCAGTGCATGGATATATCTCATGTGGTCCACACAACTGAGTTCAGCATAATAACTGCGGACATCTCACCCTTCACAATTAATTAGTTAGATGTCTGCTTTCTACTTAAGTAGTCAGAATTCTGTCAGGTGATCCTGCCCCTGCACTTGGACACCCTAGACACAGCCAGGGCAACTAGCTGACCAACTGACTCTTAAGCCTGAACAAAGTTAGGTAATTGGTATATTTCTGCAGTCCTCAGAATTTGTTGCACACAAATCATTATAAATTTGAAAACACGTCATATCATTTCACACCATACGCGGAAAATACGATCCATAACTGAACTGGACAATTTGAAAGCACAACAATATCATTTCACCTCATACAATAAGAAAAGTATGAAGCGTACCCTACAAGCTCTTCCCCCCCCCCCCCCCCCCCCCCCAATGCAAAAAGCTAATATCTATAGCAAACATATTGAGTATGCTGACTAACCAAACGTCGGAGGTGGGAGATATGAGGCAGATATATAGATGCTGGTAATTTGTTGTAGCAAGTGCATGGATATATCTCATGTGGTCCACACAACTGAGTTCAGCATAATAACTGCAGACATCTCACCCTTCACAATTAATTAATTAGATGTCTGCTTTCTACTTACAAAGTCAGAACTCTGTCAGGTGATCCTGCCCCTGCGCTTGGACACCCTAGCCACAGCCAGGGCAAGGCATGTGGGTGCAGACACCAGGCACGCAGAAAGATGAATCCGAGTAGGAGGGGAAAACCAATCAGGACACCTGATCCAGTTCTTCAAGATAAAGTAGAGGTAGATACTATTTATCTGTAGTAGCATATGTAAGCTTAGGACTCTGTTGTACAGGGGCTAATAAAAGGCATCGCCCTAGCATCGATCTACTCATATCACTGAATATAATTCGAGCCACAAGAATTAGAACCCCCCCCCCCCCCCGAGATCAACTCGACGGCTCCCATCTCTCCTGTGTGCGCCAGCCATAGAAGATTATATATGCTACTACGTGCCTAGGTCCTGTGCTGCTCTGCACCCCTCACGGGAAGACCAGGATCAGACCCAATCTGCTGTACGCAGATTGTTAGTAGCTGAATTTTTAGTCTTATTGAAGAGAGGATGACACTAGAGGGTCGGGGCAATTTTCTTGTCTATTCCTCACACGATGCCATACCCTCCAAGGGGTTGGGGATACATATTTATAGCAGCCAAGGTGCTGCTGCCCTAGCTGCTCTAAAAGCAGTCCAAGATGTCATGCAAGCTGCTGTCCTAGAGATGCTAACAGCTGTCCTAAAAGCAGTCAAGGTGCTGCTGTCCTAAAGATGCTAACAGCTGTCCTAGATGCTGTCCTCTAGTCTAAGATGTTGTCCTCTAGTCTAAGAGGAGTACAATAAGGACCAAAGACCAAGGACTAAAATACAACAAACTAAGGACAAGGAAACAAGGGATTAGGGGATCAAAGACCAAAGGACTACAAGACTTATTCCATCATTCTCCCCCTAAGTCTTGTACGTCGTCTTCTGGGACGGTTGGACCATCCCGATCCTGGAGCAAAGTTCAATGAACTTTAGCCTCACAAGGGGCTTGGTGAGCAGGTCCGCAAGCTGGTCCTTGGTATTGATGTAGATCGCCTTGATATTGCCTTCCTCCAAGCAGCCTCGGATGAAGTGGTACCTCACTCGAATGTGCTTGCTCTGTTCATGGAAAACGGGGTTCTTTGCTAGGGCCAGAGCAGACACGTTGTCCACCCTGAGTTCCACCGCTCCAGTGTCTCTGCCGAGGAGATCACCAAGCAGTCGAACGAGCCAAAGCGCCTAAGTCGAAGCAGTGGAGGCCGCTATGTAGTCGGCCTCGCAACTGGACATGGCCACCACCTGCTGCTTGACCGACTGCTAGCTAACGAGGCACTTGCCGAAGAAAAAGAAGAGGATCTCGCTCGTGCTTTTGTTGGTGTCGATGTCGCTGTACCCGACAAGGTGTGCCTCTCCAGGACACCTCGGGTAGTGGAGGTCGTGATCGAGAGTCCCCGCAACAAAGCGGATGATCCTCTTCACAACCTACTGGTGCTCAGTCGTCGGCCGATGCAAGAACCGACGAATGTAGCCAACGGAGAATGCCAAGTCCGGCCGTTTGTGGGCGAGGTAGCGAAGGCTCCCCACAAGACGCCGGTACTGTGTAGCGTCCACCTCCACCGTGTTGTCGTGGCTCAGCTTCAGCCTCTCCTCCATCGGAGTGAGGACTGGGTTGCAGTTTGTGAGCCCAGCTAGCTCAACAATGCGCCTGGCGTAGGTGGTCTGTCAAAGCGTGATCCCAGAGTCGGCCTGGTGCACCTCAATCCCTAGGTAGTAGGAGAGGGATCCCAGGTCACTCATCTGGAAGGTGGCTTTCATCTCTTCCATGAACGCTGCCACCTCCGCATCCTTGGTGCCGGTGATCACCAAGTCGTCTACGTAGACACCCACCAGTAGGGTGTTTCCTCCATGACCCCGCTGGTAGATGGTCGCCTCGTGCAAGCATTGCCCGAAGCCCATCCTCTTGAGCGTGGAATCCAACTTGGCATTCCACGCCCGTGGTGCCTGCCGCAAGACAGAGGGCCTTGCGCAGGTGCAACACCTTGCCCTCCTTGCCGGGGAGCGCAAACCCCGGCGGGTGGTGTACGTATACCTCCTCCTTCAAGTCGCCGTTGAGAAACACCGACTTAACGTCCATGTGTTGGACACGCCAGCTTTCTTGGGCAGCCAGCGCAAGGAGTCACACGGATTCCATCCGTGCCACGGGGGCGAAGGCATCGTCGAAGTCGATCCCCTCCTGCTGCACAAAGCCACACGCCACCAAGCGAGCCTTGTGCTTGACGATGGCGCCGGCTTCATCCCTCTTCAGCTTGAACACCCACTTAAGGGTGATCGCACGATGACCGCGAGGGAGGTCAGCAAGCTCCCAAGTGCGGTTCGTCTCAACCGCATCCATCTCCGACTGCATCGCGGCACGCCATGCCGCGTGTTTCTCAGCCTCCGCGAAAGACCGAGGCTCGCCGTCGTCGCACGCAAGGTGCAACTGCGCCTCCGGATCTTGATCATCCAGATTGTGAGGGGTCAGTCCCGACACCGGCTGGTCGACGAGAATGTTCTCCATCTTGCGATACCACAACTGCTCGCCGTCGTAGCACCCATCGAGGCGCTCTTCGTCGTGGGAGAGCGGAGTGACAAACTCAACTGGGTCGTGCTCGACGCGAGCTAGCGACGGAGTGGATGTGGCCGGAGGGGTGGCCGTCGGTGCTAGAGTGTGTGGGGTCACCGGCTGAGGTGGAGGTGGACGCTCGAGGGCTGGAGTAGACACGCTCGGTGAAGAAGAGTTGCCTACTCCCCCAGCTCCCTTGAAGTAGACGTAGTCAACGATGAAGTCGTTCGTCGAGGTCGAACCGTCGTCCACCGCTTTGTCCCATGCCCATCCTCGCCCTTCGTTGAACACAACGTCACGCGTCGTGCGCACACGATGTGTCTCTGGGTCGAGAATGTGGTAGGCCTTCGAGCCCTCCGCCTAGCCGATGAACACCCCGGGGGTGCTCCTGTCGTCCAGCTTGCCGATCTGGCCAAGCTCCATGGCGAACGCGAGGCAGCCAAAGACCCGTAGGTGAGAGATCGTCGGCTTGCGCCCATACCAAGCATCGTACGGCGTCCGGCCGGGGAGGGCCTTGGGGGCGAACGGTTGAGGATGTAGACTGAGGTCACCACCGCCTCTCCCCAGAAGACAGCCGACATTCCCCTCTGCTTGAGGAGGGCCTGAGTCATCTCCACAATCATCTAGTTGCGCCGCTCGACGACGCCGTTCTGCTGCGGGCTGTAGGGCGCGAACTAGTGACGCTGAACACCCTCATCCGCGCAATACGATGCGAATTCAGCCGTCGTGCATTCGCCGCCGTTGTCGGCGCGCAGCACGCGCAGCTTGCAGCCACACTCCGCCTCCGCAGTGGCCTGCGCGCGCCTGATGGCGTTCGTAGCCTCTCCCTTGCTGCCAAGAACCACCACCCACATGTAGCGAGAGAGGTCGTCAACAAGCAGCAGGAAGTAGCGTCGCCCTCCTGGTGTAGCCGGTGTCACCGGGCCACACAAGTCCCCGTGAACGAGCTCGAGCCGCTCCTTGGCTCGAAAGCTCGACTGCTGGGAAAAAGTAAGTCGCCTATGCTTCGTCTCCACGCAGACGTCGCAGAGCTGCTCCACGTGGTCAAGGCATGGCATGCCTCGCACCATCTCCTTGGCACTGAGCTGCTTCAGGGCCTCAAAGTGAAGGTGCCCAAAGCGCTCGTGCCACTGCCATGCCTCGTCCTCCCAACGAGTGGCAAGACAAACAGGTTGTGCTACCTGCACGTGAAGAACATAGAGTCGATTGGTGCCTTTGGTTACCTTGGCAAGAAGGCGACAATGGCGATCTCAAATCCTCATGACTCTGTCCTTGATCTCCACGCGCGAACCACCCTCATCCAGGTGTCCCAAGCTGATGATGGAGTTTCTCAACGCGGGAATGTAGTAGACTCCGACGAGCAGCTTGTGCTCACCGGACTCGGCACTAAGGATGACGAAGCCAACACCCTTGATCTCCACGCCGGAGGCGTCACCAAACTTGACGGAGCCTCGGACATTGGGATCAAGCTCGGCGGAGAACTCCCGTCGACTGGTCATGTGATGGGTGGCGTTGATGTCGAGGCACCACCCGTCAGTCTTGTCGTTGCTGGAGCTGTCGCCGAGAAAGGCGTGTGCTCTCGGCTCATCAAGATGGAAGAGAGCTGTTGCGGTCGATGCCACTAGAGGTGGCTTGATGCTTCCATGTGCCATGAGCAAAGCTGGCTCCTCCACTTGTGCGACGTGGGCCTCCTCCTCCACTTGTGCAACGTGGGCCTGACCCCGTCGTGGCTGTCGACACTCCGGCCAAGCTTGCCACAGTTGTGGCAGGTGTCGTCTCGTGCTGGCTTGTGGTTGCCGGCGGCACTGCCCTGGGCACCTCCGCAGGCACATCCTTGCGCCCCGGCCTGGGCGCCTCCGCGCCCCTTGCGCGGCTTGCCGCGCTTGCGGCCGCTTGTCGAGGAAGAGGACTCCCCCTTCTTCCGGTCACCCTAGCCAGCCTCCCACTGCTCGCGAGTGAGATGGAGCTTCCCGCCAATGGTGATAGGCCCCGTGAGAGGTTGTGGTTCGTCGCTATCGACAACCTTGAGGCGTCCAATCGCCTCTTCGATCGACATCGTGGAGAGGTCCAGCAGAGACTCGATCAAGCAAGCGATCTGCTTGTACTTCTTAGGGATGCAACGGAAGAGCTTCTCGACAGCTCTCTCCTCATGGTAGGTGTCGTCGCCGAACTGCACCAACTTCTGCAACAAAGTATTGAGACGGAGAGCAAAGTCATCAACATCCTCACCTAGCTTAAAGGCCAGATTTTCCCACTCCTTGCGAAGCGCCTGTAGTGTGGTCTTGCAGGCGCGGTCGCTGCTGATGCGTGCCGCAGCGATGGCGTCCCAAGCCTCCTTTGCAGTCCGCTTCTTGAAAAGCGAGAAATGCATCTCGGGCGGGACTGCAGCAATGAGGGCATCCAGCGCCTGTCGATCCTCGTAGTAGTCGACTTCGCCATACCGAACTGCTTCCCACATGTGTCGCACCTAGAGCCGCACCCTCATCACCGCAGCCCACTCGACGTAGTTGGTCTTAGTGAGGGTAGGCCACCCACCGTCGGGACCGACGTCCCTGACAATGGCCTGAACCCCGTGGTGTCCATGGTATATTACTTGACCCTGTCTTGGACAACCTCCTGGCTGAGTTTCAGATGCGTCAGCCAGGGGGGCTGGTGCGGCTCCACCAGATTGGGTGGGCCCAGCACCCCTATATCTTGGATACTATTCCTTAGAAGAAAAGAGTCCTTAAAGTTATTGCTAATAGATAGAGTACAAGTCTGAATTTGTCCTATCTGTAATAGATGAGGACACCTCTGCACAGGCTATAAATAAAGTCTGCTGCCCCCTGTACTACTGCATCCAACAGTTGAATAAGACAAAAGTATTCCACCAGTTTGCAAAGCCCTCACGGCACCAGAACCAATCTATACGAGTTCCCTGAAGTCGCCTAAATTAAACTAGTCTCTGCTCCTTCATATCTTCTCTCTTCTCCTCTGATCAACTCTCCTCTGATCAACTCAGCTACATCTCTGTCCTGTTCTGCACGCCCAGAACAGGAACAGAACCGGTCCCTCTCTCTCTGCTCACGTGGCCCAAGTCCTCTGCTCTTCTCTCCAAACAGTAAAGGTTATGTTCTGTAACAACAGAACAGTACTGTTGCAGAGGCAGATCAGAGGTTCTAGTAGCCAGATTTCCAACAAGCGTGGTATCAGAGCCATGTCGACGGGACCCAGCAGACCCCTCCTTCCAGCAACACTAGCGGCACCGGTCCCATGACCGGCGGCAAGATCAAGATGACCTCTCAAGTAGTTCGTGGGGTGAACACGGGGACCAGGTTCCCGCTACTCACCAAGACCAACTACGCGGAGTGGGCGGTCATGATGGAGATCAAGTTGAAGGCCCGGATGTTGTGGGAGGCGGTGAGTTGCGAAGGAGTGGCGACGCAACAGGAGGACATGATGGAGTTGGACATCCTCGTCAGCGCTGTCCCGCCGGAGAGGATCACGACGATCAGGAAGAAGAATACGACAAAGGATGTGTGGGACACGATCGCCCTCATGCGGGTCGGGGCCGATCGCGTGAAGAAGACCACGGCGCGTCAACTCAGGCGGGAGTTCGACAACGCCGTGTTCAAGGATGGCGAAAGTGTGGAAGACTTCTCCCTTCGTCTGAGCGGCATCATTGCCCGCCTCGAGGCGCTAGGGGAGGAGATCGACAAGGTCGTGGCGGTGGAGAAACTCCTTCGAAGCGTTCCAGAACGCTTCGAGCAGATCGTGGTGGCAATCTCGACCCTACTAGACGTGTTGACCCTCACATTGTCAGATGTGACGAGGCGGCTGAGGGGTGCCAAAAACGCCTTCGACACGTCGCGACGCAAGGGGGGGGGGGGGGTGCACGATGGCCAGCTGTACCTCACTCAGGAGGAGTGGGAGGCACGGCGGAAGGAGGCGCGAGGCAATGAGGGTTCTTCGAAGAAGGGCGGCCGCAAGGGGGCGTCCAAGGAGGGTTTCGGGAAGGACATTCCGCGGGACGAGTGCAGGAAGTGCGGCAAGAAGGGCCATGGGGCCAAAGAGTGTCGTTCAAAGAAGCAGCAGCAGGAGGAGCCACAGCAGCAGGCACACATGACAAAGGCAGAGGAGGATGGTGCCTTGTTCATGACAAGGGCGACCTCAGTACAGGAGGAGCATGTACGCGAGCGTTCCAAGCGTCCACTAGAGATAGTGGAGGGACGCGTCTTCGCACATCGTGACCATGATGACGACGACTCCGACGACGACCTTTGGTACCTCGACAAGGGCGCGACCAACCACATGACTGGTTCGCACACCGTCTTCTCCGAGCTCGACGAGAACGTCGTCGGAACCATCAAGTTCGGCGACAACTCGATCGTGCAGATCGAGGGGAAGGGCATGGTCCTGTTCGCCTGCCACACGGGTGAGCATCGGTGGCTCACTGGCGTCTACCTCATCATGCGTCTCACCACCAACCTCATCAGCCTCGGGCAGCTGGATGAGGATGGCTACAGCGTCACGATGCATGCAGGGGTGATGCACATTCAAGACGAGCAGAACCGCCTCATCACACGAGTGCGGCGCGACGACAGCAAGTTGTACCCCGTCAGGCTCAACATCACGTATTCAATTTGCCTGACCGCACGACGTGGTGATGTCGCGTGGCGTTGGCACGAACGCTACGGACACGTCGGCTTCCAGGCGCTTCGGAAGCTGGCGAAGGAGGAGAGGGTGCTCGGGCTTCCGCAAATTGATCATGTCGATCAATTGTGCAAGGCTTGCTTGGCCGGGAAGCAAAGGCGCTCCAGCTTCCCCACGCAAGCTCATCAACACGCGAAGGGCACGCTCGACCTCGTCCACGGCGTCATCTGCGGGCCGATCACGCCGACAACTCCAGGCGGCAACAAGATGTTCTTGTTGGTAGTGGATGACATAAGCCACTATATGTGGCTCTATCTCTTAGCAAGCAAGGACAAGGCGCCCGACTTAATTCAGCAATTCTAGGCGACAGCTGAATTAGAGTCCGGGAGGAGGCTGAAGCTACTTCGTACTCATCACGAAGGGGAGTTCACCTCACAGGAGTTCGGCAAGTGTTGCGCTCAGCACAGCGTACAGCATCAGCTCACAGCCCCGTACACGCCGCAACAAAAAGGGGTTGTGGAGCGGCGCAACCAGACGGTGGTCGGAATGGCGAGAAGCATGTTGAAGGCAAAGGGTATGCCCGAGTTCTTTCGGGGTGAGGCGGTCCTGACGGCCGTCTACATCTTGAACAGATCCCCCACCCGCGGCCTCGACGGAAAGACGACATATGAAGCTTGGCACAGAGAGCGACCAGCAGTCAACTACTTCCGAACTTTTGGGTGTGTGGGGCATGTCAAAAATACAAGCCCCCACCTGAAGAAGTTGGAAGACCGGAGTACGCCGATGGTGTTTCTTGGCTATGTTGCAGGGACGAAGGTCTACCGGTAGGCGACCAACACCTCTCGCGACTCCCCGTAGGCTCTTGCAGGGTCTGTCCAGCACGGAGCAGAGCTGAGACAGCCCTGTGCAAGGGTCAACAGCAACGGGAGGGTCCAGTTTTGAAGATTCTAGCACCTTCGTCACCCCCCAGCAGCCTCCACGACCCATTCGCTTCGCTACACCGTCGACGGATGTCGGCAGCAACGTCGACGCCTACCACAACAACATTGCACTTCGGATCCGCATGATGTGCAACGTGTTGGGAACCCTCACCCCTCTTGGGCGAGCGCCACGCCCACCGAGCCTGGAGGAGGGGGAGCTCATGTTCACCGCCGCGGAGGATCCTACGTCCTTCGTCGATGCCGAGGAACACCCGTGCTGGAGACAGACCATGCTCGAGGAGATGGAGTCCATAAAAGAGAACAAGACGTGGCAACTTGTTGATCTTCCTGCAGGACACAAGCCCATTGGTCTCAAGTGGGTGTTCAAGGTGAAGAGGGATGAGCATGGAGAGGTGGTGAAGCACAAGGCTCGATTGGTGGCTAAAGGCTATGTCCAGCGACAAGGAATAGACTTTGACGAGGTATTCACTCCTGTAGCCCGTCTCGAGTTTGTTCGCTTGCAATGCTCCTTGCAGTTGCTGCGCACAAGGGATGGGAGGTACACCACATGGATGTTAAGAGCGCCTTCCTGAACAGCGATCTGATGGAGGAGGTGTATGTCTCTCAGCCCGCTGGCTTCATCGTCGACGGAGCCGAACACAAGGTGTACCGACTCAAGAAGGCTTTGTACGGACTTCGTCAAGCGCCCAGGGCCTGGAATGCCAAGCTCAATGATAGCTTGCTAACGCTTGGTTTCCAGAAGAGTATGAGCGAGCGCGGGATTTACTTCCGTGGAGCTGGAGAGGAGAAGCTCATCGTCGACATGTACGTCGACGATCTCGTGATCACAGGAGGGGGAGACATCAAGGAGTTCAAGGAGGAAATGATGAAGCGGTTCAAGATGAGCGACTTGGACCTCTTGTCGTCACATCTTGGCTTGGAGGTGCGGCAGTCTGAAGTAAGGATAAGTGTTGGGCCGGCGGCCTACGCTTCCAAGCTTGTCTGGAAAGCTGGCCTGGAGGAGTGCAACCCTTGTGCATTCCCCATGGAGCAAGGCCTAAAGCTTAACAAGACAAGTGACAGTTCGTTGGTTCACGCAACCAGTGTTTTTGAGGCGTCGCCTAGGCGGCGCCTAGTCATCCAGTCGATGGTAGGGGGACACCAGGGAGCTTCGCCTCGCCTGGAACGTCCATGGCACCCGCCATGGACAACGAGGCGTCTGCTGGGCGTCTAGGCGTCCTGTCCAGGCGGACGACCAGGGCGCCATGCGGGGCAGAGGCAAGCAGGAAGGGGGAGGGGAGGCGCGGCGCGGCACAGCCGGAGGGAGGGAGGCCGCGGCGTGGCGCAACCGCAGGGAGAGACGGAGAGGAGGTGGTGCGGCGCGGTCGAGAGAGACGGGAAGAAGGCGGCGCGGTCTGGAAAGACGGGAAGAAGGCAGCGCGGTCGGGAGAGACGGGGAGGAGTGGCACACGAATATGGGAACATGTCATGTTATTAGGATTCGCATGGGCTGCTCCCCCGGCCCGGCCCAACCCAACCTAGCATATTTTCTCCAGGAAAACCTAATTGCCTCACTCCAATCGTCATTCCCCACCGCCGCCGCCTTCAGAGGTCCCGCCGTCGCCGCCCTATTGCGCCTCGTCGCACATCGCGCCGCCTGGGCACCTCTCAGGCCGCCGGCAGCCCGGCACCCTTCTCTGCTCCGCCTCTACTGCCCTTAGTCCCCTGCTGCCCACACCTCTCCAGCCCCCCGTCTCCTTTGCAGCACTCTCGCCTGGTCGTCGCCTAGGCGCCCGCCTAGGCGCCTAGTCGTCCAGGCGGCCCGCGGGCACCTAGGCGTCCAGGCGCTACTTTAAAACACTGCACGCAACATATTACAGGAGTTTGGTAGGAGGGCTGCGATATTTGGTAAACACACGCCCCGACCTCGCCTACTCGGTTGGGTACGTGAGTCGGTTCTTGGAAGAGCCAAGGGAAGAACACTACGCTATAGTCAAGCACATCGTACGCTATATAGCGAGTACGATCCACTTTGGAGTCTTCTATCCAAAGGGAGGCAACATGGAGTTGATTGGCTACACGGATAACGACTATGCGGGAGACGTGGAGGACCGCAAGAGCACAAGCGGGGTACTATTTTGTCTTGGAAACAGCCCTGTTTTGTGGCAGTCCAGCAAGCAGAGGGTGGTGGCCTTGTCCTTGTGCGAAGGAGAATATATTGCAACAGCTCAAGGGGCATGTCAAGGTGTATGGATGGCACGGTTGATGGAAGACTTGGCTGAAAAGGTGAAGACGCCAGTGCTACGGATTGACAACAAGTTTGCCATAGACTTGAGCAAAAATCCGGTACACCATGACAGGAGCAAGCACATCGACACCAAATATCACTACATACGGGAGTGTGTAGACAATGGTGTTATAGTGCTTGAGCAAATCTCTACGAAGGACCAGATGGCAGACATCTTGACCAAGGCGCTTGGAAGACAAAAGTTCGTCGAGATGAGAAGAAGGATGGGAGTCCTGGACGTGCATCAAGTTCAGGGTCAGGAGGAGAATATTACTTGACCCTGTCTTGGACACCCTCCTGGCTGAGTTTCAGATGCGTCAGCCAGGGGGGCTGGTGCGGCTGCACCAGATTGGGTGGGCCCAGCACCCCTATATCTAGGATACGATTCCTTAGAAGAAAAGAGTCCTTAGAGTCTGATTTTGTCCTATCTATAATAGATGAGGACACCTCTGCACAGGCTATAAATAAAGCCTGCAGCCCCCCCCCCCCCTGTACTACTGCATCCAACAGTTGAATAAGACAAAAGTATTCCACCAGTTTGCAAAGCCCTCACAGCACCAGAACCAATCTAGACGAGTTCCCTGAACTCGCCTAGATTAAACTAGTCTCTGCTCCTTCATATCTTCTCTCTTCTCCTCTGATCAACTCAGCTACATCTCTGTCCTGTTCTGCACGCCAAGAACAGGAACAGAACTGGTTCCTCTCTCTCTCTCTGCTCACGTGCCCTAAGTCCTCTGCTCTTCTCTCCAAACAGTAAAGGTTCTGTTCTGTAACAACAGAACAGTACAACACTGTTGCAGAGGCAGATCAGAGGTTCTAGTAGCCGGATTTCCAACATGGTACCTAATCGGGAAGGGAGAATCGCGCTGTCTGTAACGGCCGCGTTCTCCGTCAACTCCGCCGCCGCCGCCGCCGAGAGCTCCACCGGCGCGTCTGCGCCGGTCTAGGCTGCGGCTGTCGCGCCCATGGGGACGCACGGCTGCTCGATGCACCTCCTGTGCTCGCGCTGCTCCCCTCACCAGCTTGAGCTCATCGTCGACGCTGCCGTTGAGAGAGCCGTTGGAGCTACCGACGCGTAGAGCCTCCAGCTCCGCTGCCGCTGCACACGCTGCTTCCACTTCCGCCCTCGCTGCTGCCAGTTCTGTTGCCGCCAACCTTGCCGCCGTCACCGCAGTCTATGCCGCCGCTCGCTCGCGCTCCTCTGCCGCGGCGACCTCCGTCTGTCGCGCGCTCGAGGCAACCAAACGCTGAGACTGTCCGTCGGACATCGCGCACTAGTGGGGAGCTGGTGTGTGGGGAAGAGGGATGAGCTGGGGCAGCTAGTGTTCCTACTATTGGTCGGTTGCGGACAGGGAGAGGCGCGGGAAGGAGATGAGCAAGAGATGTTTAGCCTACAGGATAGAACGGCTCTGATACCAAATGTTACTAGCTGAATTTTTACTCTCATTGAAGAGAGAATGACACTAGAGGGTTGGGGCAATTTTCTTGTCTATTCCTCACACAATGCTATACCCTCCAAGGGGTTGGGGATACATATTTATAGCAGCCAAGGTGCTGCTGCCCTAGCTGCTCTAAAAGCAGTCCAAGATGTCATGCAAGCTGCTGTCCTAGAGATGCTAACAGTTGTCCTAAAAGCAGTCAAGATGTTGCTGTCCTAAAGATGCTAACAGCTGTCCTAGATGTCCTCTAGTCTAAGAGGAGTACAACAAGGACCAAAGACCAAGGACTAAGGTACAACAAACTAAGGACAAGGATACAAGGGACTAGGGGACCAAAGACCAAAGGACTACAAGACTTATTCCATCACAGATTAGTATGTGCTACATCCAAGTCCCTGTTTGATCTGCTCTACACAGCCACCTGTTACAGCAAGCAGGGGGCTTGCAAGTGACTGCAGACCCAAAGAGCAACAAGGACAAGAGTAGTTTTGGTGTCTAGGACACCGGAATTACAACAAACTCAGAACAGGAAAAGAAACATGGTTTTTTAACGCATCGTGACATCCTGTGGCCCTATAGACATGCCTTACAACCCAGTCAACAATGAGCAACTAGGACCTTGTGGTGTCATGTGCATTAGGTAGATACACACAATTCAAAAACATGGCAAAAACACAAACATTGGGTGAATGACAACAGCCCTATTATTTTTATGTATGTGTGACAGTGATACCCAGCCCAGTTTTAGAACCCCTGGCTTCAGTCACTCACGACTGACGACACTGAGTATATACATACAACAACAACAACCAAGCCTTTGTCCCAAGCAAGTTGGGGTCAGCTATAAATGAAATCCAACAATTTTTGAAAAGAAGTAATAGAAAATAAGATGAGAGAAAAAACAAATAAAATAAAATACAGAATTTTATTTATTTTGGAAATAAAATAATCAGGAAAGAATATAAGAGTAACAAAATATGAATAAACATATTCAATGTTCCTTACCGTGCGCTTGACCATCACATAAGATTGTAAAGCACAAAATAATATGGTAGATAGAGTGCAGCTAAATGTTTGCACATGCAAAGGGTATATAGCTGCTTCTTGGAGTGAAAAATATCAAAGCTATGCATTCATATAAATAACATTGCAGCTTTAAATCCATTTCTAACGAGTGATTTCCATTTTGAACTAGTGACTATTTTTGTACTGCCTTAGTAGCTCCAAAGAGGCCATTACATAATTTCAAAGATTAAGCATTTATAACTCCGAACATAGTCAATGTAATGTAACAAAGAAACTACTGATTCAGAACTTTGCCAAGAAACCACATCATGCCAGGAAAGAAAAGAACAGAGCTATATATAGAATAAAATAACATAATCGGTAGTATCACCTATACATTTTTTTGTATTAAGGCCCACAGAATGTAGCTATTGCACATCAATTTCTCTGTTGCTTGAACTATGTGAAAGCCCCAAAAATTACATATAAAAATAAAGTGCAAAGGAAATAAAATTGCAGGATACAAAGCAACAGGAGGAACACACCTGTATCTCTTTTGGAAATGTAGCGCTAAACAACAGTGTTTGTCTTTCACCACGTGGAGGCATGTCCATCTGCTCAACAATTTTACGTATCTGTGGCTCGAACCCCATATCAAGCATTCGATCAGCTTCATCGAGAGCTAAATACCTTATATGCTGCAGTGAGACCCTAGCCCTCTCCAACAGATCCATTAGACGACCAGGAGTTGCTACAAGGATTTCAACCCCTCTCTCTAACTCCCTCAGCTACAGTAGCAAAAAAATGTACATGATAAATAAACATGATATAACATCACGAAAAATGTCTTATGCTAAAAATACACATCACATAATTCAAGTATAAGCTTCTTACAACTGCTTTTACATTTCTCATTCTCCCAATGCACATGCATTTACTAACAAAAATGTATGTTTGCAACAACCAGGTGTATCTTTATAGTTATTGTTTAAATTTTTTCACGGTACAATTGCACCGTTTTAAAGTAGCACAAATACTTTATACTAGTCATGGGCTATCATACTATACTTTGAAATCAAATCATTGAAGTGGACGTCACATGCATAATGCATATCTGCTATATTAGCACGTCAACTGTGTCTACAGAATACAAATTTCGACACATTTTCTTTCTTCGCACTGGTACAAGACAAGACATTTGCCAGAAGGGTCATTTATTCAACCTTAGCAAACAGTATGAAAGACAAAAGTTTATGGTTAAGACTACATCATCATTGAACAAATGACACTAAGCAGAATCCATAGCAGTGCTTTGGGCAAGACAGAGATAATATATCTTATGAAGGATGTGCAAGGCAGGCAAACTAACCAGATGACACAGTACGTGGGAGCGATTATAACTTCATACGACTTGGTGCAATTACAGACAAATCATGCAAGAGTAAGTACCTGGTTATGTATTGGTGCACCTCCATATGCAACCACAACTCTAATACCAGTCTGATAGGCAAACTTCCTTGCTCCTCATGGATCTAAGGCATCACACAAGAAAAGGGGAAATATTAAAATTATAATACAGAAATTTAATACAAATATTCAAAACATTGGAGGATTACGTACTTGGACCGAAAGCTCACGAGTAGGTGATAAGATCAGTGCTAGAGGATAAGCTGTCCTCGTACTCCGTGACTTTGGGGGTGGCCCTGACTTCAAGATGCCACTAATGATTGGAAAACAGAAGGCAGCAGTCTTTCCAGACCCTGTCTGTGCACAGGCCATAAGATCTCGTCCTGCACTGGAGATTGGGATGGCATAACGCTGCACCGGCGTTGGTTTGACGTACTTGCACCTCCGGATATTCTCATTCAGCGCATCACCCAAATCAATCTCGGAAAATGTGTTGACTGGTGGGGGCACATCATGACCGCTGGTCTCAACAGGGATGTCTTCATATGCATCAAAATTGATGCCTGTGTTCTCCTGGCCCTCAAAGTCAACTTCCTCAGCCTCAGCTTTGGCAAAAGGATCCGGCTCACGATCCCTGCGGTCCCAACCCCCTGAACGGGAGTTCCAGGCACCACCGCGGCCACGGCCACCGCCACCGCCACCACCATAGCCCTGGCGTGGACCACCTACACTGCTACCACCAGCACTACCATTCACAATGCCAGCCCAGCGAGGACCACCACCGACAGCTGCCGTTCCAGAAGGCTGCACAACAGCCGAGGGCAGAGGGGCAACCTGTGCCGGCCTACCTGAGCCCACCTGGGCCTCAATGCCAGCACCCGCCAAATGACCACGCAGGTGAGGAGGCACGTAGGAGCTCTGTGTGGGGCGCTGGTTCGCAGCAGATCCGTTCGCAGCAGAAGCACCAGTCGCGGGCGCCGATTCCTCGGCGTTCGCAACTGAGTCAGCCCATGAAGATCGCATAATTAGCACGGGTCACTTGAGGGAGATGCAGCACTGGTCACTGAAAATACAATCATTACACAAATCAGCTAAAGGTGCACGATACAGCCATCGGCTGAAAACAAACAAGCTTAAAGCAGAATCAGCCAGTTCGCGGGGATGACGGGCCAGCAAAGGCTCCCAAGCCAGCACCGCCGGAGGACAGCGCTAACCAGAAACAGATTCCACTCACAACGATTCGAAGGCTCCCATAAAACCTAATCCTAAACACAGATCAAATCTAGGACCAGAAAAAAAACAGCGAAGAATTCAACGAGTCGCAGCGCTGAAGACGACGACGAAACCCAACCAATATAACCCCTCGCAACCACATCGTTCGAGACGATAACGAAAAAAATACCGACGAATCAGCATCGCCGCAACTCCAATCGCGACCGGCGAGGCAACGAACCCCGATTCCCGCACCTGCTCCAGCAGCGCTCGCCTAAAACCCTACGAATCTGAAGGCTTCGGCGCTCCGCATCGCAACCAACGACCAAAGAAGGCGCGGCAACCGCGGGCCTTGCGCGGCCGCGCGGACAGGGAGGGGGAAGGTAAGGGTGGCACACCTGTTCGGGTGCGCGGGGTTCGAATCCGGCGGCGTGGAAACCCTAGAGACGCGGGGAGGGAGGAAGGGGAAGCGGCGGAGATCAACAAAAACAAGTGGAGAGAGATCGGGGGGGGGGGGGGGGGGGGGGGGGGGGGGTTGCTTTTGATCGGGGAATATCGGGGAATAGAAGAAAAGCGGGGGAGATTTTTCTTAATATATATTTGTTCCAGGGCTTTTTCTGATGAGCTAGCCCGCACCGGACGCAGCCGCGTCTGACGTTCCAGATGAGCCGGGGGGCGTCGGGCAGGGGAGCCGTCGGATGGGAAACGGACGGACCAGATCAGATGAGGGGAGGAGGAAAGGCTCAGATATGAGGGAGGCGCCCGCCACCCGTGCATCGGTGCATGTGGCATGGTAACGGCAGATCAGGAGGAAGATTTCGTCGGGGACAACGTGACGACGGCGATCTGAAACCTACAGAGAAGATGTTGACACGAACATTCCAGACTGCAGTTTGTTACAGGCAGCTCACGAGACATTGGACTGCATGTACCGTTTTATCCCTGACCATCTAGCTGTTTCTTCGCTTTTTCTAGTTCAGTTGTACTTCTGTTCTTGAACGTTTACCAGCGATTAGGGACTAGGGACCGGCTTAAGCGTCATCCCGAGATCGGACACGAGTGATGTTTTCTCGTTGCACTCCCTGTCCCTGCTCCGGGCTGCATTGCACCACCGTGGCCTCAGATCAGCCCGGCACGCGAAAGCAGCTACTCCCTCCATCCCAAGTAATTTGGGATACGGGAAGTAAAATCAGTGCCGGCGGCACTGTGGCAGCGGCCAGTCTGATCGTGCAATGTCCAATGACAGCAGGTGACATCCATAAAACGATCTGGTCGTGAGCCACAAAGAGCAAAACACACGAGAAGCACGACGGAATTAACCAAGTTGTCTCACACTAAACAGTTAACACATGTTTATGGATTCACAAGATACTGGTAGAGTGGTAGTCCATGTTCAGGGCGATGCTTGGCATCCGGTTCACAATCTTTGAGCCTTCTTTTTCAGCCACCTTAGGCCTCAGTACTAAACTAAAACAGGAGCCTTAGATATTAGGTAAGATCTTCAGCTCCGTCGATTTAGTACCCCTGCTTCACCCTTTCCTCGTACCTGTTCTTCTCGTCCTGAAAACACATAGCTCAGAATCTCAGTGGCGCATAAGTATGATCCTCAATTTAAAACAGATTTCAAAAGGCATCCTTTCTACAGAGTATTTAGCATGAACATTGCAAACACGAGCTAGGTGACATGAACTCGAGAATTCAACCAATAATGTTGGAAGGCGTTGTCTACATTTCAGAATGCAATATCGGCATTTTGAAATCTAGCACAAAGCGGCCTTATTTTTATGCTTTAATCAGAATATCGTCATTTCACTATTTTGCACAAAAGCAAACAAATAAAAACATAACGCGAAGAATACCAGGAAAGTGTCACGTTGTCATACGGCGACTAAGTTAACACATAGCAAGTGCAAATTGAATGGCTAACCGCATAATAAAACTTAACTGATATTCTAATACAGTACGATTCATTGGTTCTGTTGCTTATATACTTCCTAAACATATGCACAAGTACAACATTAATAAAATACACACATTTTCATTAGTGGTCCAAAGTTTTGTGCATGTGATTTGTGATATTAAAATTACTCAGTAGTGTGCCTAACAGAAACATCACCACTTTTAAAGATTAATGAACATATTTTCAAAGGAGGTAGCTTAAAGCTTTGTTTTAGTGGGCATCGCAGTTATCTAACGATGTGATCTAAGTGGATTATCAAGATCAGAAAACAAAAACATTGACATGAAACCCATATCATACTCTTCCTAAGGACTTTAGCATATAAGTGTGTCATTGTCAAATGCTCCAACACCAACAAGCAAAGGCGTGCACAGTGCTTTGTTTTTTAAAAAAAAAAATATGGAGAAACAATCTTTGAAATTAACAGAGTATTTCCTCCTCAAAGTAATCTAAATAAAACGATTAATCAATTATAAGGCAGGTAAATCGAAAGATGCCAGCTGACCAACAATCATCCAGTAGTCATAAGGCGATATTGTTAGCAATAGATGCATAATGTCACTCTGCAGTCTACTTTTCATGATGTTTCTAAAGGTAAACATGTGCATCTCAAATGTTCCAACACCAATCAACAAATGCATGCCACCAGATGCCTCTACTTCAGCTGTCTACATGTCAAATAAAGGAACAGAATTCTTCACAACAACACAAAAAATAATTTACGTTTTCTACCAAAATTGACCAAGTGACATCAAATTATATAAATCAAGCAATTTTTTGCTTGCTTTCTGAATTGAAAGTACCCCTCATGTTCTGCCTTCTTTTTGAGCACATATTAGTTTAAAATAAGAAGTTTCCCTTGTAACATCGTACTGCCAAATGTCATGCCATTCAAACCGAAAAAAAAAATCTTATATCAACATTTAACAGGAGCAATCCATAATAGCATGATCAATATTTTGATTTACTTAAGGAAAACTCTAATTTGTGTGTTTCGAATGGAAAACTCGGTAATGGAACAAACCTTTCGGAGGAGAAAGAACTTCAGATTGAATTTAAGGTTATAATAAGAGGGTGAAGGTAGAATGGATGTGGAAATTCCATGGAAAGCACAATCATGTTAAAGTGTGTGCATCTCTAGTTCATCAAGTGATACACATTTGCAATTTCTTAAATCATGAAGACATGAAGCAATAAATAGAGGGGATTTTGTGATAAGAGCAGAATTGCCAAGAGGACAGCCAACAATCGACAGTCACAAATTGAAGGTATACGGAGATGTAATTGTTTCTACAAGTTTTTTTATGATGCTGAATACATAGTTGTATAGAATCTATATCATCAGTGCATCTAAATGCCAAGGCGGTAGAAATGATGCACAAATGCATCTCAATACTATATTTATATTGTGCAGTGATTTCGTTAGCAGTCCAAAGTATTTTATATAATATTTGTATTATTAAGTTTATTCAAGTGCCATTCTTTTTGGGACAACGACTCAGTGAGCACAACATCAACACCCCGACACTCAGAGAGAGAGAGAGAGAGAGGGAGAGACAGAGAGAGATGTAGTGCTATATAAGGTGGAATAATGGCCAACTAAAAGGCAACATGTCCAGCAAATTAGTGTTGCGGTGTATGTGTGGTCACACAAGAATATACCAAATTAGAAATGAGGTGATACGTGATAGGGTAGGGTGGCACAAATTGAAGAGAAGGTAGTCCAACATCGACTAAGATGGTCTAGGCATATCTAGCAGAGACCTCCAAAATACCGATTAACAGTAGGATTTTAAAGGGTATGGAAAATAATAGGAGGGGCAAAGGGCGACCAAGGTTGACATGGAGGAGGCGGTAAAACGAGACTAAGGGATTAGAATGTACCTAGAGATTTGGCTCATGATAGAAGAGCATAGAGCATGGAAAACAGCAATTTTTGTGCCAGAATCTTAGTTTACTCATACTTTCTTACTCTTATCTCTCTTTTACTTTATTTAAAAAAATAATAAAATTGTTCGGTTTCATATCTAGCCTATCCCAACGTGCTTGTGCTTGGGCAAAGGTTTAGTTGTTGTTGTATTCCACGGTCTACTGTACCCAATGTTACATAATTGACAACATGTTTGTCAAATGCTCCAAACAGTTAAAAAATATATTCTAACAGCTTCAGTACACTATTTCACCCATCTAGATTTCAAATTAAGAAAATAAATAAAAGTATTTTCACAAAAAGATATGAAACTCATATCTCATAAAATTTAATGAAGCTACATCAAATTTTCTGGCTTCAAATGTACCGTTTTATTCTCAAATACGCTTGCGGCCACACACAATGCTTTGTTCTACATCATTTTTAGCGTGGACTAAAACTTTCTGTTGCAATACATTATGGCCAAATAACATGTCAACCCAGAAGCTAAACTAATGAGACAGACACTCAACAAGTTTGATGGTTAACATGGGAAACTAAGGTAATGAGACCGTCACATGGAAAGAGAAGTAGAGAACGAACATCAAAATGAACGTCAAGCTATAATAGGACTTCAAAAGTAGAAGACACATGTAAATTCTATTGAAGAGATGTAGTGTAAGTATGTAACATCTCTAGTTTATCAAGTGGCCCGCATTGGGCATTTCTTTAATTGTGAAGCCAGAAAAATAGGGTTCCAACTCTCAGTTTGTCAGTAGAAGTATTGTCAAGAGGACAACACGGCATAGGAATATAGTCACAAATTAAAGATATATATGAAGTTTTATTTGTGATGTTGAATATTTGTATAATATAAACCATCAGCATGTCTAAGCATGACTGCTCCCAGTAGCTTAATCCCAATTGATCAGTAAAGGTGGATGCATTCAAGTTTAAGTCTGTCAAGTCAAACAACCATAACATCTGACAATAATTAGTGTATCCAATAACTTATCCAAATGTAATAGCGTCAGAAGTGGATGGCACTTTCTTCTGTGCAATTGAATCAAAATAAACTGTACCTTTTCATTTTGTGCCCTTTCTATTTCGTAATACAATGGGCATTATATGAAAATTAATTAATAGTTTGAGCAAGTATATCAGAAACAGACCTCAAAAGCTTGCCTGAGGCAGTCGAGCTCCTTGTCAAGATCATTGATTGCCTGGGTGTAGGCCTGCGTCGGGGAGGACTGGCTTGTAGTATGGATCTGTCCACACGCCGAAATATGAGACTAGCTATAAATAAACCGTGACATAAGAAAATAATTAGTAAAGTGGAATTTACAGCATACCCTAACAATGATCTTGTATTGAAGAGGGTGAGGGAGCTTATAACCAGCAAACAGCACATTAGGGTCTCTGTGCAGCTGCCTGCAGAATCTCACACACTTATGAGCATCCTAAGAAACGTGAAAGAAAGGAACAAAAATGCAATGGTATTAACTGTGCTTACATGCGAAGGATGTTGCCAATCGTATGGTCCTCCCGCTCGATGGTGAAAGATGCTGCATTCACAATCTTTGTATCCCTCTCATATGACACCCTGCACAAATAATTATCAGTACCACAAACATAGCATACAGGTAAAATTGCTCCATGATAAAAAGGCCATTACCAGCCTCGACTGGATCCCTAGATGCAAAAGAACCGGAAGCAAAAGAACTACCAGACCAAGCATCAAACTTAAAGTGTTATTGTACCTACTAAGGAAATGAAACTCATATACTTCCATGCCAAATTGTTCATTTGACATAAAGTGGCAGAATGTCTACTGACCGAAACAAGAATAAGCATTTTCATTTAACACGGGACTCAGTACAAAAAAAAAGAAAGAAATACCGAACAAAATCAATATTCAATAGATCAATTATCTTAACTAATGATATTCCAGGTGCAAGAGGCTGGGATGATAACTCACTTCTTGGTGCCCTCAGGCACGACGAAGCGCTCATAGCGGTCTGGTGCATTCATCAACGATCAACCTCTCGATACTCCCAGTGAAATCACTACAAGCGCAGTCCATCAGAGCAGAAACGAAGAACTTAGTCACAAAAGCATAACGATTTCGGTTCCTAGATTTAGTCTGTTCAGGACACCCATCACTCGAGAGAGATAGAACCCGCTAGGTTTGTAGAATCCTTGCATTTATTTCATATCAAATGCATACAAATCCAAAGGCGGACCGAGCGATTGGGCGGTGAAAATTCCACCCCCTCCCCCAGTCCCCATATCATCCCCGATTGGGGTGTCTTCTTCCCGCCCTAGCGCAGAGGATCGACCCGTCACCGCTACGTCCGCCCAAATGTCAACTACAAAAGGAAGGAGAGAGTATGGGAGAGGATAGCTCGGCTCTTACGGGAGATGCTGGCCTTACGAGACCGAGCTGCTGTGGTGCTGGCGTGCTGCCCTCCCTGAATCAGAGTTTTGTTGTGGTGCTGCTCACTGCCCTAGTAGAAAGGGGCAAGGAAACGGGGTTGTTTCTTATGAAAAAAAGGAAAAAGTCTACATACCCCATCAACAATAGCCTAGAGACTATTTTACCCCTCAAACTACTAAACCGGGTTTTTAACTCCTAATATATCTAAAACCATCTAATTAGTCCCTTAAGGTGGTTTTACAGGGTGGTTTTGCCACCTAAGCTGCTGACATGGTGTTGCCTTGCATGTGTTGTCCTTTGGGACCCGCATGTCATTCCCACGTGTCATATCATATGTAAAATTTGAACTATCTTTCTCTGTTTCTTCTCACCATACGCGATCGATTCAGCGATCACATACCGGCAGCACCTCTGCTTTTCTCGCGAGTGAAGGCGATCGATCCGGCAACCGTAGCTTTGCTCCCCTGCGGTACTTCTTCATCGTCAGCACTCACTCACAGACGTCGGTAACACTAGTTCGACAGCTAATTTTCTCGCGAGTGAAGGCGATCGATCCGGCAACCGTAGCTTTGCTCCCCTGCGGTACTTCTTCATCGTCAGCACTCACTCACAGACGTCGGTAACACTAGTTCGACGGCATTAGCTGGAGCTTGTTCTCGCAAGGTGTGCTTGCCAGGTTTCGACAAGGTGTTTATAGCAACTGTCTGCTGCCGTGCTTAGATAGATTTTATATTTATCTATAAAGTGCAAGTTAGGTGCTTATTTCTCAAGAATTTCAATTAGGGAGTCGCAAGAGCTGGTGCCTGCTTCCTGAAAGGTGTGCTTGCTTGGTTCCCGCAAGGCGTTTCTTGTTGCTCACTAAGTGTTCATAGATGTTGTTGCCTATGCGTCATTAGTTTAGGAGCTGGCATTTTGTTCCACAATTTGGTCCGCGGAGATCAGAAGTTGGCGATCAGTACTGATGGAAGAAGGAAGAAAACCAACTGATTCAACCTGTCAATCAGCAAACAGCGGCAAGAAAAAAAATTGATGCAGCCTGTACAGTCAGCACACTCAGCAAGTTATGTGAATGACATGCGGGTCCCAAAGGACAACACATGCAAGGCAACACCATGTCAGCAGCTTAGATGGCAAAACTACCCTGTAAAACCACCTTAGGGGACTAATTAGATGGTTTTAGATACATTAGGGTGTTAAAAATCCGGTTTAGTAATTTGGGGGGTAAAGTAGTATCTAAGCTATAGTTGATGGGGGTATGTAGACTTTTTCCTAAAAAAAATCTAGAAAATATTTTTAATGACTTTAAATTGTTATTATTATTTATATTTTTTCTATTCTCGTAGAATAAATTTAGGCTGTCTCCGAGAGGTAAATGAGAACATTCTTGTTGAAGTGTGCCAACGATACTTCCCCCACTACTATTAAGAAGTAGCGTGTGGAAGTTCGTATTTAGGCGGAGCGCTAATCAAGATCTAAGAACACGGTGACACATATAGTTTTTACGTGGTTCGAATTGGCTGAGCGTAATACCTTACGCCACAGGGTGTTTGTGTATTATATGAGTATGGATGACTTGGGATTCGTTGAGGTTAGCTTAGCCTAGTCTAGATTAGCTTGAGTTTTACTGTGCAGCGCAACCCTTTTATATGCTTAGAGACTGGTCGTTACAGTATGTGTCATAGCCCGACGGGTGGTTCCGACTGTAATAACCATCATATACACGATCTACGAGTGTTAAGGATGGTTAATAGCGTGATAACGTGTCTTAATGACAGCGTTACCAGTCTTGACACTCCTCTGATCGTGCGTTATTAATATAGTATTAATGATGTGTTATTCAGGTCTTGTAACGATTGATTGATAGCTGTTGAATGTTCGCGCCGTTGAAGATCCCATTGTCTTTTTGTTGCAGACATAGGTCCGGGCGTGTGCCACATGACAGCACCAGAGCTTTCCTCTGTTGGAAAGCAGGTCAGGAGCTACTCAACACGTGGCAGCACCGGAGCTTCCCCTGTCGGGAAGGCAGGTCTGGCGCCCCAAGACACATGGCAGCACCGGAGCCACCCTAAGGAGGGAAGTGGGCCCAGTACTGCGGGATATGTGGCAGCACCGGAGTCACCCTATGGGGGAGGCAGGTCCAGCACTGCGGAACACGTGGTAGCACTAGAGCCATCTTAAGGAGGGAGGTTGGTCCGACACTGCGGGACATGTGGCAGCACCGGAGCCACCCTATGGAAGGAGGCAGGTCCGGCACTACGGGACACGTGGTAGCACCGGAGTCAACCTAAGGATGGAGGCAGGTCTGGCACTTGGGACACGTGTTGGCTCCGGAAGTCTACAATACTGGAAGGTGGAACTCGATGCGTCTTCTTCTGGTACGAAGGGATATATGCAGGGTATCGACAGTGGCTCTCTAGCCCACCTCTGGTGAGATTATGAGGTTTCGATGCCGGAGGTGGGGCTATTATCTCTCCTGCATTGCTGTTTCAGGCTTCCCTTTGGGACACGCGGCCCTTCTTAATTTGGTAAGTGAGATACATGACGTGCCGATCTCACGAAATTTAAGGACGTCGGTTCTCAATACGATTTTCGTATCGGTTTCTAGCGTAATCTTTGTAGCTCTGTCAGGTCACCGCCGTCGGGCTTTCAACTTCTTATCATGACAATGGTTCACCTAGTGTGACTCTTTTAACAAAGTGGACCCGAGCCCCCTTGTCATTGACGAGGTAACTTTGCAGAGCGTGATCATAGTCCAAATGCAGTTTCCATCCAAGCGTTGTGGATGCTTAATAAAGGAAGAGGCGCTGCAAGGTGGGAGAACTCTTACGCATCGATCTATTCTTGCCATAGAGTTCTCCGCTTGATCCCTTGTGCCACGCTCTCACTTTTGCTCCACTTTGCGACAATGGAAATCAAACTTCCCCCCAGTAAGATTGTGAGCGAGGATGAGTTGTTGAGAGTTCGAAAGCTGATGGGTTGGATAAGTGATTCTTTCAACAACGCTATTCACAGCGAAAAGCTCCCATTCAAGAAGGAGTCCTCTGGCGATATTGTTTACTTCTCAGCGTACGCCATGGTTGGACTGGTTCCGCCAGTGTCCAACTTCTTGTTGATGCTGCTGGAGTCGTACGGGCTCCAACTGCACCACGTCGGACCTCACTTCATCTTGTTGGTGGCGATCTTTGTCCACTTCTCCGAGATGTGGGTGGGTGTGCCACCCTGCATCCCCTTGTTCTGAACCTTCTTCACTCTCCGTACGATAGGCAAAGGTAACTGCTTGTTGGGGTTCTACTACTTCATAAAGCGTAGAAATGCCCCATTCAAGTACATCAAGACCTTTCCTTCCGAGAAGTGGGAGACTTGGAAGACCAATTGGGTTGTGATCTGGGGTGGACCCTCATGATCGACTGGAGCTGCCAGAAGAGTTTCCGACGACGGATTCCGACTCTTGTGAGGAGCTCCCGGAGCTGTCCGAGAAGTACAACCTCGTGCTGACAAGGATCCGACACTTGGTGGACAGAGGATTAACATCTCTGATGGTCCTCAACAACTTCCTGATCAACCGTTGGGTGCCGCTCAAGGAGCGAGAGTTCGCAACTTGATCTTTCTCTGGAGAAATGGATTTTCTCCGGATTGAGGTTGGTCGAAGCACCAATATAGACGAGCACGCCTTGAAGTTCCATCTGCAGAAGATGAACAACGAAACTTTTTCAAGGGATGATCTCAGACTTCCAGCTGAGTTTCTACCTCTGGATGTAGTTTCGAAGGTCAGGAAAGAGTTGCAAAAGATGATGCCACTACTTGATCACATAGGTCTTGCAGTGCGTTAGAGGAGCACTCCGCCAGCAGGGATTGTAATCCCCGGAGCTTCAGCCCCCTGTCCACATGAAGGGACCAACTTTGCGCATGTGAGCAAGAAGAGCAAGGCCCTTATAGGTCCAAGCAAGAAGAAACCTGACTCAGTCATGGCAAAGGCAAAGAGCCTGTCGGCACCTCCAGTACGAAGAGGAAGTTGACGCAGGCTGATGCAGCTCCATCAGATCAACTCTGACGCAAGCGGTGTCACCGTCTTGACCAGGCCTCAATTCAGTGCTGGTTGTGCCTCTAGCAATGGCAACTCCGGCTCCAACGGCCAGATCATCTTTGGATCCAGTGCCTACGAGGGACACTAGGTCTGGCAAGTCTATTATGGTCCCGGTGCCTGCGGCGGGCTCTGGTTCTGGAGTACCTTCTCAGACGATGAAGGTCCCAGCTGGGATAGTGCCGGCAGCTGTCAATACACCGAGATGAAGTCCGGTGCCTCTGCCTCACCGACGACGGTGGGTTCCAGCTCCAGTCGTCCAAGAAAGAAGCTTCGTGTCAACTGGAGCAGCAACGTGCCAAGTAATGATCGACTCTTAGACTTGTGTTTTGTTTTTGCTTTTTGCTCTTTCCTGAACTCTCTATTCCTTTGTTTCAAGAGTATTGAGAGGAGGAGTTGCTGCTCTGGCACCTACCGCAGCCACAAAGACTACACAGGCTGAAGTCCCCGCTGCTGCTTCGGCTCCTCCTATGGTCGTGGCGGACGACACGATAGCTCCGACGCTGGCTGTCGTCGAGACAACTTCAGCGCCAATAGCCGAAGAAACCGTGATTGCGCCGGACCACGAGGAAGAAATGCCAGAGCAAGCTTCAATTGTTCCGAAGCTAGCTGCGGAGGTTCCAACATCAACGTCGAAAAATTTTGAAGCTCTGACGAAAGTTCCGGAACTAGCTCCGGAGGTGACGACACCTGACGTCGCTATGCTGGAGGAGGCCATGCCTGAGCCAGCTCAAGAAGATCTGGCTGTGGGGCCTTCCACTTCTGCACCAGAGGTGGATGAGCTTCCGGAGCTCAGTGTCGCTGATGTCGAGTTGTAGGAGTCCATGCTTGTGCCATGGGCTCCGACGACCATTCCAGAAGACTCAGGGGAGCCAGAGGAGGAACCTCCGCCAGGTCCTGAACCAATCCCCCTGGATATGTCAATAGACAATGCCTGCTCAAGCCTTTGCCAAGTCCAACTCGCCTTCGACTACGAGCACAAGGCCCTGGAGGAGGAGTGTGACACCCGGAGGCGCTAGCGCAAACTGTTGTACTTCAATACAAAGTTGACGCAGTCTTGGCTAGTGGACCAAAGGGAGTGGCTGGAGGCTGAGAAAGCTCGGCAATCATGTCTGAACAAGGCGCTAGACAAACGAGAGGCTGCTAGAAAAGCCCTTGATGGCAAGACCTGGGAGATCTACGAGCATGCCAAGAAGATCAATGAAGTGGCTGATAGTCGCTCGGAGAGTCTCGAAGCTTTGAGGGAGCAAATCCTAAAACACCAGGATGAGCTTGACAATAAGGAGGATGAACTCAAAAAGAGAGAGGATGAATTCTCTCAGAAGCTAATAACGGCAAGCAAGACTTGGTTGACCGCGTGGGAAAATTCAAGTCCTGGTGCGTAAAAGAAAAGTACCAAGTATGGCTGGCAAGGGAAGGAGTCAGCAAAAGAGAGAATGTTGTCTCTGCCAGGGAGAACAAGGTGAAGGCAAAGGGGAAGAACCTTGCAGAAAGGCGAGATCGCATACACCTCCGAGAGAAGCAAATCGCTGACCAAGAAAGGTTGTTGGGTAAACGAATATAGTAGCACACCAAATATGTCAAGCAGTTCTCGAAGGAGGGTTCTGCGGAGCTTTCGTCTACAAGGAGGTCACTGGAGGAGCTCCGGAGCACAAGAGCAATTGAGTCCCAGCAGGTTTGGGATTTCCTCGTGCGAGCGAATGAAGCTCTGGTGCCTCTAGGATTAAGTCCGATCTGACCGACTGACCCAGAGCCAGAGATGGACAAATCCTTGGTGGCGCTCAACTCCACCGGTGCTAAGTTGGATGCACTGGGAGATGTGGTTGTTGACCAGCTCAAGACTAAAGGAAAGTCTCTGGCTAGGAACGTCGCAGAATATGTGCTCACGTGCTTCCAAAGCCGAGACCCCTCAATGTCTTTAGCTCCGGTGGTTGAAGTACCCATTGCTGAGGAAGAGGAAGATGCCAAGGCTAGCGCCCAAGAAGCCGCCCAGAAGGTTGCTTCATACTTCGCGCAGAACTCCAGTAGCTAGGACTTTTCCTTTTCTACCCTTATCTTGTAAATCTCTAAATTTTGAATGAATGAAATCCTTTCGAATTCCATTTTTGTCTTCAATACATTGCCTTTATCTTGTTAGCCCCCTGGTAGATGCGCTCAATTGATTGAGGACATACCATAAGGAATTTGACAATATTTTGAAAACTTGATTGCTCTAAACTTGTAGCCAGTATGATAGCTCCGAGGTTTGAGGCTTTCTTCCGAAATCTCCAAGGACCCTTTGAAACATTGACAGCGGGCCCCCTAAGAGTTGTCAGAGCTTAGTTGCTTTGACAGCACCCACTATCAACGCATAAAACATCGATGGTGAGCCTCCTGGGTGTCGTTGGAGCTTGGTTGCTTTGACGTCGCCCATTGTCAACGCATAAAACGTTGAAGGTTGGCCTTCTAGTTATCATTGGATCTTAGTTGCTTCGACGTCCCCCACTGTCAATGCATGAAACGTCGATGACAGCCCCCCCTGGGTATCGTCAGAGCTTAGTTGCTTCGACTTCGCCCAGATAAAACTTTGACGGCGGCACCTCGGGGTATCGTTGGAGCTTAGTTGATTCGATGTCGCCCACTATCAATGCATAAAACATCGACGGCGGGCCCCTTGGATGATGCCGGAGCTAAGTCCACTATCGCCGTGCAAATTGCCGTCAATTATTCATTTTTCCTTCGCATGAGAGACAAGAAAAGCAGTAAAATTCGTCATCTTGCCTATAGCTTATTTGCGGCTTATTTTCCTTCTTTGAATTTTAGATCCCGACAAACTCACTGTGACAACATAAGTATACTGATTGAACTTCATTAGGTATGTATGCTTTCTGGACCCACCTTGATGAGATCCACCAGAATAGGTAGAGTGGCATACTTAGGGTGCTGGACCAGAGCAAGTCGATAGCGCACTCCGGACGTGTCATTGACTTTGGTTTTCAGGCGAGTAGACCATCTCTCAATACTAAGATCCAATAGAACATTACCAATAAAACTTATATATCACATGAATCTATATGACTAAATTTCAAGTGGATTGCACAATATTGCTATTGACAAGAAGGTAAAAGATGATAAAAATAATGAGTGCGCAAAATTAATGCACGTAGAGTCTGTTTGCACATAAATTTATTTTATTATAGGTCCGAATAACAGGGGAGACAAGAACACACTTAAAGTACAAGACCAAGTTAAGTGTGTTATTCATCTTGTACAAACCCAGGGAAGGTAAAGACACACCTAAAGTACGAGATCAAGTTAAGTGTGCTTTTCATCTAGGACCAACCCGACTATGTTCATAGACTCTATAAAATACATTTTATACAAATACATACTCACCTTCGTGTAACTAAGTGTAGAACTTACGAAGGTACTCAATGTTCTAGGGGTTGGGAAGTGGTATCCCATCCACTGTTATCAAGCGAACGCATCCAGGACGGGAAAATTTGACGACTCAAAAGGGACCTTCTCAGCTGGGGGAAAGTTTATCCATCCCTTCACGAGTAATTATTCGCTGCAGCACCAGATCGCCTTCTTCCAACTGCCAGTTGCACACATACCTTTGGTGATAGCGCCAGAGCGCTTGGCGGTATCGTGTGTTTCGGACAGCTACTTGGCACCTTGCCTCGTCGACGAGGTCTAGGTCTTCACATCGGAGCTGGTCCTGCGTGGCTTCGTCATAGGTCTGGACCCGGAGAGACCCCATGGAAATCTTCGGAGGAAGGACTGCTTCAGCTCCGTATACCATGAAGAAGGGTGTCTCTCCTATTGCCCGGCTGGGTGTTGTCCGGCTCGCCCATAGTGCAGACGGAAGCTCTTCTATCCAGTTGGCGCCATGTTTCTTCAAGTGCTCATAAGTGTGTGTCTTAAGTCCCTTGAGTATTTCTTCGTTTGCTCTCTCAACTTGGCCATTGCTTGCCGGATGAGCTACTGATGCGTAGCTAACTGTTATGTCGAGGTATTCGCAGTACTCTTGGAAAGCTGCACTTGTGAATTGGGTTCTGTTGTCCGTGATGACTCTGTTCGGAACTCCAAATCTGCAGACAATGAACTTCAAGAACTTGATAGTAGATTGCTTGTTGATTATCATAATTGGAATAGCTTCCAACCACTTTATGAACATGTTGATGGCGATGTATAAGAACCGATACCCTCCGATGACTTTTGGGAAAGGTCCCAAAATGTCCATCCCCCACACAATGAATGGCCATGAGGGAGCAATCATTTGCAGTGCCTGTGCTGGTGTATAAATTTGCTTCGCGTGGAACTGGCACACTTCACACTTCTTGACCAGCTCGACTGCATCCTGGAGTGTCGTAGGCCAGTAAAAACCATGTCGGAAGGCTTTACCAACCAGCGTGTGGTATGATGCGTGATTCCCACACTTGCCTCCATGGATATCTGCGAGAAGTTCAAAACCTTCTTCCCGAGAAATGCACCGCATTAGAATGCCGTTGGCGCCACATTGGTAGAGATCCCCTTCTACCAACGTGTATCTTTTAGCCAATCTGATAATTCGCTCAGCGGATGCACCCTCTTCAGGAAGGATGTTATCTTTCAAGTAGTCCCAGACCTCCGAGATCCATGCATCAGGACTAACTTGAGCTTCTAGATCTTGCGTGCTTGGTTGCTCGGAGCTTCCTGTAGCGCCTATGATCCTTGGTAGATGCCATGGTAATAGGGCCACCGGGACTGCTAGCTTCGGGGTGCTGGTCTCACTCCCATCACACAGTTTGCCAGGTAGAGCGGCATGTGTTGGTAATCTTCTGACAAAAAATCTGTGGGGTGCCTGAGCCCAGTTGAAGCCTTCGTCAAAAGATCATCGACTTCAACATTGTTCAGACGATGTCTCATGGCAGAGGTCTAGGACGTGGAAGTCTTTCTGCAACTTCTGGACTTCAAGTAGATATGCAGCAAGCTCAGGGTTATTGCAACTACATTCACCTTTGACTTGTTTGATGATGATCTGCGATTCACCATTCACCAGCAGGTGTCGGACGCCATATGATAGCACCACCTTGAGTTCGAAGATGAGAGCTTCATATTCTGCCATGTTGTTGGTTGCCTTGAAGTTGAGGCGCACCATGTACTTGACCTTCTCCTTAGTCGGAGCGAGGAGAAGGATTCTAGCTCCGGTCCCCTGCTTCTGCACGGAGCCGTCAAAGTAGAGAGTCCAGTGAGGCTCAGTGAAGACCAGAACCTTAGGTTCCGGCTTCTGCTCGTTGAGGCCATCGAACTTGATGAAGAAGGCGTCCACTATGCCACGAAGTCAGCCAGTGTCTGACTCTTGATTGCATGCTGAGGTAGGAATCCGAGATCGAACTCTGCCAACTTTATTTCCCACTAGGCGATATTTCCTATTGAATTGGGATTATGTAGAATAGCTCGCAATGGATAAGAGGTTACCACTGATATCTTGTGAGCTTGGAAGTAGTGTTGTAGCTTCCTTGATGCAATAAGGACTACGTACAACAGCTTATGCACCTCAATGTATTGAGTCTTGGCATCATGAAGTACTTCGGTGATGAAGTACACTGGCCGCTGGACAGTTCAGACCCTTCCGAAGGGTCCAAAGCTTCTTCTTCATCAACTCGGACCCACCCGAAAGGGTATGGATCTCCTTCTTGAGTAGTAGATACTCCCTCAGATGAGAGAGGTGGATCCACTGGCATCTTGCCTTTAGGATCCGTGCCTAGGGGCTGGGACCCATACTCTCCTTCAGGTAGCTCCGGACCCTTTTGGAGGGGTATAGGCTCTTGAGTTGAAGATGTTTCTGGTCTCTCTGCAACCAGAACCATGCTGACAACCTCCATAGTTGCAGTGATGTAAAGCAGAAGAGGCTCACCAGGTTTTGGAGCTACCATGATTGGTAGTGTGGTGAGGAGCTGCTTGAGCTCTTGGAATGCCTTCTCTACTTCTTTAGACCAATGGAATGGTTTGGACTTCCTCAACAACTTGAAGAAGGGAAGAGCTCATTCTGCCAGCCTTGAGATGAATCGACTGAGCAAATCTAGACACCTAGTAAGCTTCTAGACATCCTTGATATGAGTTGGAGGCCGCATCACTTTTATGGCTTTGATCTTATCCGGATTTGCTTCAATTCCTCGGTGGGTCACCAAGAAACCAAGAAGCTTTCCGGAGTTAACCCCGAAGACACACTTGTCGGGATTGAGCTTCGTGCGAGTCAAGCGCATCTTGTCGAAGATGGATTGAAGGTTGTCAAGCAGTGAGTCTTTGTTCTTCACCTTGACAACGATGTCATCGACGTAGACTTCCACTAGGTCCCGAATGAGCTCCCCAAAGGTTTTATGCATAGCTTGCTCAAAGGTGGAGAGTGCATTTTTTAGACCATAAGGCATTGTTGTGTAGCAGTAGAGGCCATCTACTGTAATGAAAGCAGTGTGCTCTTCATCTTCCTTAGACATTGGAATTTGATGAAATCTTGAATATGCACCTAAGAAACATAGAAGCTCACAGTCGGAGGTAGAATCCACTATCTGATCTATTATTGGTAGTGGAAAGGGGGTATTTTGGGCATGCCTTATTCAAAGTGGTGTAGCCGATGCACATCTAAAGCTTCCCTCCGACCTTTGGTACAACGACTAGGTTTGCCAGCTATCGAGGATGAGGAACCTCCCGGATGAATCCAACGTCAAGCAGCTTTTTGACTTCTTCTCAGATGAAGTTCTGTCGCTCAACAGATTACTTCTAGGACTTCTGTTGTATAGGTCGTGCATTGGGATATATCTTCAGATGGTGCTCGATAACCTCCCTGGGGATCCCAGGCTTTTGTGATGGTTGCCATGCAAATACGTCGACATTTGTCCAAAGGAAAGTGAAGAGCACGAGTTCCTATTTGTCACCCAGACCTCCCGATATACGAGTGGTCTGAGTGGCATCATAACCGATTTGGACAACTTTGATGGGAATGTCGATGTCACCGCTTCGTTGTACGTTGGGTGCAGAGACCGCACTGGCACAAGCTCGATGGTTGCTGAGCAGATTGCTCCTTGTCGGATTCATGTTCTTGCACTGTTGCAAGCGCATGAAGTTTTTCCACCGCAATGACTCCAGCAGTGCGGTCCCCTCGGATCCGGAGGACGCCTGACGGAGTTGGCATCTTCAACATGAGGTAGTCGTAGTGGGCCACCGCCATGAACCCCTACAGGGCTAGTCTGCCTAGGATGGTGTTGAAGGGAAGGTTGATGTGTGCTACATCAAACACCAGCTTCACAGATTGGTAGTTCTCCGGCGCCCCGAAGGTCACTGGGAGGGTAACAGACCCGAGTGGTGTGATAGATCTCAGAACCACTCCGGAGAATGGATGTGAGGGTCTGAGGTCTGAGATACTGAGTTAGAGCTTCACGAAGGGCGAGAAGCTGATCTGGTTGAGTGTCGCACCTCCATCCAGCAATACATGGAAGAGCTGGATATTTTTTATAGTCGCGGAGACCATCAAGGGGAATTGTTTAACTCCTGCCATGTTCCTCAGACAGTCTGAAGCATTGAAGGTGATGGGAGTGTCCATCCACTTCCGATGAGGCTCCACCTTGGCAGTACGGGTAGCAGTAGCCATCTCCCAACGCATAGTTTTCAGAATGCGTCGAGAGGTGATATCCCAGGACCCTCCATACATCATATGGAGAGTGTTCCGACGTTCGTTGTTGGAGTTGGTGTCGGAGTTGTCGACAGTATTGTAGACCGCCTTTAACACTGATGAGGACATCACTTCTATGGATACAAACAACACTCCATTGAATATACAAGATGCAATCAATAGAGTTCATACACAACAATTAATTTTAGAGGTGAGCTCGTTCTTATATGTTTCCTTATATGGTTTTGAGCATAGATTGCTACCTAATGATTTAATTGTGATTAGGATCCATGGAGAGGTTCAAGGAGTACTTGGAGGAAGTAGTAGGGACGTGGAGGATCAGAGAATTCGTTCAAAGAAGATGGAAACCGAGCCAAACTCAAAATCGTGTCCAGCTCGGAGTCCAGAAGCAGTACACACTAAAATGGATGTCCAGGACGCATACAAACTCCATTTTGGATGTTCTACATATGCACGGAAAGGGTAGAGGATAAACTTTCCAATGGCACTGGTACCACGTCAAAATTCCTTCGGAGTCGACGGGAATCATCAAAACAAAAAAATCGAGTTCAGAATCTGTCAGGGTGTTGCGCCACCGTATTGGGCCATTGGGCCTAGTATCAAGTCTAAGTCCATTATTTTCGTGTGTTAGGATTAGGTCACGACCCCAACACCCCCTTGTACGTCCTCCCACCTATATATATTCCATAGTAGCCGCCATGAACAATTGGATTTTGCTTAGATCAATAATATCGTCGTTCTACGGTTTGTGAGACCCCAACTTTGCGATTTCAGATCGTGTCTTCTACGTTCTTGCTCGTGTTCTCGGTTGCACTTGCAGGGATTAGCCTTCTTGGCGAGGTCAAGCGTGTGCCAGCATGGTTGATAACCAACGGAGCCGTGGTGTAGTGATTGCAGGGATACTCGAACCGCTCGAGTGTCGCAGATCATCAACGTCGAGTTCTCCACCCCAATCGACATACCTTTCGGAAGATCGGGACTCATCAATTTACCTATCAATTGGTATCAGATTTTCAGGTTGCCTGTTAGGTAATTCATCTATCCATTATATTAGTTTTGTTTTTCATACCTAGAGTCCACAAAAAAGCCACAAAAAATTTGCAGTTTAGTAGATTTGTTCATTACTTTGTCCAAACCACTATCGAGCCTTTGCAACTTTCGTTTTCAGTTTGGTTTTGTTGAGTTTGTGTCCGTTGTCGAGTCATATTTCTGGTTTAGAAAGTGTTTTTGGTCTTAGTTTGAGTTTTGCATTGTGTGATTCATCCTTTTGAATCACGTCATCACGTCCAGATTAGATTCACCTCTGTCCAGTTTGGTATTTTCATCATATCTCGCACATACAAACTCGGATTTTGCTGTTCTTGTACTTTCTGGAAATATTAAGAAGTGCTCTATAACTTTCATATTCATTATGTGCCCAGAAAATATAGTTATCGATGTCTAAATTTCATCAGATCCGGATCTGTTATTGACCTAAAAATTCTGAACGGTCTGTATTTCAGGGGCAATATCTCCTATTGTTCTTTTCCAAAATAGGTCTTCCATATATTGAAATTAAAGTGGAGAGATATATATACAATCTTGCTGTTGTTAGTTTTTCTATTTGGAGCCTCTAAGTATGCCTATTTGTCCTTGGACGACTGATCAGAAAATCTGTGACAGACCCACAAGATATCTTTGATTGATTTTCATTGAGTTCTTCCCTTGCAGCACATTCTGAAAAAAAAGAAGAAAAAAGAAAAAGGCAAGTGCAAAACAAGAAACAAAAGCCGCACAAAAAAAAAACAGAAGTGCTTGCATTCTTTGTGTCATCAAGTTGTGTCTCATGTCTTGCTAGCTTGAACTACTAGGAACACATTTAGGCCAACAACTTTGACAAGTACTTTGGACACTTATTCAACTTTACTATCTGATTTCATTGTTGCTAATCCTTGCTACATATAAAGTGTCATCCAAGCTACACTTTACTCTTGAGCAGAATCGATACACCTTTGCAATCATCCCACGCTTCATTGGTTTCTTCATACCGGCCACCGTTTGCCACCTGCAGTGTCGGTAAGAACACGTGTAAGAGCGTGGTAAGACTCTTGAGATTGTGTGATTCCACTTCCACTTTGCCATTATCCTTTGTAGTTGATAGGGATAACATATTTTTTTGTTGTCTTCTGTTTGCTACTAACAATGTCAGGTAAAAGCAAGAATCATGCATTATATGCTGAGATGATGGACATGATGAAGACAGCGATGGAGTTGCTCACTAAAAATCAAACATCGACCAAGGTTTCACATGACATTCAGACCACCTTTACAACACCTTCCATAAGAAGTAATTGCATTCTCCCATCTCTTCCTTCTTATGATGGTTTTGGTTATGATGAATATATTACTTGGGAAATAGAGGTGGATAAAATTTTTGGACAATGTCATATGTGTGAGAGGAGAAAGACTAGAAATGTTGCAAATGCATTAGTAGATTGTGCATTAACTTGGTGGAACAATTTAAATGAATTAGAAAAACCTTGAACATGGAAAGAAATGAAAATTCTTATGCGAGAAACTTTTGCTAATGTATCTATGTGCAAAGAAGAAATTCAGCAGTTTGAGGAGAAATTTCTTGTTGTACCTCCTTTTGTGATTAACGTTTTGCAGGACAATATAGAAAATAATATAGATGATACAAAAGAGAACGAGGCTTTCGACAACACTTGTGAAATTTTAGATGGATCAACTCATAATGCACTTGAAATCACTGCTGAAAATGGTAAGGCAAAACATTCTACAAATACAGAAGGTGAGAAGTTTTTGAATGTTCTGAATTTTTCTACCAATCATGCTATTTTCGAGGAGCAACTATTAGAATCGTTTATTTATACACCATTGTCACATGTTGATTTTCCTACTGATCGTTGTGCTAAGAAAGAGTTGTGTGCTGATAACTCTATTATACCTATGCAAAAATAAGTTAATATACAAGATGATTGTGTTTTAGATTTACCTACTTGTGCTGAAATTCATAATTTGATGACCGCTACTGCTGAAAATGATGAGCTGAAATTTTTGTCTTCTCTAAATACTTTGGGTTATATTGAATTTGACACTCTTTGTGATCTAAATATTGTAGAGAGGAGAATATTTTTACAATCTGAATTGCCTTTATTAAGTAGAAATATTTTTCATGCTATAGGCAACTATGAAGATAGTGGTGAATTTATGGTGCATAAAGTTTACATATGTTCAAATGTGCAAGCTCCTTTTGTGCTGCAACAACATGGTGAAATGGATGGATGCACTAACACTAATAATGTATTTTCAAGTTTTTCTAGCATCTTTTTATTACAGCAAGGATAACAAATAAAAAAGAAGCATTGTTCGTTGCGGTTGTGCAATATGGACAGTGTTCATTCTACCCCCAAAGTAATCCTTTTTCTTGGACATACGAGCAAGCCGAGGACGGCTTGTCATAAAGAAGGGGAGAATGATGAGATCATGCATATTATTATTGCACCTACAAATATGACACAATGTTTATTTGTTTGGGGTCCTGGCTCAAGTGAATGTGCACTCTTATTTCATGGACAAGATCAAGATGGCGCACTATGTCGTACACCACCTTGGCCTCCTCCATTCATGCATACAAGAAGATTTGATGGTCTTGCACATTTGGACCAACACATGAGAGGAGATGAACTTGAGTCGAGGACGACTCCAATTCAAGAAGGGGAGGATGATGAGGACATAACTTCTATAGATACAAACAACACTCCATTGAAAACTCCATTGAATATACAAGATGCAATCAATAGAGTTCATACACAACAATTAATTTTAGAGGTGAGCTCGTTCTTATATGTTTCCTTATATGGTTTTGAGCATAGATTGCTACCTAATGATTTAATTGTGATTAGGATCCATGGATAGGTTCAAGGAGTACTTGGAGGAAGTAGTAGGGACGTGGAGGATCATAGAATTCGTTCAAAGAAGATGGAAACCGAGCCAAACTTAAAATCGTGTCCAGCTCGGAGTCCAGAAGCAGTATGCACTAAAACCGACGCCCAGGACGCATACGAACTCCGTTTTGGACGTTCTACATATGCACGGAAAGGGGAGAGGATAACCTTTCCAATGGCACTAGTCCCATGTCAAAATCTCTTCGAAGTCGACGGGAATCATCGAAACAAAATCGAGTTCAGAATCTGTCAGGGTGCTGCGCCACCGTATTGGGCCATTGGGCCTTGTATCAAGTCTAAGTCCATTATTTTTGTGTGTTAGGGTTAGGTCACGACCCCAAAACCCCTTTGACGTCCTCCCACCTATATATACTCCATAGTAACCGTCATGAACAATTGGGTTTTGCTTAGATCAATAATATCGCCGTTCTACGGTTTGTGAGACCCCAACTTCGCAATTTCAGATCGTGTCTTCTACGTTCTTGCTCGTGTTCTCGGTTGCACTTGCAGGGATTAGCCTTCTTGGCGAGGTCAAGCATGTGCCAGCACGGTTGATAACCAATAGAGCCGTGGTGTAGTGATTGCAGGGGTACTCGAACCGCTCGAGTGCCGCGGATCATCAATGTCGATTTCTCCACCCCAATCGACATACCTTTCGGAAGATTGAGACTCATCTTTTTCCTATCAAACACCTTCTTGGCGTCTTGGAAGCCTAGCTACTGATCAGATGGAGCTTTGTCGACTTTGTGCTTCCCTTCCCGCTAGCAGAAAGCGGTCTCGTCTTGACGCTTGCTGTTGCATTCAGCAAGCCTCTTGACCTCGCGACAGTCTTCAAGACTATGGCCATGGATTTGTAGATCGGGCACCACATCTTGTCGCTATCTTCGGATGATTGTCGAGGTTGTTTGTCGGGGCGTGACCCCCGACCACCAGGTGCTGCAGCGGTAGCAGCGGTAGGTGTGCCGGCAAGTGACTTCTTATTGCCACTTGACTTCTTTTTCTTTTTTCCACTGCCAGTGGCAGTAGCTTCGGCTTTGGAGGCAGATTGACTAGCCTCCACAATTGGTTTGGAGTGCATCTCACGGTCTTTCGCAGCTCTGGCACATTTGTCAGTTAGGCTAAAGAGTTCCGTGACGCTACTAACATCCTTAGTTGTCAGCTTCTCCATCATCTTCTTGTCTCGACCTCCTTGTCAGAATGCAACAACGACAAAAGCATTTTGGAGATATAAGGTGTAGTGTTCCGTACCTGAGAGAATCGTTGGAAGAATGATCGCAGTGACTCTCTCGACTTTTGTGACACCCGGTTCCAAAAATGAACCAAGTGCAGTATATGTGTGTCCAAGATGTTTAACACACATATACAAGTGATTCACAAATGATAAACAGATAATTACCACAACTCAAATTATTAAATAATTACTTTTTATTACAATATCCAAATAATCTTCATATTGCAACTCTAATGATCATTATTGAACTATAACTACAGCGGAAATAATCTAATTAATCAACTAAACAAACTAAGCAAAAAGGGTAGCGCAGCTCCAAGCAACACCACAGACAAGTCGACGGCAGCACACAACCTAGTACTCCACATTATCCTCATGATACTCCCAAACATCACCTGAAAATGTTGGTGGGGGGACTGCAGGGGTGAGTACATGTTGTACTTAGCAAGTGTGGAAAAGTATGACATGTAGCTGATACGAATGACGACAACAATAAAGGCTAGGTGCTGAAAAGTACATTAAAACATTCGAAGAGCAGTATATTATATGTATGTTAAGTAAACCCATCGTATCCCACAATGATTGTCATAGTATAAGTTCATATTCCATATCCATCACCATTATACCAGATTTCACCACTACCATTAACCATATCCAATACCATAATTCAATCCATAACCAGTCATAACCACATTACCGATTGTAACCAGTACCAAACCATCACAACACCAAAACCCCTCTAATCATGTGAGGGTCCAGGTTGCTCATGACCGGGAGTACGGCTATCATGATAGTTTTAAGACTCTGCAAAGTTTGTACTGCTTTACCCACGTGTTCGTGATTTCATCACCTTTCGGTGACTAAGAACCTCCCTTATGTCCCACATTACACACTTCCGTTGGTGTGTGGCCAAGAGATCACAAAATAGCCTTTACAAAGAGATTACTAGTATGTACAAACCCACTGAGGTTTCACCAGTGGTGATGCCTCCAATTGATCACATCTTCAACTAAGGGCCCCCTCTTGTGCCAATCGGATCCCAAGGAGCCCTGCCACAAATCCAAACCTGTCGGTGCCCTACGTACCGGATACTCTTTGGGACTGCAAAGAGCACAAAGGAACTCCACCGGTCTGAGTTGAAGACCTCTGAAGGCCCCACGTGTCATACGGAACCGGACCTGCCTCCCTTCTATGGTTAGTCCCAGTGCCGCCACGTGTATCATAAAACCGGAGCTACATTCCATACATGGGAAAGCTCTAGACTAGATACCTGTGTGACACCCCCGAGCTTAACCCCCAACAGAGGGAAGCTCCGGTACCGACACGTGTACAATAGCACCGGACCTACTCATCCAAGATAGTAAGCTCCAGAGCTGCCACGCGTCCAACCACCGGACCTTCAACCTCAACAGGCAGATTGGTGGACCTCCAACGACTCGGACCTTCAAGGAACATTAAAGACCTTAAGACCCAATTAAGTGCCATTAATGCTATCTTAATGGCACACAATCGGAGGGCCCTAAATACCAGTAACGCCACTGTCAAGGCGCGTTACCACACTATTAAGGGTAATTAAGCATATTAATTGTGTATTAAGCATCAGTAACTGCCAGGGTCACATGTCGGGCAAGGCTAACGATGTAACGGCCAGTCCTTGTACTATAAAAGGACTGGCCGAGCGATACACAGGAGAGGACTTCCACACGCGCTCAAGACACTCTAGTCTCTGACACTCAAGCGCTCAAACGCTCAATACAACAACAACATACCGTGGAGTAGGGTATTACGCTCAGGCGGCTCGAACCACGTAAATACTTGTGTCAAATTGCCACCTTCTTCTGAATCTCCACGCGCCTACAACCGAACTAAAAACTCCGCGAGCTGCCAACGGTAGTACCGGGAGAATTGTCGGAATCACCCTCCGACAGTTGGCGCACCAGCAAGGGGGCCTGAGATTCTAAGATGGTGAATACTGCTGCTGGATCGTCCAACGGTAACCATGCTACGCAACCTGCTGGAGACAATCCCTCCAACATGCAATAGCCAGCAGGTGTTGTGGCTCCAGCAGGAGTCATGCCACCACCGCCACCGTCTGCACCGGCGAATCAAGCTGGACAGCGAGATGGGGCGTCCGCGTCGATCATTTCATCGGCGAACAACAACCCTAAACATGCGCTTCATGCTGCCCGTGCTCTTCTCCAACGTCCACCACCTCCAGGAGCATCCCAGGGTGCAATAGAGCAGTGGAGAGCTGATGTGGATCATTTGGTTGCAGCAACAACCGATCGCATCAGCAACCAAGGTCCTCCCCCCTCAGGGCAGGGCCAATCGCATCATCGGACCTTGTCGGGTAGACTCGGTCCGCACGCTTCACAGCACAGGAGGTGTGCTGCACCCCAACAGGCGACGTCGCTGCCTTCCGGGGCGCGACGCACTCACACGATAACGAGGCTTTTGACTCATGACGTCCGGGCTGAGCTCGATCGTCGTTACCATCAACAGGACGGTCGCGTCCATATCGAGCGTGCTCGCGAGAGGCGAGAGGCTCGGGACAGCCTTGCTCCTGAGGGAGTAGGAGGAGTCTGTCCTGCCTTGGCCATGCACCTACGCATGGTCAGATGGCCGCAAAAGTTCTGGCCTCACCTGCCAGAGAAATTTGACGGGACAGTCAATCCTACCGAATTTCTCCAAATCTACTCCACCGCAATCCTTGCAGTTGGGGGAAATGAGGCTGTGATGGCCAATTATTTCCCTATGGCTTTAACTGGGACCGCCAGATCTTGGTTCATGAGCCTTCCGCCTGACTCCATCAACTGTTGGGCGGAGCTATGCTAACAGTTCACCACCAACTTTGGGAGCTCATACACCCGACCAGGCACGAAACTGGACCTTTTTGTTGTCAAGCGAAAGGGGGGAGAGTCCCTGCAATCTTTCATCCGGAGGTTCTCCCAGGTACAAAATACCATTCCTTCTATCTGAAGCGCTTCTGTTATTGTAGCATTCAGACAGGGCGTTCGAGACAAGAAGATGCTGGAGAAGCTGGCGACCAAGGAAGTCACCAACATCACAGAACTCTTCAGCTTGGCAGGCAAGTGTGCCAAGGCTGCGGAGGGCCGTGAAATGCACTCCCAACCACCTCCGGAGGCCAACAAAAAGTCCTCCAAGGGTGAAGCCACTACCTCCGGGAGTGGCAAGAAGAAGAAAAAGACCAACGACAAGAAGAAGCCGTCGGCCGGCACAACTACTGCTGCAGCCACCACAGCTCCGGGTGGCCGGGGGCCACGCCCCGAGAAACAACCTCGGCCGTCATCTGAAGACGGTGGCGACTCCAAGATGTGGTGTCCCATACACAAAATGGACAATCACAACCTGGAAAACTACCGAGAGGTCCAGAACCTTGCCGAGCGCTACAACAAGCGTCGGGAAGAAGCTCCTTTCCGTCAAAGGGAAGAAAAACAAAAAGTCGACGAAGCTGCGGCTGAAGAGGAGTTAGGCTTTCAGGATCCCAAAAAGGTCTTGAAGGCTGTTTAAAGCCCCGTTGATGATGACTCGGATGTCTCCGACAACGAGCGTCGGAAGACCATGAACACCATCTTTGGTGGTTCGTGGGACATCACCTCCCGCCGTGTCCTCAAGACAATGCGGCGAGACATGGCCTCTGTAGCTCCCACCGCCAGGGCGAAGCCTCATTGGAAATGGATGGATACTGCCATCACTTTCGATGCTTTGGACTGCCCTCAGAACATGATCGGAGCTAGCCAACTTCCACTGATGGTATCTCCAACCATCAACAACATTCAACTTCACCACGTAATGGTGGACGAAGGTTCGGGGTTGAACCTCATAAGCTTCAAAGGTTTTGTCAAGCTTCAACTCCGACCTTCTGATCTTCGCCCCTCACGACCTTTCTCCAGAGTAGGTCCGGGGGCCATAACCCCACTCGGTGCCATTACTCTCCCGGTGACCTTCGAGACTCGAGAGAATTACAGGACCAAGAAGTTGGTCTTCGACGTCGCGCAGATCAACCTACCATTCAACACCATCTTGGGTAGGCCAGCCTTGTACAAATTCATGGCTGCTGCTCATTGCTACCTGGTGTTGAAAATGCCAACACCCTCATGTGTTCTCCGGATCCGCGGAGACCGCACCGTCGGAGTTACTGCTCTAGAAGAACTCCATGCGCTTGCTACAGCATAGGAGGAAGAATCCGGAAAGGAGCAAGCTCCAAAAACCCCGAGCATTCGTCATCGAGGCTCAACCTCCGCACCTCGTGTGCAACTAAGCAGCGACACCGACATTCCTGTCAAAGTCGTCCAAATTGGTTCCAACACCGCTCAGACCACTCGTATATCAGGAGGTCTGAACGGCAAATAGGAACTCACGCTCATCACTTTCCTCTGGGCTAATGTTGACGTGTTTGCCTGGCAACCGTCGAAAATGCCTAGGATCCCTAGGGAAGTGATTGAGCACAATCTGAAGATTTATCCCGACGCTCGGCCTATACATCAGAAGCCTCGGAAGCAATCAGTAGAGAGACAAAACTTCATACGTCAAGAAGTGAAGAAGTTGCTCGAAGCTGGATTCATCCGGGAAGTCTTCCACCCAAAATGGCTGGCAAACCCAGTCGTTGTACCTAAGGCCAGCGGGAAGCTTCAGATGTGTATCGACTACACTACACTCAATAAGGCATGTCCAAATGATCCATTCCCACTACCTAGAATAGATCAGATACTGGATTCCACCTCCGGGTGTGAATTACTGTGTTTCCTAGACGCATATTCTGGGTATCATCAAATCAGAATGTCTAGGGAAGATGAAGGACATACTTCCTTCATCACAGTAGATGGATTATATTGTTACACTGCCATGCCATTTGGTCTCAAAAACGATGCGTCAACATTTGTGCGAGCTATGTACAAAACGTTTGGAGAGCTCATTAGAGATGTAGTGGAAGTGTACGTTGATGACATCGTCGTCAAGATCAAGAACAAGGATTCATTACTTGAAACATTACAAGCTGTCTTCGACAAGTTGCGAATCACACGCACGAATCTAAACCTAGACAAGTGTATCTTCGGGGTTAGGTCCGGAAAGCTTCTTGGATTCTTGGTGAACCACCGAGGAATAGAGGCGAATCCGGTGAAGATTAAAGCTATTGAAGACATGCGACCACCAGCCTGCATCAAGGATGTCCAGAAGCTGACTGGATGTCTAGCTGCCCTCAGCCGGTTCATCTCAAGACTGGCGGAACGGGCGCTACCTTTCTTCAAATTATTGAGGAAGTTTGGACCATTCCAATGGTGTGAAGAAGCAGAAAAGGCTTTCCAAGAGCTAAAGCAGCTCCTCACCACTCTACCAACTTTGGTAGCTCCGAATCCTGGTGAGCACTTCTGCTTTACATTTCGGCAACTGACGAAGTTGTCAGCATGGTCCTGGTTGCGAAAAGACCAGAATCATACTCAGTTCAGGAATCCAGACCCCTCCGGGAGGGTCTGGAGCTGCCTGAAGGCGAGTCTGGGTCCCAGCTCCCAGACCTGGATCCTCGAGGTGAAACGCCGGAGGATCAACCTCCTTCAAAAGAAGGAGTTACTATTGCTGAACTAGAAGATCCGGACCCCTCCGGGAAGGTCCAGGTCACTTCAGAAGAAGTTTCGGGTTCCTCCAGCAGGAACCAAGAAGTCCCCAAAGAAGGTCCGGACCCCTCCGGGAGGGTACGGGTTGATGAGGAGGAAGCTCCGGGCCCCTCCGGGAGGGCCCGGACAGTCCAGCGCCCAGTATACTTCATCAGCAAAGTACTTCATGATGCCAAGACTCGGTACTTAGAGGTGAATAAGCTGCTCTACGCAATTCTTATTGCCTATAGGAAGCTTTGCCACTACTTCCAAGCTCACAAAATTTCAGTGGTAACCTATTATCCACTGCGTGCAATCTTGCAAAACCCCAACTCTACTGGGAACATTGCAAAGTGGGCAGCAGAATTGGCTGAGTTCGATCTTGAATTTGTCCCAAGACAAGTGATCAAGAGTCAAGCATTGGCGGACTTTGTGGCGGAATGGACCCCCTCTCCATCAAATCCTGGGGGCCCCTAGTGAGCAAAAGCCAGAACCCAAGGTTCCGGTCTTCACTGAGCCTCACTAGACTCTCTACTTTGATGGCTCCATGCAGAAGCAAGGGGCCGGAGCTGGAATCCTTCTCCTCGCTTCGACCGGGGAGAAGGTCAAATACATGGTTCACCTTGACATCAAGGCGACCAACAACATGGCGGAGTATGAAGCACTAATCTATGGGCTCAAGGTGGCACTATCATATGGTGTCAAGCAGCTGTTGGTAAAGGGTGACTCACAGCTCATAATAAAACAAGTCAAAGGTGAATGTTGCTGCAATAACCTTCAACTAGCTACTTATCTACTTGAAGTCCAGAAGCTTCAGAAGGATTTCAAAGTCCTGGATCTTTGCCATGTTCAGCGTCTCAACAATGCTGAAGCTGACAAACTCTCGATGAAAGCTTCAACCGGAGCTCTGGCTCTTGACGAAACCTTCATCCGCATATTGTCTAGACCAACAGCTCAGCCTGCCGAACTGAGCGAAGGGGGTGAGACCAGCACCCCGAAGCTGGTGATCCCGATGGCCCTGTTACCATGGCGTCCATCAAGGGTCGTAGGTGCTGCAGGAAGCTCCGAGCAACCCAGCACGCAAGACTCAAATGCTCAAGTTAGCTCCAATGCATGGATCTCAGAAATCCGGAGCTACTTGAAAGACAACATCCTTCCTGAATATAATGTATCTGCTGACCGGATAGTCAGATTGGCTAAAAGATACACACTGGTAGAAGGGGACCTCTACCGGCGTGGTGCCAATGGCGTCCTAATGCGGTGCATTACGAGGGAAGAAGGCCGCCAGCTCCTCGCCGAAATCCATGGAGGCGAGTGTGGGAACCACACGTCTTCCCACACATTGGTCGGTAAAGCCTTCCGGCATGGTTTTTACTGGCCTACAACACTCCAGGATGCAATTGAGCTAGTGAAGAAAAGCGAAGCATGCCAGTTTCATGCGAAGCAAATTCACACACTATCTCAACCCTTACAAATGATACCTCCTACATGGCCATTCGCTGTGTGGGGGATGGATATCTTGGGACCTTTCCCAAGAGCCGTCGGAGGTTACAAGTTCCTGTATGTCGCAATCGACAAGTTCACCAAGTGGCCGAAAGCAACTCCAGTTGTGACAATAAACAAGCAATCAGCTATCAATTTCTTGTAGTCCATAGTATGCAGATTTGGGTCCCAAACAATATCATAACTGACAATGGGACCCAATTCACAAGCTCTGCATTCCAAGGATATTGCGAAGACCTCGACATTCAAGTCAGCTACGCTTCCGTAGCTCACCCGGCAAGCAATGGCCAAGCTGAGAGAGCAAATGCAGAAATCCTAAAAGGACTCAGGACACGCACATACGAGTGACTGAAATAACATGGAGCCAACTGGATTGAAGAGCTTCCGCCCACCTTGTGGGCAAACAGGACAACTCCAAACCGGTCAACTGGAGAGACACCTTTCTTCCTGGTGTACGGAGATGAAGTAGTCCATCCTCCGGAAATCACCTTGGAGTCACTCCGGGTCCGAACCTTGGACGAAGCCACACAGGACCAGCTCCGACGTGAAGACCTTGACCTCGCCAAAGAGGGAAGGTGCTGAGCAGCTGTTCGAAATGCACGATACCGCCAAGCGCTCCGGCGCTATCACCAAAGGCATGTGCATAACCGACAGCTCGAGGAAGGCAATCTGGTGCTACGGAGAATACAAACTCGAGAAGGGTTAAACAAACTTTCCCCCAGCTGGGAAGGACCCTTTCGAGTGATCAAAGTGTCCCGTCCTGGATGCGTTCGCTTGGAACCCGAGGATGGGACACCGCTCCCTAATCCTTGGAACATTGAGCACCTCCGTAAGTTCTACACTTAATATCATGGAGGTGAGTCTGTAGTTACATATGATGTATGTTATAGCATAATTGTACAGAGTCGGGTAGCTCCTCCGGGAGAACAGCTGGACCTTTCCCGGAAGGTCCGCAAGGTTCATGCAACACTTGACACAGTCTCAGAACTAAAAGTGTAGCCTAGTTACCCTGGGTCAAACAAGAAATGTAACACACTTAGACTAGTTCCGTACCCTAAGAGTGTACTTGTTTCCCCTGTGCCCCGGACCTATAATGCAAGACATCATTATGTGAAAACAGACTCCACATGCATTTATTTTGTACAGGCTCAATATTTTTTATTTTTCTCTTTCTTGTCTATAACAAAGTTGTGCAATTCTCAAGAAACTTTATCTCGAATAATTCATGTATAATTCAAGTCACTTTGTTAATTCTTTCGGGTCTTAACATTGTTGAATGGCCTACTCGCCTGAATGCCAAGCCAATCTAGGTCCGGAGTGTGCTATCGACTTAGCCTGGTCCTGCACCCTAAGTACGCCACTCTACTTACACCCCGGCAGGCCTGAGTAAAGTGAGTCCAGAAAATGATCGGACCTGGAGAACATAAGCAAATGCACTTGATTATATATAGAATTGGGGTCAACCTAAAAATTTCTTTCGGGAATAGTAAGCCGCAAATGAGTTATAGATAAGAAATGGATTCTACTGTTTTTCTTGACTTCAGTGTGCAGGAAAAATAAAAATCTCATGATGATGGTGGATGACGCTGGAGCTATCAAAGCTTTGACAGCCCCTAAGGTGGCCTGCTGTCGATGTTTTAAACATTGATAGTAGGCATCGCTGGAGCTATCAAGTTCCGACAAGTCCAGGGGGCCAGCCGTCATTGTGAAAAAAAGATGGTGGAAGGACACCATAATGGGGTCTGCTGTCGACGCTCTACGTGTTGACAGTGGACACTGCCAGAGCTACTAAGCTCCGACAACCCCAGAGGACCAGCTGTCGATGTTCTACATGTTGACAATGGTCGCCGCCGGAGCTACTAAGCTCTGACAACCTCAGGGGGCCCTGCTATCGATGACTTTAGACCTATACTCTACAAGTTCTAAGCACTCAAGTCTTCAACAAAATGTTACATCCTCTTGGTACATGTCTGTAATCAAATTGTGTTTATCTACCAGGGGGCCAAGTGAGACAAAGGTTGAAGACAAAAAATGAAATTCATAAATTTCTTGGATTTCATTCATCTGAGGACAAGAGATTACAAAATTGGAGAAAAGAAGAGAAGATACAAGTGGGAACTACAAAGAGAAAGTCCTAGATCCTACGGAAGAATGAGGCAACCTTCTGGGCAACCTCCAACACGCTGCTCTTGGCGGCATCTCCCTCTCCATCGATGGGACCTTCAAGCACCGGATCTAGTGAGAAGTGAGGATCCCGACTTGTGTACCACGTCAGCATGTACTCTGCAATGTTCCGCGCAAGGTATTTCCCTTCATTTTCCAACTGATCCGCGATGGCATCGCCCATCTTGTTGAGTTTGCTGCCTGCCGAGCTCAACGCTAGTACAACTCCGGCACCCGATCGTCCGGATGCACGGGACTAAAACCCAACGGTGTCAGCGCGTCATTGGCTTTTCCCAAGAAGTCCCATACTTGTTGGGACTCCTCAGCCCTTGATCCTCGCACCTCTTCCAAGGATCTCTTGATCGCCGCAAGCTTCGAACCCTCCTGGGAAAGGCGCTCGACCTCTTTGGCGTGCTGCTGAATCTTTTCAGCAACTTGCCTTTCAAGTTTAGCAAGCTCCTCTTCCCAGACGTGGATCTTGTTCCGGCGGTCGACTAGGTCTCTCTCCTGTCCCCGCACTTTCTTCTCCCTAGCAGCAACTTCATTCTCCCTCTTGGTGAGGTCTTGTCCCTGCTGCCAGGCCTTCTTCTCCTTGCTCTCGCAGAGCTCCTGCAGCTTCTTGGTGCGCTCCGCGAGGCTCTTTTCACCCAGAGCCAGCCTCTGAGCAAGCTTCTCCTCCCTCTTCATGAGGTCATCCCGCAACTCCAGGAGTTTTTGCTCTTCATCTTCGAGTTTTTTCTCCCGCTCTTCAAGAGCCTCCCGGCGCTTGACGAGGATGTCATGAATCACACTTAGCTTCTCCTGGCGATCATTCGCTGCTTCATTAGCAGCCACATCCTGTTCGTGGATGGCCCGGGATTGGCTGCCGAGGGATCGCACCATAATTTCCCTCTCGTCCAGCAGCTGGCCCCAGTACTCCATCCGGGCCTTCTCCCTTTTGACCCACTCCTTGTCGTCAGCCAGCCTTGTTTACGCCAGCTTGGTCTCGAATTGGAGCCGGTTGTGCCACCTCATAAGGGTTTGGCGCTCCTCCTCGAGGGCCTTGCTATCGTGGTAAAAGGCCAGCTGAACCCGACGAAGGCTCGAGCAGGCGTTGTCGATCGATAACGACAAGGGGATTGGCCCCGGACCTGCCGGGGTCCTCTCCGCTGGCTCCAGCGGGTTCTCCATAAAAAAAATCAGGTCCCACTCGACAAGAGCGGTCACCTGAGCTTCCGCGGTACTTGGGCCGCCCTCCGGGGTAGCCTCGGTCGCCGTCGAGGAAGGTACTGCAACGGAAGTTCCTACCTCCGAAGTTGGCTCTGAAGGTCCCGCCGCCAGGTCATCAGCAACTAGTCCCTCTGGCAAAGGACCGGTCGCTTCGTCTGGGCACCCTGTCTCAGGCACAGGTACCTCCAGAACCACCACCTCCGGGGCAGGCGTTGAAGATTCGGCCGGAGCTGAGGCCACTTACGGCTCCGGTGCTAGTGCCTCCTCCACCGCCGGTTCAGGCGCTGGCGCTTCGACCTCCACCGGTTCTGGTGCTGGCACCTTCGCGACAACCGGCTCAGGCGCCAGAACTTCATCAACCACCAGCTCCACCGTCGGGGCTTCAACAACCTCCGGGTCTAAGGCCGGAACTGCAGCTACCTCTGGCTCTGAGGCCGGAGCATCCATCATCACACCATCCAAAACCAGAGCTTCAACCTCCGGAGCTGGTGCCATTGGTACATCTTCATTCCCGTGGTCTGGCGCTACCACGGGAGCCTCAGGAGATGACTCGAGGTCCAGAACCATGACAGCTGGCGCCGGAGCTGCCGCGAACCCAGCCACCATCTGGGGCGACATTGGAACTGGAGCTGGAGCCATCGCCTATGCGGCATCAGCTGCTGTCGCAGGAGCTGGAGCTTCAGCCCCTTTGTTGCATACCCTGTGGATGAAGGACGAAGAAACTGAAAATATGATTACAACAGAAAATAACCAAATGAGGTAAAAAAGCAAATTTACCTTGGGAGACTTCCGCTCCAACTAGCGCGGAACCTCTTAGTCGGACGCTCGGAGCCCGACCCAGTCGCAACTGGGGTAGTAGCTCCGGAAGGCCCTCCGGAGCTTGCTGCTGCTGCCAGCGACATCTTGGTTGAGGCCCCCCTCGACTGAGAAGGACCCTCAGACCTAGAGCCTTTAGCTAGATCCGGCACTGAAGTCACCTGGGCAGAGCTGGTGTCCCGGGGAGACGCCAGTGCTGGATTGGTTGTCGCTGTCGAAGACTTCCCCTGCCAGGGAGAAGGAGCTGTCGTGGAAGGAGCAGGTCTAACGAGCCTCCCGTCAGAGTGCTTCAACTTCCTCTTTTGGCTCGAGGGCTCGGCCAACTCCTTGCCCTTGCCTACGACTTCAACTCTCTGTTTTTCAGGGCAGCAGCAGGGCCACCCTCAGAAGCTCCGGGGATCGCCAGCTTGGTGGTTGGACGCCTCTCAACTTCACCGAGGTCGTCAAGCACCATCATCTTCCGCCAGAGCTCCCTGCTGAACTCTGCCTCCATGTTCAGAGGGAGGAAAATCGCCAGCAGAGTCAAGTCACCGCCCTCGACGTCGATGCTGTGCTGGAACTTCTTGAGATGAAGCTCCAAAGATGCGCCTTCCAGGTTGGACTTCAAACCGGTATCAATTTGGTCATCGTCCATCATGCTGTTTAGGGCCCAGGCGATCTTCTCCCTCTTCTTCAGCGGAGCCCACCTGTTGACCAGGAAGTTGTAGAAGACCGCTTGGGGGTCACTCCTCCTTCCACACATTGGCGGATCCTGGTCAATGCAGGGTTGAAGGCCTCCGACAGCACTGGAACTTCACTCCAGGCTTCAGTGTCAACATTGGGGAGGCCTTCAGGTAGCTCCAGCTTCTCGTGCTCCTCTGTCGTGATGACAATCAAGTCCTTCTTCCAATCGTCCCACTTGCCGGAAGGGAACGACCTCAAGTACTTGTAAGGGCACTTCTTGCGCTTCACAAAGTAGTAGAAGCCAGGATACTCATCGCTCTTGTCGGTAGTGTGGATGGTGAAGAAGGTATGGAAAAGCTCGACGCAGGGGGGAATACCCACCCACATCTCGCAGAAGTGGACAAATGTGGACACAAGAAGAATGGAGTGGACCAAGGTGGTACAACTTCAGACCATAGAAGTCTAGGAGCATCAAGAGAAAAGTGGAGAAGGGTGGGATCAGTCCCACCATGGCGTACGCGGAAAAGTACACCATGTCACAGGCGCGCTCCGTCTTGAACGAGAGCTTGCCGGCGCGCACCAGGTGGTTGAAGGAGTCACTGGACCACCCCATGTAGGTCCATACCTTCTTCAAATCGCCGTCGGTCATGAGACGGCTCTTGCGGAGACCCAACTCCATCGCAGCACAAAAGCAAGTGAAAGTTTGGAGGATTCGAGCGCAAGTTCAAATGAAGGCGTAAGGAATCCCCAAACGGTGCACGCTTTCCTTCTTAAGTAATCCCCCGCAACGCTTGGATAGAAACCGCAGAAGGGCCAACGATACAGTTCAAAAACTTCACTCTGCCAATGACAAGGGGGCCCGGGGCCACCCTAACGATCAAGTCGAGGTCCTTACCCCAGGCGAACAAATTTCATCATGAGAGGCGGAAAACCCGAGGGCGGCGGCCTGACAGGGCACGCGGAACCGATACGGTTTTTGTATTGGGAACCGGCGACCTTCAATTGTGTGAGATCCGCACGCGCAGATCTCACCTGCCACATCCTGAAGACGCCACGCGGTGGTGGTTTAACTGCAAACCACCACCTCAATGGCACATACAAAGACCCTTGAAGACTGGGCGCAAAAATTGAAAAATGGACCCACCTCAGGTAGAATGACTTAATCCAAAAAGTCTCTCCCAGAGGTGGGCCCAGGGGGCCACTGTCGGTACCCTGCGTACCGGATACCCTTTTGGACTGCAAAGAGCACAAAGGAACTCCACCTGTCTGAGTTGAAGACCTCCAAAGGCCCCACGTCCATACGGAACCGGACCTGCCTCCCTTCTATGGTTAGTCCCAGTGCCGCCACGTGTATCATAAAACCGGAGCTACATTCCATACATGGGAAAGCTTCAGACTAGATACCTGTGTGACACCCCCGTACTTAACCCCCGGCAGAGGGAAGCTCCAGTACCGACACGTGTACAACAGCACCGGACCTACTCGTCCAAGACAGTAAGCTCTGGAGCTGCCACGTGTCCAACTGCCGGACCTTCAACCTCAACAGGTAGATTGGTGGACCTCCAACGGCTTGAACCTTCAAGGAACATTAAAGACCTCAAGACCTGATTAAGTGCCATTAATGCTATCTTAATGGCACAAGATCAGAGGGCCCTAAATACCAGTAACGCCACTGTTAAGGCGCGTTACCACGCTATTAAGGGTAATTAAGCACATTAATTGTGTATTAAGCATCAGTAACCGCCAGGGCCACATGTCGGGTCAGGCTAATGATGTAACGGCCAGTCCTTGTACTATAAAAGGACTGGCCAAGCGATACACAGGAGAGGGCTTCCACACGCGCTCAAGACACTCTAGTCTCTGACACTCAAGCGCTCAAACGCTCAATACAACAGCAACACACCCGTGGAGTAGGGTATTACGCTCAGGCGGCCCGAACCACGTAAATACTTGTGTCAAATCGCCACCTTCTTCTGAATCTCCGCGCGCCCACAATCAAACTAAAAACTCCGCGGGCTGCCCACGGTAGTACCGAGAGAATTGCTGGAATCACCCTCCGACAAAACCCAATCCGACTTCCCTTCCCCGGTGCGCCAAATGGTCCGCACAATACTAGCAAAACCCCAATTAATCAGCTACGCCTCACCCATACTTGGCCTCGTGGTGGCACTGTAAGTTCTGGATGGTCGCTCCACGAATCGATCCTTATATCTAAAGCAAGTGAACCACCATGACATCCAACCCATCCACATACCACGCTTGCTTAGATCACCCATTACCATGTTACCATTAACTATGTTCATCAATGTACATTGTCCATAATCTCAATAATTTATAATTACGTAACTTGGTTGTTTTCCCATCTCAATTAATTAGAGCGAAGAAAAAAGGTAAAAAGCCCTTCTCGACTCTCTACTAAGTATTCCAGGTGACAAGGATTGTTAAACAAAGCTAGTAAACTTCCTATCATAGGAGTCCCATCAAATTCACACAAGCATGCAATTTTGAAAACAAAACATTTATTTTAAAAACTAGATCAATATGTTCAAGGACACTTGCCCTTCTCCGATGGATGGGGTTTCTCAAGCATTTCGAAGTCTTGGTCCTGGAAATCCTCGTACACGGCCTCTTGAGCACGTCCCTCTACTCGTGATCACACATACAAGAAAATACATATAAATCAACATGATGCACACATACTAATCAACATGCAATGACATGAATGCATGCAAAGTTCAATAATTAATTAACTATGGTTGTTTATTAATTAGATGCAACTAGTTCATACGTGTTCATGCGATTTTACGGGGTTTTAGCGAGAATTGAGGTTGCTGAAAATAAATAAATGGTGCAACTACGATTAAATTCCGGTCATTAGATCTAATGCATCGCTAAAATTTGTGTCGGAAAACGTATACTACCATAGATGCGGCGGCTTCGAAGATCATGGGACGGAAGTGTAGTGTAGACAAAGTGGATGGCACAGCGATCCTCCGGCGGCACGATGACAGCGACACGACGATCTCCGGCAGACGATGGCCCCTTCCTTCTCTTCTTCTCCCCCTTTTTCTCTTTTTCTTCCTGGCGGCACCTCTGGTCTCTCCCCTTCTTTCCTAGCGCTAGTGTTCTTTGTGGTGGCGCTGCTTTGCTTCTATCGAGAAGTACGAAGGCCTTCAATCGTTTATATAGGCGGGGTGTGAGGGCTAGGGCCGGTGCTGGGCGCGACCAACTCGGCCTCAGGACCGAGTCCCGGGCGCGAGCGTGCAAGACGCTGGAGCCAACCCGGCTCGGCCACGGGCGCGCGCAGACACGCGCGGGGACGCGCGGGCGGTGGGCGGCTCGGGCATGCGTTGACGCGCGGGTGCGCGGGCGCGAGGGGCTGGCGCTGGCTCGGGCGCCTCCCGCTCGACACTTTTTTATTTTTTATTTCATATACAATTGTTTTATTTCTTATATTTATTTTCTATTTGTTTATATTTGCTCCCTAATACATGTTTTATATAATTATTCTCTTTTCATCTTTTGCTACACATATTTTGTAGATATATGATTCATCTCTTACTTTTCCTTTATTCTACTAACGTTTAATGCATAATAATGTATGCAATGCATGATGCTAAAAGAAATTTTAGGGTGTTACAAACCTAGCCCTCTTAAAGTGAATCTCGCCCTCAAGATTCGATAGCATGGAGAAAAGATGAGGGAATTCTGCCTTCAGGTCTTCTTCACGTTCCCACGTAGCTTCGGCTTCCATATGGTGGTTCCATTGCACTTTGCACCAACGAACCCTCTTATTCCTCGTGACCCTTTTCTTCATGTCCAAGATCTTGATAGTTGCTCGACATAGGACAAATCCTCCTGAAGTTCTAGTTCGTCCATCGTCACCTATTCTTCCGGCACCCTGAGACACTTCTTGAGTTGAGACACGTGAAACGTGTAGTGCACATTGGAGTTATACACCAGCATCTCAAGTTGATAAGCTACCTCTCCTCGCTTGTCCAAAATCTTAAATGGCCCGATGTAACGAGGTGCTAGTTTTCCTTTGACATTAAACCGTCGTTGACCTCGGATAGGTGACACTTTGAGGTATACAAAATATCCAACTTCAAATACCAGATTCTTCCGCCCATTATTCGTATAGCCTTTTTTCGAGACTGGGCAACCCTTAGGTTTTCATGAATTATTTGAACTTGCCTTTCAACGCCTTGTAACACATCAGGACCAAATATTTGATTCTCTCCTGTCTTATTACAAAACAAAGGTGTCCTAAACTTCCTTCCGTATAGTGCTTCGAAAGGTGACATCTTCAAGCTTGCTTGGTAACTATTGTTGGAATTCTGCATATGGCAAGCTTTTGTCCCAACTCCTTCCGTGCTTCAAAGCACAAGCTCTTAACATATACTCTAAAATATGATTGGTCCTCTCAGTTTGTCCATCCGTTTGAGGGTGACATGCCGAGCTAAAATTCAACTTTGTTCCCAATGCTTCATGCAGTTTCTGCCAAAACCTGGAGGTAAATTGAGAACCTCTATCCGACACTATCTTCTTTGGAACCCCATGCAAACATACTATTCTTCCCATATACAGTTCAACCAACTTCTCTCCATTAAAGGTGGTCTTGACGGGAATAAAGTGAGCTGACTTAGTTAACCGATCCACGATAACCCATATGGAGTCGTATCCGGACTGGGTTCGCGGTAATCCAACTATGAAGTCCATACCGATTTCTTCCCACTTCCACCCCGAAATTTTCAATGGCTGTAATAATCCAGCTGGTCTTTGATGTTCAGCTTTGACTCATTGGCACACATCACACAAAGCTACGTATTCAATTGTCCTTTTTCATGCTATCCCACCAATAACATGTCTTCAAATCCTTGTACATCTTTGTACAACCGGGATGAATTGAGTAAGGTGAGTCATGTGCCTCCTTCAATATCGTTTCTCGAATATGCTTATCATTGGGCACAACAATCCTCTTTCCAAGCCATAAGGTACCATGTTCGTCCTCATCAAATCTGAATTCTCTCCCCTCTTGGGTCCTTTCCTTGATTTCCTGAATTTCCTCATCCTGGGTTTGTCCCTCTCGAATTTCTTGCTCTAAGGTTGGGTTAAACTCCATTATTCCCACCTCATTCACAAATCCAAGATTCAGCTGTTCAAACTCCTTGCATAACTCAGATGGCAGCTCTCGGGCCGTGAGTAGGTGGCTTACTCCTTTCCGACTCAAAGCATCGGCCACTACATTAGCCTTCTCTGGATGATAATTAATTCCCACATCATAATCATTGATAAGTTCCAACCATCTTTGTTGTCTCAAATTCAGATCCATTTGCGTGAATATATACTTGAGGCTCTTGTGATCCGTGTAGATCTCACACCTATGAACAAGAATATAATCTCTCCAAATCTTCAAGGCATGCACTACGACTGCAAGCTCGAGACCACACATAGGATAATTCTGCTCATGTTTCTTCAATTGTCTCGATGCGTAGGCTACCACTTTACCTTCTTGCATCAATACACATCCAAGTCCCTGTCTCGATGCATCACAATAAATATCAAAACTTTTACTCACATCTGGCAATACCAACACATGTGCTGTTGTTAGCCTCTTCTTTAGCTCCTCAAAACTGTCTTGACAAGCTTGAGTCCATTGGAATTCTTTCCCCTTCATTAACAATTCTGTCACTGGCTTGGATATTTTGGAAAAGTCCTTCATGAACCGGTAGTAATATTCAACCATCCCAAGGAAACTCCTAATCTCCTTCACATTCTGTGGCTGTTACCATTTCAACACACCCCTCACTTTTCCAGGATCGACCGATACTCCTCCTCCAGAGATGATATGGTCCAAAAATGACACCTCCCTGAACCAAAACTGGCACTTGCTGAATTTGGCATATAATTGGTGTTCCCTTAGTTTTTGCAACGTGAGCCTCAAATGCTCCTCATGTTCCTCCTCGCTTCTCGAGTAGATCATGATGTCATCAATGAACACCACAACGAACTTATCCAAGTACTCCATGAAGACCTTATTCATGAGGTACATAAAGTATGCAGGTGCATTCGTCAATCCAAAAGACATCACGGTGTACTCATAAGATCCATACTGTGTACGAAAAGCTGTTTTGGGTATATCCGGTGGTCTGATCTTCATATGGAAGTAACCTAACCTCAAATCAATCTTGGAGAAAACACATGCACCCTTCATCTGGTCGAACAAATCTTCTACGCAGGGTAATGTATACTTATTCTTGATCATCACCTCGTTGAGAGCTCGGTAATCCACACACATCCTTTGGGATCCATCCTTCTTGTCCACGAAAAGCACTGGTGCTCCCCAAGGTGATGAGCTTGGACGAATGAAACCCTTCTCTAGCTGCTCTTGAATTTGCTTCTTGAGCTCCGCTAACTCCTTAGGAGGCATCCTATATGGCCTCTTAGCTATAGGTGCATTTTCAGGTATGAACTCAATAACAAACTCGATGTTGCGATCAGGTGGCATACCTGGCAACTCATCCGGAAACACATCCAAGAATTCACACACCACCGGAATCTTCTCAATTGCAGCACTGTCCATGTGATTCAGCTACACTTGCTTTGGTGCATGTTGAGATGCTTCAAATTCTATGGTGATCCCTTCCTCTTGGTCAACTTCACCGTCTTTGTGGCACATTGTATAATTCCATTGTGCTTCCTCAACCTGTCCATACCAACTATAATGTACAATTCTTGAGAATCCAAAACAATGAGGTTGACAAAGAAGTCGACCCCCTTATTCTAAGGCTTACTTTTGGACATATTATATTCGTCCTCATCTCCCCTCTAGGATATTTAACCTACAAGGTATACTTCATATGAGAGATAGGCAAACTATACTAGGCAACTTACTTTGATGCAATGAATGAGCGTGATGTTCCAGAATCAAATAATATAGTCGTTGGGTTGGAGTTTGCGAGAAACATACCAATCACCACGTCATCCGCTTGTTGCGCTTCCTCCATAGAGACATGGTTCACATTGCCATGAGTAAAATTCTGCTGTCCACGGTTGCCTTGTGGCACTCCTCCATTCGGTCTTGGGTTCTGTCTTGGAGCATTGCTTCCTTGACCAAGGCCTGACTTAGGACATTCAATTGCAAAATGTCCTACTTCTCCACGTGGATAGCACTTCCTAGCTGCACCAGAACTTGGACGGACTTGATTCTGCACATTTGCACCAGGAAAATTGACACGAGGTGCATAAGGCATTGGAGGCATAGGTCCTTGCATGACGGGGCACTGCTGCACGAACTGAGGCTGAGTTGGACGAGGTTGATAACCAAGGCATTGAGCAGGCACATGGGTGCTGTAATATGGTGCATTGGGCTGTGCAAAGCAAGGGCACACATTACTTCCTTGTTGCTCTCCCTTATATGGCGCCTTCCTCTTGTTATCTAGCTCCATCTCGTGGACCTTGTTCTCAACCACAATTGCCTTGTCCACAAGCTTCTGAAAGTTGGCATAATCACAGTTGAGCAATTGCACTTGGATCTCATTATTAAGGCCCCTCATAAACAAATATTGCTTCCGGTTGTCCCGACTGACATCTTTTGGTGCATACCTTGAGAGTTGAGTGAATTTACCAAGATATTCACTCATACTTGATCTTCCTTGCCTCAAGTTCTCAAATTCTTGTCTCTTCAAGATCATAACACCTTCCGGCACAAAGTGAGAACGAAACTTATTCTTGAATTCAGCCCAAGTGACCCTCTCCTGATTTTCATGGGCATTGCATAATGAATCCTACCAATCCGCAGCTGCTCCAACTAGTTGGTGAGAAGCAAATAGGACTTCTCCTGGTTGCTACATTGGACAATAGCAATCTTCTTATCCAAAGACTTGAGCCAATCATCCGCCTCCATAGGATCAATAGCTTGAGAAAAAGTGGATTGTCTGATCCTCATAAACTCTCCCAACCTGTTATGAGGTGGTGGGGGTGGCGGCGGTGGAAGCATGTGGGACTGATTGTTGTTGTTACCAGCTTGCAGCTCTCCCATAGTTTGTATCATGGTCTGGATGAGCTGGTTTTGCATAGCCAATAGCTGCTCAAGGTTGATAGCTCCTTGGGCAGGTCCTTGTCCATTGTTGTTCTGAGGTGCTCCATTGTTCTCCTCCTCATCATTGCCATACCTTTGGTTGCGAGTCCTAACCATCTGAAGAAAGAGCAAGAGAGAAGAATTTAGAAACGTCCCCAACTATATGCATCAAGGGATATAAAACTAAACAACTAATTATACAAGCCTATATGGACATGGCAATGCTAAAGCACCCCACAATTCTCTACTAAGCACACAAGCAACAATGCATAGCAAATAGCACACCAAACAGAAACACATCGATTCCTGAGTGCTCCTATGTGCTCTAAAGTGTCTATTCTATCTAGGTTGCGCCCTACGGTCAACCTGTGGCTCTGATACCAATTTGTGACACCCGGCTCTGAAAATAAATCAAGTGCAGTATATGTGTGCCCAGGATGTTTAACACATATACAAGTGATTCACAAATGATAAACAGATAATTACCATAGCTCAAATTATTAAATAAGTACTTTTATTACAATATCCAAATAATCTTCATATTGCAACTCTAGTGATCATTATGAACTATAACTGCAATAGAAATAATCTAATTAATCAACTAAGCAAACTAAGCAAAAAGGGTAGCGCGACTCCAAGGAACACCACAGGCAAGTCGACGGCAGCACACAACCTAGTACTCTGCATTATCCTCATGATACTCCCAAACATCACCTGAAACAGTTGGTGGGGGGGGATTGTAAGAGTGAGTACATGTCATACTCAACAAGTGTGGGAAAGTATGACATGTAGTTGATACAAATGATGACAACAATAAAGGCTAAGTGCTAAAAAGTACATTAAAACATTCGAAGAGCAGTATATTATATGTATGTGAAGTAAACCCATCCCATAAAGATTGTCATAGTATAAGTCCATATTCCATATCGATCACCATTATACCAGATTTCACCATTACCATTAACCATATCCAATACCATAATTCAATCCATACCGATCATAACCAGTACCAAACCATCCCAATACCAAAACCCCTCTAATCATGTGAGGGTCCAGGTTGCTCATGATCGGGAGCATGACTATCATGATAGTTTTAAGACTCTGTAGAGTTTATACCACTTTAACCACGTGTTCGTGATTTCATCACCTTTCGGTGACTAAGAACCTCCCTTACGCCCGTGACCTGTCGGTCACATTACACACTTCCGTTGGTGTGTGGCTAAGAGATCACAAAATAGCCTTTACAAAGGGATTACTAGTATGTACAGACCCACCTAGGTTTTACTGGTGGTGATGCCTCCAACTGAGCACATCTTCAACCAAGGTCCCTGATGAGTAGGTTTAGGCCCGATCTTCCGAAAGGTATGTCGATTGGGGTGGAGAACTCGACGTTGATGATCCGCGGCACTCGAGCGGTTCGAGTACCCCTACAATCACTACACCACGGCTTCGTTGGTTATCAACCGAGCTGCACACGCTTGACCTCGCCAAGAAGGCTAATCCCTGCAAGTGCAACTGAGAACACGAGCAAGAACGTCGAAGACACGATCTGAAATCGCGAAGTTGGAGTCTCACAAACCGTAGAACGGCGATATTATTGATCTAAGCAAAACCCACCGAATATGACCGGTGGTTGCAGTATTTATAGGCTAGGGTTCGACCTAAACACGATTAGACGCGTCCCTAATGGACTCTTACGGGATACAAGGCCCAAAGGCCCGATTCGGTGGTGCAGCACCATACAGAAATCTGGACTCGACTTGTTTCGACGATTTCCAATGACTCCGGAGGAATTTTAAGGTGGTACCAGAACCATTAGAAAGTTTATCTTCTCCTCTTTCCAGCATATGTAGAACGTCGAAAATGGATTCCGTATGCCTCCTGGGCGTCCGTTTTAAGGTGGACTACTCCTGGACTCCGAGTTGAACTCGAGTCCGAGTTGTAAACTGTTTCCATCAACTTGTGGACGTCCCAGCTGGTTCTACACACTCCCAAGGCCCCTTTCCTTCACTTGTTGATTTTCTCCATTATTCCTAATAACAATTAAATCATCACATAGCAATCTATTCTCAAACTCACATGCAAAAGAAGTTAGGAACAAATTTACCTGCTGATTTAATAACCGTGCTCGTGCTCTTGTGATTGATCCTTGCAGTTCAATGTGCGTCTCCGCTGTTGTGATGTCCTCATCATCCTCCCCTCTTGAATTGGAGTTGTCCTCGACTCAAGTTCCATCTTTTTCTCCCAAATACGGTCGCAAATCTGAAATGTTAAATGTAGGACTAACCCCACAATCGGGAGGCAATTCAAGCTTATATGCATTATCATTAATATTTTTAATGACCTTAAAAGGACCAACAGCTCGTGACATAAGTTTAGATTTTCTCAAGTCGGGAAATCGCTCTTTTCTCAAATGTAACCACACCAAATCACCCGGTTCAAGTTTTACTTCTTTTCTACCTTTACTACCTGCAATCCTATACTTCTCATTCATCATTTCAATATTTTTCTTTGTAGTTTCATGCATCTTAAGAATGAATTCAGATCGTTGTGTAGCATCCAAATTTATAGTTTCAGAAGGAGGCAAAGGTAGTAAATCAATAGGAGCACGGGGTTTGAAACCATACACTACCTGGAATAGGAGCACAGATCTGTTGTAAGCAAATTCTATATGTGGTAAACACTCCTCCCACAACTTCAAATTTGTTTTCAAGACAGCCCGCAACATAGTGGATAAAGTACGATTAACTACCTCGGTCTGTCCATCTGTTTGTGGGTGACATGTAGTTGAAAACAGCAACTTGGTTCCCAATTTATACCACAAAGTTCTCCAAAAATGACTTAAAATTTTTGCATCACGATCAGAAACAATGGTATTTGGCACACCATGTAAACGAACAATTTCCGTCATAAATAAATCAGCAATGTGTGAGGCATTATCATTCTTATGACAAGGTATAAAGTGTGCCATTTTGGAAAAAATGAGCAACAAATACAAAAATACTATCCCTCCCCCTCTTAGTCCTAGGCAATCCCAAAACAAAGTCCGTAGAAATATCCTCCCAAGGTACACTAGGAACAGGAAGAGGCATATAAAGACCATGTGGGTTAAGGTGAGACTTAGCTTTGTTGCAAGTAGTGCATCGTGACACGTAGCGCTCGACATCACGCCCCATCTTTGGCCAAACTAAGTGTGTGGACAACACGTCTTCAGTTTTCTTCACTCCAAAATGTCCCATCAAACCTCCTCCATGTGCTTCCTGCAAAAGTAATAGACGAACGGAGCTAGCTGGAACGCATAGCTTGTTAGCCTGATAGAGGAGACCCTCTCGCAGCACATATTTATTCCAAATTCTTCCTTCTCTACAATTTTCAAAGGCATCTTTGAAGTCCAAATCAGTAGGATATAATGCTTTAATTGTTTCCAAACCAAAGATTTTATGATCAAGTTGGGACAGCATGATATAACGCCTAGATAATGCATCGGCAATGATATTTTCCTTCCCTTTATTATGCTTAATGATGTATGGAAACGACTCTATGAACTCAATCCATTTAGCACGTCGTTTATTCAGATTGGTTTGACACTTAAGATACTTCAATGATTCATGATCGGAATGTATGACAAACTCCTTAGACCAAAGATAATGTTGCCAAGTTTGTAGTACACGCACTAAGGCATACAATTCCTTATCATAAGTAGAATAATTCAGAGAAGGACCATGAAGTTTTTCACTAAAGAAAGTAACGGGTTTACCTCCTTGTATGAGAATGCCTCCAATACCAATGCCGCTTGCATCACATTGTAGCTCAAAGGTCTTGTCAAAATCAGGAAGTTGTAGCAGCGGTGCTTGTGTAAGCTTCGATTTGAGAGCATCAAAAGCGTGTTGCTGCTGTTCGCCCCATCGAAATGGAACTCCCTTCTTTGTTAGCTCATGTAAATGTGCTGCAATGGTGCTGAAATCCCGCACAAAGCGCCGATAAAAACCTGCAAGACCAAGAAAACTACGAACCTGTGTGACGGTTGTTGGGGCTGGCCAGCTGGTGATTGCTTCAATTTTTGCCTCATCCATCTCAATTCCCTGCGAGTAAACGACATTGCCAAGAAACGAGACTCGATTGGTGCAAAAGACACACTTTTTGAGGTTACCAAACAAACGTGCATCTCTCAAAACAGTAAAAACAGCACGTAAATGATCAAGATGTTCATCATATGACTTGCTATAAATGAGGATATCATTGAAGTAAACCACCACAAATTGTCCAATGAAAGCACGTAAAACCTCGTTCATTAATCGCATAAAGGTGCTGGGTGCATTAGTTAAACCAAAAGGCATGACTAACCACTCATAAAGTCCAAACTTGGTTTTAAATGCAGTTTTCCATTCATCTCCTAGTGCCATTCTAATTTGGTTGTAACCACTACGCAAGTCAATTTTTGTGAAGATGATAGCACCACTCAATTCATCAAGCATGTCATCTAATCGAGGAATAGGATAACGATATCGAATGGTGATGTTATTAATCGCTCGACAATCAACACACATGCGTCAACTACCATCTTTCTTAGGAACCAAAAGAACAGGAACAGAACAAGGGCTAAGGCTTTTCACGAATGTACCCGCGGTCCAAAAGATCTTGGACTTGTCGCTGAATTTCCTTAGTTTCTTGTGGATTCACCCTGTATGCTGCACGATTTGGCAAACTTGCTCCTGGAATCAAATCGATCTTGTGTTCAATGCCTCTCATCGGTGGTAAACCAGGTGGTATCTCGGAGGGAAACACATCCTCAAACTCCTGCAAAAGGTTAGCAACAGCAGGGGGCAATGCAATAGACAATTCATGAAGTGAAAACATGGCTTCTTTGCAAACTAAAGCATAGCACATCCCCTTAGCATCGAATAAATCAGCAAGGTCAGATTTAGTTGCGAGCAACGATGGTGATTTTAACTTAATAACTTGCTGTTTTTCAGATTCTAATTTTGTTGCTTTGCCATCACGAATTTTACTCCTCTCAAAATGCACAATTTCAGCAGGAGTCATGGGCAGCAAAGTGATTTTCTTTCCCTTATGCATGAGAGTATATTTATTGGTTCTACCATGATGAATAGCATCTATATCAAATTCCCAAGGACGGCCCAATAAAAGAGAACAAGCATCCATAAGAACAACATCAAAATCAGCAAAATCATGGTATGAACCAATTGAAAAATGTATTCTCGCTGTTTGTGTTACCCGAACCTTACCGCTGTTGTTGAACCATTGAATGTGGTACAGACGAGGGTGTGCTCTTGTTGTCAAACCAAGTTTCTTGATGACGTCCGTGTTCACCAAATTATTGCAGCTACCTCCATCAATTATAGTGTGTACACGGCAGTCCTTGACGACGAGAAACATGTGGAAGAGGTTGTGTCGTTGTAGCTTATCATCGGTCTCCACTTTGGAGCTCAAGGCACGCTGCACAATGATGCTCCTATAGTTCTCCGGCGCCGCTGTACCAAGTACCTCTTCTTCGGTGTGTTCGTCATTTGGACCTGTAAAGTCAGTAGCAAGAGAATATTCATCTTCAACATCCGAAGTACTATCATACCCGCCATCGTCGCGTGCTATGTATGCTCGTTTGCTCGGGCAATCTCTCATCATATGACCAAGTCCCTGGCAGCGGTGACACTTAATGTCGGAAGTACGACCCGTAGAAGGAGTGGACGACGAAGGCTTGAATGATGTCGCCTTGCTGCCTTCCGGCACACGAGAAGGTGGAGAAGCAGGTATAGTTCGCTGGCCGCCATTGGGTGGTGTAGTCGCTGCACGGGGGGTCGAAGATGGTGCTGTTTTGGATGGTGCAGTCGCTGCACGCGGCGTGAAGTTGCTCCTCGTGCGATGTTGCTGTTGTTGTCGGCCCTGCAATTCTTTTTCTGCCAACATAGCAAGATGAAACAGTCTGTTAACAGTATCATATTCCTTGTAATCAACAATGTCCTGAATTTCACGCCTCAACCCCCCATAAAAACGAGCTATTTTATCATCCATGTCCTCTACTACCCCACAACGCAACATACCCTTTTGTAACTCTTGATAATACTCCTCTACGGACATGTTACCTTGGTCTAAACACTGCAATTTTTTGTGAAGGTCCCGCTGAAAAGATGGAGGAACAAATCGAACACGCATAGCTTCCTTTAATCTATCCCATGTTGGAGGATCAGTTCTAGTTTTAACAAGTTCATTCCACCATATGATAGCAACGTCCTTAAACTCACTAGTGGCTTGACGAACTCTATGTTGTTCAGGAACAAGATGGGAATTAAAATTTTGCTCTACTGTCATCTCCCAGTCAAGATAAGCCTCAGCATCATAAGCACTAGAAAAAGAGGGTATAGTAAATTTCACTTTAGCAAAAGGATCATCAGGAGGACGATTATAATTGTTATGATGATTATTACCTCCCATACCTCGACGATAAAGTGGCAGTCTTGGCTGATTATTGTGATCTTCCAGTTCATCATAAACATTGTCTTCTTGTCTTCCAGCGAGAGGCAACCGAGCCTAAAAAGTATTCATCCGAAGAGCAAGGTCATCAAGTTGGTGAGTCAAGTTTGCCAATGACTTCTCCGTTGCTGCGTTGTATTTGGCGAACATATCCGTCATGGTCTTCATCATATCACGTAACTCAGCATGTTGAACACATTCGTCATCATTGTCTTCTTCTGCCATTGTTAGTAGGTAACAAAAGACAACAAAAAAATATGTTATCCCTATCAACTACAGTGACAATGTGGAAGGTGGAAGAAAACAATCTCTCTCGCTCAAGCATCTTACAACACTCTTACAAGTGTTGTTACCAACACAGCAGGTGGTGTGGACGGTGAGATGAACCAATGAAGCGTGGGTGATTGCAAAGGTACCTGTTATGCTCAAGAGAAAGGTGGAGCTTGGTTGGCACAATATGGTGGCTAATAAGCAGAAAATCGTTAACAGCCAAACAAAGTTGAATAAGTATTCAATGTAGGAAACTGTTGCTGGTCAACCAAGTGCCCTAGAGCCTAGCACAACACAAGGAAGTATCAAGGCAAAATAAAGACAGAATGATATAGCCAACAAAACAACACCAGTGGTATAGGCCAATTGCTTTAATATGCGTGCTCTGCACTATTTTTTTTTCTTTTTTGTAATATTTTTTTGATATTTTTTCTTTACTCAGGAGCACAAATATAGGAAGCACACAAATTTGCAGCTCAATTGGATGTAATATGCGACCTATAGAAAATCAAGAAGATTCTTTAAAATTCGTGCTGAAACTTCGAAGGCTGGGTAGCCTATCTTCTGAGGGGAATTTGGGCAATATAATTTCGCCAAACACGGCTACGCGGCGGAAAATCATATGCGAAATTTCACGTAGATGAATTTGAAAAAAAATCGCCCGATTTCGAGTTTGTATGCGAAAGTTATGTCTATTTTAAGGTAGGCTGTCCGAGTTACGTTTTTTTGGATGTTGATTCCAACTCGGTTTGAGAACAGAACTCGCAATCGGATATGAAAATGATCGGGAATTTGCACAACAACTAATGGGGTGGTGTGTGATGATTCAAGGATGAATGGCACAAAGGTTTGTCACCTAATCTAGGGCTGGCGATGCGGGAGTTCACGCAAGGCGGCTAGCTAGGGCAAACCGATGAACGTGGTGGATCGATTTGTGGAATAGGTGTCAAATAGCAAGAAAACAAGGACGAAACACGATAACTAGGACCCAAAACACAAAGCTAAACCAGCAAAAAGACTCGACCACACGAATGCAAACTCAACAATGCAAACTGAAAAATGAAACTGCAGGCACTATAGTCTGGGAAGCGGTAAAAACGATCTATTTTTTGTGGCTTTTCTGTGGACTCTAGGTACAGAAGAAAATCGATCTAATTGAAGGAAAACAAAGATACCTCACGGGCAACCTGGAAATCTGATACCAGTTGATGAGTAGGTTTAGGGCCGATCTTCCGAAAGGTATGTCGATTGGGGTGGAGAACTCGACGTTGATGATTTGCGGCACTCGAGCGGTTCGAGTACCCCTGCAATCACTACACCACGGCTCCGTTGGTTATCAACCGTGCTGCACACACTTGACCTCTCCAAGAAGGCTAATCCCTGCATGTGCAACCGAGAACACGAGCAAGAACGTCGAAGACACGATCTGAAATCGCGAAGTTGGGGTCTCACAAACCGTAGAATGGCGATATTATTGATCTAAGCAAAACCCACCAAATATGACCGGCGGCTGCAGTATTTATAGGCTAGGGTTCGACCTAAACACGATTGGACGTGTCCCTAATGGACTCTTACGGGATACAAGGCCCAAAGGCCCGATTTGGTGGCGCAGCACCGGACAGAAATCTAGACTCGACTTGTTTCGATGATTCCCAATGACCCCGGAGGAATTTTGAGGTGGGACCAGAACCATTATAAAGTTTATCTTCTCCTCTTTTTGTGCATATGTAGAACGTTGAAAACGGAGTCCGTATGCCTCCTGGGCGTCCATTTTAAGGTGGACTGCTCTTGGACTCCGAGTTGAACTCGAGTCCGAGTTGTAAACTGTTTCCATCAACTTATGGACGTCCCAGCTGGTTCTCCACGCTCCCAAGGCCTCTTTCCTTCACTTGTTGATCTTCTCCATATTCCTAATAACAATTAAATCATCACATAGCAATCTATTCTCAAATTCACATGCAAAAGAAGTTAGGAACGAATTTACCTGCTGATTTAATAACCGTGCTCGTGCTCTTGTGATTGGTCCTTGAAGTTCAATGTGCGTCTCTGCTGTTGTGATGTCCTCATCAGGCCCCATCTTGTGCCATTTGGATCCCAGCGAGTCCTTCCACAAATTCAAACCCAATCCGACTCCCCTTCCTCAGTGTGCCAAATGGTCCACACAATACTGTAAGGATCGAATGCCCAAGAGGGGGGGGGGGGGGGGTGAATTGGGCTTCTTTAAAAAATCTAAGCAATAAAACTTAATTCCTAAAAGCCCAATTCCCTACGCAAACTATCTATGCATTCAAGTAAATAGGAACTTTGCGGAATGTAAAATGCATAAACGTAAGGTAAAGGAGGAGGATGCAAACTCCCGAGGAGACACGAGGATTTATCCCGTGGTTCGACAAGATCATCAAGATCTTCCTACGTCCACGTTGTGACACCCACCAAAGGGTTTTGCCACACCTAAGTCACCGATACGAGGGATCTTCACCATTCCTCTCCGTTTGCCAACCTCGGCAAGGTGGAGCTCAAGCCTTGTACAACTTCGACCCTCCGGGCTTCCACAAATGCCTTGGCAAGCTCCGGAAGTCTCCTCACAGTTACAAACACCAAGGGCACTCCCTTGAGGCTCTCACACTATCCTAGAGAGTCCACTCACCCAGAATGGAGGCACACAAGCTCTCTCTCTAGCTAGTTCTAGCCTAATTCTTGGTGTATGGGTGATCAAAATGATGTGGAAGTGAATGCTCTTGGTCTTGAACGCTTGTGGATGTGTTGATAGTGTCTGGTGATCAAGACTTGGCGAAATGACAGGATTAGGGGGTATTTATAGGCAGCCTCCCCAAAATAGCCGTTGGAAAAGTAGGCTGACAGAACTTTACTGTGAACACCGGATGATCCGATGTCTCCCCTTTGGTTATCATCGGTCAAGTTTACTTTAGCTGACGTCATTGTGTCAGATATGACCGTTGTTAGACCGATGTTGCTCCTGTCTTCTCATCAGATGATCCGGTGGCTCTTCCTCTAGAATTGACTCAAACTTGATGCTTACTGGAGTGATTGACCGATGTGTATATTTCTGTACATCGGATGATCCGGTGCTACACTTGGTCCAATGATATTGCAAACTGTACTGATGGACCGATGTAGATGAGCCATTCACATCGGATGATCCGGTGAGTGCTTTGTTCTGAGGTCTTCTTCTTCAGCTGAACCAACTCGACCGATGTGTATATTTCTGGAACCATCGGTTGATCCGGTGAGTTGATTTTGTTTGCTTCGAGTTGTTTCTAAGTGATTCTTTTGTGTCTTGCTCAAATGACCTCTTAGACTTTGTTGGAATTGTACTTCTGATGGTTGTCAAGCATTAAGTGTCATCATTTGTGGTTGAATGACTTTGACATAAGAGCTTTCACTTCTTGTCTTTATATCATTGATTTGATCTCATAAAGTGATTGTATATGGGTCTCCAATGAGATATTGATTTCATTTGATTGAGTGATTATGGGGACCTTGCATTCACAAATTCATTAGTAAAATCCAATGGTTGTCATTAATCACCGAAACCGTACCTCATGGGGGCCTAGATGCTTTCAATCTCCCCCTTTTTGGTGATTGATGACAACACAACAATTTAAGCGCAATAGTAATGAATTTGATAGAATGAAACTTAAACGGATATGTAATGAATACAAGATTATCACACTTAAAATTTGAAGGCTCAAAATCAAGTGATCACAAGATATAGATAGACTTCAAATAAGCTCAATTGATTAATAACTTAAGAGTACTTAATAAACACCAAATGAGTAGCAAAAGTATCGAATTACAAAAGATGATAATATCGAATTACAAAGATGGCAAGAGTACTCAATAAACTCCCCCTAAGGCTAAGACACTCCCCCTGAGTCTAAGCTTTCCTCCCCCTGACTCCTCTAACTCTTCTCCCCCTTTTGCATCAAGACACCAAAAAGGGATCCGAGTGCCTAAGGACCCTGAGTACTAGGCGCTATGACGAACTGGTCACCGTCGCTGTCGTCGGAGCTGCTGCCTGGAGTAGTGGAAGGAGCTGTCGGAGCCGTAGGAGGTGCCTGCTGGGTAGGTGCTGCTGGAACAGGGGCACTGGCGACGGATGCCGGCGTCTGCTGGAACAATGTCGTGGCCGACATCGGAGAGTGAATCGGTGCACCCGAAGCCAGCAGTGGAGACATGCTGATAGAAGGAATCAACGTAGTCAGCACCGGAGCTGCAGCTGGAGCCAGGACTGGTGGTGGTGGAGCAACTCCTGGCAGTTGCGACGGGAGGGCAATCCCGGTCTAGGTGATAGAGGTTGGTGATCAACCCTAGGATGCCCATCATTGCCTGTTGTGCCTGCTGCTGCTGGTCGAGGGTGCGCTGGTGCATCTGGTCTATGAGCCCAGTCAGCCGGTCAGTGTCCTCACGCCTCTCACGGGCGATCTGGCGCTGCATCTCCTGCTGCTACTGCTGGAGCTCCAGAAGTCGTGTGGCTTGCTCCGCTCGGGCCTGCTCAGCTGCAAGCCGGTCCAGGCGCTGCTGCTCAACCATCTGCTGTAGGAGCGAAGTGAGCTCTGACGGCTGAGTGACCTGTGCCTCAGTGACGGGAGGTGGAGTAGGTGGTGGCACTGTAGAGCCTCCAGCCTTCGCGTCATGCTGCCTGGGTGAGGGTGGAAAGTACTCCTCGACACTGTTGTCAGTGTCGCTCTTGGACCAGATGTGCTGCAAGTCCTCACCCTGTGCCTCTGCCTTAGCTAGCCTCTCATCCTCCTTCTCCAGGTCCTACCAATCCTCCTCAGATAGGCGTGCACGAACCTGACGCTCGACTGGACGGCCAAGGCAGCGGTCTCCAGGAGCTGGGGCACGGTAGTGACCGAACCGTGTGACACTCTCGTCAGTGAGACGGTCATGCACGGAGGACTCCTCAGGGACCATCATGGAGAGCAGGTATCTGATCCAGTGTCCATACACGAGCTGCCTCATCATCCCCACTCCGTCAGTGATCACATCCTCCATCTCGCATATGAGGACGTCCACTATATCAAACTCCATCCCGTTCATGATGTAGAACAGGAGGGTCTACTGTAGGCTGGTGAACCCCTCTAAGTAACCTGACCTCGGCAATAGCGTGCGGCGCAAGGCAAGGTGCACTGTGCGCGCAGCTGGAGTCAACAGAGCCGGTACCCTCGGCTGGTCTGGAGAGAAGGTCGGGCCAAACAAAGAGCGAATCTCCTCCAGTGCTGGTGCCACTCCTCCAGTGAGCGGCCTCCTCGGCGGGTCTGCCTAACCATATACTCTCTCATGCACGCAAGTGTCGTGCAGGTCCACTCCCAGTAGCCGTGCCAGCGTCTGCCTCGTCAGGTGATGGTGCTGTCCCATGAACATGAAATCAATCGATCTTCTGCCCTCAGAGACGTAGAGGGTGGCGTAGAACACGCGGACCCAATCCTCCACATAAGCACTCCTCTCATAGGACATCAGCTGCACCAAACCTATGTACCTCTCAAAGTATGGGCGAATCTCCACCTCGGCTGCCAGGTCAAGCTGATGCCAATCCAGAAAGTTGTGCTGGAATAGCTTGTGATCGCGACGTCTGTAAGTCTCGTAGAGTGATGCCTGCATCACAATCCAGAAACGACTGTCCACAAGAGCTTCTCTGGGCTGCGAGTACCACTCCTCAAGCAGCACACTCCATCTAAGTCTTCAGAGCTGCTTGGCCTTCATCTTCCAGTAGTCAGTCAACCGGACTCCTTCAGCGACATGGACAGTGGTGTCCATCTCGTAGATGGCTCTGTGGGCCTCCCTGTCCTCACGACGATCAGCTGCCGTCGGTCTCGGACGTGGTGCTGCCGGGGGATGTCCCCCACGGGTCCGGGCTGAGCGCCGGCGGACAAGTGGCTCTTCTGGCTCTTCTTCGGCCTTGGACTCATCGATCACGGGAGGCTGCCTTGGACGAGCCTCGCGGATCCTCAAAGATCCTCCTCAGCCACGCTCTCGCTCCTCGGCAGCGCGAGCGGCCATCAACGCCTTCTTTTGCTCCTTGGAGAGCTTCTGCTTCTTCGCGGCCGGCTCCGCAATGGCCTTGCCCTTGTTCTTCTTGTCGCGAGCCATTGCGATCGGGCGCGTGAATGGAGTCAACGACGTCGAACACACGGAACAACGACTCGGAGATCGACGCGGCTGGAAACCCTAGCAACGACGAAACAACGACCGTTGAGGGTGGTGTTGGTGTGGCTGGGCGGCGGTGGTGGGCGAGCGGTGGTCGGCGGCGCAGGAGCGGCGGCGGCGCTTGGTGATGGAGGCGGCGGCCTTGGGCAGCGGCGGGTGCAGTTGAGGCGAGAGGCGGCAGCAGCGATGGTGCTGCGGTGGTGCGGCGACCGGAGGCGGCGGGCGGCGACGGGCGGCAGCAGCCGGAGGGCGGCGGTGGCGTCCGGCGGTGGCGGTGGCGCAAGGGTGAGTGAGGTCGGTGGCGGAGGTGCGTGGCGGCGTCGGGATCGGGAAGAGAGAAGGGAAAAAGGCGAACGACAGTTTAAATAGTGGGTCCCAAACCCTAGCCAACTTTTTAACACCGGATGGACCGATGTTGAAAGGTAGAGGCATCGGTCGAATGGCACAATAAGGATATTCAAAAAGGTACCGTTGACATCGGATGGACCGACGTTGAAGGATGGGAGCATCGGTCGAATGGCACAGTAAGGGTATTCAAAAATAGAATGTTGACACCGGATGGACCGACGTTGAAGGATGGGAGCATCAATTGAATGGCACAGTAAGGGTATTCAAAAATGGAATGTTGACACCGGATGGTCCGACGTGGGAGGAAGTAGCATCGGTGGAATTTGGCACAACTCCAGAATTGTGAACACCGGATGGACCGATGCTTTTCAGGATGAACTCGTCGGTCGATTTGTCACATTGACTAAACTGACTCTTGGCTTTTGAACACCAACTGATCCGATGATGGACTGACCTAAGCATCGGATAATCTGATGACTACAGAACAATAACATCCCATATATGTCATTTGACCAAACAAACAAGCGATGAGAAACACATGTCTTAGGACTTTTTGGGCAACCCCTTACCCCTCAAAGATACTAATATGCCAATAACTTGGCTAGGCCTTAAAGCAAATGGAACATCGAGAAAAATAGGAGGAAATTATCCAAATAAAATGTAAGGCCCATGCTTTGTGAGGTAGAGTATGAAGACTTCTATCTCTTTAGAGCATGTTCCTCTAGGCATTAATGCACCTAACATTTTGTTCTTTCCACCTTATATGAGTTGAGATATTGCATTTCAAACAAGTCTCTTTCTCATGAGGTGGGTTCCCCTTTGTGACAATCTACCGTATGCAATGCCAAACATTTTATAATGCAAGAAATTATAAGTCTATATGGCAGGCATCATGCAAGGCATAAAATAAATCTGTCTTGCCAAATTTGAACCTTTCAAAGGCTTCTTCAGGGAGAGCCACTCTCCAAACCTTGGGGAAACCCAAAAGAACCTCCATCCCAAGCTAACCCTTGCTCACCCCTATCCTTTGAGAGTTAGGAAAGACCTATATGAGGTGCATTCTTACATGACGTTCATTGCATCTAGCACATTTAACTCACTTCTTAGCCTAGAAAAGGTTCTCTCATCAAGTGGTTTAGTGAAGATATTCGCCAATTGTTCTTCGGACCTAACACCTCGCAATGAGATGTCTCCCTTAGCTTCATGGTCCCTCAAGAAATGATGGCGAATATCAATGTGCTTAGTGCGGGAGCGTCGAACGGGGTTTTTAGCTATCTTAACCGCACTTTCATTGTCACAAAGGAGAGGCACACAACCAAGTTTAATACCAAAGTCCAAAAGGGTTTGTTTCATATAAAGAATTTTGGGCACAACATGCACCGGCCGCAATATATTCCTCTTCCGCTGTGGACAAGGCGACGGAATTTTGCTTCTTGCTAGACCAAGAAACTAGGGAATGCCCAAGCAAGTGGCACCCACCGGAGGTACTCTTGCATCCACGCGGCATCCGGCAAAGTCCGAATCTGAGTATCCCAAGAGGTGGAATTTTGCACCTTTAGGGTACCACAAGCCCATACTAGGGGTATGCTTAAGATACCTAAGTATCCTAAAGACCGCCTTCCTATGCGATTCTTTAGGTGCCGCTTAAAAGCGAGCACACAAGCATACACTAAACATGATATCGGGCCTAGATGCGGTAAGATAAAGCAATGAGCCAATCATAGAATGGTAGTTAGATTGGTCAATAGGTTTACCGTCCTTATCCGCGTCGAGATGACAATTAGTTGCCATTGGAGTGCTTCTTGAGCTACAATCTCCCATCTCAAATTTCTTCAAGAGGTCCTTGGTATACTTCTCTTGATAGACAAAGGTCCCTTCTTGAAGTTGCTTGATTTGAAATCCAAGGAAGAAGTTGAGCTCTCCAATCATTGACATCTCGAATTCCCTAGATATCATTTTGCCAAACTCATGGCTAAGAGCTTTGTTAGTTGAACCAAAAATAATATCATCGACATAAATTTTACAAATGAATAATTCTCCGTCGATGTGTAGATGTTGGAACTTGAAGCTCCCCCTTGATCATGGCTCTCCTCAACTTTAGTCTTGTCACAACATCGTTCTTGCTATGCATGTTAGCCCAAAATCACAAAATTCGTGCAATAGAGAGCAAACTGAAACTAAGTGACAACAATTGAAATAAATAAACCATGAAAAATATACTCTTACCAAACCAAATCACCTTCCCTTTATAATTATCACCAATGGTGACTTGTTCATGATTGTCGGGGGTCCTCTATGGAGGTGAACATACCATTGTTGCCGGTGTGTTGAGTGCACCTAATGCTTTCCACCGGCTTTGTAGTTCACCTACACTCATGAGTTCAACTTTTGATTTTTGGCACCCAAGCCAACTTAGGTCCTTGTATGTGTGATACAAGTGTCTTTGGGACCCAAAGTTGCTTGGGGAGCTTCCCCTTCATGCCCTTTATGTCCTTGCCGATGAACCTTGCCTTCACCTTGCCATCTACTTTACTTAAGAGATAATAGTGATCATTGAAAGTAGACTTGTAGTTAGTAGGCAATTTTGGAGAAGGTCGTTTAGGAAGAGGACACTCCCTTGTGTGGTGGCCGGTGACCTCACAATGTTGGCAATAAGAACCAACTTCCTTGACGAAGCTTGTTCTAAGCTCCGGTGAGGGCACCTTTCCTTTGTTGGGCACCGGGAAGGATCCAAGTCCTCTCTTGTTGAAGGCCTTTGCTTGTTGGAAGAGGATTTCCTTGTGCTTGACTTCTCCTTTTGATAGTCTAGCCACACTAGTGCGGAGACTCTCAATTTATTCCAACAAGTCCTTCTCCCTAGCATTTTCTTTCAAAGGCAAAGATTTGTGCAAGACATTAGTGGCATGAGAAGTAATGGATATCTTATCATTAAGAGTTTGTTTCTTCATAGTTTTTAACTCTTGATCAAGAACTTCATAAGCAAGGTTAAGTGTTTGATGCTCTTGGATTAACTCATTGTGCTTTCCCAAGAGTGCTTGGTGGACTAAGTCAAGCTCATGATGATCTAGCTTGATTTGAGCCTTATCCTCCTCAATTTGCTTGACATGAGATTTGAGCGTGTCATGCTATTTAAGTATGCTTTCATACTTGTCAAGCAAATCAAGGTTAGCACTCTCAAGCTTAGCACGAGTTTCTTCAAGAGCCTTAACCTTACTCTTTTCCCTCTTAATGATAGTGTGATATTCATTTATTAATGAAGTTAAATCATCGGGGGAAAGCTCATCATCGCTAGAATCATCATATACCTTGGTGTTACCTTTAGCCATGAGGCACATGGGAGGTGGATGTAGAGGTGAGTCATCATTGTTGGCAATGGCAAGGCCGGCCAAACTTTCTTCTTTCGCTTCACTCTCTTCATCACTTGACTCTTCGTCGGTGATCCATTCATTTGCCTCACACATGAACACCTTTTGAGGACCATTTCTCTTCTTTGGGAAGAGTTTTGCCTTCTTGCCCTTGTCATATTTCTTCTTCCCAAAGGATCTTTGTTTGGGTTTGGCCTCTTCTTCATCATTTTCACTGTCTTCTAGCTTGCGATGCTTGCTCTTGTGGTTCTCTCTTCTTTTGTCCGGTTTTGGACAATCATAGGAGATATGACCTTGATCACCACAATTATAACAAGTCTTGTTGTCATCTTTCTTTGGTAGAAATGCTTTCTTTTGGGTATCAAAGGTGTATCCCTTTTTGGCAATCTTGGAGCTCAAGCGAGAGAATTTTCTCATCATTGATGCAAGCTCATCATCGTCATCTTCACTTGATGTTTGCTCTTCTTCCCTTGGACTAGGCTCAACCACTTTCTTTTTGTTGAAATTTGTTCTCTTGGTGAAGGCCTTAAGAGCAATTGTTTATGAAGATGATTGCTCCATCATTCCAAGTACACTCATCTCATGAGCGTGAATTTCTCCAATGAGCTCCGAAACTTCAATGTGGTCAAGAGACTCCTTTTGAAGCATGGAGTTGATGATGTTGTACTTTGGCTTGGGAAGGAGCATGAGGATCTTGCGGTTGATGAGTCCCTTGCCAAGAGAAGCAATGTCAAGAGCATTAATTTCTTCAATAAGTACATTCAAGCGAGAGAACATCTCATTGACATTTTCATGAGGTAGCATCTTAAATTCATCATATTTTGCTTTTAGCATGTGATATTTTAGTTCTTTCACACGAGAAGAACCCTCATGAATTTCTATCAAGCAAGCCCAAATTTCACATGCCTTTTCTTTGCTAGCAATCCTAGAAAAAACATCTTGACTAATGCACTCATAGATTGCATTCCTAGCTTTAGCATCCCATTTAATTTGATCACCAACTTAGTTGTGTTCTCCAAACCCCGCGTGGGTCGCTTCCCATACTTCGGGAGCAATAGCCTCTAGATAAGCGCGCATGCGTGCTTTCCAATAGGCAAAGTTCTTGCCCTCGAAGATAGGAACCGAACCCCCAACCTTGGCCATTTTAGCTCTCTAGCGGTGAAGCTAGAATGATCCTATGAGCAACCTTGCTCTGATACCAATTGTAAGGATCGAATGCCCAAGAGGGGGGGTGAATTGGGCTTCTTTAAAAAAATCTAAGCAATAAAACTTAATTCCTAAAAGCCCAATTCCCTACGCAAACTATCTATGCATTCAAGTAAATAGGAACTTTGCAGAATGTAAAATGCATAAACGTAAGGTAAAGGAGGAGGATGCAAACTCCTGAGGAGACACGAGGATTTATCCCATGGTTCGGCAAGATCGTCAAGATCTTCCTACGTCCACGTTGTGGCACCCACCAAAGGGTTTTGCCACACCCAAGTCACCGAGATGAGGGATCTTCACTATTCCTCTCCGTTTGCCAACCTCGGCAAGGTGGAGCTCAAGCCTTGTACAACTTCGACCCTCCGGGCTTCCACAAACGCCTTGGCAAGCTCCGGAAGTCTCCTCACAGTTACAAACACCAAGGGCACTCCCTTGAGGCTCTCACACTATCCTAGAGAGTCCACTCACCCAGAATGGAGGCACACAAGCTCTCTCTCTATCTAGTTCTAGCCTAATTCTTGGTGTATAGGTGATCGAAATGATGTGGAAGTGATTGCTCTTGGTCTTGAACGCTTGTGGATGTGTTGATAGTGTCTGGTGATCAAGACTTGGTGAAATGACAGGATTAGGGGGTATTTATAGCCAGCCTCCCCGAAATAGCCATTGGAAAAGTAGGCTGACAGAACTTTACTGTGAGCACCGGATGATCCGATGTCTCCCCTTTAGTTATCATCTGTCAAGTTTACTTTAGCTGACGTCATTGTGTCAGATATGACCGTTATTAGACCGATGTTGCTCCTGTGTTCTCATCGGATGATCCGGTGGCTCTTCCTCCAGAATTGACTCAAACTTGATGCTTACTGGAGTGATTGACCGATGTGTATATTTCTGTACATCGGATGATCCGGTGCTACACTTGGTCCAATGATATTGCAAACTGTACTGATGGACCGATGTAGATGAGCCATGCACATCAGATGATCCGGTGAGTGCTTTGTTCTGAGGTCTTCTTCTTCAGCTGAACCAACTCGACCGATGTGTATATTTCTGGAACCATCGGTTGATCAGGTGAGTTGATTTTGTTTGCTTCGAGTTGTTTCTAAGTGATTCTTTTGTGTCTTGCTCAAATGACCTCTTAGACTTTGTTGGAATTGTACTTCTGATGGTTGTCAAGCATTAAGTGTCACCATTTGTGGTTGAATGACTTTGACATAAGAGCTTTCACTTCTTATCTTTATATCATTGATTTGATCTCATAAAGTGATTGTATATGGGTCTCCAATGAGATATTGATTTCATTTGATTGAGTGATTATGGGGACCTTGCATTCAAAAATTCATTAGTAAAATCCAATGGTTGTCATTAATCACCGAAACCGTACCTCATGGGGGCCTAGATGCTTTCAAATACTAGCAAAACCCTAATTAATCAGTTACGCCGTGTCCATACTTGGCCTCGTGGTGGCATTGTATGTCATGAATGGTCGCTCCATGAACCGGTCCTTAGATCTAAAGCAAGCGAACCACCATGACATCCAACCCATCCACATACCACACTTGCTTAGATCACCAACTACCATGTTACCATTAACCATTTTCATCAATGTACATTGTCCATAATCTCAATAATTTATAATTACGTAACTTGGTTGTTTTCCCATCCCAATTAATTAGAGCGAAGCAAAAATGTAAAAAGCCCTTCCCGACTCTCTACTAAGTATTCCATGTGACAAGGATGGTTTAACAAAGATAGTAAACTTCCTATCATAGAAGTCCCATCAGATTGACACAAGCATTCAATTTTGAAAACAAAACATTTATTTTAAAAACTGGATCAATATGTTCAAGGACACTTGCCTTGTCTGATGGATGGGGTTGCTCAAGCATTTCGAAGTCTTGGTCCTGGAAATCCTCGTACATGGCCTCTTGAGCACGTCCCTCTACTCGTGATCACACATACAAGAAAATACATACAAATCAACATGATGCACACATACTAATCAACATGCAATGACATGAATGCATGCAAAGTTCAATAATTAATTAACTACGATTGTTTATTAATTAGATGCAACTAGTTCATACGTGTTCATGCGATTTTACGGGGTTTTAGCGAGAATTGAGGTTGCTGAAAATAAATAAATGGTGCAACTACGATTAAATTCCGGTCATTAGATCTAATGCATCGCTAAAATTTGTGTCGGAAAACGTATCCTACCATAGATGTGGCAGCTTCGAAGATCGCGGGATGGAAGCATAGCGTAGGCAAAGTGGACGGCACAGCGATCCTCCGGCAGCACGATGACGGCGGCGCGACGATCTCCAGCGGACGATGGCCCCTTCCTTCTCTTCTCCCCCCCTTGTTTTCTCTTTTTCTTCCTGGCGGCACCTCTTGTCTCTCCCCTTCTTTCCTGGCGCTAGTGTTCTTTGTGGCACGGTGTGAGGGCTAGGGCCAGCGCTGGGCGCGACCAACTCGGCCTCAGGACCGAGTCCCGGGCGCGAGCGTGCAAGACGCTGGAGCCAACCCGGCTCGGCCACAGGCGCGCGCAGACACGCGCGGGTATGCGCGGGCGGTGGGCAGCTCGAGCACGTGTTGATGCGCGGGTGCGCGGGTGCGAGGGGATGGCGCCGGCTCGGGCGCCTCCCGCTCGACACTTTTTTCTTTTTTTATTTCATATACAATTGTTTTATTTCTTATATTTATTTTCTATTTGTTTATATTTGCTCCCTAATACATGTTTTATATAATTATTCTCTTTTCATCTTTTGCTACACATATTTTGTATATATATGATTCATATCTTATTTTTCCTTTATTCTACTAATGTTTAATGCATAATAATGTATGCAATGCATGATGCTAAAAGAAATTTTAGGGTGTTACAACTTCTGTTGTACGACGAAGAGATCCAGCTCAGTGCCAGGTCGGGTGTAGGAGCTCCCGAAGTTAGCAGTGAACTGGCGACATAGTTCCCTCCTAACTATGGATGGAGTCAGGGGGTAATGCTCATAACCCAGGACCTTGCAGTCATGGTCAAAGCCATGGGGAAGTAGTTGGACGTGGCGGCCCCATTCCCTCGAGCAGCGAGGATGGCATTGAAGTAGATTTGAAGAAACTCGACGGGGTTGACAGTCCCGTCGTATTTCTCCGGCAGATGAGGCTGAAACATGGGTGGCCATTCAACCATGCGAAGATGCATGGCGAGAGCCGAAAATCCGCCTCCTACTCCCAGAGGAGAAAGGTTTTTACGGGCAAGTCGTCTCTCACGAGTACGCTCAATGTTGACGCGACCGTCCTGCCTCATGTACTGGCGGTCGAGCTCCGACCGAAGGTCTTGAGTCGGGAGCCTCAACGCCGTATGAGTACGACAACCCCCAGAGGGTAGAGACGTCGTGTGCTGAGAGGGTGCACGCCTCCTGGGCTGCGATGCAGGACCAAGCCTTCTAGATAAGGTCCTGTTATGTCAAGGTGCCTGCTTTGCATGGGGCAGACCTTGGTTGTTGAGCGCAGTGGCTGCGGCTGCAACCAGGTGCTCAACGTCAGCGCGCCATTATTCCAGCGCAACCGGAGGAGCTCCCGACACTAGAGAATGCTGAAGTAGAGTCCGAACTGCGTTCAGCGCATTCTTCGGGTTGTTCGTTGATTCCGTAACCGACGCGAATTCACCATCCTACTGTCTAGCATTGGCTGCTGCACCATATGGTGGCGATGGTGGAGAGACATTTGCAGGACAACGGTGGTTGGCTACTAAGCATTAGAGGGATTCCCCCCAACGGCCTGCGCAGCTGGTCCATTGGAAGCCGTGACTGAGTTCACCATCTTGGAAATCTTGAGCCCCTCTACTTGGCGTGCCAAATGTCAAAGTGTTCCAACGACACTTCCCCCGGTACTACTGGGAAGTAACCCACGGAGGTTCATATTTAGGCAGGCGCTAATCAAGATCTAAGAACACGGTGACACAGAGAGTTTTTACGTGGTTCGGATCGCCTGAGTGTAATACCCTACTCCACAGGGTGCTTATGTGTTGTATGAGTATGGATGACTTGGGATTCGTGGAGGTTAGCTTAGCCTAGCCTAGATTAGCTTGAGTTCTACAGTGCAGCGCAACCCTTTTATATGGCAAGGACTGATTGTTACAGTATGCGCCATAGCCCAACAGGTGGCCCTGACTGTAATAACCGCCCTATACACAATCTACAGGTGTTAAGGGTGGTTAATAGTGCGATAACGTGCCTTAATGGAAGTGTTACCGGTCTTGACAGTCCTCTGATCGCGCTTGATTAATATAGTATTAATGACGCGTTATCCAGGTCTTGTAACGGCTGATTGATAGCCCTTGAATGACCGCACTGTTGGACATTCTGTTGTCTTCCTGTTGCAGACAAAGGTCCGCGCGTGTGACACATGGCAGCACCAAGGCTTTCCTCTGCAGGAAGGCAGGTCCGGAGCTACTAGACACGTGGCAGCTGTTGACGGCTAGTAACGTCACAGATCGTCTCTCAAAAGAGATGAGGTCCGCAAGCGCACAGAAATTGTCGTGTAGCATTTCACTCAAGAGTATTCCATGGGTATCGTATTTATTCCGAAGGAAGATAATGGAGTAAAGTAGATACTACTCTTATGATCAAGCTATGGGATACTAATCAATTATCAAGACAGGGGTAGGTTGATAATATGGGTAGTGTGACACACACCTAAGCGATCTATTCTAAAGGGTAAATGGGTCCTAATGGAGATTAAACTAAGAGTTGGGGAGTTACTCCTACAATGCTTCTAATATACACATACATAGCCTAGGTTAGATACTAATGAGCATGTCAATGGTTAATACTTATGCTAAGTTGTTCCACATATCGGGCACTAGTTTACCCCTAGCAATACTAGGATGACTTCCGCCAAGAGCCTATGGCATAGCCGAACGTGGAGGATTACAAAGGACAGATAGGACTGTCACCACCTACTGCCTACCTCTTCAATCCGTGGGTCTACGAGACATCCAACGCTACTTAGCTACCCTAGCACCATGCTAGCATATTAAGTAAATACCTTAGGAGCCATGGCATAAGCCATCCTAAGGCAATGAACTAAATTACCGTTGAACCAATGTTGATACATAGCATAAGTTATTCATATTCACATGATCATATCATAACTAATTAGACTATCGTGGGGGTTTGTAGTGTTTATGATGATAGATTAAGAGTGATATGATATAATCATAAATACTACTCCTACCACATATATGGAATCCACAATCAAACAAAAAACGCTTCATCCAAGTATATGAATAAAAGAATACTAAATATAATATATTTATTATGCATAAAGTTACAAATATAAGAAAGATACATGATCCATACCTTTCCCATCTTGGACTTGGGACTAGAGGCTCTCCTCACTATAGCCTAACTCCACTAAGGACTAAGAGAACTAGTGTATACAATAGAATGATGCTCAAGTGGTGTGTGTTGAAGTGAGGGGTGAGGGGGTCCTATTTATAACTTGGAGAAGGGTCGGTTCCTGCCACCAAAAGCGCGTGAATCAGTCACTACAGACTTCTTCAAGCCGGGAGGAGCCAACACGTGGAAGTTGACTGAGTTTGGCGCCAGAAGCACTTCGGTCGAACCACCACTTCGGTGGAACAGAAAAGTTGACCAATTCCACTGTGCTTTCTCGGGGTGACTTCCAGGTGGGTCCCATTGACTGTTATAGGGTGTACACCGTTGGATGGTCTCGGATACTTCTGTTTGTGGGCCATTTTATCCATGTGGTGCCACATGTCGGTGCTTGATTGGCTGGAATGATATTTTGTAGGATCCATCCCCTTGTTTCACTTCAATTCTGTATAAAATACCTGCATGCACCATTTTCTCCAAGTACAAGTGGAAATAGGTTAAATAGAAAGGTGATGTGTACAATAAATGGTATTTCCTTCACATAATTGAGTTATATTGACAGGTGAAATTGGTATATAACAACTGTCAACAAACTCTCTCAAGCTTATCCTCCGCTCGTCCCAAGCAAAGTTAAGACTTTAGGTTGATGATTAGGAGTTGCTTCAGTGTTTTACTTTTCAAAAGTACCATGTGCACAACAAAATACTCTACCTAATATTGCAAAAATTGGCATGGTACTTCACCAATCTCAATTCATTATGGGGCTTATGCCTCCTCCTATTCATGGGTAGTTGAAAGATATAACAACAAATGGAGCACACATATCCTAGAAATCAAGTTCCACTCAAATTCCGGAGAGCTCAATTAGATTTTAAGTACCTCAAATTGATTCTCTCTGTCTCTCCTTTATGTGTAGTGGAAATATTTCCTCACCAAGGCATTTTACCTATACTCATCCTACCACTAGATAAGGCTTGTATGTGGAGCTTAGGATAAATCAATTCAAAACTATTTGGTTCAAGACTTGTGCATGTGTGATGGAATGGAGGTGGATGTGGATATTTGAGATAACTCCTTTTTGAGTGTACTCTCTTATTTTGCAGGGATGAAACATGGCTACTTTTCTTTTTTTTTCTCTCTTTTCTCATGCTTATGATGTAAGCATGCATTTTTCTTTTTTTTTTCTTGTAGCCATGTCTTCTACTCCCTTTCCGTGCAATAAACATGGATAGAGTACTAAGCATGAATGGTATGGAGTTTTTCTTTTTATTGTGGAATGGTGGTATGATAGGGATTTGCTTACTTCTTGTGTAGAAGTACAACATGTGCAAGTGAAGTCTTGAATTCAAAAAGTAATGAATGAAATCTCACATAGGTCTATACTAGTTTGACAAAGCTCAATGTGAAGACAAATAGCATATGCATAAGGTCTATCATGTAAGTATCATATGGCTTTGGTAGATATTTCCAATCAAATGAGAGTAACTTAAATATTTTTAGAATTTCTCCAGAAATCTATGTTTCACTTTCAAACTAGGAATAGCAGCCCTATCACTATATCATATCTCACAACAACTTAGAATTGGATTAAGATTTTGCTACCCATAAATTCTAAGTCAAGGCAAAAGTAATTCTAGCCAATGAAAGCAATGTTTTGGAGAGTAGTAAGTTGTAAACTAGGGACTTAGGAAAATTAAAACAGAGCAACTATTCATCATTTCATCTATGTGAATTCCAAACCATTCTTACTGCACATCTTTTATTTTATTTTGAAAGCAAATCTACTCTACTTTATTTTAAGTTTTTTTATATGCAAGGTAGATGATGGGTGAATGGAAAATAAATATGCAGGGGGTGTGATACAAGTTACCTCAAGTGGGGGTCCTCCCCCAATTTTGTTCTTGTTCAAGGTCCGCAATAGAGGTTGAAACCCTAATGATGGTTGTAGGCTATGAGGTTGGCCTATCATTGTTGCATCGTGGCTTTGGCATTGGAGGGTTGAGTGTCAATGTTGGATTGTCTTCCATGGGTTCATAAGTGTGGTCGAGGAGAGTGTTGTCGATGTCGCTCATCTACACTTCAAGATTTCCATAGGTTGGATGTACCTTGTTATTCCTTGGCTAAGGTTGTGATAACCCTTAGCACAAAGGCATGATGTGCACTCAACACGCATTGACTGTGTTCTGTCATTCTTTGGCTAAGGTGTATCATACCTTCTTGCCATAAGGGAATAACTTGTACCCCTCATGCATTGGGTATGATCCTTTATTCCTTGGCTAAGGTACAACATACCTGTAACCACAAAGGGATGATGTGCACTCAACATGGGTTCAATGTGATCCGTTGTTCCTTGGCTAAGGTATAAAATACCTTCTGGCCACATAGGAACAACTTGCACCCAATATACATTGGATGCGATCTTGTCATTCCTTGGTTAAGGTACATCATACCTTTTAGCCATAAAGGAATAACTTACACCAAGTGATGGTGGCAATTCCTTTGAGCTTGAATGAGTGCTTAGAATAGTTGAGAGCATAATGCTCTGGAATATTCATAGCAGCCCATTGGCTGCCCACGGAGGGTTTCCATGTCAAATCTCTGGCCTCGTATAGTTATGGTTGACCTTCGGGCTTAATATCCGATGGGTAGCAACCATCCTAATTTACTCCTTGGCCAAGAGATATTTAAATGGAATCCTCTTAGAGTTTCCAACAATTGGATCTTTGAATGCATGCATATTTATTTTACTCCTGCAAACTTCCTTTCTATGATAGAGAGGGATGGTTAGCTCCCGATACTTGTACAAATGCATTTTTGGGTTAGGTAATCGAATCTTCATTTGTACGCACGGGAAAGAACAAGACCAAAGATGCATTGGGTCCAATTTCCAGTATATCCATGAACAATGTATGAATCATTGCTAGGAGTGGGGCTTTATGGATAAATCAAGTTGAACATTTTCTAAAGCTTATACTCAAAGCAATGCAAGTTATATAAATACACTATATGGATCCCTTCATCTTGTAAAATTTCTAACCATCATAGTTTTTTACAAGAATAAATATTTATCATTTGGATCATGGCAAACAAGATTACCAATTTTATCCTCCTGAACTTCTTTAATTTCTTGCCTAGGAATCTGAAATTTAGTGATCCATGCATGAAAGAGTTTCCAGTCAAAATTATGGACATCACTATTCCTAGGTTGCTACATACAACTTCAACCATTAAGTAATTCCATAAGCATTACCTAGGCATAAAATGTCTAAGTCAATTTTAGCAATGTTTATGAAATTCTAGGTACTTGTCTAAATTTATTCTCAAGTAAGGTGACATTCCTTTTTGAAGAATAAATAAGAGTAATGCCAGCACTTACTCTCATGAGGATGCATAAGAATTGAATGATGCAAAGGTGTAAGCCTTCCTTATCAATGTAAGCAAAAATCATTCAATACTAATGCAATTCAAACGACGGAAAATTTTAAACTTGTACCTCAATTGAAGAGCAGCCTGGGTTGATGGTCGTTGTGTGAGAAACTCACGACCATGAATTTTGGTGTAGCCTTCATGTTCAATGTCTTCTGCCAAGTGGAGGTTGGAGTTGAATGAGCTTCATCTTTTTCCTCCATTGGGCCACCATCATGAGCATTCCTCCACCATGAACTCAAAATGAGATCGATGGAGGGATATGCGCTTGATGGGGCATTCCAACCTCTTCACAAATTTTGTACTGGCTGCACTAATAATCAAGAACAAACAAAACACCTTGAAAACGGGTTATGTTAGCTAAAAAGCATGTTGTATCTTTTGTCAAATTGTTTTGCCCAACTTGAAACAACTTGAAAATGCAATGAATATTTAAGGGAAATATTTTTTGTTTGAATTAGGAAGATGAATTCAAGTGGTTAGCACAAGGTTCATATCCAAATAAATTTATTTCATAATTCAGAATTTTAGTTTTATGTTGGTTGGAAATTTTACTTTCCAACATGCAAATGTGGAAATTCAAACATGCTAAATGCAAATGCAAGATTTGATGGGAAATTCAAATATGAAATTGGGAAATCAAATATGAGATAACTACCAATTAACCTATTGGCAAGGACTCATCGAATTTTTGAAGTCCGATGAGTAGGACTTACCTCTGTCCTGTTTAGTGCGATGATTTGTTGTCCAATCCTGGAGTTGAAGATGTGGACAACTTCTTTTGATTGGCATGCCAAATCTCCTTTGGCATGTCAGCTGGACATGTGCACCACATGATGGCCCTAGCCTCTCCATCGTCTTGATGAAGACTTGTTGATGTAGTGACGACTTTTCCTTCTTGAAGATATACTTTTAAGAGCATGGTGAGGCTTGTCCTTCCTTAGGGGTGCCACTTTGACCTTCTTGATATTCTTTAAGGTTAACCCATGCTTTGATCATGGATCAAAAGCTTCCTTGGGCATGATGACATGTGGACTCCACAATCAAACAAGAAACGCTTCATCCACAATGTCACTTGCTCTAGGTTGCATGGGCTTGGTCGAAGGGTAGGGATATCAACAAGTGATTGTGGGATATCTTGGAGCTTCAATGCTCTTTAAGTTTCTTGTCCTTGGCCAAGAGCTTCATGTAAATGTTTTCTTGATTTCTTTCTTGGCCATGGACAAGATACTTCAAGGTAGGCTAGTTGAACTTAAATCCCTTAAATCCCCATAGCCTCCGTGATTGCAAGGGTGATGTTGATTCCGCCCTGACCTCCTTGTAGGTGATATCCACTGGAGTTGTTTTGAAAGGAAGAATCCTCATGGGCCTTAGGAAAATGATTCCCCAAGTGGCCCATGTTTGACATGGATTTTCACAAATCATGTGAATATCCATGGCTTGGATCATCCAAACACTTCTCCACTGGCTTGATCTTCATGATACTTCAATGGGAGGTGTACTTCCTTAGCTACCATGCCCACCTTGCTAAGTGGTGTGCATTCCAAGCTAAGGGAACTAGAGCATTCTTCAATCCACCCCTTGAGTAGAGACCATATTCTCATCCATGATGAATGAATATAAGACTCCTTCAGCTCCAGCACGAATGTGGTCATGGATTGGTGGAGCCAACTCATGACATGAATGTTGGATGAGGAGACAACTATCCACCCATGATGGAGGCAAACCAAGAAGAACTCTTGGAGCCTCCCCCAATCTTAGGGATGGATGACTTTGGCTCCTACTGGAAGCTGAAATTGTTCCGCAAAAGGCAATGGTGTTGCATGGCAAATATTTGTTGAGGTACGCCTTGAATCATCTTGTAGTTGAGCACTTGCGTCCTCGTTGGCCATCACATGAAATGGGTTAGCCAACACTATTGTGCTTTCACAGAAAAGGAGAAACTAAGAACTATTAGTACCTATAGCTTAATAACAAGTGATAGCTATCCTTCACTTCCTTTGCTTTCCCTGGCAACGTTGCCACAAATGCTTGTTGATGGCTACTAACGTCACAGATCATCTCTTGAAAGATATGAGGTCCACAAGTGCACGGAAACTATCGTGTAACATTTCAACCAAGAGTATTCCATGAGTATCGTATTTATCCCAAAGGAAGGCAATGGAGTAAAGTAGACACTACTCTTATGATCAAGCTATGAGATACTAATCAATTATCAAGACAGGGGTAAGTTGATAATATGAGTAGTATGACACGCACCTAAGCAATCTTTCTAAAGGGTAAATGGGTCCTACTGGAGATTAGACTAAGAGTTGGGGAGTTACTCCTACAATGCTTCTAATATACATATACATAACCTAGGTTAGATCTAATGAGCATGTGAATGGTGAATACTTATGCTAAGTTGTTCAACATATTGGGCACGGGTTTACCCCTAGCAATACTAGGACGACTCCCGCCAAGATCATGTGGCATAGCCGAACGTGGAGGATTACAAAGGACATATAGGACTGTCACCACCTACTGCCTACCTCTTCAATCTGTGGGTCTACGAGACATCCAACGCTACTTAACTACCCTAGAACCATGCTATAATATTAAGTAAATACCTTAGGAGCCATGGCACAAGCCATCATAAGGCAATGAACTAAATCACCGTTGGACCAATGTTGATACATAGCATAAGTTATTCATATTAACATGATCATATCATAACTAATTAGACTATAGTGGGGGTTTGTAGTGTTTATGATGATAGATTAAGAGTGATATGGCATAATCATAAATACTACTTATACCACATACATGGAATTCACAATCAAACAAGAAACGCTTCATCCAAGTATATGAATAAAAGAAGACTAAAGATAATATCTTTATTATGCATAAAGTCACAAATATAAGAAAAGATACATGAGCCATACCTTTCCCAACTTGGACTTGGGACTAGAGGCTCTCCTCTCTATAGCCTAACTCCACTAAGGACTAAGGGAACTAGTGTATACAATAGAATGATGCTCAAGTGGTGTGTGTTAAAGTGAGGGGTGAGGGGTCCTATTTATAGCTTGGAAAAGGATCGGTTCCCGCCACCAAAAGTGCGCGAATCAGTCACCACTAACTTCTCCAAGCTGAGAGGAGCCAACACGTGGAAGTTTACCAAGTTTGGCACCAGAAGCACTTCGGTTGAACCACCACTTCGGCCGAACATAAAAGTACACCAATTCCACTGTGCTTTCTTGGGATGACTTCCAAGTGGGTCCCATTGACTATTATAGGGTGTACACCGTTGGATGGCCACGGATACTTCTACTTGTGGGCTATTTGATCCATGTGGTGCCACATGTCAACGCTTGATTGGCTGGGATGATATTTTATAGGATTCATCCCCTTGTTTCACTTCAATTCTGTATAAAATACCTGCATGCACTAATTTCTCCAAGTACAAGTGGAAATAGGTTAAATAGAAAGGTGATGTGTGCAAGAAATGATATTTCCTTCACATAATTGAGTTATATTGATGGGTGAAATTGGTATATAACAGCTGACAACAGTAGTACCGGAGCTTCCCCTGTCGGGGAGGCAGGTCCGGTGTCCCAGGACACATGGCAGTAACAGAGCCACCATAAGGAGCGAAGCAGTTCCGGTACTGCGGGACACATGGCAGCACCAAAGCCACCCTATGGGGGGAGGATGTAGGATCGAAGAGCACGTGAAAAGCTACCAGAGGGGGGTGAATGGTAGATTTAAAAATCTTACGCAGCGGAAACAATAAAACTCCAAACCCTTTCGGCAGAAAAACGATCTATTAAAGAAATCGTGTGTGAGACTAATATAAACGTGTTTCACTGTGACAAAAGTAATAGATATCAGAGAGAATCAAGTCACGAAGACAACACAAAAAGAATCACTCAAATCCGTCGAGAAAAACTCAAGTTATGATCGAAAGATCAACCAATCGTCAATCTGTCCTACCCGAGAAAAAAAAAACAGTTCTGGAACGCTGCAAAGAAACTCGTGTAGATCATAGACCACAAATCCAATGACAGTGAAATTTTGACATATGATATAAAATCAAGTTTTGAAGACAAGACAAAAAGAATCACGTCAATTGGATCTGTAAAACTCGAGTTATGATAAAACCACCGACAAAAGGTAGTGTTGTCCAGAAACTCGACGAGTAAAACTTGTCTGGAACAAGTCGGACGAACAAGGCACAAAAGTTCCTTCAAACTACGAATTTTATTCAATAGAACACAAGAGGAACAGCCCCAAAGTCGTGCACCACGAGCTCTGGGATCCCTTGCTTATATAACCAGCCCTTAGGCCAACCCAATATCAACTAGTACTCCAATCCTACTCGGATCACGAATCGTAACTTTCCATAACTGCGCAAGATTCTTCTATACGCAGATAGAAGCAATCTTAAGACTTCCAAACACCTTAGGAACGTATCCCACATTCCTAAACAACTCAAATTTGTGACACACACGAAATCCTATCATAACCAACTCAAATCTTTCCATATTTGAGTCAAACCCGACTCAGCCGCAGCCTGAGTCCATAACCTAGTCAGTTGGACCTTTCCGACCAATTCTTTACGTCCACATCTCTTCATCACGTCTCGGAACCATGTAACCACGTCCATGCACTCCTTGCACACGTGCAAACATCTTCCAATAACGTCCATGATACCTTCATATGCATTGCCCTTGATTCAATCATCCTGCGTGACCTCCTGACCAGCTCAACCACAGTTCCTCCCGAACTTGGTTGTTGGAACCTCATCTCCCCCCTGAGACTAGTCCAATGGATCCCATCACCAGCCATTACTTGAACTCAAGCAACACCTGCACATGAATAAACAACCAATCCATACGAGCCCAAGTCCTCGACTTGACTCAAGTTAGTTCGGAACATAACACCTTACGTGAGAACCTCACATAAGCATGTTGCAAAACCACAGTAACACGATATCATCCATATCAACCAAAACGCACCAAAAACTTAGTAAAAGAATACTAAGCAATCTTTTCAACAATGTAAAGAAAGTACGAAACATTGCAAATGAAAATCAGAAGCACTACGGTCAAGTTCCGGACCTTGCCACAGCAACCCGGACCTTGAGCCGGAGCTATCAAAAGCTAGTAGAACCTAGCGCTGGAGCTTACCAAAACTAGTACAATGAAGCACCTGCCGGAGCTTACCAAAACTAGTAGATCCTAGCACCGGAGCTTACCAAAAACTAGTCAAAACTAGTCAACCCAAAACCGGAGCTAGACAATGTACGTCGGAGTTTAGCAAAAGCATGTCGGAGCTATCAAATATATGCCGGAGCTAACAAAGACATGCTGGAGCTACATATAAAGCTCACCGGAGCTAACCAAAGCTAGTCGGACCTTACCAAGAAGTCGGACCTAGCTTCGAACATAGCCAGAGCTACCCAAAACAAGTCGGACCTACCGTTGGACCTTGCTGTAGCTCGGAGCTAGAGTCAGACCTTGATAAAAAGGTGTTTTGGTGATATTTAAAACTTTTATCATCAAAGCCAAGTGTATTCACTACAAGCCAATGTATTCAGCACACATAGGTCTTACAATCTCCCCCTTGATGAATGCATTGGCAACACCATTTAAAATCCGAACATTGGCTTATTCACATAAAAGTTTTGAATGCAATTTCTCCCCCTTTGTGAATCAAAAGTAAAGTGAGAAGAAAAATTATCCCATATTATCTTTCCCCCTTTATTATCTCTCCTTATGCACATATATGCACATATTCTCTTCCTCTTCATGCTTATCTCTCCCCATTTGACAATGTATTCAGCAAGTCATGAGCATATAAACAAATTATCTCTCCCTCTTTAGTTGTTATGAGCATTTTATAACATATACATATAAACAGAGCTCATCCAAGTCATACTATCAAGTACCTTACATTATCACATCAATGAAATACATAAAGTAGTGTATGCCATGCTAGAGATCAAATGTAATTTTCAATTTAAGCAAGTCATGATATCACAAACTTAACTATTTCAAAACCTGAAAGCATGACACTAGTTGCTGCATTTTATTATTTTTCAAAGCATAAATTTAGATCATATGATATTTGCATGAGATTATATGCGCATCTGCCTTATTCTAACCAACCAAGCCAAGCCTATGTCATTTGACAATCAGAAGCTTAAGGACATGGTTTTAGTCATACACAACTTCTTCCAAGTTCATATCTAAGTGCAATGATAAGCCATCTCAAAAGAAGAAGTGCGATGCATGCATATTCTCTTGATCTTTTCTCAATTTATATTTGTTCATAAAAACTCAACATGTGAGTTGATTACTTGATTAATTCTTTATGATTAAAAGCACTTGTGAACATGTAACAAGTTCAAAACAGCAAGAAAGTTCGACCATGACCAGTTTTAGTGTAAGTAATTATTCCAATTACTAGACATGGCAAAAACTACAAAATGTATAACACGAGTAATGTAGTAAGAACTTTCAGCATGTAAAAGGAATCACAGAGTCATATATGTATGAAATACTATGCTCATATTATTTTAATTTCAGATTCACACATAGACTTCCCAAGTTTCAAAACCCCCCCTCAATTTAAGCCATGAGGATGCATAACCCCTATTTCACTACGAATGTAACAAAAACGAGTGAAATCCAAAGGTTTTGTAAAAATGTCAGCCAATTGTTGTTCGGTATCTACATGGTGAAGCACAATGTTTCCTTTTTCAACGTTATCTTGGAGAAAGTGATACCTAATGTCAATGTTCTTAGTTCTAGAATGTTGCACGGGGTTTTTGGCAATGCAAATAGCACTAGTGTTATCACAAAACAGTGGAACACTATCTAGATCAACCCCATAGTCCTTAAGTGTTTGAACAATCCAAAGAGTTTGTGAGCAAGCACTAGCAGCAGCTACATATTTAGATTCGGTTGTGGATTGTGCAACTGAATTTTATTTTCTAGAGGACCAAACAACAAGAGAATTACCAAGAAAATGACAAGCACCGGGAGTACTTTTCCTATCAATCCTACAACCCCCAAAATCATCATCCGAAAAAGCTTTCAAAGTAACGGTTGAGGAAGAAGGAAGAAAAATGCCAAATTCTTGGGTTCCATGTAAGTACCTGAGAATCCTTTTGACCGCTTGACGATGTGAAACACGTGGGGAAGCTTGAAACCGTGCACAAAGACATACGCTGGATTGTATGTCCGGTCTTAATGCCGTGAGGTACAAAAGTGATCCGATCATGCTTCTATATTCTTTTTGATCCACGGGTTCACCATCTTCATCAAGTTCAAGTATTGTTGTTGTTCCCATTGGTGTCCGAAGAGGCTTGCTTTTGTGCATGTTGAAGCGCCTTAGGAGGTCTTTGGTATACTTTGTTTGATGCACAAAGGTACCCTCCTTGGTTTGCTTGATTTGCAGCCCCAAAAAGTAAGTGAGTTCACCGATCATACTCATTTCAAATTCGGAACTCATCATTGCTGAAAACTTGGACACAAGATCATGAGAAGCACAACCAAAGATAATATCATCCACATACACTTGAACGAATAATGAGTCATTGCCATGCTTAAGCACAAAAAGAGTTTTATCAACTTTGCCCATGGTAAACCCCTTTTCAAGTAAGAATGTTTTTAACCTATCATACCATGCTCTAGGGGCTTGTTTGAGACCATATAAGGCTTTGGACAGTTTGTAAACATGATTAAGAAAATCTGGATTTTCAAAACCCGGTGGTTGTTTGACATAAACCTCCTCATCTATGTAGCCATTAAGAAAAGCACTTTTAACATCCATTTGATATAGCTTAAAACCTTTAGATGCTGCAAAAGCTAACAAAATTCTTATGGCTTCTAATCTAGCGACAGGAGCAAAAGTTTCATCAAAATCTAGACCTTCAACTTGAGTGAAACCTTGAGCAACCAACCTAGCCTTATTCCTAACCACAACCCCATCCTCACTTTGTTTATTTTTAAATACCCATTTAGTTTCAATTAAAGTGTGACCTTGAGGTGGAGGTACAAGTTTCCAAACATTATTTCTTTCAATTTTTTCTAACTCTTCTTGCATGACAATAATCCAAGATTCATTAGTGAGTGCGTGTGATATATCTTTGGGTTCAAAAGAAGCAACAAAAGCAGAATGAGCATGAGAGTTTGGATCACAAAACCTGGACCGTGTGACTCGTTCGTGCAAGCTTCCAATCATGTGGGGGATGATCTTTGTAAAACCGTAGGGGGACAGATGTCTCACAAGCTTCTTCTTCATTAGGTTCATCATAGATTGATGAGCTTGTGACTTGTGGACGATCAGGACCAGCATAGGTGATAGCCGGAGCTTGTTCAATGTCCGGAGCTGAACACGTGTCAACATCGGAACTACCAGGCAGTATCACCGGCTCTTCTTCATCTTCGAAAATACCCTCCCCCTGAGGATACGGATCTGGTCCTACAACACCAGAGCTAGGACCTGGGCTAGCTTCATCAAAAGACACTTCACAAGTTTCCACAATTTTGTTAGTGTCAAATAAAAGCACACGGTAGCCTCTAGTATGAGATGGATAACCAAGAAACATGCCATCAATGGATCTAGGTTCAAATTTATCAAGGTTACCATGTTTCTTAACAAAGCATTTGCAACCAAAGACCCCAAAGTGTGTAACACTAGGCCTATGTCCAAACCGGAGCTCATATGGTGTTTTACCTAGCTTAGCATGCAAGAAAATACGATTTGAGACATAACAAGCGGTTGCTAACGCATCAGCCCAAAATTTCCTAGGAGTTTGATATTTATCAAGCATAGTCCTAGCCATCTCAACTAAGGTTCTGTTCTTTCTTTCTACAACACCATTTTGTTGAGGTACATATGGTGAAGAGAATTGATGATCTATTCTATTTTCAGCACAAAAGTGATCAAAAGATTGATTTTTAAATTCAGTTCCATTATCACTTCTAATTGCTTTTAATGATCCTGGGTGATCAATTGATAATCTAAGAAATAAAGTTCTAAAGTGACTAAAAACTTCATTCTTAGACGCCATAAAGTAAACCCAAGAGTATCTAGAATAATCATCAACGATAACAAGAACATAACATTTACCTCCGAAGGATTGAACACGTGAAGGTCCTATGGTGTCAAGATGCAAAAGTTGACATGGTTCAGTTGACAGATGAGAGGAGTATGTGAACCTGCAACCATCTTAGCATGTCTACAAGAAGAGCACACAATTTCTTTGTCCCCTTTAAGCTTAGGCAGCCCACGTATGCGATCAAGAGCACTAACACGCGCTAGGTGATCAAAGCCTACGTGACCAAGTCTATGATACAAAAAATATAAGTCCTTTGAATCATTAGCAACTAGACACCTATGCTTAGAGGAAGACATATCAAAATCAGTTTAAAAACTCTTCCAAACCGAGACATGTTAAAAATAAGCTCACTATTTGAACCTACAACTTTGCAGCAGTTTTTATTGAAAATAATTTCTAGATTTTCATCTAGCAATTGTGCAACAGAAAGCAAGTTGTATTTCAAATTTTTGACAAGTGCCACATCCTTCAAAGTGTAGTGATCATTTACTCTAACCGAACCCTTAACAATTATAGGAGTTGAAGAATTATCGGCAAAAGTAACATTCTCTACACGTGACACAAAAGAGAGGGAGGAGAACCAATCTTTGTTACCGGTCATGTGGCGTGAGCAACCTGAATCCACAATCCAAATGTTCTCCTTCCTCAAACGTGTAACCTACATAGAAGCACAATACGTCGATGACTCAATACTGGGGTTAGTCAAAAGGCATTTAGGAATCCAGTACTGAGTCACGCGACGTGCAGTAGGAAAAACACGCGAAAGCTGAGACAAAACAGCAGGTTTATGAGTCAAAGTTTGAGATTTTTTATTCTTAACTACTGACCTATAAGGTGTTACTTGTGTAGCACAAAAATCAGTAGCTCCGGAGGCAAAAACAGAAGGTCCAGAGGTAAACTTTGAATGTTTTTGACTCAAAACAGCAGGTTGTACATTCGATTCAATGTGTGTAGCAAATTTTGCATGAAAGTTATGAGATCTAGCAACCATTCTTTCCCTTTTCTGTTGTTTAGCTAGTCTATAACAAAAATCTATGACATGACCATCTCTACCACAAAAGGTACAATGAAATTTAACTTTGTGTTCATGTCTAGATGAGCAAGCAATATTTTTATTTGAAACCGAATGAGGCAACACTTCTGCAGATTTGAAAACCGCTCCTTTTAGTTTAGAAACTGTTTGAATCAAACCACTTCCTAATGACTTTACAATTTTAGGTGGATGTGCCTTAGCATGAGCATGAGAATCAAAACCTAAACCAATTTTATCATTGCATGACTTGGAAGAATTCAGCAGCAACTTTAGGTTCTTATTCCCATTACAAAACCGATCTAATGTCCTATGCATGTCATCAAGTTTATTGGACAGATCAAGGCGATTTTTACATGAAGTTTTTCCTTTTAGTTTGCAATTTGAACAAAATTTAACTTCATGAGAACGTAAAGCATTGTTCAATATAGAAATTTCATTCATAGCATCTTGTAGTTTCTTATCAAGATCATCACAAGTAGAACAATGCAAATCAATTGTAGAACAGCTAGCATCTTTCAAGTTTTTATCATTAAGTGCAGCAAGCTCTTTGTTCTTTTCAATTTCTAACTCAAGTTTATCAAGTGTGGAGGTGTGCGCACTTCTTAATGAGGACAATTGTTCATATATTAAATCACATGAGGAACATGCATCATCACTAGGAATCAAAGTTTTTAAACGGTTGATTTCAGATTCTAGTGATTCAATTTTAGCAGCACTATCCCTAAGATTTTTGTCCTTTTTCTTAACAATAATAGTGGCACGAGAAATAGCATCACACATTTCTTCGCAAGTAGGACATACCTCTTCATTGTCGTTGTTGTGTTCTGCCTCCTCCATACTTGATCTTGACTTGCCCGCCATGAAGCACAAGTTTGCCAAATCATCGTCATCTTCATCACTTCCAATGTCCACGTCGCTTGAACTGAATCTTGAAGCGCGGTGATGAAACTGTTGATCATCTTGCGTCCTATGGTACCTTTCTTCTTCTTGTTGAAATTTCCAGAGGAGGTCCGGACCTTGCTTTGTTTTTCTTCCCGGGTGGTCGGACCTGAAAGGTTAGGGCATTCTGTACGAAAGTGTCCTGTTTTACCACATTCAAAACAGCGTTGAGGTCCGGAGCTTCCTCTCCTTCTAGTTCTCACATTTTGCAATGCTTTTGAGAATCTAGTAGAGATGAGTGCCAACTCCTCTTCTGGAAATTCTTCGATCTGCTCCACGGTTAGTGAGGACAACAAAGCAAGAGTATTGTAAGATGATGATTGGCCGGATCTAGACATATCACGTTGTGAAACAAATGCAATAGACTTATTGGGGTTCTTACGTGAGATTATGTCAATTTCATGAGTTTTTAACTTGGAATATAGCACATCTAAAGTAAGTGAACTCATGACAGTAGATTCACGAATAGATGTGACTTTCATCTCCCAAATTGACATATCTAATGCACTTAGCAATTGCCTAGCATTTTTAGCATCTCAAAAATTAACATTGACACTACGCAAGTTGCTGAGAATCTTATTAAAGCGAGCAAAAAGGTCATCAATAGACTCACCGGGTTGCATCTCGAAGCGCATGTATTCTTTCTTGTACATGTCTTGCCTTACCTCTTTGATCGTGTTGGATCCTTCGTGGTAGTCACAAAGTGCTTTCCACACATCGTATGCAGATCGGAGGTGTGCAACACGGTTGAAGTTGCTTTGTGTTAATCCTTGTATGATCAAGTTCCGAGCCTTGTTGTTGTTGTCGACATCTCTCAGATTTGTAGCTGTAACTTGATCGTTTGATGGCACTTCGTAAGGCTTGTATACCTTCTCCCATATTGCAAAGCCTTGTGCCTGGATGAAAGCCTCCATGCGTGCCTTCCAAACCTGGAAATCAATACTAGCGAACACACAAGGTTTGGCAGAGTACTTCTCCATGATGATTAGTCAAAAACACGTGCAAATCACAAAGATTAGAGCACCGTGGCTCCGATACCAATTGTAGGATCGAAGAGCACGTGAAAATCTACCAGAGGGGGGGGTGAATGGTAGATTTAAAAATCTTACGCAGCGGAAACAATAAAACCCCAAACCCTTTCGGCAGAAAAACGATCTATTAAAGAAATCGTGTGTGAGACTAATATAAACGTGTTTCACCGTGACAAAAGTGATATATATCAGAGAGAATCAAGTCAAGAAGACAACACAAAAAGAATCACTCAAATCCGTCGAGAAAAACTCAAGTTATGATCGAAAGATCAACCAATGGTCAATTTGTCCTACCCGAAAAAAAAAACAGTTCTGGAACGCTGCAAAGAAACTCGTGTAGATCATAGACCACAAATCTAATAACAGTGAAATTTTGACATATTATAGACAATCAAGTTTTGAAGACAACCCAAAAAGAATCACGTCAATTGGATCTGTAAAACTCGAGTTATGATAAAACCACCGACAAAAGGTAGTGCTGTCCAAAAACTCGACGAGTAAAACTTGTCTGGAACAAGTCAGACGAACAAGGCACAAAAGTTCCTTCAAACTATGAATTTTATTCAATAGAACACAAAAGTAACAGCCCCAAAGTCGTGCACCACAAGCTCTGGGCTCCCTTGCTTATATAACCAGCCCTTAGGCCAACCCAATATCAACTAGGACTCCAATCCTACTCAGATCACGAATCGTAACTTTCCATAACTGCTCAAGATTCTTCTATACGCAGATAGAAGCAATATTAAGACTTCCAAACAACTTAGGAACGTATCCCACATTCCTAAACAACTCAAATTTGTGACCCACACGAAATCCTATCATAACCAACTCAAATCTTTCCATGTTTGAGTCAAACCCGACTCAGCCGCAGCCTGAGTCCATAACCTAGTCGGTTGGACCTTTCCGACCAATTCTTTACGTCCACATCTCTTCATCACGTCTCGGAACCATGTAGCCACGTCCATGCACTCCTTGAACACGTGCAAACATCTTCAAATGACGTCCATGATACCTTCATATGTATTGCCCTTGATTCAATCATCCTGCGTGACCTCCTGACCAGCTCAACCACAGTTCCTCCCGAACTTGGTTGTTGGAACCTCATCTCCTCCCTGAGACTAGTCCTATGGATCCCATCACCAGCCATGACTTGAACTCAAGCAACACCTGCACATGAATAAACAACCAATCCATACGAGCCCAAGTCCTCGACTTGACTCAAGTTAGTTCGGAACACAACACCTTACGTGAGAACCTCACATAAGCATGTTGCAAAACCACAGTAACACGATATCATCCATATAAACCAAAATGCACCAAAAACTTAGTAAAAGAATACTAAGCAATCTTTTCAACAATGTAAAGCAAGTACGAAACATTGCAAATGAAAAGCAGAAGCACTACAGTCAAGTTTCGGACCTTGCCAGAGCAACCCGGACCTTGAGCCGGAGCTATCAAAAGCTAGTAGAACCTAGCGCTGGAGCTTACCAAAACTAGTACAATGAAGCACCTGCCGGAGCTTACCAAAACTAGTAGATCCTAGCACCGGAGCTTACCAAAAACTAGTCAAAACTAGTCAACCCAAAACCGGAGCTAGACAATGTACATTGGAGTTTAGCAAAAGCATGCCGGAGCTATCAAATATATGCCGGAGCTAACAAAGACATGTCGAAGCTACATATAAAGCTCACCGGAGCTAACCAAAGCTAGTCAGACCTTACCAAGAAGTCGGACCTAGCTTCGAACATAGCCGGAGCTACCCAAAACAAGTCGGACCTACCGTCGGACCTTGCTGTAGCTCGGAGCTAGAGTAAGACCTTGATAAAAAGGCGTTTTGGTGATATTTAAAACTTTTATCATCAAAGCCAAGTGTATTCACTACAAGCCAATGTATTCAGCACACATAGGTCTTACAGAGGCAGGCCCGACACTACAGGACACGTGGCAGCACCGGAGCCACCCTAAGGAGGGAGGCAGGTCCGGCCCTGCGGGACACGTGGTAGCACCAGAGCCACCTTATGGAGGGAGGCAGGTCCGACACTGTGGGACATAGGGCAGCACTAGAGCCACCCTAAGGAGGGAGAAAGGTCCGGCACTGCGGGGCACATGTTGCCTCTGGAAGTCTACAATACTGGAAGGTGGAACTCAATATGTCTTCTTTTGGAAAAAAGGGATACCTGGTATGCAGGGTATCAACAATTCTCAATTCTCTTTTCCACCCTCCAACATAGCAGCCATTAGACCGCCCACACTGGTGTTGCTGGGAAGATTGCTGGATAGTGTAAATGTAGAGTAAATGATGTAAAAGTAGAAGGAGAATAGTGTATAGAGTAGTGTATAGAGTAACGAGTGCATATAGCCTTATAGATTGTCATTTTGCTTCGCCTACCTCTCGTTATGAAAGATGAAGATGCCAAGCGGGCAAGGTATCTATCGATCAACTCTTCGTCCCCACACCCCCTCCTCATAAGGTAAGCTTGCAGCTATCGCGGAACACAAGCTCGATTTCCTCCCGATGCTCCTCACGCTCCTCCTTTCGGCAGCATCCTCCCCTCACTGGCTCAACGCTCCTCCTCCCTGCGATGCTTCTTGGCAACCTCAGCGCACGAGCTGACCCTTCGTGAGCGTGCAACATCCTACTCCTAAAGGGCGCTTCTCCTCCTGGCGCTCCTCCTTCTGGCGGGCTCTCCTCCTTCTGACGCTCCTCCTTCTGGCGGTGCTTCTTGGCGGCCTCAACATGCGAGCTCGACCTACATGAGCGTGCAATGTCCTCCTCCCAGGGGCGGGGAGAAAGAAGAGAAAGACGGCAGGGAATGAAGGCGCCCGTTGTGAGGGATGCACTTCATGAATTCGTTCTCTATTGGAAAGGGAAGAAAATAAGATATGAAAAATTTACTGTAGCAATCTTCAAATGATGAAATGAGACTTCATTTACGTCTCTTGTCGTTGGAGACAATTAGGTCACCCTTTGTTAAACTGATTTGGCTTATTTCATAAACTATACTAAATATATTTGTGCAAAACAACTTATGTTCAAAAGGCGGAACAGACAACTTCGGTGTTTTGAACTATTTAAGTCATAAGTTTGGCTCATATGGGCAACCGGTACCAAGATCGAAACTCGAAATGAGTCACGAGGAGCGCTCAAAACGTCTCCAACAGACGACCAAAACCACGAACAGATTTTCGGTAACGAGTGCCCAGAGATCGAAACATCAGTCTTTCCATGCAGTGATTGATCCCTATACGAGCGCAGAGGGTGGGCCAACGGGGAATTTTTCAGCATGCAGCGAGTGGGCACACGTGTTTTTCTAACACGGCAGGAGCGATTCGGCGCGAAACGCTGTTGACCGCATTTTTTTGGCCCATGCAGCGATCGTTTTGCATCTGCAGTATTTGTCGTCCGTTGGTGACCAAAATTTTTTGGTGTCTCGTGGTCTGTTGACTACACAAACTGCAGTATCAGTCATCTTTTTTACGTTTGCCGTTGAAGTCGGTCTAAGGTAGTTTTCTAACTTTTCATGGTTTAGCTCCTTGTCTCCTCACACACCAATTAAATAAGCTATACTAGAACTATTTTGCCAAGCATTTTCTCATAAGGCTTTGTGACGAGGTTCAATACCCCGGCTACCAAGAGGCGTGAATCGCCGGCCGAGCTCTGACAATATACAGTGTGCGGTTGTATCCGACTACCGGCTCGGACGACACCAGACATCCAAAAATCGACCACCAAGGTCAGTGAAAAACATGACCGATCTTCATCCACCGAGGTCGACATCGAAGCTGCCTGAGCCTGAGCTCCGATGAGAGGTTGGCAGCAGCATCCGATACAGCGTGGATGGAGCAGACATCTTCACCGCTGATAGGATAGCTGCACTCGAGCGTTCTCCTGACGGAGGTTGCAAGCTCTACTCACACTTTCCATGCCCCGTCCCATCCGGCACAGTGGTGGGTGTGCGCTACAATACGACGCTGACAGACGACAAGAATGGATCGGATCCGACGACAACTTTTGTAATCCATCCTCGCCCCTAGGCGCACAGAAAGCTACACAGTAGAGATAAGAACCCCCTTTAACCCCGCCCCATTTATGAGAAGATTGGGGGTAGATAGGGCAATTAGACAAGGCAAGCACCAAGATACCTATAAGAGGGGTGTCAGAGGGACGAACTCAGATGACTCAGATACGCACACGTAACTTAGCACACAGACATCTATCATTCATGACCTCTATAACACTATTTACCTCTTTCAATCAACAAAGAGTAGGAGGTTGACACTCAATGTAGCTAGGCCACTTGCCAGAATCGATATAAACCTCATTGTCTACGTAGCTAGGCCACCTCGAGGACGAACACACAGTGAAATTGATACTCCTAGGTAGTACGGACACCGAAAGCTGGCGCACCAGGAAGGTGGACTGTTGTGTGTTCCACTTCACTTCTTCGATGGCTTCACCATGGTCAGCCTTCATGTCCGACACGATGGTTCACTTCGACGACTTTGAATACATTGCAACCTGTGTCGGTGATCTTGAAGCCGGCTCTATCTTCCCCCAACACCAGGCTATTCGTTTTGGGAGCCTGTACTTCTTTGCTAGTAGTACTAGTGAAAGTGCATCTAGACATTCCTTTGTGGGTTTTGGACGATTGATGACAAACAAATGAGATCCTAATGAACATGTTGAGATGACTACAGGTTAATTTAAATGAGATAATTTGGTGCACTCAAAAAATGAAAAATGAAGTGGTGTAGAAAAAGGAAAAAGCCCAACTGACGACCGAAGCGCAAAGTAGATTTAAATGTATAGGATGTGTGTGAGAGACACATCCCAAGAGCTCAAGTCTTTGCGTAGGGGTAATGGCTTAAATTCAACCTAAAAATTCACTAAGCATCGGACTAGTCCGTTCATGGACCGGGCTAGTTCGTTCAACTCTCTATGTCCAAATTCATAGTGCACCGAACTAGTCCGTTCCTGGACCAGACTAGTCCGATCAACTCTATGGAGTTTCACAACACAGTGCACCGAACTAGTTCGTTTATGGACGGGACTAGTCTGTTAAACTTTCTGTAAACTCATAAAAGTGTGCTCCAAACAAGTCTGTTCATGGATCGTACTAGTCCGAGAAACTTTCTGGAGTTTCAAAGCACTATGCACCGGACAACTCCATTTATGGACCGGACTAGTCTGAGAAAGTTTCTGATGTTTCAATAGACAGGGCATCAGACAAGTCCAGACCCCCACCAGACTAGTCCGATACACCTCACACAATCTAGGATTTCTAGTGTGCTGCACATTTCATGCCGACTTTTATACAACACATAGGACAGGTCCAGTCCCTAGTATGGACTAGTCCAGTCGTCAGGATCCCTAACGGTAAGAATTTCGGAAAAACTATAAATGGGAGATCCACGACCCCACAAACACAACACACGCATTCTACTGTTCACAACTCAAACCCTAGCGCCGCCACTTGTCCCAAGAGCACAAAAACGCTTCTCCCCACACATCTAAAGTCCTCAAAAGGTGAAAATCAATTGAGTATTCAGATTTGGGGTTGGGTGATCGTTGTCTACGCTTCGTTGAGCTCTTGGGGTTTGATCTCTTTACACTCATGCATCTACTTGTAATCTTTTTGAGTGTATTTGATCATCTTTTCGTTGTAATTCTTGTGTGAGCCCTCAATGTTTGAGGTTGCCATATAAACTTGGTGATTACCCGTGATAGTGGAATCAAGTCGGCTTTGTGTGGTGACTTGACGAGGGAAAGGTTTTGAAGAGACCCAACTTTGTGTGGGCTTCCTCAACGAGGAGTAGATCTCTTTGGTGTGATCGAACCTCGGTAAAAATCCATGTCTCATGTGCTTTTTGTTTTTGCATTATCATTACTTAGGGCATTAGAATTGATGAATCAAATAGTTTGTGATTCACATGAACATTAAGTAGTCTGATCTCTTGTTCAAGTTAAAAGGCTAGTAATTACATTCCGCTGCAATTTAATTTGAAATTCCTGCATAAACGTTTCACAATTTAGTTATAACTGAACAACCGGACTAGTCCGCATAACAAACCGGACAAGTCCGGTCTTCCTCGTATTTGATGATTTAATTAAGTGTGCAGGAAATTATCAAAGCCTATTCATCCACCCTCTATCCCACATTCAATTGGTATTAGAGTAGGTTCTCCATCATCGAGACTTACCACTCAGAGAGATCAATGGCCTCTGAGAAGAACAACGAGATCCTGAAGGTGCCCAACACCGAAGAAGAGCAATATACAAAAGCTTTCGAAGTACTCAGGGAAAATCAACATGACGATGAAGAAGTGCGTCACCTCAAGGCACTTCTAAGGAGAAACTCATAAGCCAAAAGGGAAAAGATAACGATAAGACGATGGGGAGTGGTCATCATGATTACTCCCGATATCCTTACAATTACAATCGTCTCAATTCAAATAATCATTATCTTTCTATTCCCATGGGAAAACCACCGCAATTCGACAGAAACGATTACATCATGTGGAAATACAATATGAAAATGCATCTAATCGCTTTAAATCCCAATCTTTGGCATATTGTGTGTACAGGTGTAGATATCCGGATACATACAAAGAACTCACTCTAGAACAAGAACTAGAAATTCACCGCAACGTACAAGCCGTTGCAGTGATCACTTCATCACTGAGTCAGGAAGAGTTCACCAAGATTGATGGACTAGAAAGTGCAAAAGAAATCTGGGATACACTTAAAACAACACATGAAGGAAATAGGTCAGTCTGAGAAGCTAAAATTGAGATGCTTGAAGGAGAATTGGGGATATTTGCCATTGAAGAAGGCGAATCACCTCAAGACATATACAACCGGATGAAGGTGCCTATCAACAAATCCGCGCCTATGGAAGCAAGAAGTGGACTGACCATGAGGTGATGAAAAGGATGATTAGAGCCTTCATGCCAAGAAATGTCACCTTATGCTTAATGATTCGAGAAAGCTCGGGTGAAAGTGCATCTAGGCACACCTTGTGGGTTTTGGTTGATTAATGACAAACCAATGAGATCCTAACAAAATTGTTGAGATGAGCGCAGGTTTTAAAGAAATTAGAAAGAAAACACAAAAAAGAAAGAGAATGAGGTTTTAAAGGGAAAAGAGCTAAGGAGTGTGTTGGAGAAAAAACATCCCAAGAGCTCAAGTGAACAAATAATTCAACTCACTGTACATTTCACAGGAAGAGCGGACTAGTCTGATATCTCTCTGACTAAAATCAGACTAGTCCCCCCTAGTGCGGACTAGTCCTCAACACTTCACATTTTCGCTACACCGAACAAGTCCGATATCCACCGGACTAGTCCGAAAACTCTCTGACTAAAATCGGACATGTCCCTCCAAGTGCAGACTTATCCTTAGTCCTACACAGTGTTCATCACACTGGACTAGTCAGATATCTACCAGACTAGTCTGAAAGTTTCTGACTAAGATCGGACTAGTCCGCACCTCAACAGACTAGTCCGATATCCATCAACACTTAGGTTTTCCACACAACGCACACCGGACTAGTCCGGTGTCCACCACGGACTAGTCCGAACTTCACAAACCCTAACGGTAACTTTTGGAAACCCTAGTATAAATAGAGTTGTACGACCATACATCAATATCTCTCAACTCCCTGCATCGTCACACCTCCCAAGAGCCCAAAAATAAATCTCTCCACTCATTCTAAACCAAAAAGGATCAAATCTTTGAGGATTAAGGATTGGACAAAAGAGAGAATTGTTCCACACGCTCTTGAGCTCTTGGGTTTGATCTCTCGCACACTCTATGTAAGACCTATGTGTGCTGAATACACTTGCTTTGACGATAAAAGTTTTGAATATCACCAAAACACCTTTTTATTAAGGTTCGACTAGTTTTGGTTAGCTCCGATGAGTTTTTGTCTTTAGCTCCGACATGTCTTTGATAGCTCCGGCGTGTTTTTGCTAAGTCTTTGGTGCGTTTTTTGGTTGACATGGATGATATCGTGTTACTGTGGTTTTGCAACATGCTTATGTGAGGTTCTCACGTAAGGTGTTGTGTTCGGAACTAACTTGAGTCAAGTCGAGGACTTGGGCTCGTATGAATTGGTTGTTTATTCATGTGCAGGTGTTGCTTGAGTTCAATACATGGCTGGTGATGGGATCCATTGGACTAGTCTCAGGGAGGAGATGAGGTTCCAACAACCAAATTCAGGAGGAATTGTGGTTGAGCTGATCAGGAGGTTGCACATCATGATTGAATCAAGAACAATGCATGTGAAGTTATTGTGGACATCATTGGAAGATGTTTGCACGTGTGCAAGGAGTGCATGGACGTGGTACATGGTTCCGACACGTGATGAAGAGATGTGGACGTAAAGAGTTGGTCGGAAAGGTCCAACCGACTAGGTTATGGACTCAGGCTGCGGCTGAGTCGGGTTTGACTTAAATATGGAAAGATTTGAGTTGGTTATGATAGGATTTCGTGTGGGTCACGAATTTGAGTTGTTTAGGAATGTGGGATACGTTCCTAAGGTGTTTGGAAGTCTTAATATTGCTTCTATCTGCGTATAGAAGAACCCTAAGCAGTTATGGAAAGTTACGATTCGTGAACAGAGTAGGATTAGGTTCCTGATCTAAGTTGAGTTGGCTTTTGAGCTGGTTATATAAGCAAGGGAGCCCAGAGCTCATGGTGCACGACTTTGGGGCTGTTCCTCTTGTTTTCTATTGAATAAAATTCGTAGTTTGAAGGAACTTTTGTGCCTTGTTCGTCCGACTTGTTCCAGACAAGTTTTACTCATCGAGTTTCTGGACAGCACTACCTTTTGTTGGTGGTTTTATCATAACTTGAGTTTTACAGATCCAATTGATGTGATTATTTTTGGGTTGTCTCGACAACTTGATTATATATCATCTGTAAAAATTTCACGGTCATTGGATTTGTGGTTTCTGATCTACACAAGTTTCTTTGCAGCATTTCAGAACTGTTTTTCTCGGGTAGGACAAATTGACCTTTGTTTGATCTTTCGATCATAACTTGAGTTTTTCTCAACGGATTTGAGTGATTATTGTTGTGTTGTCTTCGTGACTTGATTCTCTCTGATATCTATCACTTTTGTCATGGTGAAACACGTTTAGATTAGTCTCACACACGATTTCTTTAACAGATCGTTTTTCCGCCGAAGGGGTTGGGGTTTAATTGTTTCCGCTGCGTAATATTTTTAAATCTACCATTCACCCCCGCTCTGGTAGCTTTTCATGTGCTCTTCAATCCTACAATTGGTATCAGAGCCACGGTGCTCTAATCTTTGTGATTTGCACGTGTTTTTGACTAATCATCATGGAGAAGTACTCCGCCAAACCTTGTGTGTTTGCTAGTATTGATTTTCAGGTTTGGAAGGCACACATGGAGGCTTTCATCCAGGCACAGGGCTTTACAGGTCATCAATTAGTGAACAGTTTATCTCAGCACTCCAGGAACTTGGCTCAAGCGATGTAGACATTGGAAGTGATGAAGATGAAGATGATTTGGCAAACTTGTGCTTCATGGCGGGCAAGTCAAGATCAAGTATGGAGGAGGCAGAACACAACAGCGACATTGAAGCGGTTACACGTTTGAGAAAGGAGAACATTTGGATTGTGAATTCAGGTTGCTCACGCCACATGACCGGTAAGAAATATTGGTTCTCCTCCCTCTCTTTTGTGTCACGTGTAGAGAATGTTACTTTTGCCGATAATTCTTCAACTCCTATAATTGCTAAAGGTTTGGTTAGAGTAAATGATCACTACATTTTGAAAAATGTGGCACTTGTCAAAAATTTGAAATACAATTTGCTTTCTGTTTCACAATTGCTAGATGAAAATCTGGAAATTATTTTCAATAAAAACTGCTGCAAAGTTGTAAGTTCAAATAGTGATCTTATTTTTAACATGTCTCAGTTTGGAAGAGTTTTTAAAGCTGATTTTGATATGTCTTCCTCTAAGCATAGGTGTCTAGTTGCTAATGATTCAAAGGACCTATATTTTTGGCATCGTATACTTGGTCACGTAGGCTTTGATCACCTAACGCGTGTTAGTGCTCCTGATCGCATACGTGGGCTGCCTAAGCTTAAAGGGGACAAAGAAATTGTGTGCTCTTCTTGTAGACATGCTAAGATGGTTGCAGGTTCACATACTCCTCTCAAAATGATCATGACAACTGAACCATGTCAACTTTTGCATCTTGACACTGTAGGACCTTCACGTGTTCAATCCTTCGGAGGTAAATGGTATGTTCTTGTGATTGTTGATGATTATTCTAGGTACTCTTGGGTTTACTTTATGGCATCTAAGAATGAAGCTTTTAGTCACTTTAGGAATTTATTTCTTAGATTATAAATTAATCACCCAGGATCTTTAAAGGCAATTAGAAGTGATAATGGAACTGGATTTAAAAATCGATCTTTTGATCACTTTTGTGCTGAAAATAGAATAGATCATCAATTTTCTTCACCATATGTACCTCAACAAAACGGTGTTGTAGAAAGAAAGAACATAACCTTAGTTGAGATGGCTAGGACTATGCTTGATGAATATCAAACTCCTAGGAAATTTTGGGCTGATGCGTTAGCAACCGCTTGTTATGTCTCAAATCGTGTTTTCTTGCGTGCTAAGCTAGGTAAAACACCATATGAGCTTCGGTTTGGACATAGGCCTAGTGTTACACACTTTCGGGTCTTTGGTTGCAAATGCTTTGTTAATAAACATGGTAATCTTGATAAATTTGAACCTAGATCCATTGATGGCATGTTTCTTAGTTATCCATCTCATACTAGAGGCTACCGTGTGCTTTTATACACTAACAAAATTGTGGAGACTTGTGAAGTGTCTTTTGATGAAGCTAGCCCAGGTACTAGCTCAAACATTGCAGGTCCAGATCCATATCCGCAGGGGGGAGCATTTTCGTTGAAGATGAGGAAGAATTGGAGCTGCTGCCCGAAAATTCAGCAGCTAAAGACTTTGGTTCAGCTCCGGATGTTAATTCTCAACCAGCACCGACAACCATCAATGCTGATACAAATCATACTCAAGTCACAAGCTCATCGATTTGTGATGAACATGAAGAATAAGAAGCTTGTGAGACATCTATTCCCCTACGGTTTTACAAAGATCATCCCCCACAACAGATGATTGAAAGCTTGCACGAACGAGTCACACGGTCCAGGTTTTGCGATCCAAACTCTTATGCTCATTCTGCTTTTGTTGCTTCTTTTGAACCCAAAGATATATCACACGCACTCACTAATGAATCTTAGATTATTGCCATGCAAGAAGAGTTAGAAAATTTTGAAAGAAATAATGTTTGGAAACTTGTACCTCCACCTCAAGGTCACACTTTAATTGGAACTAAATGGGTATTTAAAAATAATCAAAGTGAGGATGGGGTTGTGGTTTGGAATAAGGCTAGGTTGGTTGCTCAAGGTTTCACTCAAGTTGAAGGTCTAGATTTTGATGAAACTTTTGCTCCTGTTGCTAGATTAGAAGCCATAAGAATTTTGTTAGCTTTTGCTGCATCTAATGGTTCTAAGCTATACCAAATGGATGTTAAAAGTGCTTTTCTTAATGGCTACATAGATGAGGAGGTTTATGTCAAACAACCACCAGGTTTTGAAAATCCAAATTTTCCTAATCATGTTTACAAACTGTCCAAAGCCTTTTACGGTCTCAAACAAGCCCCTAGAGCATGGTATGATAGGTTAAAAACATTCTTACTTGAAAAGGGTTTACCATGGGCAAGGTTGATAAAACTCTTTTTGTGCTTAAGCATGGCAATGACTCATTATTCATTCAAGTGTATGTGGATGATATTATCTTTGGTTGTGCTTCTCATGATCTTGTGTCCAAGTTTTCAGCAATGATGAGTTCCAAATTTGAAATGAGTATGATGGGTGAACTCACTTACTTTTTGGGGCTGCAAATCAAGCAAACAAAGGAGGGTACCTTTGTGCATCAAACGAAGTATACAAAAGATCTCCTAAGGAACTTCAACATGGACAAAAGCAAGCCTCTTCGGACACCAATGGGAACAGCAACAACACTTGGACTTGATGAAGATGGTGAACCCGTGGATCAAAAAGAATATAGAAGCATGATCGGATCACTTTTGTACCTCATGGCATCAAGACCAGACGTACAATTCAACGTATGTCTTTGTGCACCGTTTCAAGCCTCCCCACGTGCTTCACATCGTCAAGTCGTCAAAAGGATTCTCAAGTACTTACATGGAACTCAAGAATTTGGAATTTTTCTTCCTTCTTCCTCAACCGTTACTTTGAAAGCCTTTTCGGATGCTGATTTTGGGGGTTGTAGGATTGATAGGAAAATTACTTTCGGTGCTTGTCATTTTCTTGGTAATTCTCTTGTTGCTTGGTCCTCTAGAAAACAAAATTCAGTTGCACAATCCACAACCGAATCTGAATATGTAGCTGCTGCTAGTGCTTGCTCACAAATTCTTTGGATTGTTCAAACACTTAAGGACTATGGGGTTGATCTAGATAGTGTTCTACTGTTCCGTGATAACACTAGTGCCATTTGCATTGCTAAAAACCCCGTGCAACATTCTAGAACTAATTACATTGACATTGGGTATCACTTTCTCCGAGATAATGTTGAAGAAGGAAACATTGTGCTTCACCATGTAGATACCGAACAACAATTGGCTGACATTTTTACAAAACCTTTGGATTTCACTCGTTTTTGTTACATTCGTAGTGAAATAGGGGTTATGCATCCTCATGGCTTAAATTGAGGGGGAGTTTTTTGAAACTTGGAAAGTCTATGTGTGAATCTGAAATTAAAATAATATGAGCATAGTATTTCATACATATATGACTTTGTGATTCCTTTTACATGCTGAAAGTTCTTACTACATTACTCGTGTTATACATTTTGTAGTTTTTGCCATGTCTAGTAATTGGAATAATTACTTACACTAAAACTGGTCATGGTCGAACTTTCTTGCTGTTTTGAACTTGTTACATGTTCACAAGTGCTTTTAATCATTGAGAATTAATCAAGTAATCAACTCACATGTTGAGTTTTTATGAACAAATATAAATTGAGAAAAGATCAAGAGAATATGCATGCATCGCACTTCTTCTTTTGAGATAGCTTATCATTGCACTTAGATATGAACTTGGAAGAAGTTGTGTATGACTAAAACCATGTCCTTAAGCTTCTGATTGTCAAATGATATAGGCTTGGCTTGGTTGGTTAGAATAAGGCAGATGCGCATATAATCTCTTGCAAATATCATATGATCTAAATTTATGCTTTGAAAAATAATAAAATGGAGCAACTAGTGTCATGCTTTCAGGTTTTGAAATAGTTAAGTTTGTGAGATCATGACTTGCTTAAATTGAAAATTACATTTGATCTCTAGCATGGCTTACACTACTTTATGTATTTTATTGATGTGATAATGTAAGGTACTTGATAGTATGACTTGGATGAGCTTTGTTTATATGTATATGTTATAATATGCTCATAATAACTAAAGGGGGAGAGATAATTTATTTATATGCTCATGACTTGCTGAATACATTGTCAAAGGGGGAGAGATAAGCATAAAGAGAATATGTGCATGAGGAGAGATAATATGGGATAATTTTTGGATTTTCTTCTCATTTTACTTTTGATTTACAAAGGGGGATAAATTGCCTTCAAAACTTTTATGTGAATAAGCCAAAGCCAATGTTCGGATTTTAAATGGTGTTGCCAATGCATTCATCAAGGGGGAGATTGTAAGACCTATGTGTGCTGAATACATTGACTTGTAGTGAATACACTTGCTTTGACGATAAAAGTTTTGAATATCACCAAAACACCTTTTTATTAAGGTTCGACTAGTTTTGGTTAGCTCCGGTGAGTTTTTGTTTTTAGCTCCGACATATATTTGATAGCTCCGGCGTGTTTTTGCTAAGTCTTTGGTGCGTTTTTTGGTTGACATGGATGATATCGTGTTACTGTGGTTTTGCAACATGCTTATGTGAGGTTCTCACGTAAGGTGTTGTGTTCGGAACTAACTTGAGTCAAGTCGAGGACTTGGGCTCGTATGGATTGGTTGTTTATTCATGTGCAGGTGTTGCTTGAGTTCAAGACATGGCTGGTGATGGGATCCATTGGACTAGTCTCAGGGAGGAGATGAGGTTCCAACAACCAAATTCAGGAGGAATTGTGGTTGAGCTGATCAGGAGGTTGCGCAGCACGATTGAATCAAGAACAATGCATGTGAAGGTATCTTGAACGTCATTGGAAGATGTTTGAACGTGTGCAAGGAGTGCATGGATGTGGCTACATGGTTCCGAGACGTGATGAAGAGATGTGGACGTAAAGAGTTGGTCGGAAAGGTCCAACCGACTAGGTTATGGACTCAGGCTGCGGCTGAGTCGGGTTTGACTCAAATATGGAAAGATTTGAGTTGGTTATGATAGGATTTCGTGTGGGTCACGAATTTTAGTTGTTTTGGAATGTGGGATACGTTCCTAAGGTGTTTGGAAGTCTTAAGATTGCTTCTATCTGCGTATAGAAGAATCCTAAGCGGTTATGGAAAGTTACGATTCGTGAACAGAGTAGGATTAGGTTCCTGATCTGAGTTGAGTTGGATTTCGAGCTGGTTATATAAGCAAGGGAGCCCATAGCTCGTGGTGCACGACTTTGGGGCTGTTCCCCTTGTGTTCTATTGAATAAAATTCGTAGTTTGAAGGAACTTTTGTGCCTTGTTCGTCCGACTTGTTCCAGACAAGTTTTACTCGTCGAGTTTCTGGACAGCACTACCTTTCGTCGGTGGTTTTAGCATAACTCGAGTTTTACAGATCCAATTAACGTGATTATTTTTGGGTTGTCTTAACAACTTGATTATCTATCATCTGTCAAAATTTCACGGTCATTGGATTTGTGGTTTCTGATCTACACGAGTTTCTTTGCAGCGTTTCAGAACTATTTTTCTCAGGTAGGACATATTGACCTTTGTTTGATCTTTCGATCATAACTTGAGTTTTTCTTGACGGATTTGAGTGATTCTTGTTGTGTTGTCTTCGTGACTTCAATCTCTCTGATATCTATCACTTTTGTCACGGTGAAACACGTTTAGATTAGTCTCACACACGATTTTTTAACAGATCATTTTTCTGCCGAAGGGGTTGGGGTTTAATTGTTTCCGCTGCGTAAGATTTTTAAATCTACCATTCACCCCCCTCTGGTAGCTTTTAACGTGCTCTTTGATCCTACACTCTAATAGTTATATTGTATATCTTTTGAGTGTGTTTACTGGTGTTTACATCAGCAAAGAAGGAAGGGGTTGCTTTGAAGTCAACATGTAAACCCGTAGCAAAAGAAGCTCGGGAAGCTATTGAAGAAGATGACAGTGATGATGATAGCAGTGACATCAATGATGAAGACATGATCTTATTCATGAAAAAGTTCAAGAAGATGATGAGAAGAAGAAAGGGTAATAGCTCAAACGAAGGAAGACAAAAGGACAAACAAAGACCCAAGATGAGATAGGCATGCTACAATTGTGGAGAATATGACCATTTGATAGTAGATTGTCCACATGAAGAAAATAAGAGGAAGACTAAAGACAACAATCCTCAGCCAAAGAAAATGTTCAAGAAGAAGAAGCAATATGGCCGAGCGCATCTAGGGAAGGAGTGGGACTCTAATGATGAATCCTCATCCGAAGAAGAAGAGAAGATGACCACCATAGCCATCAAGAAGCCTACCAGGAAATCCACTCTCTTCCTAACCATGGGCGCAAGGAAGGACACCGATCACACGTGTCTAATGGCCAAGGAAGGAAAAAGAAAGGTCAAAACTAAACCTCCCTCCTTTCTTTATTCTGATAGTGATATTGATAATTATAGTGATGAAGAAAACATGTTTAGTTGTTTAGATAGAAAAACAGCTGCAAAAATGAAATTTTTAATGTATAAGATTGTTGATAAGGAGGAGCTAGTCAATAGCCAAGAAGATATGATCATTCTCCAAAAGGTTAAATATATTAAGATTCAAAAGCTCCTTGAACTTGAAAAGGATCGAAGTGAATGACTAGAACTTGATATAGCTTCAAGCAAGGAAGCTTGCTTGAAGTTAAAAGACTCAAATGTGTCCATCAAGGAAGAACTTGCTAACTTAACCAAAGTTAACAAGATCCTTGAAACACAGGTTGAGTCACTCAAGCAAAGCGGGTCCTCATCCTTTTCAAGCACACCTTCTCAACACATCAAGTCAAAAACTGTTTTTACTTGCACTGCTAAAAATGATATCAACTTGGAAGAAAATTCTATATTGACAAAAGAAAAGCATCCCTCCTAAAGTGGCATATTTGACAAGGATAAAGTCAAGTATGCACGTAGTGCATACTTGGTCACAAGACCTCCAAATGTTAAATATGGCATTGGGTATTCTTATGGTGAAAAGCAAAATGCTAGAAGCCACAAGAATAACAAGTATCGCATTGCTTTTATCAAAGGAACTTCTTCTCAAGTTGTAAAACATAGTAACTTTGATAAAATGAACATTGTAAACTTATATGAACAACAAGTTTTATTTAGAACCTTTGATGCTTCATATGTACTTACGAAAAATGCTTATGGAAAAGTTTATGCAAAATATGTTGGGCCACGCCATGAGAACACCAAGCCTCATGTGTGGGTGCCCAAATCACTTGTGACTAACCTCAAAGGACCCAAGCAAGCTTGGGTACCTAAGATAAAGACATAATCTATTTTTGCAGGCCTATTCATCCGGTGGAGCAAAATGGGTGCTAGATAGTGGATGCACCAATCACATGACCGGAGAAAGAAGAATGTTCGTGGAATATGAAGAAAATGAAGATCCAAGTGAAGGCATTTACTTTGGTGATAATAGTCAAGGAAGGGTGCTTGGTACCGGTAAAATTACAATTTCATCACAACATACTCTTTCTTGTGTTTTACATGTTGACTCCTTGGATGATAACCTTTTGTCCATATCTCAATTATGTGACAAGGGATATAATTGTTTATTCACTAATGAGGGTGTGACCGTCACTAGAATGAGTGATAACTCGGTTGCATTCATGGGTGTGTTAAAGGGAAAACTTTATCTAGTTGACTTCAACAAAGATAAAGCCGAACTTGACACATACTTGATTGCAAAGACCAACATGGGTTGGCTGTGGCATAGACAACTAGCACATGTTGGTATGAGGAATCTTCAAAAACTCCTTAAAGGCAACCACATCCAAGGTTTAAAGGATGTTGTTTTTGAGAAAGATAGGCCTTGTAGAGCGTGCCAAGTCGGGAAATAAGTAGGAGCACCACATCCCGCGAAGAATGTCATGACTACAACAAGACCGTTTGAGCTCCTCCACATGGATCTATTCGGTCCAATTGCTTACATAAGCATCGGTGGTAATAAGTATGGTTAGTCATTGTTGATGATTTTTCACACTTCACGTGGGTTTTCTTCTTGCATGATAAGACAGAAACTCAAGGAACCCTCAAGAAGTTCATCAAGTGTGCCCAAAACAAATTCTCACTGAAGATCAAGAACATACAAAGTGATAATGGAACAGAGTTCAAGAATACTCAAGTCGAGGAGTATCTAGATGAAGAAGGAATAAAGCACGAGTTTTCAGCACCATACTCTCCCCAACAAAGTGGAGTAGCCGAAAGGAAGAATCGAACACTCATTGAGATGGCAAGACAATGCTCGATGAATACAAGACTTCAGATAGGTTTTGGGCTCAAGCGGTTAATACCGCTTGTCACGCCATAAACCGACTCTATCTTCATCGTCTACTCAAGAAAACCTCATATGAACTACTCACGGGTAACAAATTGAATATTTCATATTTTTGAGTTTTTGTTTCAAAATGTTACATTTTAAACAAGAAGCCCAGGGCTTCTAAGTACGATGAAGGTTTCTTACTTGGCTATGATTCGAACTCCTACGTCTATCGTGTCTTCAACAAGGCCTCCAAACTTGTTGAAGTGGCATGTGACGTAGTGTTCGTTGAAACTAACGGCTCTCAAGAAGAGCAAGTTGGTCAATGTGTGCTAGCTCAAGAAAAAGCTCCATGTCAAGCAATGAGAAGAATGGCGTTGGGCGATGTTCAACCACATGTGCCACCTCCAAATGTGAATGAAGAAGATGAACCACAAGTGGAGGAAAATGATCAAGGGGGAGATTCCACAAGATCAACCTCAAGAAGATCAAGGTGATCAAAAAATCAATGAGGGCAAGTATCTAGGGGGGGAAGAAGATGATAATCATGAAGATTCAAGACCACAAGTGCCACATCCAAGAGTACACCAAAGCATCCAAAGAGATCACCCCGTCGACAACATAATCGATGACATCCAAAAGGGAGTAATAACTCGATCTTGCATAGCTAATTTTTATGAACACTATTCTTTTGTATCCTCTTTGGAACCATACAAGATTGAAGATGCATTGAAATATCCGGATTGGATGATGGCGATGCAAGAAGAATTGAACAACTTCAAAAGGAACAAAGTGTGGGGCTTGCTGAAAGACCCAAGTTCGACGTCGTCGGCACTAAATGGGTCTTCCGCAACAAGCAAGACGAACATGGAGTGGTAACAAGGAACAAGGCACGACTTGTGGCCAAAGGGTATTCACAAGTTGAAGGTTTGGATTTCGACGAGACTTTTGCTCCTGTAGCTAGGCTTGAATCAATTCGTATACTACTTGCATATGCTACTCAACATGATTTCAAGCTTTATCAAATGGTTGTGAAAAGCTCCTTCCTCAATGGATCGATCAAGGTGGAGGTGTACATGGAGCAACCACCCGGTTTTGAAGATCAAGAGTACCCTGACCATGTGTACAAACTGTGTAAGGCTCTCTATGGCCTCAAACAAGCTCCTAGAGCTTGGTATGAGTGCCTTAGAGTTTTTTTTGGTTGAGAATGGCTTCAAAATTTGTAAAGCCGATTACACTTTGTTTACCAAACACATTGATGATGATCTCTTCGTTTGCCAAATCTATGTTGATGATATCATATTTGGTTCAACTAACAAATCTTTTTGTCAATAATTTAGTAAGATTATGACATATATATTCAAGATGTATATGATGGGAGAGTTGAGATACATTTTTGGATTCAAAGTGAAGAAAAAAAAGGAAGGGACATTCATAAGCCAAACATAGTACACTCAAAACATTCTCAAGAAGTTTGGAATGGACAAAGCGAAGCCCATAAAGACTCCCACAGTGACAAATGGACACTTGGATCTCAATGAAGACGAACCAAACGTGAATCAAAAGGTATATCGTTCCATGATTGGCTCTTTACTATATTTATGTGCATCTAGGCTAGATATTATGTTGAGTGTATGTTTGTGTGCAAGGTTTCAAGCCAATCCTAAGGAATGTCATTTGACAGCTGTTAAAAGGATCTTGAGATATTTAGTTCATACACCCAACCTAGGCCTTTGTTATCCCAAAGGTTAAAAATTCAATCTCATTGGGTACTCTGATGCAGATTATGCCGAATGCAAGGTATATAGAAAAAGTACCCCCGATACTTGCCAATTCCTAAGTAGATCCCTAGTTTCATGGTCCTCCAAGAAACAAAATTCCATTGCCTTATCCACGGCCGAAGCGATGTATGTTGCAGCCGCGACTTGTTGTGCACAACTCCTTTGGATGCGACAAATTCTAAGGGATTACGGTTGCAATATGAGTCGTATTCCACTCCTTTGTGATAATGAGATTGCTATTAAAATTGCCCATAACCCTTTTGAGCACTCTAGAACCAAACACATAGATATCCGACATCACTTTTTGAGAGATCATTCAATGAAAGAAGACATAACCATTTCCCATGTCAACAATGAAAAATAACTAGCCGATATCTTTACCAGGCCACTTGATGAAAAACGCTTTTGTGAGCTCCGAAATGAACTAAATATCCTTGATGCTCGGAACGTGGCTTGAAAACTTGCACACTTGTATGCCATCTTCAAAATCATGTTGATTGTGTTGAAAAATCATCTCGCTCTATTTTCTCCGAAAAACTATGTTAATTACTTGATCTTGGTGAATTATTGTCATAGCTTGATTGTTGTATGTTTACTTATCATATTCATCAAGATTGTTTGTGTGTTTTCGCCCCCTATTTTCTTATCAAGCACCTTCAAATATATACAAATGTCTTTGTTAATTTTTATCTTGGTGACCACGGACTAGTCCGTGGTTACCCCGGACTAGTCCGCACATTGAAGACTAGTCTGCAAAGTGTCCGCTAGTCCAGACTAGTCCGGTACAACCACGGACTAGTCCGATATTTCGACTCCATAACCCCAGGGCCGGCACATACCTAATCTTCTTCTATCTCACAACTTCTCTCACATTCTCTCTCCTCACTCAAGTGCCCCCAAGGCAATTTTGCTAGTTCTCCATCAAATCCACTCAAGTATCCATGGGAATCATTCTCCACTGCAAGGGGATCAAAGACCCCGGACTAGTCTGCATCAAGAACTCCTTCAACGCCACGAATCGAAGGATTTGGTAAACTTCTCTCCAAATCCTAGAACCTTAGATTTTTCTTGTTCTTGCTCCAATAGATTTATACTTCATTACAATACGTGCTCTATTGATGAATTCCATTTACCCTGGATCACTTTTGCATTGAGTAGCCTAAAGTTTCATTGAGTTAGGTTTTGAACAGCCACACAAGAGACTAGTCCGTTCTTTGGGCAGACAAGTCCGGTTCTCCGGACTAGTCCGTCCCTGAACAACGGACAAGTCCGGTATGCCCTGATCAAAACTGTAGCTTATATTGATTCAATGAAATTCCTTGTCATCCTTGCTTATCCATATCCTTTATATCTTCCTTGTCAGAATCATGTCAAACTCAAACGAGGATATCTCCGACTTCGAGGCCGAATTGAATCAAGAGACATTGCCTCATGCCTCGGCGGGCCAAACCAAGAAAAGAAAAGATCGTGCCGCTGATTCCTCACCCACTCCACCTAGGATGCGGCGAAAGGTTTCGGCTAAGAAACCAGCTTCCAGAGGGAAAGATGTGATTGGTCCTAGCTCGGCAGCTCCACACCAAACCAAGGGCAAAGGAAAGGGGCTTGCCTCTGGCCGATTGGTCCCTTGGAGATGACAGCTCCAAGACAAGGGAATAGGAACCCCTCAGAAGAGAAGTTCAATGTCAAGGGAAGTGATGCAACATGGAATATAAGGAAGATTAGTGCCTATAGCAGTGGGAAAAAGGCAGCTGACCCGAGATTTTGGAGTCATTTCCACTCGGTCTACTACAACTCTGTGTACCTCCAAATGAAGACTCTAGTGGTCCGAAGCCAATGGATTGACTGGAGCCATTTTGAAAGAAAGAGTTGTGGTGCTTTTGATGAGGTGGTAGAGCCTGCAGAGAGGCATGGTCTAAAGGACTTGTTTTCCTTGAGATACAACTAGAATGATGAAGTGATAGCCCAATTTTACTCTACATGCTATTTTTCCAATGATGAAGAAGACAGGGTGACTTGGATGACACATGGATCCAAGTACACAGTTACTTATGATGAATTTGCCAGGCTGCTGCACCTGAGGACACCGACAACAATGAGATTGTGATTCACAATCTTGGTGTTTTGGAGAAGGACAAGATGGATTTTCTTTATGATACTCGCCTCAAATACAATCCTCCCTCAACCAAGAAAATGAAGCCTTTCTTCATTGTTCTCAATAGAGTACTCCGGAAGACAATTACTCCAAAAGATGGAGATGTTGGGAGTGTCCAAGGTTACTTGAGAACATTGATGAAAATGATTAGCAGGAGGAGGAAGTTTGATATCTTCGATTACATCTGGAATGACATGGTGAACATCTCCTGCAAACCAAACCGCTCCTGTGTCTATGCACCATACTTGATGTTCATGATTGAAAAAGTCACCAGCATTGAATTTGTGAAGGATGTTGAGCATACAACTTTGATGCCTCAGAAGCTGCCTTAAGCTGTTCTTCCAACTGCTCCATCCCCTGTATCAAGTGAAGAGGCTCCTAGGAGATCCCAAGTTGAGGCAAGACCTCCATCTAGCTCAAGGGCTCCTCCTTCTCACAAAGGGTCCCCTAGTGGGATTATGAAGTATTTGGCAGCTATCTTTGGCTCTTGCCGCAAAACTGAGGTGAAGGTTCATAAGATGAAAAAGGCAAGAAAAGAGCAAATGAGATACATGAAGGACAATGTCAAAGCCATATGTCAAAAACTGGCGATTGAGCCTATTGGGTCTCCAGTTATCTCAGAGGATTCCGCTTCTGACTTCTCAGAGCTTCCACCTCTCTCTCATTCTGAGCTTGCCTACTTTGGCCTTCGGGGCACGACGAGTGGTTCTTCTCATCCTACTCCTCAGCCCGATGAAGAAGATGAAGAAAGGACCAACAGCGCGGATGAATGCAGCGACGACGAGTAGATCCCTCCTCTTCCTTTTTGGTGCTTTGATGCCAAAAGGGGAGAGATTGAGGGGGAGTCTTAGGTCGTAGCTCTAGTTTGAGAGAGAGTGTTCTCTTTTGTATTTTTGTTGCTACTCTGTCATGCTTTTGGGCTTTTAAAACTTTAATTATGCTCTCTCATGCTTTTTGACATGTGTTGTGAAATGATGACTATGTTATGCTTATGATCAATGGTTTGTGTTTAAAACTGCTATGTATGCTTGATATTCTTGATGTTACTATGATTATGCCTCTTATGATATCCACATCAATATTATTGCTCACACACACATAGTTTTGCACCCCACCATCAAGAGTGCGCATATGAATGTTAATTCAACTTTTGCTATTGTTCTCAAAATTGATATGTGCACACTTTATGAAAATCTGAATTTTCATCATATTTGTGTAATCTCAATTGGTTGTCATCAGTCACCAGAAAGGGGGAGATTGAAAGTGCATCTAGGCATCCCTTTTGGGTTTTGGTTGATTAATGACAAACCAATGAGATCCTAACAAAATTGTTGAGATGAGTGCAAGTTTTAAAGAAATGAGAAAGAAAGCACAAAAAAGGAAAGAGAATGAGAATTTAAAGGGAAAAGATCTCAGGAGCTAAAAATATTAGATTATTTTGTATAGAGTGTGTTGGAGAAAAACACCCCAAGAGCTCAAGTGTACAAATAATTCAACTCACTGCACATTTCACAGGAGGAGCGGACTAGTCCGATATCTCACTGACTAAAATTGGACTAGTCCCACCTAGTGCAGGCTAGTCCCCAACACTTAACATTTTCACTACATCGGACAAGTCCGATATCCACCGGACTAGTCTGAAAACTCTCTGACTAAAATCGGACAAGTCCCTCCAGGTGCAGACTTATCCTTAGACCTACACGGTGTTCATCACATCGGACTAGTCCAATATCTACCGGACTAGTCCAAAAAGTTTCTAACTAAGATCGGACTAGTCCGCACCTCAACAGACTAGTCCGCTATCCATCAACACTTAGGGTTTTCCACACACACCGCACACCGGACTAGTCCGGTGTCCTCCACGGACTAGTCCGGACATCGCAAACGTAACATTAACTTTTGAAAACCCTAGTATAAATAGAGGTGTACGGCCATACATCAATATCTCTCGACTCCCTGCACCGTCACACCTCCCAAGAGCCCAAAAATACATCTCTCCACTCATTCTAAACCAAAGAGGATCAAATATTTGAGTATTAGGGATTGGACAAAGGAGAGAATTGTTCCACACGATCTTGAGCTCTTGGGTTTGATCTCTCGCACACTCTAATTGTTCTATTGTATATATTTTGAGTGTGTTTGGTGATGTTCGTCACTGTAATTCTTGGGGAGCCCTCAACTTGTGAGAAGGCCCCTTGAACAAGTTGTTTGCCCCTTCGTGGTTAGTGGAAGAGAATCGGCCTCCGTAGCGATTCAATGAGGGTAGGGTTGGTGAAGACCTGGTCCTCCGTGGACTCCTCAATGGGGATGTAGATTTCCTCCGTGGAATTGAACCTCGGGATAAAATCTTGTCTCGCGCATTTTTGTTTTATAATTCATCATTGTCAGTACCCTGGGAACCGTACACCCCTTGAGATTACAAAGATCTCTAGGGAAAGTCATCTACTTGATTTGAAGACCTTCGGAGGCCCACATGTCAGACATAACCGGACCCGCTTCTCCAACATGGTTAGCCCTAGGGTCGCCACGTGTACTATCAAACCGGAGCTACCGCCAACAAGGGGGAAGCTCCGGGCTATGTACCGAAAAGGCACCCCCGGACATAACCCCAGACCGAGGGAAGCTCCGGAACTGACACGTGTAAGGTAGCCCCGGAGCTATCTGTTTCCCACAGTATGCTCCGGAGCTGCCACGTGTCCAACCGTCGGATCTTCAGCCTCTAACCTACGGAAGACTCCACAACGGCTCCGGATCTACAAAGGGGAATCAAGGACTTCAAGACCCGATCAAGTGTCATTAATACTATATTAATGACACACGGTCGGACGACCTTAATTACCAGTAACGGTGCTGTCAAAGCCCATAACCTGGTCATTAAGGGCAATTAAACGTGTTGAATGTGTATCAATGTCAGTAACTGCCGGGGCCACATGTCGGGCCAGGCTAACTTGTAACGGCCTGCCCTTGTACTATAAAAGGACAGGCCGACAATACATAGGACACGCTTCATACACTCTTTGGACACACGCAGAACACATAGACGCGACACGCTCACTCTGAGCTCATACAGCAAATACAACACCAACACATCCCGTGGAGTAGGGTATTACGCTCAGGCGGCCCGAACCACGTAAATCTTCGTGTCTACTGTGTCATCTACAATTCACCTCTTGAATCTCCACGCGCCCACACCGAACCTCAAACTCCTCTAATACTTTAGTAGTGTCAGGAGATCTGCCGGATCAAAACCACCGACAGTTGGCGCGCCAGGTAGGGGGCGCCCGAGATTTCAAGAATAGTGAACTCAGCTGCTGGATCATCCAACAGTCATCCTGCTGTTCAAGCTGTTGGGGGCAATCCCTCCAATATGCAGCCACCAGCAGGAGCCTCAGCGCCAGCAGGAGTCACACTACCACCACCGCTGCCCCCACCAGCAAATCAAGCTGGACAACGCGATGGTGCACCGGTGTCAATCACTGCGTCGGCAAATCATGACAACCCGGAACACGCACTTCATGCAGCACGTGCTCTTCTTCAACGCCCACCACCTCTGGATGCATCCCGGGATGCACTGGAGCAGTGGAGGGCCGATGTGGAACATTTGGTTGCAGCAGCAGCCCACTGCATCAGCAACCAGGGTCCTCCTCCTTCAGGACAGGCCCCATCGCAGCGGCGGACCTTGTCTGGCAGACTTGGTCCACACGTTTCCAACAACAGGAGACGTGCTGCATCACAGCAGGTGATGTCATTGCCCTCCGGGGCACGACGCACTCACACGGTATCAAGGCTTTCAACTCATGACCTCCGGGCGGAGCTTGATCACCGATACCGCCAACAAGACGGTCGAGTCCATATTGAGCGTGCTCGTGAAAGACGAGAAGCTCAAGACCTTCCTGCTCCTGAAGGAGTAGGAGGAGGCTGTTCAGCCCTGGCCATGCATCTGCGTATGGTCAGGTGGCCACAGAAGTTCCGGCCTCACCTGCCGGAGAAGTTCGACGGGACCGTCAATACCTGTCAAATTTCTTCAGATTTACTCCAGTGTTATCTTGGCAGCTGGAGGAAATGAGGTTGTAATGGCCAATTATTTCCCAGTGGCTTTAACTGGGACCACCAGGTCCTTGTTTATGAGCCTTCCACCCAACTCCATCAACAGTTGGGAGGAGCTGTGCCGACAGTTCACCGCCAATTTCGGGAGTTCATACACCCGACCAGGCACTAAACTGGACCTTTTTGCAGTCATGCAAAAAGGGGGAGAATCCCTGCGATCATTCATCCAGAGGTTCTCTCAGGTACGAAACACTATCCCTTCAATCTCTAGCGCCTCTGTCATTGTGGCATTCAGACATGGTGTACGGGATAAGAAGATGTTGGAGAAACTGGTGATCAAGGAGATCACCAGTGTCACGGAACTCTTCAGTTTGGCCGACAAATGTGCCAGAGCTGCGAAAGGCCGTGAAATGCACTCCAAACCAACTCTGGAGGATCACAAGAAATCCTCCAAAGAGAAGCCGCTACCTCCGGGAGTGGCAAGAAGAAGAAAAAGACCAACGGCAAGAAGAAGTCGTCGGCCGGTGCATCCAATGCTGCAGCTGCTGCAGCTCCGGGTGGCCGGGGGCCACGCCCCGAGAAGCGACCTCGACCGTCTTCTGAAGCCGGTGGCAAACCCAAGGTGTGGTGTCCAATTCACAAAACGGACAGCCACAGTTTGGAAGACTATCGGGAGGTCCAAAACCTTGCCGAGCGCTACAACAAGCGCCGGGAAGAAGCTCCTTTCCGACAGAGGGAAGGAAAACAAAAAGTTGACGAAGCTCCGGCTGAAGAGGAGTTAGGTTTTCAGGATCCCAAAAAGGTCCTGAAGCCCGTCTACACCTCCGTCGACGACGATTCCGACGTCTCTGACAACGAGCGTCGGAAGACCATGAACACCATTTTTGGTGGGTCATGGGACATCACCTCCCGCCGCGTCATCAAGACTATGCGTCGAGACATGGCTGCTGTAGCTCTTACAGCCAGGGCGGAGCCTCATCGGAAGTGGATGGACACAACCATCACTTTTGATGCTTCGGACTGCCCTCGAAGCATGGTTGGAGCAGGTCAGCTACCTTTGATGGTATCTCCTACCATCAATAACATCCAGCTCCACCATGTCATGGTAGACAGAGGTTCGGGGCTCAACCTCATAAGCTTCGAAGCTTTTACCAAGCTTCAGCTCTGACCTTCGGATCTCCACCCCTCCCGACCTTTCTCCGGAGTAGGTCCGGGAGCCATCACCCCATTCGGAGCTATTACCCTCCCCGTTACCTTCGGGACCCGGGAGAAGTATCGCACCGAGAAGTTGGTCTTTGACGTTGCTCAGATCAACTTACCCTTCAATGCCATCTTGAATAGGCCTGCCTTGTACAAATTCATGGCAGCTGCTCATTATGGCTACCTGATGTTAAAGATGCCAACACCAGTAGGCGTTCTCCGGATCTGCGGAGATCGTACTGCCGGAGTAACTGCTCTGGAAGAACTCCATGCGCTTACTACGACGCAAGAGGAGGACTCCAGACAGGAACAAGCTCCAAAACCCCCGAGCATTCGTCAGCGAGGCTCGACTTCTGCACCTCGTGTGCAGCCAAGCGGCGACACCGACATTCCCGTCAAAGTCGTCCAAATTGGTTCTGATGCCGCTCAGACCACCCGTATATCGGGGGGATTGAACGACAAATAGGAACTCCTGCTCATCGCTTTCCTCTGGGCTAATGTCGACGTGTTTGCCTGGCAACCGTCACAAATGCCTGGGATCCCCAGGGAAGTGATTGAGCACAATCTGAAGATCTACCCCGACGCCCGGCCTATGCATCAGAAGCCTCAGAAGCAATCTGTAGAGCGACAGAACTTCATTCGACAAGAAGTGAAGAAATTGCTCGAAGCTGGATTCATCCGAGAAGTCTTCCATCCAAAATGGCTGGCAAACCCAGTCGTTGTGCCCAAGGCCGGCGGGAAGCTTCGGATGTGTATCGACTACACAACACTAAATAAGGCATGTCCAAAAGATCCATTCCCACTACCTAGAATAGATCAGATAGTGGATTCCACCTCCGGGTGTGAATTACTGTGTTTCCTAGATGCATATTCTGGGTATCATCAAATCAGAATGTCTAGGAAAGATGAAGAGCATACCTCTTTCATCACAGTAGATGGATTGTACTGTTATATAGCCATGCCATTTGGTCTCAAGAATGCAGCTTCAACCTTTGTACGAGCTATGTACAAAACCTTTGAAGAACTCATTAGAGACATAGTGGAAGTGTACGTCGATGACATCGTGGTCAAGGTCAAGAATAAGGAGTCACTCCTTGACACCTTGCAGGCTGTCTTCGATAAGCTGCGGGTCACCCGCACAAAGCTAAACCCAGACAACTGTGTCCTTGGGGTTAGCTCCGGAAAACTTCTTGGTTTCCTGGTAAGTCATCAGTGCATAGAAGCTAATCCAGCGAAGATCAAAGCCATTGAAGACATGCGGCCACCAGCCCGCATCAAAGATGTCCAAAAACTAACTGGATGTCTAGCGGCCCTCAGCCGGTTCATTTCAAGACTGGCGGAATGGACACTCCCCTTCTTCAAGTTATTGAGGAAGTCCAGAACATTCCAATGGTCTTAGAAGCAGAAAAGGCATTCCAGGAGCTAAAACAGTTCCTCACCACCCTACCAATTCTGGTAGCTCCGAACCCTGGTGAGCCTTTGCTGCTTTACATTTCAGCCACTGACGAAGTCGTCAGTATGGTACTGGTCGCGGAGAGACCAGAACTACCCCATACTCAGGAATCCGGATCCCTTCGGGAGGGTCCGGAGGATCCTGAAAGCGAGTCTGGGTCCCAGCTCCCAGACTTGAATCCACAAGAAGTCACTTCAGAAGACCCAGACCCCTCCGGGAGGGTCCAGGTCGCTCTTGAAGAAGCTCCGAGATCCTCCAGCCAGGACCCGGAGGTCCCTGAAGAAAATCCTGATCCCTCCGGGAAGATCCGGGTCAGTGAAGAGGAAGCTCCGGGCTCCTCCGGGAGGGTCCGGACCATTCATCGCCCAGTGTACTTCATCAGTGAAGTACTACATGATGCCAAGACTCGATACCTAGAGGTGCATAAGCTGCTCTATGCAGTTCTTATTGCCTCCAGGAAGCTTCGCCATTACTTCCAAGCTAACAAAACCTCAGTGGTGACTTCTTACCCACTTCGAGCAATCTTGCATAATCCCAACTCAACCGATAATATTGCAAAGTGGGCAGCGGAATTGGCTGAATTCGATCTCAAATTCATTTCAAGGCAAGCAATCAAGAGTCAAGCATTGGCTGATTTCGTGGCGGAATGGACTCCCTCTCCATCAAACCCTGGGGGCCCTAGTGAGCAGAAGCCGGAACACCAAGCTCCAGTCTTCACCAAGCCTCATTGGACCCTCTACTTCGACGGCTCCATGCAAAAGCAGGGGGCCGAAGCTGGAATCCTTCTCCTCGCACCAACCGGGGAGAAGGTAAAATACATGGTACACCTTGACTTCAAGGCGACCAACAACATGGTGGAGTACGAAGCACTCATCTACGGACTAAAGGTGGCACTGTCATACAGTGTCAAGCAACTGCTGGTCAAGGGAGATTCACAGCTCATCATTAAGCAAGTGAAGGGTGCATGGTCCTGCAACAATCTCCAGCTAGCTGCTTACCTCCTTAAAGTCCAGAGGCTTCAGAAGGACTTCAAAGTCCTAGATCTCCACCATGTCCAGCGTGCCCACAATGCTGAAGCCGACGAACTCTCGACGAAAGCGTCAACTGGAGCTCCGGCTCCTGACGGAACTTTTGTCTGGAGGTTGTCAAAACCCACAGCTCAGCCTGCCGAATTGAGCGAAGGGGGCGAGATCAGCATCCCGAAGCTGACAGTCCCGATGGCCCTGTTACCATGGCAGCCATCAAGGGTCGTAGGTGCTGCTGGAAGCTCCGAGCAACCCAGCACGCAAGACTCAAATGCTCAAGTTAGTTCCGATGCATGGATCTCAGAGATCCGGAACTACTTGAAAGACAACATCCTTCCTGACGATGATGTATCTGCTAACCGAGTAGTCAGATTGGCAAAAAGATACACGTTGGTAGAAGGGGATCTCTACCGGCGCGGTGCCAATGGCATCCTAATGCGATGCATCACAAGGGAAGAAGGCTGCGAGCTCCTCGTAGAGATCCATGGAGGCGAGTGTGGGAACCACGCGTCTTCCCGCACGCTGGTTGGTAAAGCCTTTCGGCATGGCTTCTACTAGCCTACAACACTCCAGGATGCAACTGAGCTGGTGAAGAAATGTGAAGCATGTCAATTTCATGCAAAGCAAATTCACACACCGGCTCAGCCCCTACAAATGATACCTCCTACATGGCCCTTCACTGTGTGGGGGATGGACATCTTGGGACCTTTCCCAAGAGCCGTCGGAGGTTACAAGTTCCTGTATGTTGCCATTGACAAGTTCACCAAGTGGTCGGAAGCAACTCCAGTTGTGACAATCAACAAGCAATCTGCTATCAACTTTTTGCAGTCCATTGTATGCAGATTTGGATTCCCAAACAAAATCATCACTGATAATGGGACCCAATTCACAAGCTCTGCATTTCAAGGATATTGCGAAGACCTCGGCATTCAAGTTTGCTACGCCTCCGTAGCTCACCCAGCAAGCAATGGCCAAGCCGAGAGAGCAAATGCTGAAATCCTTAAAGGACTCAAAACGCGCACCTATGAGCGCCTGAAAAAACATGGAGCCAACTGGATTGAAGAGCTTCCGCCCACTTTATGGGCCAACAGGACAACTCCAAACCGGTCAACTGGAGAGACACCCTTCTTCCTGGTGTATGGAGCTGAAGCAATCCTTCCTCCAGAAATCACCTTGGGGTCACTCCGGGTCCGGACCTTCGACGAAGCCACGCAGGACCAGCTCTGGCATGAAGACCTAGACCTCCTTGAGGAGGGAAGGTGCCAAGCAGCTGTTCGGAATGCCTGATACCGCCAAGCCCTTCGGTGCTATCATCAGCGGCATGTACACAACCGACAGATCGAGGAAGGCGATATGGTGCTACAGAGAATACAATCCAGAGAAGGGTTAAACAAACTCTCCCCCAGCTGGGAGGGACCCTTCCGAGTGATTAAAGTATCCCGTCACGGAAGCGTTCGCTTGGCTACCGAGGATGGGACACCTCTCCCAAATCCTTGGAACATTGAGCACCTCCGTAAGTTCTACACTTAACATCACGGAGGTGAGTCTGTAGTAACTTGAGGTGTATGTTATATAGTCATTGTACAGAGTCGGGTAGTTCCTCCGGGAGAATAGCCAGACCTTTCCCAGAAGGTCCGCAAAGTTCATGCAACACTTGTCACAGTCTCAAGACTAAAAGTGTGGCTAGCTACCCTGGGTTAAACGAGAAATGAAACACGCTTAGCCTTGTTCCGTACCCTAAGAGTGTACTTGTTCCCCTGTACCCCGGACCTATAATGAAAGACATATTCATGTGAAACAGACTCCACGTGCATTTATTTTGTATAGTCTCAACATTTTTTATTTTTCTCTTTCTTGTCTATAACAAAGACGTGCAATTCTTAAGAAATTTTAGTTCGACCGGTTCATATATGATTCGAGTTGTATTGTCGATTCTTTTGGATTCAAATATTGTTCATGGCCCACTCGCCTGAATGCCGCCAAGCCAACCTAGGGCCAGAGTGTGCTATCGACTTAGCCTGGTCAAGCACCCTAAGTACGCCACTCTACCTACACCCCGGCGGGCCGAAGTAAGGCGGGTCCAAGTACAATTGGATCTGAAAGAAAAGACAACGCATTCGGTTGTATTTAGAATCGCGTTTGACTTAAAATTTTCTTGAAAATCGTAAGCCGCGACGAAGTTATAGACAAGAAACAAATTTTACTATTTTTCTTGGCTTCAGTGTGCAGGAAAAATAAAGAATCTACGTTGATGGAGAAATGCCGGAGCTAACAAAGCTCCGACTCCCCTAGGTGGCTTGTAATCGATGTTAAGCATTGAAAACGAGCATCACCGAAGCAACCAAGCTCCGGTAGAGCTAGGGGGGCCAACCGTCGACGCTAAATAAAAGATGGTGAGAAGACCCCACAAACGAAGTCCGCTGCCGACAAACTACGTGTTGGCAAAGGTCACTGTCGGAGCTACTAGCTACGACACCCCGGAGGACTAACTATCGATGCTCTACGCGTTGATAGGGACTATTGCCGGAGCTACTAAGCTCCGACAATTGACAATGCTGGAGCTTCTAAGCTTCGACAACCTTAGGGGGCCTTCACTATCGAAGACTTCGGACCTACACTCTACAAGTTCGAAGCAAATGAGTCTTCAACAAAACACAATATCCTCTTGGTACATGTTCACAATTAAATTGTGTACATCTACCAGGGGGCCAAGTGAAGACAAAAGTGTTGAAGACAAAAAGTGAAATTCACAAAAATTTGGGGATTTCATTCATCTGGAGACAAGGGATTACAAAATTAAGGAAGAAAAAGAGAGAATACAAGTGGGAGCTACGAAGATGGTCCTAGACCCTATGGAAGAACTGGGCGACCTTCTGGGCAACCTCCGACACGTTGGCTCGGGCAGCTTCACCTTCTCCTTCAACGGGACCTTCAGGCACCGGGTCCAAAGGGAATTGGGGTTCCGGCTGGTGTAGCACGTCAGCACATACTTTGCGACGTTCTTCGCCAGGGATTGCCCCTCAACCACCAATTGGTCCGCGATGACGTCGCCCACCTTGGAGAGTTTGCTACCTGCCGAGTTCAACGCCTGCAACGCCAGGTCCGGCTCCGGCTCCGGATCATCCGGACGCACGGGACTGAAGCCCATTGGTGTCAGCGCGTCATTGGCCTTGCCCATGAACTCCCAAATCTGTAGGGAGTTCGCAGTCCTCAAGCCCTTCAATTCTTCCAAGGATCTTCTGGCCGCCACTAGTTCTGAATTCTCGCGAGCGAGGCGCTCAACTTCTTTGGCATTTTGCTGAATCTTTTCAGCAACTCTCTTCTCGAGTTTTCTGAGCTCCTCCTCCCGGAGGTGGATCTTGTTTCGGCGGTCAACCAAGTCCTTCTCCCTGCCCCTCACTTTCTTCTCCTTGGCTGCGATGGCACACTCTTGCTCGTAGAGTTCCTGCCCCCGCACCCATGCCTTCTCCTCCTCCTCAGTGCAGCGCTCTTCCAATTTCTTGGCGCGCTCCTCGAGGCCCTTGTCAGCCAGAGCCACCTTTTCGGTGAGCTCCTCCTCCCTCCTCAAAATGTCATCCCGCAGCTCAAGGAGTTTCTGCTCTTCATCTTCGAGCCTTTCCTCCCTCTCCTCAAGTGCCTCCCGGCGCTTGATGAGAGTAGTGTTAATGGCTTCCAGCCTTTCTTGGCGTTCATCAGCCGCACTATTAGCTGCTTTGGCCTGCTCATAAAGGGCCCGAGATTGAGCGTCAAGGGCGTGAGTCATGCTCTCCCTGTCATCCAATAATTTGCCCCAGTATTTCAGGCGGACCTTCTCCCGCTTGATCCATTCTTTGTCATCTGCTAGCCTCGACTGTGCCAGCTTGGTCTCAAAGTAGAGCCAGTTACGCCACCACCTAAGGGTTTGGCGCTCCTCTTCAAGAGCCTTGCTGTCGTGGAAGAATGCCAGCTGAACTTGACGCAGACTAGAGCAGGCGTTGTCAATAGACAATTACAACGGGATAGGTTCTGGACCTTTTGGGGTCTCATCCGCTGGTTCCAGCGGGTTTTCAGTTACAAAAATTGGGTCCCACTCCACAAGAGTGATCCCCTGTGCCTCTATGGCACTAGGGCTGTCCTCCGTGATGGCCTCAGTCGCCATCGAGGAAGGTCCCGCCGATGAAGTTCCATCCTCCGAAAGTGGTTCCGAAGGCCCCGCCGCCAGGTCTTCATTTGCCCCCTCAGGCAGGGGGGCCAGCAACCTCTTCTGAGCACTCCGGCTCAGCCGCGGGTACCTCTGGCGTCGTCACTCCCGGAGCAGGACATGCTTCTGGCTCCGGCCTGAGCACCTCCTCTACTGGGGGCTCGAGCACTGACGCCTCTGCAACAAATGGCTCGGAAGCCAGAAGGTCTTCAACATCAACTGGCCCTGCAGCCGGAGCTTCAACAACAACCGGCTCTGCGACCGGTGCTTCAGAGGTAGCCGGCCCAACTGCCGAGACTTCCTCAACATCCGGCTCGCATGCCGGGACTTCAATTACCTCCGGCTCAACCGCCGGGGCTTCGAAAATTTTCAGCTCTGGGGCCGGAATTACTGTTTCCTCCGGCTCAACAGCTGGAGTTTCCATCATCTCTGCACCAGGACCCGGAGCTTCAACCTCCGGGACAGGTGCCGCTGGCGCATCTTCTCTCCCACGGTCCAGCACTACCACGGGAGTCTCTGGGGATGAGTCGAGGTCCATGACCACGACAGCTGGCGCCGGAGCTGTCGCAGCTTCAGCCACCACTTGGGGCGGCACTGGGACAGGAGCAGAAGCTCCCGCCCTCACAGCTTCAGCTGCTGTAGCTGAGGGTGGAGCCTCACTCCTCTTCTTGGGAACGCTGCAGATGATGGATAAAGAAACTTAAAAAATAGTTACTACAACAAAACAACTGTCCAAGGTAAAGATTAAAAATTACCTTGGGAGGCTTCTGCACCAGCTTGCGTGGAACCTCTTTCCCGGGCGTTCTGGGCTGGTCATAGCCACCGCCGGAGTGGAAGCTCCGGAAGGCCCCCCGGAACTCGTTGCAGCCACGGGCATTTCCCTAGTCGAGGCCCCCCTCGATCGGGAAGAGCCTTCGGACCTAGTGGCCTCAACCGGCCTTGGTGCTTGAGTCGCATGCCCCGAGCTAGCACCCCAGGACGACGTTGCTGCGGGTATAGTCGCCGCGGTTGTGGAAGACCTCCCCCTCCGGGGAGAAGGAGCCGATGCAGAGGTGGCAGGCCTGACGGACCTTCCGTCGGCATGCTGCAGCTTCCTCTTCCGGCTCAAGGGTTCGTCCGCCGGCTCCTTGCCCTTGTCGACGACCTCGACCCTTGGCTTCGGGGCAGGGTCGGAGCCACCTTCGGAAACCCCAGGGATCGCCACCCTGGAGATCGATCTTCTCTCGACGACACCAAGGTCGTCAAGCACATGCATCTTCCGTCGGAGCTCCCTACTGAACTCTACTTCCACGTTCAGAGGGAGCAAAGCTGATGGCGGAGTCAAGTCGTCACCCGCGACGTCAATGCCGTGCTGGAACTTCTTGAGATGAAACTCCAAGGTTGTCCCCGCCATGTTGGACTTCAGCCCGGTCTCGGCCCGGTCGTCGTCCATCACGCTGTTGAGGGCCCAAGCGAGTTTTTCTCTCCTCTTCAGCGGTGCCCACCTGTTTACCAGGAAGTTGCAAAACACTGCCTGAGGAGTTAATCCTCCCTCCACGCACTGGCGGATCCTGGTCAGAGCAGGGTTGAAGGTGTCCGCCAGCACCGGAGCTTCACTCCAGACTGTTGTGTCAATGTTGGGGAGGCCTTCGGGCAGCTCCATCCTCTCGTGCTCCTCCACCAGGATGACTATCCAGTCCTTCTTCCAATCATCCTACTTCCCAGAGGGAAACGACCGGAGGTACTTGAATGGGCACTTCTTGCGCTTCACGAAGTAGTAGAAGCCAAGGTACTCATTGCTCCTACCGGTGGTATGGACGGTGAAGAAGGTCCGAAAGAGTTCAATGCAGGGGGGATGCCCACCCACATCTCACAGAAGTGGACGAAGATAGACACAAGAAGAATGGAGTGAGGGCCAAGGTGGTATAGCTGCAGACCATAAAAGTCTACCAGCATCAAGAAAAAGGAGGAAAAAGGTGGGATCAACCCCACCATGGCGTACGAAGAGAAGTACACCATTTCACTGGCATGCTCCTTCTCAAACGGGAGCTCTCCTCCGGCGCGGACCAGACGGTTGAAGAAGTCCGGGGACCATCCCATGAGGGCCCAGACCTTCTTCAGGTCACCGTCGATCTTCAAACGGCTCTCGCGGAGACCCAACTCCATCGCAGCACGGCAAGGCAAGAGAGGAAAAGCGAGCACAAGTTGGGAGTTTGAGCGCAAGATCAGATGAGAGGCGTAAAGAACTCCAGACGGTGCGCGCCTTCCTTCTTAAGTAAGCCCTCGCAACGCTTGGATGGAAACCGCAAGGAAGTTGAAAATACTACTCAAAAATCCTATCCTGTCGATGACAAAAGGGCCTGAGACCACTCCGACGATCAAGTCGAGGTTCTTCCCAGGCGAACGGTTGTCATCATGAGGTGGGAAGCCCGAAGGCGGCGGCCTGATAAGGCACACGGAACTGATACAATTTTCGTATTGGGAACCAGCGACCTTCAATTGCGTGAGATCCGCACACCAAAGATCTCATCTGCCGCACACGGGATATGCCACACGACGAGGATTTAACTCCAAACCATCGCCAACGGCACATCCGAAGACCTTTGAAGACTCAGTTCAAAAGTCGCGAGGATGGACCCACCTCAGGCGGAATGACTTCACCCAAGGGGTCTTCCCCAGAGGTGGGCCCAGGGGGCCACTGTCGGTACCCTGGGAACCGTACACCCCTTGAGATTACAAAGATCTCTAGGGAAAGTCATCTACTTGATTTGAAGACCTTCGGAGGCCCACATGTCAGACACAACCGGACCCGCTTCTCCAACATGGTTAGCCCTAGGGTCGCCACGTGTACTATCAAACCAGAGCTACCGCCCAGAAGGGGGAAGCTCCGGGCTATGTACCGAAAAGGCACCCCCGGACCTAACCCCAGACCGAGGGAAGCTCCAGAACTGACACGTGTCAGGTAGCTCCGGAGCTATCTGTTTCCCACAGTATGCTCCGGAGGTGCCACGTGTCCAACCGTCGGATCTTCAGCCTCTAACCTCCGGAAGACTCCACAACGGCTCCGGATCAACAAAGGGGAATCAAGGACTTCAAGACCCGATCAAGTGTCATTAATCTATATTAATGACACACGATCGGACAACCTTAATTACCAGTAACGGTGCTGTCAAAGCCCATAACCTGGTCATTAAGGGCAATTAAATGTGTTGAATGTGTATCAATGTCAGTAACCGCCGGGGCCACATGTCGGGCCAGGCTAACTTGTAACGGCCTGCCCTTGTACTATAAAAGGACATGCCGACAATACATAGGACACGCTTCATACACTCTTTGGACACACGCAGAACACATAGATGTGACAAGCTCACTCTGAGCTCATACAGCAAATACAACACCAACACATCCCGTGGAGTAGGGTATTATGCTCAGGCGGCCCGAACCACGTAAATCTTCGTGTCTACTGTGTCATCTACAATTCACCTTCTTGAATCTCCGCGCGCCCACACCGAACCTCAAACTCCTCTAACACTTTAGTAGTGTCGGGAGATCTGCCGGATCAAAACCACCGACAATCATATTCTAGGGTTTGCTTAAACTTGTGCAAACTCATATTAAAACATTGTATCATACTTGATCATTGCAATATATTGGTTCATTGGCACAATACATTTTACTCGTAATCTGATTTCCGCTGCATAGTGTGTCGGAAGTAGAATTATCAATTTACTTGATCGTTTTAGTCCGCGCACACCGGACTAGTCCGCACTAGACCGGACTAGTCCGGTCTTCCCTGTATTTGATCAATTTGTTAAGTTTTTCTGGGATCGACAAAAAGATTCAAAAACGTATTCACCTCCCCCCCCCCCCCCCCCCCCGCCCTCTAGGCTACATTCACAGGGGTTTCATAAAATGACTTTGGATGAACTATTGGGCAAAATTATAAACCATGAGATGATGGATAAGGAGGCCCAATACGTCAAAGACCTAGCTGAGCTCACCTCTTCCAAAAAGAAGGAAGTTTCTCTCAAAGCAATTTGCAAGCCTAAAGGAAAGGAAGCCCATGAAGCTCAAAATGAGGGAGATACTAGTGATGTGAGCACCGACTTGGATTATGAATAGATGGTACTCTTTATCAATAAATTCAAGTGCATGATAAAAAGAAGAAACGGCAGCAACTCAAATGAATGGAAGAGCAAAGAAAAAGGAAAATTTAAGGCTCGACATACCTGCTATAACTATGGCGAGTACGATCACTTCATGGTTGACTGCACTTATGAATAGAATAAGAGGAAGAAGGAAACGAAGCCTCAAGAAAAGAAAATCTTTAGGGAAATGAGGCAAGCTCATCAAGAGCATATTGTCAAGGAGTGGGACTCAAACGACGAGTCCTTCTCCGATGAAGAAGAGGAGATGTCCACCATTGCCATCAAGAAGCCTACCAAGAGGTCTACGCTCTTCCCGAACATGGGAGGATGGGAGACTCACAATCACACTTGCCTTATGGCTAAGGAAGGCAAGAAAAAGGTTCGACTTACTGCTCCCTTGCTAAATTCCTCTATTGATGATTTTGACAGCTTTAGTGAAAATGAGGAGATGTTTGGGGGATTAATAAAACTGCATTGAAGAAAATGAAGATGTTGTCGGATGAAATCTTTGATAAGGAGGAGCTTGTCAACCGACAAGATATGCTCATCTGTGAAAGGAAGAGGTATCAAGAGGTTGAGAAACTCCTTGAGCTTGGAAGGGAGAAGAGCAAGTCACTTGAACATGAGCTAGTTGTAAGTAAGGAAACTTACTCAAAGCTAGAACACTCACACATTGCAATCAAGGATGAACGTGCTAACTTGTCAAAAGTTAACAAGAGTCTTGAAGTGCAAGTTGATTCACTCAAGCAAAGTGACTTCTCCTCCTCCAAAAGCTCACCTTCCAAAGGTGTAAGTCCGACAACAATTGCAACCTGCACATGTTCCAATAAGAAAAATGTCAACAAACCTGATTCTTCTACTCATGTTAAGCATCCTTCCCAAAGTGGCATCTTTGACAAGGAGACAATCAAATATGCACGTAGTGCATATATGGTCACTAGACCTCCCAACATCAAAGATGGTCTTGGGTTTAACAAGAACAAACACATGTCCACCAATGTTCATGCTAAGAAGCAAATTACTTTTGTTAAGGAAACATCACGTGAATCTGACTTGCAAATACTATTTCTTACTTTTGATGCTTTCTATGTACTTATAAAAGACAAGTTTGGACATGTATTTGCTAAATATGCAGGGCCACGCCATAAGAACTCAAAAACTTGTGTGTGGGTGCCCAATACTCTTGTGACTAACCTGAGAGGACCCAAGCAAGCTTGGGTACCTAAAATCAAGGAATAATTCTATTTTGCAGGCCTACTCCTCCGATGGATCAAAATGGGTGCTAGACAGTGGATGCACTAATCACATGACTGGAGGAAGGAGTATGTTCGTGGAGTATGAGCGCAATGCAGATCCAAGTGAAGGGATATACTTTGGAGACAACAACCAAGGAAATGTCCTTGGTAGTGGTAAAATTGAAATCTCTTCTCAACATACTCTCTCGAATGTTTTACATGTAGATTCTTTAGATTATAACCTTCTGTCCATATCTCAGCTATGAGACAGAGGTTATAACTGTTTATTCACTAATGAGGGTGTGACCATTTTTAGAAGAAGCGATGGCCCGATTGCATTCAAAGGAATGTTGAAGGGAAAGCTTTATCTTGTTGACTTCAACAAAGATAAAGTTGAACTCAACACTTGCTTGATTGCTATAACTAACATGTTATGGTTGTGGCATAGACGGCTAGCCCATGTTGGGATAAGAAATCTGCAAAAACTTCTAAAAGATGGTCACATCCGAGGTTTAAAGGATGTTGTTTTTGAGAAAGACAGACCGTGTAGCGCTTGCCAGGCGGGAAAACAAGTTGGAGCACCACACCTCGCCAAGAATGTGATGACTACCTCAAGACCGCTGTAACTTCTTCACATGGACCTATTCAGTCCAATTGCTTATATAAGCATCGACGGTAACAAATATAGATTAGTTATTGTTGATGATTTTTCTAGATTCACCTAGGTATTTTTCTTGTATGACACATCAGAAACTCAAGAAATTCTCAAGAAATTCCAGATAAGAGCTTAGAATGAATTCTCCTTAATTGTGAAGAACATTAGAACTGACAACAGGACAGAATTCAAGAATACACAAGTTGAGGAGTACCTAGATGAAGAAGGAATAAAGCACAAATTTTCGGCACCCTACTCCCCTCAACAAAACATGGTGGCCGAAAGGAAAAATAGAACCCTAATCGAGATGGCAAGAACAATGCTGGATGAATACAAGACATCGGACTGGTGTTGGGCTGAAGCGGTGAAAGCCGCATGTCACGCCACAAACCGGTTGTATCTTCACTGACTATTGAATAAAATGCCATATGAGCTTCTCACCGGTAACAAACCAAATGTTTCATATTTTAAAGTATTTGGTTGCAAATGTTTTATCCTAAACAAGAAACCGAGGACTTCGAAGTTCGCCTTGAAATCTGATGAAGGGTTCTTGCTCGGTTATGATTCGAACCCCTACGCCTATCATGACTTCAACAAAGTCTCTGGCCCTGTTGAAATAGCACATGACATAGACTAACGGCTCCCAAATGGAGCAAGTTGATAAGTGTGTGCTAGATCAAGAAGAAGTCCCATGTCAAGCACTGAGGAGGATGGCACTTGGTGATATTCTATATCAAGAGCAACCACAAGACTCAAGTGCAAAGGATGAACCTCAACAGGGAAGCAATGATCAAGGGGGAGCTCATGCACAAGATCAAGATCAGGAAGATCAAGAAGATCAATATAACCACGAAAGCAATGATCTAGGGGGAGACAATGAATATGAAGACAATGAAGTGCAAGCTACTTCACAAGTCTCTCACCCAAGAGTACATCAGAGTGTACAAAGGGATCACCTCGTCAACAACATCATTGGAGACATTGCTAAGGGAGTAACTACTAGATCCCGCGTAGCTAATTTTTGTGAATATTACTCTTTTGTCTCTTTTCTGGAACCATACATGGTAGAAGAAGCATTAAAGGATCCAGATTGGGTGATTGCAATGCAAGAGGAGTTGAACAACTTCAAGATAAATGAAGTGTGGGAACTGGTGGAAAGACCAAAGGTGAACATCGTTGGAACCAAATGGGTCTTTCGGAAGAAACAAGATGAACATGGAGTGGTAACAAGAAATTAGGCGCGACTTGTGGCAAAAGGTTACTCACAAGTCGAAGGTTTAGACTTTGATGAAACTTTTGCTCTCGTAGCTAGACTTGAGTCCATTTGTATTATATTGGCATATGCTACTCACCATAATTTCATGCTGTATCAAATGGATGTCAAAAGTGCTTTCCTCAATGGTTCCGTTAAGGAGGAAGTGTACGTGAAGCTGTCACCAGGATTTGAAGATCAAGAGTACCCCAACCATGTTTACAAACAGCGTAAGGCTCTCTATGGCCTAAAACAAGCTCCTCGAGATTGGTACGAGTGCCTTAGAGATTTTCTAACTCAAAACGGTTTTAAAATTGGAAAAGCTGATTATACTTTGTTCAGAAAACATTTTGATGATCATCTATTTCTATGTCAAATCTATGTTGATGATATCATCTTTGGTTCTACTAATAAATCCTTTTTGTGAAGAATTTAGCAAGATTATGACAGACAGATTCGAGATGTCGATGATGGGCGAATTAAAGTTCTTCTTGGGGTTCCAAGTGAAGCAATTAAGAGAATGCACGTTCATAAGCCAGACCAAGTACACGTAGGACATCCTCAAGAAGTTCAATATGGATAAGGCCAAGCCCATCAAGACACCCATGGCAACTAATGGACATCTCGATCTCAACAAAAGTGGTCCAAATGTGGACCAAAATGTATATTGGTCTATGATTGGCTCATTACTCTATTTATGTGCATCTATGCCAAATATTATGCTTAGTGTGTGTATGTGTGCAAGGTTTCAAGCCGCACCTAAAGAGTGCAATTTAATATCTGTAGGAAGGATTTTAAGATACCTTGTGCACACACCTAACTTGGGCCTTTTGTATCCCAAAGATCCAAATTTAACTTGATAGGATATTCTGATGCCGACTATGCAGGATGCAAAGTCAATAGAAAAAGCACGTCAGGGACTTGTCAATTTCTTGGCAGATCCCTAGTTTCATGGTCATCTAAAAAGCAAAACTCTGTTGCTCTTTCCACAGCCGAAGCGGAGTATGTTGCAGCCGGTAGTTGTTGTGCACAACTACTTTGGATGCGACAAACTCTAAGGGATTACATTTACAATATGAACCATATTTCACTCCTATGTGATAATGAGAGTGTTATAAAAATTAAACACAATCCAGTAAAGCACTCAAGAACTAAGCACATAGATATTCGTCACCATTTCTTAAGAGATCATTCATTAAAAGGTGACATTGTAATCTCACGTGTTAGGACTGAAAAACGACTTGCAGACATTTTCACCAAGCCATTATATGAAATGAGATTTGTGAGCTAAGAAATGATCTAAATATACTTGAGTCTCGAAATGTGGCTTGAAATACTGCATACCTGACTGTGATTTCAAAATTTACTCATTATTGCGAAAATTTGTCCCTTATCTCGATTTTCTCTTGAAAACTATTTAAATTAGTGAATCTTGGTGAATTATAGCCATTGTATGATTGTTAATTGCTTACTAGTCATGTTAATCAAGATTATTTGTGAAATAATGCCCTTGAGATCACTATTAGATCAAACAACCAAAATCTAGTTGATTCAATTTTGTTCTGTCCTGCTGACACCGGACTTGTCCCGCGTCAACACCGGACTAGTCTGGATATGTCGGGTTTAACCCTAACGGCCGCCAGGAGCTCATCTCTAAGAATCTCCTTTGCACTCTTTCTCCTCAACCGTGAGCTCCAAAGGCGATTTCTACTTCCATCCATCAAAAACACGGATTTCTCCATGGGAAATCTTCTTCTCGGCGCGGAGCTTGCCCACTCTGGACTAATCCGGCCTCTACTCCGCTCCTTCAACTCGAATCTTCAATTTTTTGGTAAAATTTCACTCAATCCCTAAGTCTCATCTTCTCTTAATTCTTGCTCATTTTTCTTGATTCCTAGGGCATACATTACTCCTCTAGATGTACTCCTACTGTTTCCCTCTCATTGTGAACCGATTCAAGCTAGATTTGTTGAAAATAGAAAATTAGGGTTATTATGCCAGACTAGACTAGTCCGGTGTTCTAGTGCGAACAAGTCTGGTACTTTGGAGAAGTCCGCACTCTAAATATAGATAAGTCCGGTATCGTGACAATTTGAACTTCTAAACTCCTATTTGCACAAAGTCTATATTCAATTCTTATCATCCCTTGAATTCCTCTATCTGGCATGATGTCGTCAGGTTCCGAGGATAGCTCTTTTGACTATGATGAAGAGTGTGACCGTGCTAGAGTGCAAAGAGCCAAAGAGAGAGAGGGTGATGAAGAAAAGACACGACCACAATGTTCACTCCTCTATTTCCGATGGCACCCTTCCTAAGAGGAGGAGAGTGGTAGTGAAGAAAGCACGGAGCAAGGATGCTCCTGGTGCTAGGTCTACAGTGCCCAAGAGAACTCTCCACAAGGGCAAAGGACTGGCTAGTGGTCCTATTGGCCCTTTGAAGATGAAGGCTCCTATCCACCACAACAGGAAGCCATCAAATGATGACTTTACAAGCAAAGGGGGTGAGTTGGCCAACAAATTCAGAAAGCTGGAAGTTTATGATCATCTCAAACAGTCAGTCGATCCAAGATTCTGGAGTAACTTGCATGCTGACTACTATGAGCATGTATATCTGAAGATGAGGAACCCAGTCATTAAAATTCAATGGGTCAACATCACCTACCTCCAGTCCAAGAGATGACAAGCTTATGAAGAGGTTCTGGAAGCATTAGATCTACATGGACTGAAGGATCTAGTTTCTTTCTAGTGGGACTGGAACAATGAGGTGATCACTCAATTCTACTCAACTCTCTACTTTGCTCGTGATGACGGTGACAGAATGATTTGGATGACACATGGAGCAAAGTACAGTGTCACCTATGAGGAATTTGCTAGGATTCTTCACCTTGAAGATTCTTTGGAGAATGACATCATCATCCACAACCTGAAGCCTCGGGAGAAAGATCAGCTTCACTTTCTCTATGATACAAGGATGCCATTCAAATCTCCAACTACAAAGTACTTGAAGCCCTTCTTTGCTGTTCTAAACAGGATCCTGAGGAAAACCATAGCTCCCAAGGAGGGAGATGCAGGGACTATCCAGGGGAACCTCAGGACATTGATGAAGGTCGTAAGCAAGAAAAGGACCTTCAATGTCTTTAAGTACATGTACAATGACATTGTGAACATCTCCATCACCCCTAACAGGTCCAGTGGTTATGCACCCTACATCATGTATATGATTGAGAAGGTGACAAGACCTGAATTTTGTCAAGGATGTTCCTAATACTAGACTCAGGCCCCAGAAGCCTACTATCTACACTGTCCCCTCTGTTCGTACCTCACTGAAGAGGAACAAAGATCTAAGAGGACTCAAGAAGGCACAAGAACTGAAGCTGCTACTCCCGCTCCTCCACCTCCTAGAGAGTCCTCCAGTGGTGTGCTGAAGATGCTCTCATCCATCTTTGCATCGTGTCGCAAAGTGGAAATTAAGCAGCACAAGGAGAGTCTGGCAAGGAAGAAGCATCAACAATATGTGAAGGCCAACATCAAAGCAATTTGTGAGAAGCTGGAGATGGAGCTAGTGGGGTCACCTCAGATCTCAGAAGATTCTGAAGAAGATATCACACAGATGGCACCCCTCTTGGAGCAAGATTTGGCTTCATTCAGATTGGATAGTGCCTCTACTCCTCCTTCTCCTCCTCCCCCTCCGCGAGCACGTGAAGATGAAGAAGAGGATGAAGATAGGACCAAGAGTGAGGGAGGCAGTGGCGGTGAGTGATTCCACTCAATTTTTCCCTTTTTGGTACCTTGATGCCAAAGGGGGAGAGAGTGAGACTAGTAGTTTATTTTGTAGCATTAAGGATTTGTGGTCAAGGACATGTATCTTGATTTCAAACTGCTGTAATTTATTTTGGATGTGCTTACTTTACTTAATGGGTGATGCCTAGTTTAATGATAATATGATGATTGTAGCTATAATTGTTAAGTTATTATCTTTTGCTCATCACATCGTTTGATCACACACTCTTTAGGCACCCCACCATAAAGAGTGCATATATGTGAAAAGTTTTTGTTACTCATCTATCATTCTCATATATGCACACTTTATGAAAATCAATTTTTACTCTTAATTGTGAAATCTCAATTGGTTGTCATCAATCACCAAAAATGGGGAGATTGAAAGTGCATATAGCCATTCCCTTGTGGATTTTGGACGATTGATGACAAAAAATGAGATCCTAATGAACTTGTTGAGATGACTATAGGTTAATTTAAATGAGATAGTTTGGTGCACTCAAAAAGTGAAAAATGAAGGGGTGTAGAAAAAAAGAAAAGCTCAACTGACGACTTAAGCGCAAAGTAGATTTAAATGTATAGGATGTGTGTGAGAGACACATCCCAAGAGATCAAGTCTTTGCGTAGGGGTAAAGACTTACAATCAACCTAAAAATTCACCGAGCGTCGGACTAGTCCGTTCAACTCTCTGTTGTCCAAATTCACAGTGCACCGGACTAGTCCGTTTATGGACCGGATTAGTCCGTTGAACTTTCTGTAAACTCATAACACTATGCTCCAGACAAGTTCGTTCATGGATCGGACTAGTCTGAGAAACTTTCTAGAGTTTCATAACACTATGCACCAGACAAGTCCGTTTATGGACCGGACTAGTCTGAGAAAGTTTCTGATGTTTCAATACACAGGGCACCGGACAAGTCCGGACCCCCACCGGACTAGTCCGGTACACCTCACACAATCTAGGGTTTCTAGTGTGCTACAGATTTCACGCCAACTTTTACACAACAAACCGGACAAGTCCGATCCCCAATACGGAATAGTCCGATCGTCAGGATCCCTAACGGTAACAATTTTGGAAATGACCACGACCTCACAAATACGACACACGCATTCTACTATTCAAAACTCAAACCCTAGCGCTGCCACTTGTCCCAAGACCACAAAACACATCTCCCACACATCTAAAGTCCTCAAAAGGTGAAAATCAATTGAGTATTCAGATTTGGGGTTGGGAGATTGTTGTCTACGCTTTGTTGAGCTCTTAGGGTTTGATCTCTTTACACTTGTGCATCTAATTGTAATCTTTTCGAGTGTATTTGATCATCTTTTCATTGTAATTTCTGTGGGAGCCCTCAACGTGTGATGTTGCCTCATAAACATGGTGATTACCCATGATAGTGGAATCAAGTCGACCTTGTGTGGTGACTTGACGAGGGAAAAAGTTTGAAGAGACACGGATCTATGTGGGCTTCCTCAAAGAGAAGTAGATCTCTTTGGTGAGATCGAACCTCGGTAAAAATTTGTGTCTTGTGTGCTTTTTGTTTTTGCATTATCATTACTTAGGGCATTAGAATTGATCAATCAAATAGTTTTTGATTCACGTGAACATTAAGTAATCTGATCTCTTGTTCAAGTTAAAAGGATAGTAATTACATTCCACTGCAATTTCATTCAAAATGCCTGCATAAAAGTTTTACAGTTTAGTTATAACTGAACAACCGGACTAGTCCGCATAACAAACCAAACAAGTCTTGTCTTCCTGGTATTTGACGATTTAGTTAAGTGTGCATGAAATTACCAAAGCCTATTCAACCTCCCCTCTAGGCCACATTCAACTAGCATCCTTTAGGCCTTCGGGCCAGACAGCTGACGATGTCTCCATAGAAACTGCCAACTGTGTTTCGGTGTCATCCCTTGTAGGGATGGTCGACTACGCATCACTGTCCCTTCACCACGTCCTCGAGGACGATGCCGATTGCAGCTCCAGCTCCAATGATGGCACCGAGGGGAGTGAACATCCCTCTCGCGAGTGCCACATCATCAGAGCTAGCGACGACTCCAATGTTAGCATGTTTGCCAAAACTCCACCGCAACTCAGCCTCGAGTAGTAGGAGCACGACGCCGTGAGCTGGTCGAACAGCTCGAGGCGCGGCACATCACCCTTGAGGCCGACCAAGCATAGGTTGATGCTAATGCGGTCGCACTATTGGTGAACCTGGGTCATTGTCAAAGCATGGGTCGGGCGCGCCTTCGCACGCCAAGTCCAAGCCAACATCATCAACGATATCGACGCCCCCCCCCCCCCCACACACACACTTTGAGTAAATAAACCAAAACTTGCCTGCCATGGCAGCGATGTTGCATGGCGTGCTCGAGCCATTCGATCCCAAAGCCCGGTGCACATATCGGAATCTCTGCATCTTCAATTAGCTCAACAATTTCGCAGGGCATTGGGCCACTGAGCTATCTTCTGTGCTATGGAGCTTGCGCACTACGCCCGATCGCTTGACTGGCTTCACATCATTCTTCATGCAGTATGGCTCGGAAGCCGTTTTGCCAACCGTGCTGGAGTATGACTCACCCCAAATCAAGGCCTAAGAGGAGGCCCGGTTTGAGCAACAGAGGCAAGACTTCGTCAATCAGTTCAATGAGACGCGTGACATCATGCTCCTATAGTCGACCAGATACTACCAGGCATTATGATGCTACCACAGTCAGCGGGTCTAGCCCCGACATTTCTAAGTCGACGACCTGGTCCTACCAACGATCGAGGCCAACAAGGACAAGCACAAGCTTTCCTCTCCATGGGAGGGTCCATACGTTGTGGTAGTCGTTATACGACTTGACGTCTATCACATGAAGGACAACAATGACAACCTCTTCTCCAATGTGTGGAACATAGAACACCTTAAGGACGAACGCATGAAGAAATTGATACTCGTCAGTAGTACGAACACATACAACACAGTTCTGTACTCGACTACCAAAGGGCGTGGACCACTCTTTGGTGGACCACTGATGACTTTTTGCACCCTGGGTATCAAAGATACCAGAACAATGAACAACGTACATCTATGACAAGACTTGAACCACATCCTACCTTCATCATAAGGAGGGACCTACCACCCAAGTTCTGATCAACGAGGTAAGGAAGCAAGTCCGTCCGAGCCCTGACGACGAGGTCGGGCGGTATACCTACCCGAGCCCCAACGATCAAGGTCAAGGTGAGCCCGCCCAAGCCTGAGCTCGGGAGGTGACGACATTCAATACACCCCGATCTAAGCGGACACCTACACAGCGAAAAGGATGACCACACTCAATCTTATTCTGACACGTCACTAGCCCTGTCGATGCCTTCCATGCCTCACCCCACCCGGCACAGTGACATGCATGTGCTGCAACATGGTGCTGGCAGGAGACAAGACTAAGGTAGACACATCAGTGACTTCCGTGACCCGACCTTTCTCCAAGGCATGTCGAAAGACACACCGAAGAGATAAGCATTGTAAACTCCGCCCCTTTTATGAGGAGAATGAGAGGTAGATAGGGAGACTAGACGAGACACGCCCGAGTTGCTTATAAAAGGACCCCAAAGGCCACCTTCACAGAGGCGGGAAAGAAAAACAAGATAGCTTGAGGATGACTCAAGGACATTAAGAGAGGTGTATGGCAGACGGACATGAACATTCTCATGGATCTGCGACTTAGTGCGCAGACACCAATCGCTCGCAACCCCTTTAATCATGTCTCTCTCTTTCGATCAACAAAGTGCAGGAGATTGATACTAGACGTAGAGCACTTACCCGAACTAGTATAAATCCTTGTATTCGTGTAGCTTGGCAACCTCGAGGACGAAAGCATGATGCAATCGATACTCGTCGATAGTATGAACACCAACAACTGGCATGCCAATTTGGGGGGCTGCTTTGCATTTCACTTTGCTTCCTCGATGGCTTCACCACGTTCAGCCATCGTGCCTGACACGAATGTCTGTTTTGGCGATTTTGAGTTCACGTCACATATGCGGTGAGATTGAAGCCAGATCCACCTTCCCCGGCACAAGCCTCTCCGTTTTGGGAGCACGAACTTCTTCGTCAGCAGTGCTGGCACCCTTCACGTCTACAATGGGAGATCCATCATCTAAACCTTTGACATTCAAGATGGCCAACGACATCGACGCGAATACCACCGACTGTGTTTTGGCGCCATCCTTCATAGGGATGGTCGACTACGTATCGCCGTCCCATCACCACGTCTTGGATGTCGACTCTGGCTTTGACAACAACACCGAAGGGAGCGAGCATCCCTGTCACGAGTACCACATCGTCAAAGTTGGTGAATCCAACATTGGCATGCCCGTCAACACTCCGCCACAACTCATCCCTGAGCAGCAAAGGCACGGTGCCGTGAGCTAACCGATCAGCTCGAGGTGCGTGTGCATCGTCCTGGAGGCCAACCAAGCTCGGTTGGATGCTCACGTGACCGCACTCTCGTCGAAGCTAGGTCCTTTGCCCCAACACGAGCAGAGGGCGCCTCCGTGCGAACCAGAACGTGGTGGAGAGCTCCGTAGCTTGGCAAGCAAGGTTCGTCAGCCCTCAGTAGGAGCCGCGAGCACGGTAAGAGCAGCATAAGCCTTGATGGGACCCATGCATCGAGCTTGGTGGTAGGGATCTGAGGGTCGAATTGGCTACACCCTCACACAACCAGGTCCACGAGCGCGTATGGCCATCCGACCTCCGTCGAACCACCGAGGCTCAGTGCAGAGCCCAAGAAGGCAATACGAACTCACGGCTCAAGCCCCAACTCCGCCGTGGTGGCCGTTACGATGATGGCAAGGATCAGGGCTTGAGTCCTAATTCCCCCAGGCCGTTTGGTAGGCAGCACAACTATGAGCGAACCTCGACAACCATTGTAGAGGCTGAGCTCGGCGAACTCTTCTAAGCTATCGTGAAGGACTCGCCCGACCCCAACAGAGTCTCATCCTCTGGCATTTTCAAACAGGCGGATGGACTTGTGCTCAACCTAGACCATTCCCAAGAACCCAGTCGAGACAGCCAAAATCGGCGCTGTGCTGCCCAAACAACTGGGAAGCTAATTAATTTTCCCTCCCCTCTACTGATAAATTCTTTAATTTATCACAAAAATAAACTGCTCTCGAGCTTGTCAAAAGTACCAACTCTGACCTCATCGATCGAGGTTCGAGTGAAAGTGGCTACACGGCTCCCAAGCTGTCAAAAGAAGGTTGCAACATTGCTCTCCTAAGGTCGACCAAGTACCAGCAGGCGCTACGCCGCCACTACGGGCAACAAATCCAGCTTCGAGCTTTCCAAGTCAGTAATCTGGTCTCGACCAGGATCTAGACTTGCATAGATAAGCACAAGTTTTCCTCCCCACGAGAGGGCCCCTACGTGGTGGTGGGCATCTTAAGGTTCGGGACCTATCGTTTGAAGAGCATCGATGACAATATCTTCTTCAACGCGGGGATTTCTACCCGTGAGAACGCTAAGCCGTGGATACGACAACAAACCTAAGTGTTTTTCCTTTTTTTTTCTTTTTTTGACTGCCTACTTAATCGCAAAAATAAACTAGCTTCCGGACTCGAGCTCGACCAAAATCCTCGACTTCGACCTCGATGGTCGGGCTCGGGCGATGGGCAGCTCGTGAAGCGCCATGCGACAGGTGGACCAAACCAACCGTCCTGCGTCGGGGGCTTCCATCTGGTAAATAGCTTTATTGAAAGCCTAGAAGTTTTATTCTTTCCGAAACATTTTTCTCTTCTAAGTACCCCCTCCACGCCTTGTAACTTATAGCTAAAGAACCATGAAAGTTCTAAGATACAATTCGAGCGAGGCACAAGGATAGAAAAGCGAATGTAGAAAAAACTTTCTTATCATTAATAGATTTAGAGAACATGATTGATCATTCCATTACAAGTACATCATGAACAGTGTTCATATGCAGGTGCTACAATATGCCCTAATGGGTCGGCAACCTCGACGGCCTCGCGTCCCTCCTCCAAGTTGCCAATCCTCTTGAATGAACTCTCATCCCCAAATACAGAGCTAACAACACGAGGCCAAAATGGCCGACATATTTCTGGATATAGCTTAGTGACTTTATAGAGGTACATTATGGCTATGGTCACGCAAAAAAAAACATTCTGCATCAGATGTGCTCGGATCTGAATCGACTGGATCCTCCACTCAACGAAGGTATGGAGGATGGCTTCACTTCCAGATGGATCCTCTGCCTTCAAGCCTCCTGATGACCCCTCCGGCTTCGAGCCTCCAGGCGGCTCCTCCGCCGTCAAGTCTCCAGACGATCCCTTGCCGATCGGCCTGGCGATGCAAGCCAATCAAGCATGAGATCTCACCTGAGATGCCATCCGACAAAGCAATAGGATTACAGAGGAAACAATTGGAGGAAGGCAAGTCGGGGAGGACCCAATGAGGAAAAGGTGAAGGCATGGTAGAAGATGGGCGCATCACCTGGCTATTTGTAGCCCCACTGAGTCGACGCGAAGATAGGCACGGCGTGTAACACTCTCATTTTCATCCATCATGCACTGCATACATTCTTATACATGTTTAATATTAAGCAACACAAAAAGGAACAAGATTAAAATGAATTAGAACCAAAATAGCACTAAAAACTGGTTTTAGTGCGGACTTGATCCCGAACTTGTCCAATTTTGCCCCTGTTGTTTTCCAAACTTGTCTGCTTTTGCTACGGACTAGTCTGAAATTGATTCTATTGTTACCCGAACTTGTTTGTTATCGAGTACGTACTAGTCCGATATTCGTCACTAGAAATTTTCGGAGTTGTCCGATGATTCCTCAATTTGGTCCGGATTTTGAAGATTGGAGAAAACCTCCGGACTTGTCCGGCCCTATACCAGACTTGTGCTTTTTGCTCTCTGGACAAGATCGGACTTGTCTGGACCTCCACAAGCCTTGCTCGTTCAAGTCTCTGTTCAATATCGGACTTGTCCGGTCCCCGTGCAGACTAGTATGATTTCTTCTCTGTTCCAGAACGGACATGGTCAGCCAGAGTGCGGACTAGTCCGGTCTTCCTGTTCTGAAAATTCCTGGAACTTCATCAATGTTCTCTGAGATGACTTGGAACTTGTTCTAACATGTGAAACTTAATTGGGACTAGTTAGTCAGTAATGATATCAACCTAATAACATGTATTACCCCATAATTGCATTATTCATGCATGTCATGACATATTGAGTACTATATGAACATTTATTGATTGTAATGCTTGTTTTGTATGTTTGTTGCGCGGAATAGAAGGTGTTGCTCTAGAGGGTGCTGTCAAGGACCTCCAGCACCAAAACTTTGAAGCTTTTGATCCTAAATAGTCTCAGGATCAAGGCAAGTGTCCTTGAACATTTTGGTCCTATTTTTAAATGTTTTTCTTTTGAAAATTGCATGCTTGTGTCAAATTGATGGAAAACCCAAAATAGGTGTTTACTAGACTTGTTTAACCATCCTTTTCACTTGAAATACATTGTAGAGAGTCAGAAAGGGTATTTTACCTTTTTTGCTTCGCTCTAATTTATTGGGATGGGAAAACAAACAAATGGCTTAACTATGAATTAATGAGCATGTATATGATGAGAATTGATGAATGTGATTAATTGGTAAACATGGGACTTAAGAGATCTAAGCAAGCATGGATTGTGGACTGGATTGGATGTTATGGTGGTTTCGCTTGCTTTAGATCTAAGGACCAGTTCATGGAGCGACCATCTAGGATTTATAGTGCCACCACAAGGCCAAATATGGGTGCGGCGTGGCTGAATAATTAGGTGTGCTGCTGGCATTGTATGGACCATTGGATGTTGTAGGGAATAGGAGTCGAGGAGGGCTACCCTGGGAACCGCATGACACGTGAGGGGGCCCGTGGGTGGGAGAATGGAGATTCAAGCCCGCCGGTGAAACCTTAGTGGGTCCGTACATGCTAGTAGTTCCTTTGTAAAAGCTATATTGTGATCTCTTGGGTACACACCAAAGGAAGTGTGTGAGACGGCATAAGGGTGGTTCTTAGTCACCGAAAGATGATGAAATCACAATGTGTGGGTAAAGTGGTACAACCTCTGCATAGTGTTAAAAACTTTCATGATAGTCATACTCCAGATTATGAGCAACCTGGACCCTCACATGATTAGAGTGGAACTTGGTAACTGGGATGGTCTGGTATTGGTTATGGTTTGAGTTGTGACAAATAAACATGGTTAACAATGATGGTAAGAATTTTACATTTGGATGGAGAATTATTGATGGATGTAATATAATGGTAATTGATGGTACTGGACTCATAATTGTTAATTATTTGGGTTATGATGGGATTACTTCACACAAACATTGTAGGATGTTTTTTTACATGTTTTAAATGTACTTTTCAGCAACTAGCCATTATTTATTATCATTCCTTGTTTAAGCTACATGCCATTATTTTCCCACACTTGCTGAGTACGACATATGATCACCCTTTCCACCCCCCACCAACAGTTTCAGGTGATGTTTGGGAGTATCCTGAGGATAATACGGAGTACTAGGTTGTATGCTGCCGTCAACTTGTCTGTGGATTGCTTGGAGCCGCGCTATATCCTATTTGCTTAGTTGCTTAGCTTAATGTTTAGATTATTTTGGCTGCAGATTCTATTAGTAATAATGATCATTAGAGTTGCAGTTTGAGGATTATTTGAATATTGTAATAAAAGTACTTATTTACTAGTCGCATTGTGGTAATTTTCTATATATCGTTTGTGATGCACTCGTGTATGTGTGTTGAACATCCTTGACACACATATGCATCGTACTTGGTTCATTTTCAGAACCGGGTATCACAACATGAGAGAGCATGCCGCGCCTCCTTGTAACTGACACCGCTGTTGATGTTTCTTACGTCATAGATAAAAATCTGCAAGCACACAGAAACTATCGATGTAGCATTTCCCCTTAAAAGAGTATTCCAAGGGTGACATTTATATTCTCTCAAAGGAAGGCTAGGTGGAAGTATAACAATCATCAAGTGTAGGGGATAGGTTTGTCTAGGTAGGGTTCTAGTAAGGATGGGTAATGGATAATTGTATAGGTAGTGTGACACACACAAGAGCATTCTATCTTAAGGGGGGTAAATGGGTTAAGAGGGATTAGGCTAAGAGTTAGGTAGATACTCCTACTATGCTTTTAGTATAAATATACATAGCCTAAGTTAGATACTAATGATCATATCAATGGTGAATTTTCATGCTAAGTTGTTCAACACATAGGGCACAGGTTTACCGCTAGCAATACTAGGATGACTCCGGCAAAGAGTTTGTGGCATAGCCGAATGTGGAGCATTACAAGGACAGATAGATATGTCACCATCTACTGCCTACCTCTTCAATCTGTGGGTCAACAAGACATCCAACGCTACTTAACTATCGTAGCACCATGCTAGCATGTTAAGTAAATACCTTAAGAGTTGAAGCACAAGCCATCCTAAGGCAATAACTAACCTAAAAATCGTTGAACCAATGTTGAAACAAAGCATAAGTCATTCATATTAAGATGATCATGTCATAACTAATTAGACTATAGTGGGGGTTTATAGTGTTTATGATGATATAATGAGAATGGTATAGCATAATCATAAATACTACTCCTACCACATACATGGAATTCACAATTAAACAAGAAACGCTTCATCCAAGTATATGAATAAAAGAAGACTAACATATTTATTAAGAACAAAGTCACAAATAGAAATAGGAATATGAGATCCATAACTTTTCCAATTTGGAATTAGGAAGAGACTCCTTCTACTCCTTTCCTACTTGGACTATAGACTAGAGGCTCTCCTCTCTATAGGCTAAACTTCTCTAAACCTATGGAGAGTAGTGGATACAATAGAATGAATGCTCAAGTGGTGTGTGTGTGTGTGATGTGAGGGTTGGGGGGTCCTATTTATAGCAGGAGAAGGGTTGGTTCCTGCCACCAAAAGCGCATGAATCAGTCTTCATCGTGATAAGGGCACCACAGGGAGTTGACCCAAGGAAGCTGATCGAGTTTGGTGCTAGGAAGGTGTCGGTCGAACCCCCTAGTCGGCCGAATTGAAAGTTTGACCAATTCCAGTGTGCTTCCTCGGGGTGACTTCCAGGTGGGTCCCATTGACTGATATCGGTAATACATCGTTGGATGGCCTCAAATACTTCTGTTTGTGGGCCATTTGATCCATGTGATGCCACATGTTGACACTTGATTGGCTGGGATGATATTTTATAGGATTGCTCCCCCTCTTTTACCTCATTTCCTGCAATAAATGCGTGCATGCACTATTTATCCAAGGACAAGTGGAAATAGGATAATAGAAAGGTGATGTGTGCAAGAAATGATATTTCCTTCACATAATTGAGTTATATTGATGGATAAAATTGGTATATAACGGCCGTCAACAAACTCCCCCAAGCTTATCCTTTGCTCGTCCCGAGCAAAGTCAAGACTTTAGGTTGATGATCAAGAGTTGCTACAATGCTCTATTTTTTAAAAGTACTATGTGCACAACAGAATACTCTACCTAGTATTGCAAAAATTGGCATGGTACTTCATCCATCTTAAGTCATTATGGGGCTTATGCCTTCTCCTATTCATGTGTGGTTGAAAGATAGAACAGCAAATGGACAAGCATACCCTAGAGATCAAGTTCCACTCAAATTTCGGAGAGTTTCAAATTTAGATTTTAAGTACCTAAAATTGATTCTCTCAATCACTCCTTGTGTGTCGTTGAAAGTTTTCCTCACCAAGGCATGTTGCCTATACTCATCCTACCGCTAAATAAGGCTTGTATGTGGAGCTTGGTAGGGCATATAGTAGGCATATTTGCAACACATAATATTGCTAAGTCAAAAAAGCAAGCCTTAGGAGAAATCAATTCAAAACTATTTGATTCAAGACTCGTGCATGTGTGACGGAGTGTAAGTAGATGTGGATGGTTGACATGACTCTTATTTATGTAGACTCTCTTATTTTGTAGGGATGAAACATGGCTACTTTCTCTTCTTCTTCTTTTTCTCATGCTTATGATGTAAGCATGCATGTTCTTTTTCTTTTTATTGTAGTCATGTCTTCTACTCCCTTTTTATACAATAAACTTGGAGAGGGCACTAAGCATGAAGGGTATGGAGTTTCTATTTTATTGTGGAATGATGGTATGATGGAATTTTGCTTACTTCTAGTGTATAATTATAGCATGTGCAAGTGAAGTCTTGAATTCAAAAAGAAATAAATGCATAAGGTCTATTAATGTAAAAATAGCATATGGATTTTGTAGGTATTTCCAACCAAATGAGAGTAACTTAAATCTTTTTATAATTTCTCCAGAAATCTAAGTTTCACTTTCAAACTAGGAATAGCAGCCCTATCACTATATCATATCTCAAACAACTTAGAATTGTATTAAGATTTTGCTACCCACAATTTCTAAATCAAGGCAAAATTAATTTTAGCCAATGAAAGCAATATTTTTTAGAGTAGTAAGTTGTAAATTAAGGACCTAGGAAAATTAAAATAGAGCAACTATTCATCATTTCATCTATGTGAATTCTAAATAATTCTTACCGCACATCTTTTATTTTATTTGAAAGAAAATCTACTTTTTTATATGCAAGGTGAATGGTGGATGAATGGAAAATAAATTTGCAAGGGGTGTGATACAATTTACCTCAAGTGCGGGTCCTCCCCCAATCTTGTTCTTCAATCACCTCCGTGATGAGGGTTGAACCCTTGATGATGAAAGTATGCCGCGAGATCGGCTTGTTGTTGTTCTAGCGTGGAGTTGAAGTTGGTGAATTGAGTGTCCATGTGTTGTTGCCAATCTTGGGTACCTTGGACATGCTCTTGTAGAGTGTTGTAGATTTCTCTCGTCCTCACTTCAAGATCGTCCATACATCTAGTGAGATCCGTCACTTATTGGCTATAGTCATGATAGCTTCTAGCTGAAGAGGAACGACATCTTCTCATGAGCGTTGGAGGCAAGCTGCTAGAGCTTGAAGTGGATAGGGGTGGCTCCCACGCAGTACCCCGCCATCCATGCCAAGACAGATCTTCAGTCTCATACGATGGAGGTTAAGTCCATCCGAGTGCATCACCCGTTGGGTTCTCTTCCTCTTCTTACTCATCGACCGTGGAGGTTGTCAGAAGAATGGCCACTCTCCTTGCATGGCTTCTGGTTACCCTGCCATAGATATTACTTCTTCGGGCTTCCTCGATGGGAAGAAGGTCAATGGTTAGCCTCCGCATTTATACAAATAAAAATCCGGGTTAGGTAACTGAATTTCATTGACAAAGTCGGGATAATAAAACAATAAAGAGCCATCATGATCATGCTTAAGGGTTGTCCTTGAACTAGATAATCTTCATTAATTAATTCTCATTCGGTTTCAATATATTCAAATGAAGTATACTCTAGTGCTCCTACCCTAGTAGCAATACGGGTAATCAAAGAAGTGCATTCAATTGGCCCTGTCCTTGAAATGTATCTAACCATTGTGTCATCATGGCAATAACTGGAGCAACTTTTATCTTTTTAACCATGGCAAATAAAATTTTCAACTCATCATCATGCACTACTCTAACATCTCCTCTAGGGAACGTAGTCACAGCCACCCATCTATGCATGAAGCATAAAGTAGGATTGTGCAAGTGGCTATTCCTTGGAGCACTACATCTCACCTTACTAGTCAATTCATGTCAAAAACTTTTGTCGAAGTGTAGCAATGACACTTCCCCTGATACTATTTAGAAGTAGTCCGTGGAGGTTCGTATTTAGGCGGGGCACTAAATAAGATCCAAGAACGAGATGACACAGGAATTTTACGTGGTTCGGCCGCCTGAGCGTAATACCCTACTCCACATGATATGTGTTATTTGTATGAGAATATGTAAGCCTGAGCTTACTTGTGTATGAGACCCCTTTCTATCGTGCAGTGCAACCCTTTTATACGCCAAGGACTGGCTGTTATAGTGCGCCAAGGCTTGACAGGTGGCCCCGGCTGTATTAACCACCCTATACACGATCTACAGGCATAATGGTGGTTAATAGCATGTTAGTGTGCCTTGATGGTAGCCTTACCGGTCTTGATAGCCTCCTGATCATGCGTCATTAACACAGAGTTAAGGACACATTAACCAGGTCTTGCAACAGCAGTTTTATTTCCCTTAAATGTCAGCTCCATTGAAGATCCTGGAGTCCTCCCGTTGTAGATGTAGATCCGGACACCTGACACATGTCAACACTGGAGCTTCCCTCAGCCGGGAGGCAGGTCCGGCACTACAGACACATGGCAGCGTCAGAGCCACCCTAAGGAGAGAGGTAGGTCCAGCACTACGGGACACATGGCAGCACTGAAGCCACCCTAAAGAGGGAGGCAGGTCCAGCACTGCGGCACATGTGCTGCCTCCAAAAGTCCACAACACTGGAAGGTGGAACTCAATGCGTCTTGTTCTGGTACGAAGGGATACCTGGTATGCAGGGTATCGACAATGGCCCTCGGGCCCACCTCTGGTGAGATTGTGAGGTCCCGATGCTGGAGGTGGGGCTATTATCTCTCCTATGCTGCTGCTTCAGCTTTCCTCTTGGGACACACAACCCTTATTGATTTGGCAGGTGAGATACATGATCTGTGGATCTCACGCAATTGAAGGACGTCGGTTCCCAATATGATTCTCGTATCAATTCCTAGTGTAATATTTGTAGCCCTGACAGGCCACCGTCCTTGGGTTTCCAACTTCTCATCATGATAACAGTTCATTTGGTGTGACTTCTTCGGCAAAGCTGACTCGGGCCCTGTTTGTCATTGATGATGTAACTTTGTTGAGCGTAATCAAGGTTCGGATGCAGTTGACATCCAAGCATTGTAGAGGCTTAATAAAGGGAGAGGCTTTGTAAGGGGAGACAACTCTTATGCATCGATATGTTCTTGTGCATCGAGTTCTCTGCTTGAACCCTTGCATCGCACTCCCACATTTGATCCACTTTGTAGTGATGGAACTCGGACTTCCCCCTAGCAAGCTTATAAGCGAGAGGGATCTTACAAGAGTCCAAAAGCTGATGGGCTAGCAGAGCGACTCCTTCAATAATGCTATTCGCTGCGGCAAGCTCTTGTTCAAGAATGAGTGCCCCAATTACATTGTCTACTTCTCAGCATATGCCATGGTTGGGCTGGTTCCGCTAGTGTCCAGCTTCTTGCTGATGCTGCTGGAATCATACGAGCTCCAACTGCAACATCTCGGCCCTCACTCGATCTTGATGGTGGTGATCTTCATCCACTTCTGCAATATGTGGGTACACGTGCCACTCTGCGTGCCGCTATTCTGAACCCTCTTCACACTCCGGGTGATAGGCAAAGGTAACAGCCTCTTGGGATTCTTCTACTTCGTAAGACGTAGGAATCCCCCTCACAAGTACATTAGGTCCTTTCCTTCCAAAAAGTGGGAGACCTGGAAGACCGATTGGGTAGTTATCTAGGTGGACCATCATGACCGGTTGGAGCTGCCAGAAGGATTCCTAACGACGGAGTCCGACTCCTGAAAGGTGCTCCCAAAGCTGACAGAAGAGTACAACTGCGTGCTATCAAGAATTCAGAGCTTGGTTGAAGGAGGATTGATGTATTTGGTGGTCCTTGGCAACTTCTTGACCAACTGTTGGACTCCACTCAAGGAGTGGGAGTTTGCATCTTGGTCATACTCTGTAGAAATGGATTTCCTTTGGATTGACGTTGGTTTGGGAACCAACTTAGATGAGAATGCCTTGAAGATCCATCTGCAGAAGTTGTACAGTGGAACTTTATCAAGAGATGACCTTGTACCTCCGGCAGAGTTCTTGCCTCTGTGTAGTTCCGGAGGTCAGGAGGGAGCTCCAGAAGGTGATTCCGCTCCTTGACGATACATGTCTTAGGGTGCGACAAAAGAGCATTCTGCCAGCAGGGATTGTGATCCCCGGAGCTTCAGCCCCCTACCCACATGGAGGGTCCAGACCTGCACCTGTCAGTGGGAAGGGAAAGGCTCCTGCAGAACCAAGTCAAAAGAAATCTGACTCAAGTCGGGGCAAAGGCAAAGGTCCCATCGACACCTCCAGTCGGAAGAGGAAGTTGACACGAGCTGATGGCAGCTCTGTCAGAACAGCTCCAACAAAAGTGGTGCCACTGCCTCTTTGGACCCTCAAGTCAGTGCTGGTTGTGCCTCCAGCAACGGCAACCCCGGCTTTGGCGGCCAAGGTGAGATCTGGGCTTGGGAAGTTATCTTCAGACCTAGTACCTACGGTGGGCACTAGGTCTGGCAAGTCTTCTACTCCAGTCCCGGTGCCAACGGCGGGCTCCGGGTCCGGAGTGTCTTCTCAGATAATAGCAATGGGTGCAAGAAACAGTGCAACACCTGCTCCGGAGATCCCGGCTGTAGTGATGCCGGTGGCTGCCACGACTTCTGGGGTGAAGTCCGGAGCTTTCGCCTCGCCAGCGACAGTGGATTCTAACTCTTGCCGTCCAAGGAATAGGTTTCATGCCGATTGGAGTTGCAGCCGCTCCACGTAATGATCGGCACTTGAACTTGTGTTTTTATCTTACTTCTAGCTTTTTGTTGAATTTTGTTTGCTTTGTTTCTAGAGTGTAGAGAGCTGCTGCTACTCCAACACCAGCAACCTGCTAGGTCAGTGTTGCAGCCATGGAGACCACGCCGGCCAAAGCTCTTGTTGATCCTGCGGCCTCTCCTATGGTCATGGCGGACGACACGGCGGTTCTGGAGTCAACTGGCACCGAGATTAGATCGAGGACAGTGGCCGAAGATGTCGTGGTTGCGTCGGACCATGCAGAAGAAGCGCTGGAGCAACCTGTGGTTATACCAGAGCTAATGGCAGAGATATTGGTGTGAAAGTGCATCTAGGCATCCCTTGTGGGTTTTGGTTGATTTCTGACAAACAAATGAGATCCTAACCAAATTGTTGAGATGAGCGCAAGTTTTAATGAAATTATGAAGAAAGTGCAAAAAGAAAGGAGAATGAGCATCTATATGGAAAAGAGCTCAAGAGCTGAATAGCTTAGATTAGTGTGTATGGAGTTTGTTGGAGAAACACACCCCAAGAGCTCAAGCACAAGAAAACTCACTCATTGCACAAATTTACACAGGACCGGACTAGTCCGATATACCCCGGACTAGTCCGATAATCTCTCTGTTCAAGATCGGACAAGTCCTCCCAGTGCGGACTAGTCTGCACAGTCCAGGTTTACACAGACCGGACTAGTCCGATATCACCACGGACTAGTTCGATATCTTTCTGACTAAGATCGGACTAGTCCTCCTCAGTGCGGACTAGTCCTCAACACTTCACAACTTTGCACGACATCAGACAAGTCCAATAATATCTGACTAGTCCGATAACCTCTCTGACTAAAATCGGACAAGTCCTCCAAGTGCGGACTTGTCCTCAATTCACTAAGGGGTTCACCACAGCCGGACTAGTCCGATAACGACCGGACTAGTCCGAACTCTTCCAAAGCCTAAATCGGACTAGTCCACCCAAGGCCGGACAAGTCCGATGTTCCTGAGAACTTAGGGTTTCCTACACGCCGCACACCAAACTAGTCCGGACTCTACCATGGACTAGTATGGACTCTCGAAACCCTAGCGGTAACCTTTGGAAACCTCCATATAAATAGATGTGCACGGACCTACTTCCACAATAGTCGACTCCCTGTGCTGCCACACCCTCCAAGAGCCTAGAAAACACATCTCTCCACACAATCCATCGCAAGAAAGATCAAATCCTTGAGGATTAACTTTGGATCAAAGGAGAGACATGATTCTCACATCTTGAGCTCTTGGGTTTGATTCTCTAACACACTCTTGTTGTTTTATTGTGGATCTTACAACTGTGTTCTTGGTGGTGTTTGATTTGTAATCTTGGGGAGCCCTCAACTTGTGAGAAGGCCCCATGAACTTGGTGATTTACCCTTTGTGATTAGTGGAAGAGAATCGACCTCCGTGGCGATTCAATGAGGGTAGGGTTGGAGAAGACCCGGTCCTTTCGTGGGCTCCCCAATGTGGATGTAGGTTGCCTCCGTGGGAACCGAACCACGGGATAAACTCTTGTGTCAATCTTGTTCTTGTGTCCGCACTCTACCAGACTAGTCTGATTTCTTGGTATTTGATCAAGTTGCTAAGTGTTGCAGGTTCCGACTAAAATTCGAAAAGGCCTATTCACCCCCCCCCCTCTAGGCCACATTCACGGAGCTAGCGCTGGAGATATCGGTTGAAGCTCTAGAGATAACGGCGCCCACAATTGATGCCACACTGGAGCCAACAATGGATGTCGAGATAACACCAGCACAAGAGGTAGACACCGCGGTGGCACATGAGCCTGCGCCTGCAATGGATCCTTCAGTTGACATTGCACCAGAGCAGCCAGTTGAGACCACAATGGTGTCAGAGTCGGCACCTGAAGATCCATCTGCGGGACCTTCAATATCTGCGCTGGAGGTTGACGAGCTCCCAGAACTCAGTCCAGCTAATGTCGAGTTGTTGGGGTCCATGCTTGTGCCATGGGCTCTGACAAATGTTCTTGAATACATGGAGGCGCCAGAAGACCCCGAGGAAGGTCTAGAGCCAATCCCTCTGGACATGTCAATAGAAAATGACTGCTCTAGCCTTCGCCAAGTGCAGCCTGGATTTGACTTCGAGCGCAAGACCTTAGAGGCTGAGCGAGAAACTTTGAAGCAATGGCAAAAGCTGCTATACTTCAAGACGAAGCTGACTCATACCTGCTTTGCTGATGAAAGGGGAAGACTTGCGACCCAGAAGGCGCATCAAGACTACATGGACAGGCTGTTGGATGAAAGGGAGGCTGTGACTAGAGCTCTCGATGAGAAGACTTGTGAAGTCTTTGAGAAAGCTGAAGAAAAGGATAATATGGCAGATGATCGCTCAGATGCCTTAAATGAGATGAGGGATGAGCTCCTCAAGCGTCAAGAGTCATTAGACAATAAAGAGCAGGAGCTCCAGAAGAGCGATGAAGTAACCTCTTAGAATTTAGGGCACGGCGAGCTGGACTTAGCTGACCGCGCTGAGAAATTTAAGTCCTGGTGTGATAGAAAAAGCCACCAATTATGGCTGGCAGGAGAGTGAGTCAGCAAGCAGGAAAGTGGTGTCTCTATTAGGGAAGACAAGGTGAAGGCCAAAGAGAAGGATCTAACAGATATAAAGGATCATCTGAACCTCCAAGACAAACAGATCGCTGACCAAGAAAAGCAGTTAGCTAACCGGATTCAGCAGCATGCCAAGGAGGTTGAGCGGTTCTCAAAGGAAGGTTCTGCGGAGCTATCATCTGCCAAGAAGTCTTTGGAGGACCTCCAGACCTTACAGAAGGTCAAAGCCCAACAGATATTGGACTTCTTGGGGCACGCGGAGGAAGCACTGGTGCCTTTGGATTTCACTCCGGTTCGACCGGTTGACCCCAAGCCTGAAATAGACAGAGCCTTGACAGCTTTGAATTTAGCCGGAGGCAAGCTGGGAACACTGGAAGACGTAATATGCGGTCAGCTTGAAAATGAGGGAAAGTCTCTGGTCAAGTCAGTCGCAGAATATGTACTAACTTGCTTTCGCAGTCGGGGCCTCTCGATGTCTCTAGCTCCGGTGACCGACGGACCCATAGCTGAGACAGAAGAAGCTGCCAAGGCAAGTGTCCATGAAGTTGTCGAGTAGGTTGCCGTGTTGTTCCGGCGGAACTCCAACCAGTAGCTAGGATTTTTTTCTTCCCTTTGTATCTTCATCTTCTAAAATCTTTTGAACTTTTGAATGAAATCACTTTCGAATGAAATCCTCTTGAATTCCATTTTTTGTCTTCAATATTGTCGTTGCCTTAGTCTTGTTGGCCCTCTGATAGATGTGCTCAATGATTGAGGACATGTACCATGAGGATCTTAGTAATGTCTTGAAGATGTTGTAGTAGCTTTGAACTTAAAACTTTTGAGTTAGCTCCGAGAGGACCTCCTAAGCTAGGCAGTACCCAACATCTACTTATGAAATTCGACGTCGAGTCCCCTGGGTGGTGCCGGAGCTAGGCTCACTCGTAGCGCCCAACATCAACTTTTGAAAGTCGACTCTCGGCCCCCGGGGACATCAGAACTCTTCATAATGTATTTTCCTGCACAAGAGATACAAGAAAAGTAGTAAAATGCTTCTTCTTGCCTATAGCTTAGCTACGACTTATTGTCCTTAATTAAAATTTAGGTCCTAACCAACTCAATGCAATATACTTAGTATACTGGTTGTGCTTTTATATGTCCGTGTGCTGTCCAGACCCACCTTACTGTGACACAACACCAGAATAGGTAGAGTGGTGTACTTAGGATGTTGGACCAGGCTAAGTCTTTAGCTGACTCTAGACCTGTCATTGGCATTATTTTTCAGGCGAGTAGACCATTCAACTAACACTAGATCCCAAAAATGTCTACCAGTAACACCAAGACAATATCACATGAATTCTTAGACACCAAATTCCAAAAGGATTGCACAGTTTGGCAAAAAGGTAACAGGAAGGAAAAATTATGAGTTTGCGCAAAATAAATGCACATAAAGTTTTTTTCATATAAATGTATTTCATTATAGGTCCGAATAACAGGGGAAGGCAAGGACACACTTAAAGTACAAAACCAAGTTAAGTGTGATATGCATCTTGGACCAACCCGACTCTGTTCATAGACCCTATGAAATACTCTATACAATAGTAGGCTCACCTCCGTGCTAAGTGTAGAACTTACAGATTAGGAAGCAGCGTTCCATCCTCTGTTGCCAAGCGAACGCATCCAGGGTGGGAAACCTTGATGACTAGGAAGGGACCCTCCCAACTGGGTGAGAGTTTGTTCATCCCTTCTTGAGATAGTATTCGCCGCAACACCAGATCATCTTCTTCCAACTGCCAGTTGCGCACATGCCTTTGGTGATAATGCTGGAGCGCCGTGCGGTATCGCGCGTTTCGGACAACTGATCAGCATCTTACCTCGTCGACGAGTCCTAGGTCTTCACGTCGGATGAAAGTCGCCTAGAGGGGGGTGAATACGCAATAATACCTGAAATCACATAATCAAACAAGATTAAATTCCTGTGGCCGGACTAGTCTGCACAGGGCCGGACTAGTCCGCTCAGCACAGGGTGGAAACCCTAAAACTTAATTTCTACAAGTTATTTGCGGAATTAAAGTTCACCAAAGAGATAAGCAATGTGTAGTAAACTTGTAAAGCTCAGATTGTGAAGTTTAAACACTTAGATTGCAAGTTTACAATAATGATCAAAGTGTAGGGAAATAAGAGCAAAGTGAACCCTAATAGCAATACTAGTGATCACAAAAGACGAAAGACAAGTGAAACGAGATTTATCTCGTGGTTCAGCTCCACGAAGAAGCCTACCTCCACGTTGAGAAGTCCACACAAGGGTCGGGTCTCACTTGACCCTTCTCTCACCAAGCCACCACGATGGTCGGCTTGGTTTCCACTATATCAATGGGCAATCACAAAGTTTTATGGGGCTGCTCACAACTTGAGGCTCTCACAAATCAATACAATGAGGAGCACACGAAGCTCAACTCACACAAGACACAAAACAGAACACAATGTGCAATAGATCAAACTGAGAGCCAAAGAGCGATGACCTTCCTTTACTCTCCTCCCCAAACCCTAATCTCTTCAAGATTTGCTCTTAGAGGGTTAGTAGGACGAGTAGAAGGCTCTAGGATGCTTGTGGCAGCGCTAGGGTTCAAGACTTGTTCAAATGAGCCTAGGGGTCCCCTTTTTATAGGGGTCCCGAGCCCCTTTTACTGACCTCAGCAGAGGGGCAGACTAGTCCGGCCTTTCAGGTATCACTTTTCACGATACCTAAAGGTGGAATAGTGATTTTTCCAAAAAAAATAAGTTAAAGATAGAAGAGCCCAGATTCCAAATTTGAAATTATTTTTTACTTCATTTTGCCTAATGTCTCGATTCATTTCAATATGAGGACAAGAATTAAACTGATTCAATTAATTAGAATAGAACAATTACACAACAAAAGAGAAAATAAAGTATTTGTTGTGTTGACAGTAGATGGATTTTACTAAATAAAAACAGAGTTCTAATAAGGAAAAGAAAACTATACTAAAGGAAACATAGGATATCCATCCTAAAATCTAAGGGACCCCAACGGTTTGGATTTGAGTAGGTTGGGCTTTTCCCTTAGTGGTAGAGTAATTCCACGGCAAGACCAAAGTCATCGGTTATAATCCGATACAGTACTTTTCTACTAAATTCATTAACTTTAGGTAGTGAAAAAGTACCAAAACAACTGAAGCCCCGGACTAGTCTGGCCCTATGGGACCACTGACCCCTTGTCAGGTCTCGACAACTGCCACACTGAGCAACGATCATCACACTACCCACCAAATTTTCGAATTCAAACGGTCACTAGACAACGGACTAGTCCGGTCAACAACGGACTAGTCCGAAGTAGGACAGAACCGTTTGGTCCGTCCCAAAATGGACTCTTCTGGGTTGGCCCGGACTAGTCCGGCCCTCTAGGGTTTCTCTCGGTCTATCTCACTAAGTCTCAAACGGACAAGTCCGTACCCAAACGGACAAGTCCGAACTACTCCAGAGAGCTTTACTCCGTCCAAAAATGGACAAGTCTGGACTCCTCAGACTTAGCTCCAAATTCATTCAGATTCACTCCAGAGACGTTTGGTCCGTCTCAAAACGGACTTGTCTGCCATGGCCAGACTAGTTCGGCCTTAAGGCCCGGACTAGTCCGACCTCTTAAGGTTTTTCTCATTTTTGGCTTCTCACTTAGTTTTTTCTCTAAACCACCACTTTGAGCCCCTTGGTACGATCTCAATGCACATGATACATCCACCCTCTCTCATGACACGACTCATATAACCTCAATACCATAGAAACCCTAATTTCTACGCTTGAGTCTTTTACGCCCGTTTTATCCTTTTTATTTTTGAGGGTTTTCATCTCATTTAAATCCTTGTACCTGTGCTTAAGATCACTTTAGCTCATTAGCCTCTTAATTGTCATCATCAATCATCCAAAACCCACGGGGATGCCTAGACGCACTTTCAATCTCCCTCTTTTTAGTGATTGATGACAACACATTAAGACTTCAACAACAAGGCTAATAATTTGTTTTCATAACATGTATTTGTATGAGTGACTCCCCCTCAATGTATGCATCATGAGTAAGAGAGATTGAGACAGTTCTCATACATATACACGTTATGGTGGAGTGCCCAAGTGATGTGTTCATAAAGTGTGATAAGTCAATGATTATGCAATATAGACATGTAAATAAGGCAACACATCACAAATTTAGGCAAGATACATGAATACATAGATTAAGTCTTACAATACAACTTGAAATGAGATATTAAAACATAAGTCCTTCATAGATCAAATACTCTCGTAAGGTAATCTATCTCTCCCCCTCCATCTCTCCCCCTATATCTAAGTGCCCCATCAAGCTATCTCTCCCCATTTGGCATCAAGACACCAAAAAGGAAAAGAGAGGAAGGGCCCTTAGGTCTACTCATCGTCAGAGTCGTCATCGTCATCGCCGCCTTGACACCCGCTGTCGCTCTCCGTAGCCTCCGGGTCAACATTTGCATCATCATCATCGGCCGGGGCCGCGGTGGAAGTCCCATCTTCTCCAAACTGAGCAAGCTCCTCGGCAGTGAACTCTGGGAAAGAAGTGAGCTCACCATCGCTCACCTCGGCGGGAGACATAGGAATGTCCAGCTTGTCGCACATCGCCTTGAGATACTTCTCGTTGCGACGCTCCATGCGACTTTGCAGAATTTTTGTCTTCCGGCAAGAGGAAAAAAGAGCCTTGAAACATTTGAAGAATCCACTCCCGCATTGTGACGAAGGCGAAGGTGGTGGAAGAGATGGAACAAAGCGAGAGGAAGAAGCGGGAGGATCCACATTCTTCCTCCTAGGAGCAGCCGACTCTAGAGGAGGGAGTTGTGGTTGAAGCCTTTGGTGAGTGATATCTTTCCTGAAAGTGAGTTCGGAGATCTTCTCGATCATGTACATAATGTACGGAGCGTATCCACATGATCGGTTGGGAGTGTGCGAGATGTTGAAGATAACATCAAAGATATAGTCCAACACATTAAAGCGGACATCTCCATCAATGAGGACCATCAAGTCACATGATCGGTTGGGAGTGTGCGAGATGTTGAAGATGTCATCAAAGATATAGTCCAACACATTAAAGCGGACATCTCCATCAATGAGGACCATCAAGTGCCTCAAGTTTCCTTTTATTATCCCCGCATCTCCATCCTTGGGGGCAATGGTCTTTTTGAGGACCCGGTTGAGCACACTATAGAAAGGCTTGATGTTTCTGATGTGCCCGACCTCATACTGTGCATGACTTGGGTACATATACTCCAAGGTGTCCCGATCAACTGGCTTCAGATTTGAAAAGATGATCTCATTATCCAGTTGATCCTTCAAGTCAAGCAACTGAGCAAACTCCCAAAAGGTGGTGGAGTACTGCTCTCCATGGGTCATCCAGGTAATCCTCCTGTTCCCATCGGTGTGTAAGTACAAAGTGGAGTAGAACTGAGTGATGACTTCCACATTCCAGTCATACTGGAAGGCCATGAACTTCTTCAAGCAATGGCGCTCGACTGCCTCAATCACAGCCTTGAAGGCTTGATGATCTTTCTGAGCCATATAGTCCCAGTCTATCCACTGAGCATCTGTGACAGGGGTCTGCTTGGTCATGTAGAATGTCCGGTAGTAGTCACAATGGAAGTCACACCAGAACCGGGGATCCACTATGCTCCTGTCACTCTGATAGACATTGATCTTTCTCAGCTTGCGTGCCTTCTCAGCCCCCTTTCCCTTGAAGATGTTGGTGTCGAAAGCAGCCGCACAGTTTGGGTTCCGTTCAGGAGAAGACATCCTCAACGGGCCAATGGGTTGAGTGGCACAATTCTTGACCTTGCTGACAGCCTTCTTGGCCACTATCACCCTCTTCTTGGGTGCGGCATCGACTGGGGTCTTGCCTTTATCTTTGGAGGTCCTCGCCTCTTGGGTTCTAGCTTGTTCACCCAAAGTTACAAGCCGCTTCTTTTTCGGGGCGGCCTCAGTAGCTGCAGAGTTATGCTCTTTGCGTTGCGTCTTCTTTGCTCTCTGACATGCAAAGTATGCAGCAGCCATCTCTTGATCCTCTCATTGCTTCCGGTGAAAGAGAGCTTGCTTCTCCGCTTCGGTCTCGTAGTCGGAAGGTGGGACATACTCATTGTCCGACATGGTTGCTGACAAGAGAAGCAAGGGAATGTGTATGAGTCAGAGGAAGTTAAGGGGTAGAGGTAGAATTCACAAAACCAACCTAGGTTAGGGTTTTCACTGTGTAACCCATACTTCTCCGCCCAGGGGCCGGACTAGTCCGCACGAGGTCGTACTTGTCCGCCCTGTGGTCGGGCTAGTCCGGTTCACACAGCAAGAACCCTAATCTAGAGAAATTTTGCAAAAACTACGGATCCTACCACAAAAATAAAGGTAAATGATCACATTGATGTGCACAACAACATTTGCAAAGAAGTTAAATTTCAAGGATTTTGGGGTTAGGTCAAGAATACCTCTTCAAATCTTCGATTTGACGAAATGTAGGAGAGGAAACAGCCTCCGATGCTTGGGAAAAGGTTCCTAAGCACCTTAAGGCTTCGATCCACCGATTGGAATCAAGATTTGCTGGAGGGAGTCAAAAATCGCCGTTTGGGAGACGATTTTTGAGCATTTTTGGAGAGAGAGTGTTTGAGTGGAAGTGGAGAGGTCGAGGGCTTCCTGGGGAGGTTAAGTCCTCAGGGGCCAGACTAGTCCGGTCAGGGACCCGGACTTGTCCGGCTGTCGGACTGGGTCCAGACTTTTCTTAGCCACCGGACTAGTCCGGTCCATGGGCGGACTAGTCCACTCCTTAGGCTGAAAACTTCTATATATTGAGTTTTCAGTGGAGATTTGATCCTTTTGGACTAGATTTCACAGAAGATATTTGTAAATGGTCAGTAAGAAATCAACAATCAAACTATAACCATGATTCACAAAGATTCAATACTTTCAAAATAATTTGTAGAAAAATTGAGGAGGATGAGTTTTTCGCAAGCATGTGTGAATTTTGAATATAACAATCAGATGTTCAAGACTTAAGCCACATTTCGAGAATCTAAGATATTTAGCTCACTCCTAAGTTCACAAAATCTTTTCTCATCTAGGGGCTTGGTAAATATATCAACCAATTGTTTATCGGTTCTCACATGGGAAATTGCAATGTCTCCTTTGATGGAGTGATCTCTCAAGAAATGGTGGTGAATATCTATGTGCTTGGTCCTTGAGTATTCAACTAGATTGTGGGCTATTTTGATGGCACTCTCATTGTCACATAGGAGAGGGATATGGCGCAAGTTTATGCCATAGTCCCTAAGAGTTTGTCGCATCCAAAGAAGTTGTGCACGACAACTTCGGGCGGCGACATACTTTGCTTCGGCTGCGGAAAGAGCAATGGAGTTTTGTTTCTTTGGGTACCAAGAGACAAGAGATCTACCAAGAAATTGGCAAGTTCCCGATGTACTCTTCCTATCAACTTTGCACCCTGCATAATCCGCATCGGAATATCCAATGAGGTTAAACTTAGAGCATTTGGGTTACTAACGTCCTAGGCTTGGTGTGTGAACCAAATATCTAAGAATTCTCTTAACGGCGGTCAAATGACACACCTTAGGAGAGGCTTGAAATCTAGCACACATACACACACTAAGCATGATATCGGGCCTAGATTCACATAAGTAAAGCAATTAGCCTATCATGGAACAATATACCTTTTGGTCCACACATGGACCATCTTCATTGAGATCTAGATGCCCATTGGTTGCCATAGGAGTCTTGATGGGTTTGGCCTTTTCCATGTCTAACTTCTTGAGTATATCTTGCAAGTACTTGGTTTGACTAATGAACATGCCTTCCTTAAGTTGCTTCACTTGAAAACCTAGAAAAAACTTCAACTCCCCCATCATTGACATCTCAAATCTCTCCGCCATTATCTTATAAAACTCATCACAAAAAGCTTTGTTAGTAGAACCAAATATAATGTCATCGACATATATTTGGAAAACAAACAAATCATCATTGAAGTGCTTAGTAAATAAGGTATAGTCCACCTCCCCAATTTTGGAACCATTTTGAGTTAGAAACTCTAAGGCACTCATACCAAGCTCTAGGAGCTTGTTTGAGTCCATAGAGAGCCTTACATAATTTGTACACATGGTTTGGGAATTCTTCATCTTCAAATCTGGGGGATTGCTCCACATACACCTCTTCCTTGATTGAACCATTGAGGAATGCACTCTTGACGTCCATTTGATATAGCTTAAAATCATGGTGAGTAGCAAAGGCAAGTAATATACAAATTGATTCAAGCCTAGCTACGGGAGCAAAGGTCTCTTCGAAATCCAAACCTTCGACTTGTGAATACCCTTTGGCCACAAGTCGTGCCTCATTCCTTGTAACCATCCTGCGTTCATCTTGCTTGTTGCGGAACACCCATTTGGTGCCTACAACATTTGCATTTGGCCTCTTCACAAGCTCCCATACTTGATTTCTCTCGAAGTTGTTGAGCTCTTCTTGCATAGACATCACCCAATCGGGATCTCGTAGTGCTTCTTCAACCTTGTGGGGCTCCAAGGAAGAAACAAAAGAGTAATGTTCACAAAAGTTTGCAACACGAGATCGAGTAGTTACCCCTTTGGAGATGTCTCCAAGTATATTGTCAATGGGATGGTCCCGTTGGACACTTTGATGAACTCTTGGGTGTGGCGGTTGAGGTCTTGAGTCATCATCTTGGTCTTCCTCATCCTCATTGTCTCCCCCTTGATTGATGCCTCCATTTTCATCTTCTTGGAGCGCATCTTGGGGAACTTGATATTGATTATTTGAGGAAGATCTTGCTTGATGTGTAGGATGGTCACTTGCATCTTGAGGTTGTTCTTGTGGTCGTATGTCTCCAAGTGACATCCTTCCTATCACCACTTGTGGAGCTTCTTCTTGATATAGCACATGACGATCAACTTGCTCCACTTGGGAGCTATTAGTCTCATCAAACACTACGTCACGTGCTACTTCAACAAATTCTGGAGGATTTGTTAAAGACACAATAGGCGTAAGTGTTTGAGTCATAGCCAAGCAAGAAACCCTCATCGGACTTAGAAGCAAACTTCGAAATCCTAGGCTTCTTGTTAAGAATGTAGCATTTGCTCCCAAAAAACACGAAAGTAAGAGATGTTGGGCTTGTTACTGGTTAGGAGCTCATACGATGTCTTCTTAAGTATGCGGTGAAGATACAACCGGTTTATGGCATGGCAAGCGGTGTTAACCGCTTCCGCCCAAAACCGGTCCGACGTCTTGTACTCATCAAGCATGGTTATTGACATTTCAATTAGAGTCCTATTCTTCCTCTCGGCCACCCCATTTTGTTGAGGGGAGTAGGGGGGCGAGAACTCATGCTTGATGCCTTCTACATCCAAAAATTCTTCAACTTGAGTATTCTTGAATTCGGTGCCATTGTCACTCCTTATGATCTTGATACTCAAGGAGAAGTCATTTTGAGCTCTCTTCAAGTATCTCTTGAGAACACATTGAGTCTCGCTCTTGTCATGCAAAAAGAATACCCAAGTGAAACGTGAAAAGTCATCAACAATAACAAGACCATATTTATTACCGCCAATACTAATGTAGGCGATTGGACCGACGAGATCCATGTGTAGAAGCTCCAATGGTCTTGATTTTGTCATAATGTTCTTGGATGGATGTGGTGCTCCAACTTTTTTCCCGGCTTGTCATGCGCTACATGGCCTATCCTTTTCAAACACAACATTCTTTAAACCACGGATGTGCTCGCCCTTGAGGAGTTTTTGCAAATTCCTCATCCCAACATGGGCTAGCCTTCTATGCAAAAGCCATCCCATGTTAGTTTTTGCAATTAAGAATGTATCAAGTTGGGTTTATCCGCGGAGAAATCCACAAGATAGAGCTTTCCCTTGAGTACACCCTTAAAGGCAATTGAGCCATTGCTTCTCCTTGTGACGGTCACACCCTCATTAGTAAATAAAAAATTATAACCTTTGTCACATAGTTGTGATATGGACAAGAGGTTATAATCAAGTGAATCAACATGTAAAACATTTGAAAGAGTATGATTAGGGGATATAGCAATTTTACCGGTGCCAAGGATTTTTCCTTGGCTACTGTCCCCAAAATAGTTTCCTTCACTTGGATCTTCATTTAGATCATACTCCACAAACATCTTCCTCTCTCCGGTCATATGATTTGTGCATCCACTATCGAGAACCCACTTGGTTCCACTGGAGGAGTATGCCTACAAGAAAGATTTAAGCCTTGGCTTTAGGTACCCAAGCGGTGTTGGGTCCTTTGATGTTAGTCAAGAGGCACTTGGGCACCCACACACAAGGTTTAGGACTCTTGTGGTGTGGCCCAACATACCTAGCATATGCCTTTCCAAACTTGTTCCTCAATAAAACATATGAAGCATCAAAATCATGGAACAACGGATGAGGTTCTTTCTTAGGCATTTTTGGAGATGTTACAACATTATTTACCTTATTGTTGTATGAGACTCCCTTGACAAAAACAATTAAGTCTTTGTCATTCATGGGAGTTTTGTCGTTTTGCCTCATCCCCCTAGAATAACCAAGACCATCCTTGACAAGGGGGTGTCTTGTGTTGGTATATGCACTACGTGCATATGCCACCTTCTCCTTGTCAAAGATGCCACCCTTTGGTTCTTGATTGGTTTTTGCCAACTTAAGCTCATCTTTAAGCTTTATGATTAAGTTTGAGCATTTACAAGGTTGAGATGCTTCGGATTTAATATTTGTAGAAGGTGAGCTTGTAGAGGAAGAAGGTGCATTGACCTTGAGAGACTTCGCTTGCGTCTCAAAGATCTTGTTAGCTTGTGTCAAACTAACAAGTTCATCCTTGGGCAAAATTGTAGTATTCTCAAGGTTTGAGCAAGTTTCCTTGCTCAAAGTGAGTTCACACTCAAGTGCCTTGCTTCTTTCTATTTCAAGCTCCAAGAGCTCCTCAACCTCTTGACATCTCTCCTTTTGTTGGATGGGCATGTCCTCTTGACGGTTGATGAGTTCTTCTTTCTCAAATATTTCCTCCGTTAACAATCTCAATCTTTTCAAGTGTTTTTACTCATGTCTTTAAGCATGTGTTCATTTTCACTACTACTATCAAAATCATCATGAGAAGAAATTGAAGAAGAGGATTTATATTTAACCTTCTTTCTTCCCTCCTTGGTCATGAGACATGTTGGCCTTGAAGTCTCCAAGTTGGGGAAGAGCCTGTTCTCCGTTGTTGTCTTCTTCATAGCAATAGTTGTTACCTTCTCATTTTCACCGGAGGAGGATTCCTCATTTGAATCCCACTCCTTTCCAAGGTGGGCATGTACGGATTGCTTCTTCTTCTTGAAGTACTTCTTCTCTTTGGACTTGCCCTCCTTCTTCTTCTTGTTTTCTTCATGTGGACAATCCACAATGAAGTGACCATATTCGCCGCAATTGTAGCAAGCCCTTTTTGATCTTGTCTTGGGCTTGTCTTTGCTTTTTCTTTCATTTTTGTAGCTCCCCCTCCTTCTTCTAAATATTCTCTTGAAGTTGTTGATGAAAAGAGCTTCTTCCTCATCAGTGTCGGGACTCTCTTCATCACTCTCTTCCTTTTCTTGTGATCTTGAGGACGTTGCCTTGAATGCAACATCCATTTTCTTGGAGGAGGAAAGCTTTTGTAGATCATTGTTGAACATCACTTCTTGCTCCATCGTCTCGTGGTTGATGATCCTCCCTAGCACTTCTTCGGGAGTCATCTTGTGGAAGCTCGTACTTTCACGAATTAGTGAGCAAAGAGTGACGTTTCAAGGCATGAATGCTCGAATCATCCTCTTTACCACCTCGTGGTCGGTCCACCGGGTGCTTCCATATGACCGACTCTTGTTGATGAGAGTCTTGAGTCGGTCATACATATCTTGGGGAGACTCACCTTCCATAATGGTGAATCTCCCAAGCTCTCCTTCGATCATCTCGATCTTTGCCTCCCTAATGACGCGGTTGCCTTCGTGCGCCGTCTTGAGGGTATCCCATATCTCCTTGGCAACCTCCAACCCTTCAATGCGATTGAACTCCTCTCGAGTCAATGAGGAGGTAATCACTCCAACGGCTTGAGCGTTGCGATGTAGAAGAACAGCTTGCTCTGGAGTGATGTCTTCCTCATTCTTCAGAAGGTGAACACCTGACATGACAATTTGACACAATCTAGGGTTTAAGGAAATGAGGTGCATCTTCATATTATGCTTCCACATAGAGTAATCATTTCTATCAAATTGAGGAGGTTCGCCAATGGGAATAGACAAATAATGATTGCTCGCGGTTAGTTGCTCATAATTATAAGGATACCGGGAGTAGTCTTATGAACTACTCCCATTGTCGATGTTGACCGGAGCAATTGGCTTGATCTCCTTCTTGGGCACGATGAGCTTCTCACGAAGCCGTGCTTTAAGCATCTGAACTTCTTCGTCGTCATTCGGATCATCTTGAAGAACATCGACGTTCTTCGTCTTGGTGTCATCAACAACCACCGGAACCTCGTTGTCACCCCTTCCGGCCATTACTTCTCTGAGTTGTTAGACTCTTGGGGAGAAGTCTGCTCTGATACCAATTGAAAGTTTCCTAGAGGGGGGTGAATAGGCAATAATACTTGAAATCACTTAATCAAACAAGATTAAATTCATGTGGTCGGACTAGTCTGCACAGGGTCGGACTAGTCCGCTCAGCACATGGTGGAAACCCTAGAACTTGATTTCTATAAGTTATTTGCGGAATTAAAGTTCACCAAAGAGATAATTAATGTGTAGTAAACTTGTAAAGCTCAGATTGTGAAGTTTAAACACTTAGATTGCAAGTTTACAATAATGATCAAAGTGTAGGGCAATAAGAGCAAAGTGAACCCTAATAGCAATACTATTGATCACAAAAGACGAAAGACAAGTGAAACGAGATTTATCCCGTGGTTCAGCTCCACGAAGAAGCCTACCTCCACGTTGAGAAGTCCACACAAGGATCGGGTCTCACTTGACCCTTCTCTCACCAAGCCACCACGATGGTCGGCTTGGTTTCCACTATATCAATGGGCAATCACAAAGTTTGATGGGTCTGCTCACAACTTGAGGCTCCCACAAATCGATACAATCAGGAGAACACGAAGCTCAACTCACACAAGGCTCAAAACACAACACAATGTGCAACAGATCAAACCGAGAGCCAAAGCGCTATGATCTTCCTATACTCTCCTCCCCAAACCCTAATCTCTTCAAGTTTTGCTCTTAGAGGGTTAGTAGGATGAGTAGAAGGCTTTGGAAGGCTCTAGGATGCTTGTGGCGGCACTAGGGTTCAAGACTTGTTCAAATGAGCCCAGGGGTCCCCTTTTTATAGGGGTCCCGAGCCCCTTCTGCTGACCTCAGCAGAGGGGCAAACTAGTGTGGCCTCTGACCCTGGACTAGTCCGGCCCTATGGGACCACTGACCCCTGGTTAGGTCCCAACAACTGCCACACTGAGCAATGATCGTCACGCTACCCGCCAAATTTCCAAATTCAAACGGTCACTAGACAATGGACTAGTCCGGTCAACAACGGAATAGTCCGAAGTAGGACAGAACTGTTTCGTCCATCCCAAAACGGACTCTTCTGAGGTGGCCCGGACTAGTCCAGCCACAGGGGCGGACTAGTCCGCCCCTCTAGGGTTTCTCTCGGTCTATCTCACTAAGTCTCAAGCGGACAAGTACGTACCCAAACGGACAAGTCCAAACTACTCCAGAGAGCTTTAGTCTGTCCAAAAACGGACAAGTCTGGACTCCTCGGACTTAGCTCCAAATTCACTCAGATTCACTCTAGAGACGTTTGGTCCGTCTCAAAATGGACTTGTCTACCATGGCCGGACTAGTCCGGCCTTGAGGCCCGGACTAGTTCGACCTCTTAAGGTTTTTCTCATTTTTGGCTTCTCACTTAGGTTTTTCTCTAAACCACCACTTTGATCCCCTTGGTATGATCTAAATGCACATGATACATCCACCCTCTCTCATGACACGACTCATATAACCTCAATAACATAGAAACCTTAATTTCTACGCTTGAGTCTTTGACGCACGTTTTATCCTTTTCCTTTTTGAGGGTTTTCATCTCATTTCAATCCTTGTACCTTTGCTTAAGATCACTTTAGCTCATTAGCCACTTAATTGTCATCATCAATCATCCAAAACCCACGGGGATGCCTAGATGCACTTTCACCAGAACTGGTCCCGCGCGGCTTCATCGTAGTTCCGAACTCAAAGAGAACCCATGGCAATCTCTGGAGGAAGAACTACTTCAGCTCCATACACCAAGCAGAATGGAGTTTCTCCTGTAACTGGTTGGGTGTTGTCCGACTAGCCCATAATGCGGATGGAAGCTCTTCAATCCAGTTGGCACCATGCTTTTTCAAGCGCTCGTAGGTGCAGGTCTTGAGTCTTTTAAGAATTTTTGTGTTTGCTCTCTCAGCTTGGCCATTACTTGTCGGATGTGCTACTGATGCATATCTGAGATTGATGTCGAGGTCTTCTCAACACTCTTGAAATGCTGCATAGGTGAATTGGGTCCCATTATCAGTGATAATTCTGTTTGGAACTCCAAATCTGCAGACTATAGACTTCAAGAACTTGATAGTTGTCTGCTTAGTGATTGTCACAACTGGAGGTACTTCCGGCCACTTCGTAAACTTGTCTATGGTGACATAGAGATACCGGTATCCTCTGACGGCTTTTGGGAAAGATCCCAAAATATCCATCTCCCACACAGTAAATGGTCATGAGGGAGGAATCATTTGTAAAAGACCACATTTGAAAAGAACAAGAAAAAAAATGTGAACTTAAAAATTATTAAGTTGAAATAGAAATTTAAACTTACATGAACTATGTTAATAATAAATGGCGTGAATAATGGGACTTCTAAAAACTTCACACTAAATGAGAGATTTTGATGGTATGATTTCTCTTAAGCAAATAACTATTGAAAGGGAATTTCAAATATAATTCAAAATACAAGGTCAAGTAAAAAATAAATTCAATTTTCAGATCCTAATCAAAACTGTCGGCGGTTGGAGCCGGCAGATCTCCCTACACTACTAAAGTGATAGGGGAGTTTGATGTTCGGTGTGGGCGCGCGGAGATTCAAGAAGGTGAATAAGAAGTGGCACAGGAGACACAAGAATTTACGTGGTTCGGGCCGCCGAGCGTAATACCCTACTCCACGGGTGTGTTGGTGTTGTATTAGCAGTAAGAGCTTGCCACGAGTGTATGGGGCGCGTATGATCGTCAGTGACCGTCCCCCTGTGTATCGTCGGCCTGTCCTTTTATAGCACAAGGGTAGGCCATTACAAGTTAGCATGGCCCGACATGTGGCCCTGACGGTTACTAGTATTGACACATGCTTAATTGCTCTTAATGATCCTGTAACGGGCTCCGACAGCGCCGTTACTGGGTTTAAGATCGTCCGTTTAAGTGTCATTAATATGGCATTAATGACACTTAATCGGGTCTTGAAGTCCTTGGCTCTCCTTTGAAGATCCGGAGCCGTTACAAGGTCTTCCGGAGGTTAGAGGCTGGCAGGTCCGACGATTGGACACGTGGCAGCTCCGGAGCTTGCTGTGGGAAGCAGGTAGCTCCGGGGCTACCAGACACGTGTTAGGTCCGGAGCTTCTCTCGGTTTGGGGTTAAGTCCGGAGGTGCCGTTTCGGTACGTGGCCCGGAGCTTCCCCCTTGTGGGCGGTAGCTCCGGTTTGGTTGTACACGTGGCGACCCAGGGATTAACCATGTTGGAGAAGCGGGTCCAGTTATGTCTGACAAGTGGGCCTCCGAGGGTCTTCAAACCAAGTAGATGGCTTTCCTTTGAAATCTTTGTAACCTCAAGGGGTGTACGATTTCTAGGGTACCGACAGTGGCCCCCTGGACCTACCTCCGAGGAAGATCACTGGGGTGAAGTCATTCCGTCGGAGGTGGGTCCATCCTTGCGACTCTTGAACTGAGTCTTCAAGGGTCTTCGAAGGTGCCGTTGGTAGGGATTTACAGTTAGGTCCCGCTGTGTGGCACACCTCAGGCGGCAGATGAGATCTTTGACGTGCGGATCTCACGCAATTGAAGGTCGCCGATTCCCGATACGAAAACTGTATCGGTTCCGCGCGCCCTGTCAGGCCGCTGCCTTTGGGTTTCCCGCCGCATGATGACAACCGTTCGCCTGGGTAAGAGCCTCGACTTGATCGTCGGGGTGGTCCCGGGCCCTCTTGTCATCGGCTGGGTTAAATTCTTAATTGGTATATTCGACTTCCCTGCAGTTTCCATCCAAGCGTTGCGAGGGCTTACTTAAGAAGGAAAGCGCGCACCGTCGGGGGTTCTTTACGCCTCTCATCTGATCTTTGTAAAATCCCACTTTTTCCTTCATATGAAGTTTAGTTGTAAGTTGGTTATCGACCCTAATGGAGACTAATTATAACTATGCTTATGAACTTGATCTCATCAAATAATTTCTTCCACTCATGCTTAAATTTTATTAACATGAGGAATGGACTTCACCAATAATCTTAGATTAATTTTTTGACCTCTCTTCAAAGTTTGAAATTGTTTTAATGGAGGATCCTAGGTCAAATTAATATGCAGTACCCAATATATATTCAAATTAATTGCAAATTGAATATACTACTGTACATTTGGCCCTGTCAAAGATATTCGAATATGATGCTATAAATTTTTCTATAGCCTTCTAATATTCTAGTTAGAGTCTCGGAAAGGTTTCAAGATTTTTGAAGCAAGTCTCCATTAACTTGGACACGCACTAAGAGTTTAACTCAACGTCAACTCAAAAGGTTGACGTGTACATAACTTTGTCGAAATGAAGTCCCAATTTTTCTGGATGGCCCTCATGGTTCCAAAAGACTAAATTCAAAGTTTCATGATTTTTGAGCCTCATATACTAATTATTTGCCTGAGCAAATTAAATACTATTTGAATTCAAATTTGAAATTAAATCTGACTCAAACTTTGTCGGAACTGAAATTTGATTTCACATTTGGATTCCCCACATTTTTCTTAGACCTCACACCAAATTTGGAAATTCTTGAACAAAGTTTGAGGAGAAATTAAAAGTAGCAGAGAGGATAGGGATGAAAATCAAAGCAGGGCCCACATGTAAGTCTCACAAATGAGTGAACCGACTATGTCTTTTGTTCTCAGCAGGACAGCGCGCTTGTTGCATGCCGCCAGCACACAAGCTCGCGCCCAAGGAAAAGATCAAGGCGTTTTCCTTGTCCTTATCATCCTGCAGACGAGAATACTGCTACCTGGTCCAGTTTTTCATCGCTGGTTAACAGCAAAGAGCACCACAACGCTGCTCTGCTCACCACCTTGTGCAGCAACGTTGTTGCCCCGTCGAGCCGCGCCTCTGATAGCTCCTGCGCCAAACCGAGGACACCAAAAGCTTCAGCATGGTCTGCTACCTCTCCTCAAGTTGTCCCAGCTCAGTTTCCTCCCTCCCCATGCGGTGAACAGCTTCCCCGAGCTCTGTTCCGGGCTGCCGTCGTGGCTCCTCCTTGTAGGGCGAAACCACAAGCTCTCCCCTCCTAACAAGCACGTCACACAGGTCCGTGAAGATCCCCTCTCCACATTCTTGTATCAAATTGAGCTCCCATGGCTTGGTTAGGTAGGGAGATCAAAATTCGTGACCCACACATGTGAACTCTAGGTCGCCGTGGAAACCTACCTTGCGGCCATTATCCCCTCAATTAGAGCCCAGATCCTAGCTCCTCATGTCGCCATGAATCTTCTAGACTTAATTTCTGTGAGTTTAGGGCATTGGTGAGCCACGTCCCATGGTGCCCAAGAGGTCACCGCCGCTGCCGTCGTCGGCGGCGACTTTCCACTCCCCGTGGCGGGTCTCCATGTGGCCAAAAATGTGTTCCAGAACGCGGGGAACAACTATTGTTTTTGGGTAGTGTTCATTTGACGCTCCTAGGAGTGGGAACGGCCGCATGAAGTCAGTAGGAAGCTCCCAGTTCGGGTCTGGCTAGAGGTAGAAGATGAACCTGACAGTGGGTCCCCCTGTCAGTGATTCAATTCTGTTTTTTTTTAATTCCAGGAACTTTGCCCAAATTCAAAAATGCATATCTCTCTGTAGTTTGATCCAAAAATCTTCAAACAAATTTTTTTTGAGAGCCCCTGAGCTCTAGTTTCTGTTAGTACAAATTGGGATCTATGAAAATCAGTTTTCAATTCTGTAGATTGCAATCTTTCCAAATACAAATAGATTTTTCTCAGCTGAACCTTCCACTGGAAAAATCCCCAAAATTCACATAAAATACATTGTCCTATTATTGATTACAAGAAATAGTTTTGGAGCCATTGCACCTGTATAACCCTCTGTATAATTCAATTATTTTTTTTAGTCATTGAATTATTACAGATATTCAGTTGCTTTATTGTGTCCCAAATTTGAACTGAACACTCCTTTAGTCATATATTAGTCCCTGTAAAAATTTGGGATTTAATTGACTTAGTATCCTGGTTCTAATTCGGTTGCCAACTTAATGTTAATTGAAAAGCAAAAATTCAGATATAAAATAATTCCAGAAATTCTTGCCAACTTTGAAATTTAATATCTCCTTCATAAAGGCTTATAAATTTATGAAACCAATTTTGCTAGAACCAGAACAACATCCTATATCTTGATCATCAACTGGCAGCTATGTTCAAGCTACAGTTTCTTCTCTAAAATTCTTGGAATTTTATTGCTTACCATAATTTTAGAGACAACAAACTACTTTGATCATCTCCTGTTCTTTGCAAGAGTATTCCCTGTAGTCCCTAACATCTACCATAAAAATCCCAAAGCCAAAGAAAATCATTCACTCACTATAACCATAGTTAGAAGCTTATGAACTATATCTACATTATAAGTTACTAGCGTACATATATACATGTCGTGTAGTGATCGATATTGACGAACAGCGTCGCTTGAAGGAGAAGACCAGGGTGTCCACTTGAAGTCCTTGGCGGAGTCATGCGCAGAAGGACCACTAACAATTGACATTTATTCGAGTCGCAAACTAAGGCAAGCCCCGGTTTGCATTTAAGAGCTTTTCAAAGTTTTCCGGTTTTATTCACTTACGTATTCAGTTGATATTGTGCATTACGTATAAGGTGTTTGATACTCCACTTGCATGACCACAAATCCCATGGTTTGGTTGGAACGAGTTATAGTTTGACCTGTAGTAACTGCCTTGCTAATGCATAGGAAATCCGGTAGAAGTCGAGTAGTTGGAATCTACTCGCGAGAGATATAGGACATATCTCACAGGATTGGTTAGATAAACAATGGCTTAATATAATGAATCCGAGACCGGGCAGGGAATGGATAGGAAGCGACGAGAATTGAGTCTCGGTCGCATAGCCCTGCCTGTGTCGCTTGAGGACCGTGCCGTATGCGGCACCGTTGGGCAAGCTTGAACTGTACCGGTTGCATAATGGTATATGGGCCCATTAAACTGATGTAACTCCAGACTGTAGTGCGGAGACTCCTCGGTTGTCCTTGAATGGAGATGCGAAGGCATAAAGGTGTAAATCTTCTAGCGGGCAACTTCGACGTGTCCGTGTAGGGGACCTTTTGCTCGGGATGAAGGGGTTTGTTGACATTGGGGTCTTGGGTGAAAGGTGGCCACGTATGACGCGGGGAGGAGAGCACGTATGTGTCTCCCATGCGGGTGTGCGTGTCGTGCAGTCCGGGTGTGTCCTGATTGCAATCACCGTCCCTCGCGGTAATAGAGTACCACTTGTTCACTGTGTCGTGACGTAGTAAATACTAAAGAAGCCAGCCAATTATATTGTATTGAATTATAATTGCTTTGCAACCTTGTATGACTTAGAGATAGCAAAATTAAAGTTTACAATTTCCCCATACTTTAGCGGTAATAGCTTTATGTGCTCTGAGCATGTCATATCATCGGTAAAGCGTTTCTTGTTTGATTGTGGAGCCCATGATGTGCCATGCTTGGAGAATGTCATTTGCTACATAAAACCTGATTATAAGGATCCACTTGTAGGCGAGTCTATTTATGCTATTTGTTACCTATGTTAGTATTCACCCTGCATATGTCTAGTGAGACGGTTAAGTCTTGCTGAGCCTTATGCTCACGTTTGCGCTTTAACGATTTTTGCAGGTATTAGTTTTATTGCTACTGTTCAGGTTGTACATGAGACTCGAGGTGTCGAGGTAAATCTCATGTGAACCACGCCGCTACTGAATGTTCTCCGTGTTGCTAGTGAGAAGCGTCTTAGGGCATGGACGTCTTCTCTCCTGCTTAGTTAGGTGAGATTATGAGTATGTATTTTCCGCTGCGTGTGTACTTCTGTGGTACACTCTTTTGTAAACTCTTCTTATTATGAAATGAAAACTTTATATGTGTTGGTATCCTTTTCGTGTGTGCTGTTAGGTGCCGCATCGCACGGCACCACCCAATGAGATCCTCGGATGTGTGGACTCCGGTCCCCACAGACATGGTATCAGAGCTTCATTGGGAATAGCACGCTCGAAAAGAGCCTATTTTCGAAAATTGCGAAGTAGTCGAGTGAGGATTAGCTATATGCCCCTTTAAGGACTATTACTAGTATAAGTTATAAAGGTGGTAAACTAACTTGTTATATTATTTCTGTAATGACGCTCCGTCTTCAAGGTAAGAGGTAAGGTACGCCACCGAGAGCGGATCAATCTCGGTAAGCTCTGCATATGAGATGTGGTATGTAATCTTTCCGTGGCTTGGCACGGAAAGTAAATATGAGTCTCTGAAACCTTCCATGTTTCTGAGAACATATGACACGCGATACCCCAGCGTGACACAAAATTAGTGGGAGCCCCCGTCGGGTGGTGTATAACCCGATAGTATGCATCTCTAGAACTATCCATGTTCTATGGGATCATGCGAAACATGTATGCCCGAGCGTGTATAAGTCGGTTCGTACGGGAGTCTTTGCTGTACAAACGTATTTACAGCCATGTACCTCGAGACATGACTTCGCTCGATGGCGACTCACACCAAAGTCGTATGCGTTTACTTTCATATATATTATTGTGACTACCTGTCGTGTTTCCCCGTGTCGCCCTTGAGGTGTGAAGGTGTGAAAGGGGATTGTTTGTCTTCTGCAGGTACACTAACTCCGGTAGCGAACCGTGTAGAATATGTTTGCGAGTGATCGATATTAGGACCACCTATAGACGTATCCGGATATACCGGGTTAGACTTTTCTTTTGGTAAGGCACGTAGTACCGTCAGTATCACAATTGATACTTTGACCATCCCCCACGAAAGAAATGGCTAAATATTCATATTAAGTCCAAGTATCAGTTGCTGATATCTTATGGACAAGAAAGAATGTTTCTCTTCAAGAGTAGGTGAACCAAAGTCCTTTGATCCTGGCGAGAGTTTAGCTCGACTTCGCCGGAGTAAGATTTTGGTTAAGTATGAATATCTATAGTGATATGCTATGGATAAGAAGGTCGTCAAGTCTCTTTTAAGATTCCATTTGGTTAAAAAGGAAATGATTTGTTGTGAATCAAGTTCTAGCCATCGGACTTGAGTTTTGAGCTAAGTTTCAAAATTTGAGTTTGTTTCCAAATTCTTGTGTTTCGAAGCCGGCGAGTTCTGTTTTTGAACAGAATTGACCTGACTTTGAAATTTCATATCTCCTCCACCAGATGTGCTATGAGACCAAGTAAGGACTTCTTGGAAAGCTTTAGAATGCTTCTACAAGTTCTCTATTCAGTTCAAGACCAAAATCTTTTCTTAAGTGGGTGAAATTTTGGAAATCGCAGAAACTGTCCGGGACTATAGAAACTGGACAAGAACTTTTCTGAATGTGACCCATAACTAGCAGAATTTGCATCCAATGGTGTCGTGCGAGTTACCGTTGGACAGGTTAGAGAGTCAGCTACAATTTTTGTAATTGGCTCGAGACCTGATCCTGTCATCTACCTTTTCCAAATCAAGTTTGAATACAATATGGTCAATCTGAACTGAATATAAAAGTTTGAATGCTGAAATTTCAGCAAACTTTAAAAATGCATCTCTCTTAAACCAATACTGATATGAATGCAAATAAGTACTTTCTGGAAAGATTATTACATTGTCTACAACTTTGTAAATAAGAACATTTCCAGATTTGGAACCGAACAATATGGAAACTTTGGGTCAAAACTGCTACTCTCTATGCAAGTGTGCTGAACGTGTCAGAAAAATCGGTCAACTTTAAAATAGCATAACTTGCAACCTAAGGATGATATAGCAGTAATTAAATACATTCTAGAAAGGTTATAAAGTGTACAACAACTGTTGTATTCAACTTAACGTCTGGTTCCGAACTTTCCTGCAGAAAAATTTGAAGTTTATACAGGAAGCTCGATTGAAACAGAACTGAAGTTCATACTTCAGTTTTAAACCATCTTGTGACCTGTAATCAAAATTCCATAACTTTTGTTCCAGGAATGATATGAAGGCATATGAATGCATTCTGGAAAGCTGTGCGAGTGTACTACAACTTTGTAGTTGAACTTCAGATGAGAAGTAGCAATTAGCTGTGAGAAATATTAAATTTTTACAGACTAGTCGTCTGACCCCGTGTGCGACGTTATCAACTCAAGTCGTTTTAGTTTTACATTTTGTGTTATTCATCATGACCAGAGGTGATTGCTCTACATGTTAGATAACATAAGGTGTGAAACCCCAAGTGAAGTGTTAACTGGGCATTATCCTTTCTTTGAGTCTGGTTTTGAAGTTCTAATCCATATTTATACCATGCTTATTGCATTGCTAAGTGGAGCATATTACGGTCTTTAGTATTATTCCAATGGACATGGTGACTTTGGATTTAACCGTATTGCTCACTCTTGCAGCATGGACTCCACACAATCTGAGTGTGATTTAGGTGCTTCCGTTCGTGGTGAAAATGACTCACTTCCACCACAAATGCCATCGTCAACCGGATTGGCAGAAGTCTTAGCAAGGATGGTCGAGTCCTTGCAAACGTTGGTACAGCGGAGTGTACAACCTGAGGCACGATCACTTGATCGACCTCAAGTCACATATCTGGATTTCCTGGCAACCCAACCACCGGTGTTCACGGAAGCAATCGAACCACTAGAGTCGGGTCATTGGCTCCGTGTAATTGAAGCCAAGTTTGAGTTACTCCAATGTGATGAATATCAGAAGACCTTATTTGCAGCTCAACAACTTCACGGATCGGCAGGAGCTTGGTGGTCTGAATATCTCGCCACGCTCCCAGATGGTCATCGTGTGACATGGCCGGAGTTCCGTGATGCCTTCCGTGCACGCCACATTTCTACAGGGATGATTAAAACGAAGTTGGAGGAATTTGTGGAGTTAAAGCAAGGAGCGATGAGTGCTTATCAATACTCCAAGGAGTTCAATCGTTTGGCTCAGTATGCGCCCGAGTATGTGAATACGGAGGCATTGAAGTGTGGCTGCTTCTTTCGAGGACTAAGTGTCAAGCTTCGATCTCGACTGGTATTATTCAATAACAACAATTATAATGAATTGGTCGATGCGGCTATTGTTCAAGAAGATGCAACTCTTCGCTATAAGGCGGAGAAAAGGAAGAGGAGCACATCACAAGAGGTTATTGGTGATGTTCCTCAGGAGGATCGGGTGGTATACTACTTACCGTCCGGTCAAGAGTTTTGGCTGAATGAGCAACCACCACTGAGTCAATATCACTCTTATCCAGTGGAGACTTCTCCTTCACCTCAGCCAAGTGTGCAAGAATATCCTAGCTCTTCATTACAACTTTGTGACCCCGCTCTTGCGGCTCCACCTCTGCAAGGTGTTCAGGGTTTCAGTCCACCCCAATTAGGTGGAAAGCACAAAATGCATTTAGCACGGGTACATCGCAAGACGGAACGTGACTGTGTCCAATTGTCCTTTTCCAAGAATTCTGATCAGCACCATAAATTTAAAAAGAAGACCTCATCGAAGTCTGTCAGTGTTAATTATGCTGCGATTGAGGACATTCCAGAAGGAGAACCTGTTTTAGCAGGCATGTTTACTTTACATGATCAACCAGTAGTCGTTCTGTTTGACTCTGGAGCTACTCATAACTTTGTGAGCAAGTCTTTTATACTGAAACATCAAGTGCCAATTGTGACTGTCTCACATCCTTTTTGCGTCAGTTCACCTGGGGGCAATATTTCAGCTAATGAGGTTGTCTCTCGAGCACCGTTGTGCATGGGTGGAAGTATCTATCCGGTGAACCTCATCATCTTGGAAGGTCAGTGGATTGACCTCATCTTGGGAATGTCATGGTTGACACATCATGGAGCTATATTTGATATCAGCTCGCGGACTGTCCAACTAAATTCTCAATTCCACGGTAGCAACACTTTAAATCTTTTGAATACCGCACCAAGAGTCTCAGCGGTGCATCACACAAGTGCCAAGAAGCTTGCGGATATCCCCGTAGTGTGTGAATATCCAGACGTGTTTCCTGACGATCTTCCGGGCATGCCACCAGAACGTGACGTCGAGTTCAAGATTGAACTGGCGCCGGGAACCATACCAATCTCCAGGAAGCCGTATAGGATGGCACCAAAGGAACTTGCGGAATTGAAGGAACAGTTGAATGACTTATTGAGCAAGGGTTTTATTCGCCCAAGTTCATCACCTTGGGGTTGTTCCGCGTTGTTTGTGAAGAAGAAGGATGAGACTTTGAGGTTGTGTGTGGACTATCGTCCACTGAATGCGGTCACCATCAAGAACAAGTATCCACTACCACGCATTGATATTTTATTCGATCAACTAGTGGGTGCTAAGGTATTCTCAAAGATGGACCTTCGTTCAGGTTATCATCAGATTAAGATTCGACCTGAGGACATTCCAAAAACCGCATTTTCGACGAGGTATGGTCTATATGAGTATCTTGTCATGTCCTTTGGGTTGACCAATGCACCAGCTCACTTCATGTATCTCATGAATTCGGTGTTTATGCCGGAGTTGGACAAATTCGTCGTGGTATTCATTGATGACATCTTGGTGTATTCTAAATCTGAAGAAGAACACACTAAGCACTTGCATATTGTGTTGCAAAGGTTAAGGGATCACAAACTGTATGCAAAGTTCAGCAAGTGTGAATTTTGGATCCGACAAGTGCCATTTCTAGGGCACATCATCTCGGCTGATGGTATTGCCGTTGATCCAAGCAAAATTGTACAAGTCCTGAAGTGGAAATCTCCCAAGTCTGTACATGAAGTTCGTAGTTTCCTGGGCTTGGCTGGCTATTATCGGAGATTCATTCCGAGTTTCTCAAGGATAGCTAAACCAATGACGGAACTGCTGAAGAAGGGAACAAGATACGTATGGACTCAAGAATGTGAAGAAGCATTTCAAGCCTTGGTGAAACACCTCACAACAGCACCGGTGTTGGCTCAGCCGGACACAACCAAATCGTTTGATGTCTATTGTGATGCATCTGGCATTGGTCTTGGTTGTGTACTCATGCAAGATAGGAGAGTGATCGCGTACGGATCCCGGCAGCTTCGGAATCATGAACAACATTATCCGACTCATGATCTTGAGCTCGCTGCCGTGGTGCTCGCATTGAAGATGTGGAGGCACTATCTTTTAGGCAATCTAGTGCATCTCTACACTGATCACAAGAGTTTGAAGTACATTTTCACCCAGAAAGATTTGAATATGCGACAACAAAGATGGTTGGAATTGATCAAAGACTATGAAATTGAGATCCTCTACCATCCTGGCAAAGCAAATGTGGTTGCAGATGCGCTGAGCCGCAAGTCTCATGTCAATCACCTGTCGATCATTTCAAGGGAAGAGGATGAGCCGAGTTTATACTTGGTTCCATATGGAGCGCTCTACAATCTAGCTCTCATCCCTACCATCAGGGAAGATATCGTAGAGGCTCAGAAGGAAGACAAGGGAACGTCACACATTCGACGAAGATGAAGAAGGGGGAAATGAAATGCTTTCGATGTGATGATCACGATACTATTTGGTTTAAGGACCGTATAGTCGTACCCCATGACATGGGGCTCCGAAAGAAGATCTTGGATGAAGCACACTTATCCAAGTACTCTATTCATCCGGGTAGCAACAAGATGTATCAGGACCTGAAGAAGAAATTTTGGTGGTCCCGGATGAAGCGAGAGATAGCGAAGTATGTATCTAAATGTGATACATGTCGGCAAGTGAAAGCTGACCATTTGAGGCAAGCCGGACAGTTACAACCCTTAAACATACCGGCATGGAAGTGGGAAGACATCAGCATGGATTTCATCGTTGGGTTACCCCTCACTTTCCGTAAGCACGATTCTATTTGGGTGATAGTTGATCGATTGACCAAGTCAGCTCATTTTATACCAGTCAATATCAACTACCATGCTCCAAAGTACGCAGAGTTGTATATGACAAGGATCATGTCCCTACATGGAGTACCCCGCACTATCATTTCAGATCGTGGAGCCTTATTTGTTGCTCGATTTTGGGAGAAGCTCCACGCATCATTGGGTACCAAGTTAATTCGAAGTTCTGCTTATCATCCGCAGACTGATGGTCAGACGGAGCGAGTAAATCAAGTCCTTGAGGACATGCTACGAGCTTGTGCCATCCACCATGGTAAAAACTGGGATGATCATCTACCATTGGCGGAGTTTTCATATAACAATGGCTATCAAGCTAGTATCCAGATGGCACCATATGAAGCTCTCTATGGCAGGAAGTGCCGCACACCATTGAATTGGTGTGAATCGGGTGAAAGAGTGACATATGGTATTGATCTGGTCAACGAAGCGGAAGAACAAGTGCGAGTAATCCAAGCCAATCTTAAGTCTGCTCAATCTCGACAGAAGAGTTATGCAGATAAACGACGTCGACCTCTTCACTTCGACATTGGGGATCACGTTTACCTTCGTGTATCTCCAATGAAAGGGATTCATCGTTTTGGGGTGAAGGGAAAGCTGGCTCCACGATTCATCGGACCGTTCGCTATCACTGAGAAATGCGGACCTGTGGCCTATCGTCTGGAGTTACCGGCGTCTCTCTCTGGAATTCATAATGTATTCCATCTCTCTCAGTTGCGGAAGTGTCTTAAATCCCCAGCTGAAGTCCGCTCGGAAGATCTTGAAGCTCTACAACCTGATCTCACATATTCTGAGCATCCAACCAGAATTATCCATGAGAAGACTCGCACCACAAGAAACCGCACTTTGCACTTTTACAAAGTCTTGTGGAATGACCATACCGCTGAAGAAGCAACCTGGGAAAGCGAGGAATATCTTAGATCGAACTATCCGGACTTATTAGCGGCATATGTTCATTAGATCATTTTCTTTTATCCTTCCTGTTGTAATCTCGGGACGAGATTCTTTTAAGGGGGAAGGAATGTAAAATCCCACTTTTTCCTTCATATGAAGTTTAGTTGTAAGTTGGTTATCGACCCTAATGGAGACTAATTATAACTATGCTTATGAACTTGATCTCATCAAATAATTTCTTCCACTCATGCTTAAATTTTATTAACATGAGGAATGGACTTCACCAATAATCTTATATTAATTTTTTGACCTCTCTTCAAAGTTTGAAATTGTTTTAATGGAGGATCCTAGGTCAAATTAATATGCAGTACCCAATATATATTCAAATTAATTGCAAATTGAATATACTACTGTACATTTGGCCCTGTCAAAAATATTCGAATATGATGCTATAAATTTTTCTATAGCCTTCTAATATTCTAGTTAGAGTCTCGGAAAGGTTTCAAGATTTTTGAAGCAAGTCTCCATTAACTTGGACACGCACTAAGAGTTTAACTCAACGTCAACTCAAAAGGTTGACGTGTACATAACTTTGTCGAAATGAAGTCCCAATTTTTCTGGATGGCCCTCATGGTTCCAAAAGACTAAATTCAAAGTTTCATGATTTTTGAGCCTCATATACTAATTATTTGCCTGAGCAAATTAAATACTATTTGAATTCAAATTTGAAATTAAATCTGACTCAAACTTTGTCGGAACTGAAATTTGATTTCACATTTGGATTCCCCACATTTTTCTTAGACCTCACACCAAATTTGGAAATTCTTGAACAAAGTTTGAGGAGAAATTAAAAGTAGCAGAGAGGATAGGGATGAAAATCAAAGCAGGGCCCACATGTAAGTCTCACAAATGAGTGAACCGACTATGTCTTTTGTTCTCAGCAGGACAGCGCGCTTGTTGCATGCCGCCAGCACACAAGCTCGCGCCCAAGGAAAAGATCAAGGCGTTTTCCTTGTCCTTATCATCCTGCAGACGAGAATACTGCTACCTGGTCCAGTTTTTCATCGCTGGTTAACAGCAAAGAGCACCACAACGCTGCTCTGCTCACCACCTTGTGCAGCAACGTTGTTGCCCCGTCGAGCCGCGCCTCTGATAGCTCCTGCGCCAAACCGAGGACACCAAAAGCTTCAGCATGGTCTGCTACCTCTCCTCAAGTTGTCCCAGCTCAGTTTCCTCCCTCCCCATGCGGTGAACAGCTTCCCCGAGCTCTGTTCCGGGCTGCCGTCGTGGCTCCTCCTTGTAGGGCGAAACCACAAGCTCTCCCCTCCTAACAAGCACGTCACACAGGTCCGTGAAGATCCCCTCTCCACATTCTTGTATCAAATTGAGCTCCCATGGCTTGGTTAGGTAGGGAGATCAAAATTCGTGACCCACACATGTGAACTCTAGGTCGCCGTGGAAACCTACCTTGCGGCCATTATCCCCTCAATTAGAGCCCAGATCCTAGCTCCTCATGTCGCCATGAATCTTCTAGACTTAATTTCTGTGAGTTTAGGGCATTGGTGAGCCACGTCCCATGGTGCCCAAGAGGTCACCGCCGCTGCCGTCGTCGGCGGCGACTTTCCACTCCCCGTGGCGGGTCTCCATGTGGCCAAAAATGTGTTCCAGAACGCGGGGAACAACTATTGTTTTTGGGTAGTGTTCATTTGACGCTCCTAGGAGTGGGAACGGCCGCATGAAGTCAGTAGGAAGCTCCCAGTTCGGGTCTGGCTAGAGGTAGAAGATGAACCTGACAGTGGGTCCCCCTGTCAGTGATTCAATTCTGTTTTTTTTTTTAATTCCAGGAACTTTGCCCAAATTCAAAAATGCATATCTCTCTGTAGTTTGATCCAAAAATCTTCAAACAAATTTTTTTTGAGAGCCCCTGAGCTCTAGTTTCTGTTAGTACAAATTGGGATCTATGAAAATCAGTTTTCAATTCTGTAGATTGCAATCTTTCCAAATACAAATAGATTTTTCTCAGCTGAACCTTCCACTGGAAAAATCCCCAAAATTCACATAAAATACATTGTCCTATTATTGATTACAAGAAATAGTTTTGGAGCCATTGCACCTGTATAACCCTCTGTATAATTCAATTATTTTTTTTAGTCATTGAATTATTACAGATATTCAGTTGCTTTATTGTGTCCCAAATTTGAACTGAACACTCCTTTAGTCATATATTAGTCCCTGTAAAAATTTGGGATTTAATTGACTTAGTATCCTGGTTCTAATTCGGTTGCCAACTTAATGTTAATTGAAAAGCAAAAATTCAGATATAAAATAATTCCAGAAATTCTTGCCAACTTTGAAATTTAATATCTCCTTCATAAAGGCTTATAAATTTATGAAACCAATTTTGCTAGAACCAGAACAACATCCTATATCTTGATCATCAACTGGCAGCTATGTTCAAGCTACAGTTTCTTCTCTAAAATTCTTGGAATTTTATTGCTTACCATAATTTTAGAGACAACAAACTACTTTGATCATCTCCTGTTCTTTGCAAGAGTATTCCCTGTAGTCCCTAACATCTACCATAAAAATCCCAAAGCCAAAGAAAATCATTCACTCACTATAACCATAGTTAGAAGCTTATGAACTATATCTACATTATAAGTTACTAGCGTACATATATACATGTCGTGTAGTGATCGATATTGACGAACAGCGTCGCTTGAAGGAGAAGACCAGGGTGTCCACTTGAAGTCCTTGGTGGAGTCATGCGCAGAAGGACCACTAACAATTGACATTTATTCGAGTCGCAAACTAAGGCAAGCCCCGGTTTGCATTTAAGAGCTTTTCAAAGTTTTCCGGTTTTATTCACTTACGTATTCAGTTGATATTGTGCATTACGTATAAGGTGTTTGATACTCCACTTGCATGACCACAAATCCCATGGTTTGGTTGGAACGAGTTATAGTTTGACCTGTAGTAACTGCCTTGCTAATGCATAGGAAATCCGGTAGAAGTCGAGTAGTTGGAATCTACTCGCGAGAGATATAGGACATATCTCACAGGATTGGTTAGATAAACAATGGCTTAATATAATGAATCCGAGACCGGGCAGGGAATGGATAGGAAGCGACGAGAATTGAGTCTCGGTCGCATAGCCCTGCCTGTGTCGCTTGAGGACCGTGCCGTATGCGGCACCGTTGGGCAAGCTTGAACTGTACCGGTTGCATAATGGTATATGGGCCCATTAAACTGATGTAACTCCAGACTGTAGTGTGGAGACTCCTCGGTTGTCCTTGAATGGAGATGCGAAGGCATAAAGGTGTAAATCTTCTAGCGGGCAACTTCGACGTGTCCGTGTAGGGGACCTTTTGCTCGGGATGAAGGGGTTTGTTGACATTGGGGTCTTGGGTGAAAGGTGGCCACGTATGACACGGGGAGGAGAGCACGTATGTGTCTCCCATGCGGGTGTGCGTGTCGTGCAGTCCGGGTGTGTCCTGATTGCAATCACCGTCCCTCGCGGTAATAGAGTACCACTTGTTCACTGTGTCGTGACGTAGTAAATACTAAAGAAGCCAGCCAATTATATTGTATTGAATTATAATTGCTTTGCAACCTTGTATGACTTAGAGATAGCAAAATTAAAGTTTACAATTTCCCCATACTTTAGCGGTAATAGCTTTATGTGCTCTGAGCATGTCATATCATCGGTAAAGCGTTTCTTGTTTGATTGTGGAGCCCATGATGTGCCATGCTTGGAGAATGTCATTTGCTACATAAAACCTGATTATAAGGATCCACTTGTAGGCGAGTCTATTTATGCTATTTGTTACCTATGTTAGTATTCACCCTGCATATGTCTAGTGAGACGGTTAAGTCTTGCTGAGCCTTATGCTCACGTTTGCGCTTTAACGATTTTTGCAGGTATTAGTTTTATTGCTACTGTTCAGGTTGTACATGAGACTCGAGGTGTCGAGGTAAATCTCATGTGAACCACGCCGCTACTGAATGTTCTCCGTGTTGCTAGTGAGAAGCGTCTTAGGGCATGGACGTCTTCTCTCCTGCTTAGTTAGGTGAGATTATGAGTATGTATTTTCCGCTGCGTGTGTACTTCTGTGGTACACTCTTTTGTAAACTCTTCTTATTATGAAATGAAAACTTTATATGTGTTGGTATCCTTTTCGTGTGTGCTGTTAGGTGCCGCATCGCACGGCACCACCCAATGAGATCCTCGGATGTGTGGACTCCGGTCCCCACAATCTTGCGCTCAAACTCCCAACTCGTACTTCGCTCCTCTTCTCTTGCCTAGCTGTGCCGCGATGGAGTTGGGTCTGCGCGAGAGTCGCTTGAAGACCGACAGCGATTTGAAGAAGGTCCGGGCCCTCATGGGGTGGTCCTCGGACTTCTTCAACCGCTTGGTCCGTGCCGGCAGAGAGCTCCCCTTCGAGAAGGAGCGCGCCGGCGAAATGGTGTACTTTTCTTCGTACGCCATGGTGGGGTTGATCCCACCTTTTTCTTCCTTCTTCTTGATGCTGCTAGACTTCTATGGTCTGCAGCTATACCACCTTGGCCCTCACTCCATTCTCCTCGTGTCTATCTTCGTCCACTTCTGTGAGATGTGGGTGGGCATCCCCCCTGCATCGAACTCTTCCGGACCTTCTTCACTGTCCACACCACTGGTCGGAGCAATGAGTACCTTGGCTTCTACTACTTCGTGAAGCGCAAGAAGTGCCCATTCAAGTACCTCCGGTCGTTCCCTTCCGGGAAGTGGGATGACTGGAAGAAAGATTGGATAGTCGTCAGGGTGGAGGAGCATGAGAGGTTGGAGCTGCCTGACGGTCTGCCCGGCATCGACATGACGATCTGGAGTGAGGCTCCGGTGCTGGCGGAAGCTTTCAACCCCGCCTTGACCAGGATCCGCCAATGCGTGGAGGGAGGATTGACTCCTCAGGCGGTATTCTGCAATTTCCTAGCCAACGGGTGGGCACCGCTGAAGAGGAGGGAGAAGCTCGCTTGGGCCCTCAACAGCGTGATGGACGAGGACCGGGTTGAGACCGGGTTGAAGTCCAACATGGTGGGGAAAACCTTGGAGTTCCACCTCAAGAAATTCCAGCACGGCATCGACGTCAACGGTGATGACTTGACTCCACCGTCGGCCTTTCTCCCTCTGAACATGGAATTGGAGTTCAGCACGGAGCTCTGGCGCCAGATGCCCGTACTTGACGACCTTGGTGTCGTTGAGAGAAGATCAACCACCCGGGTGGCAATCCCCGGGATGCCCGAAGATGGCTCCGTCCCTGCCCCACAGCCGAGGGTCGAGGTCGTTGGCAAGGGCAAGGAGCTGGCGGATGAGCCAGAGAGCTGGAAGAGGAAGCTGCGACATGCCGACGGAAGGTCCGTCAGGCCCGCTACTTCCACCTCGGTTCCTTCTCCCCAGGGGGGAAGATCTTCTACCACCGTGGCGACTGTCCCCGTAGTGGGGTCCTTTCAGAAAGATACTGTTCCTGCAGTGGGATCCTCCCGGAGCGCGTCTGTCCCCGTGGTGGGATCCTCCTGGGGTGCTAGCTCCGGGCGCACGACTCCGGCACCTGGGACAGTGGGAGCCTCCAGGTCTAGGGGTTCTTCCCGATCGAGGAGAGCCTCAACTTGGGAAACGCCCGTGGCTGCGAAAAGTTCCGGGGGGCTTTCTAGAGCTTCTACGCCGACCGTGGCCAGCCCGAAACGTCCAGGAAAAAGGTTTCGCGCAAGCTGGAGCGGAAGCCTTCCAAGGTAATTTTTAATCTTTACCTTGGTTAACTATTTAATTGTAGCAACTGTTTGTTAATTTTCTTCGTTAATCATCTGCAGCGTCCCCAAGAAGGGGAGTGAGGCTCCACCCTCAGCCACAGTGTCTGAGGCCATGGAAGCTTCTGCTCCTGTCCCGGTGCCACCCCAGGTGGTGGCTGAGGCTGCGACAGCTCCGGCGTCGGCTGTCGTGGTCATGGACCTCGACTCGTCCCCAGAAGTTCCCGTGGTAGCGCCGGACCACGGGAGTGAAGACACGCCAGTGGCACCTGTCCCGGAGGTTGAAGCTTCGGGTCCTGGTGCTGCAGTGATGGAAGCTCCGGCTGTTGAGCCAGTGGAAGTAGTAGTCCCAGCCTCGGAGCCGGAAATTGTCGAAGCCCCGACGGTAGAGCCGGAGGTGACTGAAGCCCTGGCATGCGAGCCGGAAGTCGAGGTAGTTCCGGCAGTTGAGCTGGCTACCACCGAAGCACCGGCCGCTGAGCCGGTTATTGTTGGAGCTCCGGCCTTAGGGCTGGTCGAAGTTGAAGATCCTCCGGCTCTTGAGCCGGTGGTCGAAGAGACGATGGAGCTCAAGCCTCCTTTGGAGGAGGTGCCCAGACCGGAGCCATTAGCAGCTCCTGCTCCGGAAGCGACGACGTTGGAGGTGCCTACGGCAGAGCCGGAGTGCCCAAGCGAAGTCGCTGCCCCCCTGCCCGAGGGGGCGAATGAAGACTTGGCGGTGGGGCCTTCTTCGATGGCGACTGAGGCCATCCCAGAGGACGGCCCTAGTGCCTTGGAAGCTCAGGGGTCCACTCTCGTAGAGTGGGACCCAATTTTTGTATGTGAAGATCCGCTGGAACCAGCAGAGGAGACCCCAGCAGGTCCGGAGCCCATCCCACTGTCGATGTCTATCGACAACGCCTGCTCCAGTCTGTGTCAAGTCCAATTGGCCTTCTTCCATGACAGCAAGGCTCTTGAAGAGGAGCGCCAAACCCTTAGGCGGTGGCGTAACCGGCTCTACTTCGAGACCAAGCTGGCGCAGTCGAGGCTAGCGGATGACAAGGAGTGGATCAAGCGGGAGAAGATCCGCCTGGAGTACTGGGGCAAGCTGCTGGATGACAGGGAGAGCATGACTCATGCCCTCGACGCCCAATCCCAGGAGATATACAATCAAGCCAAAGAAGCCAACAGTGCGGCCGAGGAACGCCATGAAAGGCTGGAGGTCATTAACACTGCACTCATCAAGCGCCGAGAGGCACTTGAAGAGAGGGAGAAACGACTCGAGAATGAAGAGCAGAAACTCCTTGAGCTGTAGGATGATGTCCTGAGGAGGGAAGAGGAGCTTGCCGAGAAGATAGCTCTGGCTGACAAGGGCCTCGAGGAGCGCACCAAGAAATTGGAAGAGCGCTGCCAAGAGGAAGAGGAGAAGACCTGGGTGCGAGGGTAGGAACTCTACGAACATGAGTGTGCCCTTGTTGCCCGGGAGAAAAAAGTGAAGGCTAGGGAGAAGGACCTGGTTGACCGCCGGAACAAGATCCACCTCCGGGAGGAGGAGCTCGGAAGACTTGAGAGGCGGGTTGCTGAAAAGATTCAGCAAAACGCCAAAGAAGTTGAGCGCCTCGCCCGTGAGAATTCCAAACTGACGGCGGCTAGGAGCTCCCTGGAAGAGATGAAGAGCTTAAGGACAGCGGACTCCCTACAGATTTGGGAGTTCCTGGGCAAGGCCAACGATGCGCTGACGCCGATGGGTTTCAGCCCCGTGCGCCCGGATGACCCGGAGCCGGAGCCGGACCTTGCGCTGCAGGCGTTGAGCGCAGCAGGTAGCAAGCTCTCCAAGGTGGGCGATGTCATCGCGGACCAACTGGAGGTTGAGGGGCAATCCCTAGTGAAGAACATCGCAGAGTATGTGCTGACGTGCTACACCAGCCGGAACTCCCAATTTCCTCTGGACCCGGTGCTTGAAGGCCCCGTCGAAGGAGAAGGCGAAGCTACCCGAGCCAGCGTATCGGAGGTCGCCCAGAAGGTCGCCGAGTTCTTCCATAGGGTCTAGGACCATCTCTTTAGCTCTCACTTGTATTTTCTCTTCTTCTTCCTCAATTTTGTAATCCCTTGTCTCCAGATGTAATCTCCTGTCTCCAGATGAATGAAATCCCCAAAAATTTTGCGAATTTCACTTTTTGTCTTCAACATTCTTGTCTTCACTTGGCCCCCTGGTAGATGTACACAATTTTATTGTGAACATGTACCAAAAGGATATTGTGTTTTGTTGAAGACTCATTTGCTCCGAACTTGTAGCATTTAGGTCCGAAGTCTTCGATAGTGAAGGTCCCCTGAGGTTGTCGGAGCTTAGAAGCTCCGACATTGTCCATCGCAGGAGCTTGGTAGCTCCGGCAATAGCCTCTATCAACACGTAGAGCGTCGATAGTTAGTCCTCCGGGGTGTCGGAGCTGAGTAGCTCCGGCGGTGACCTTTGCCAACACTTGGTTTGTTGGCAGCAGACTCCATTTACGGGGTCTTCTCACCATCTTATATTCAGTGTCGACGGGTGGCCCCCTTAGGGGAGTCGGAGCTTAGTTAGCTCCGGCTTTTCTCCATCAACGTAGACTTTATTTTTCCTGCACACTTAAGTCAAGGAAAATAGTAAAATTCGTTCCTCGTCTATAATTTCGTCGCGGCTTACGATTCTCAAGAAGATTTTAAGTTGAACGCGATTTTAAATACAACCGGATGCGTTGTCTTTTCTTCTAGGTTCAACTGTCCATGGACCCGCCTTACTTCGGCCTGCCGGGGTGTAGGTAGAGTGGCGTACTTAGGGTGCTTGACCAGGCTAAGTCGATAGCACACTCCAGCCCTAGATTGGCTTAGCGGCTTTCAGACGAGTTGGCCATGAACAATATTTGAATCCAAAAGAACTGACAGTACAACTCGAATCGTATATAAACCGGTCGAACTAAAATTTCTTAAGAATTGCACGTCTTTGTTATAGACAAGAAAGAGAAAAATAAAAATATTGAGCTTGTACAAAATAAATGCACGTGGAGTCTATTTCACATGAAGATGTCTTTCATTATAGGTCCGGGGTACAGGGGAAACAAGCGCACTCTTAGGGTACGGAACCAGGCTAAGGGTGTTTCATTTCTCGTTTGACCCAGGGTAGTTAGCCGCACTTTTAGTCCTGAGACTATGACAAGTGTTGCATGAGCTTTGCGGACCTTTCGGGAAAGGCCCGGCTGCTCTCCCGGAGGAACTACCCGACTCTGTACAATGACTCTATAACATACACCCCAAGTTACTCAAGACTCACCTCCGTGGTATTAAGTGTAGAACTTACGGAGGTGCTCGATGTTCCAAGGATTTGGGAGAGGTGTCCCATCCTCGGTAGCCAAGCGAACACTTCCGGGATGGGATACTTTAATCACTCGGAAGGGCCCCTCCCAGCCGGCGGAGAGTTTGTTTAACCCTTCTCTGGATAGTATTCTCCGTAGCACCAGATCGCCTTCCTCGAGCTGTCGGTTGTATACATGCCACTGGTGATAACGCCGTAGAGCTTGGCGATATCGGGCATTCCGAACAGCTGCTTGGCACCTTCCCTCCTCAAGGAGGTCCAGGTCTTCACGCCGGAGCTGGTCCTGAGCGGCTTCGTCGAAGGTCCGGACCCGGAGTGAACCCAAGGTGATTTCCGGAGGAAGGATTGCTTCAGCTCCGTACACCAGGAAGAAGGGTGTCTCTCCAGTTGACCGGTTTTGAGATGTCCTGTTGGCCCATAAAGTAGGCGGAAGCTCTTCGATCCAGTTGGCTCCATGTTTTTTCAAGCGCTCATAGGTGCGCGTTTTGAGTCCCTTAAGGATTTCTGCATTTGCTCTCTCGGCTTGGCCATTGCTGGCTGGGTGAGCTACGGAGGCATAGCAAACTTGTATGCCGAGGTCTTCGCAATATCCTTGGAATGCTGAACTCGTGAATTGAGTCCCATTATCAGTGATGATTTTATTTGGGACTCCAAATCTGCTTACAATGGATTGCAGAAAGTTGATAGTAGATTGCTTGTTGATCGTCACAACTGGAGTTGCTTCCGGCCACTTGGTGAACTTGTCAATGGCGACGTACAGGAACTTGTAACCTCCGACGGCTCTTGGGAAGGGTCCCAAGATGTCCATCCCCCACACAGCGAAGGGCCATGTAGGAGGTATCATTTGTAGGGACTGAGCCGGAGTGTGAATTTGCTTTGCATGAAATTGACATGCTTTGCATTTTTTCACCAGCTCAGTTGCATCCTGGAGTGTTGTAGGCCAGTAGAAGCCATGCCGAAAGGCTTTTCTGACCAACGTGCGGGAAGATGCGTGGTTCCCACACTCGCCTCCATGGATTTCTGCGAGGAGCTCGCAGCCTTCTTCCCTTTTGATGCACCGCATTAGGATGCCGTTGGCACCGCGCCGGTAGAGATCCCCTTCTACCAGCGTGTATCTTTTAGCCAATCTGACTACCCAGTTAGCGGATACATCGTCGTCAGGAAGGATGTTGTCTTTCAAGTAGTTCCGGATCTCCGAGATCCATGCATCAGAACTTACTTGAGCATTTGAGTCTTGCGTGCTGGGTTGCTCGGAGCTTCCGGTAGCACCTACGACCCTTGATGGCTGCCATGGTAACAGGGCCATCGGGACCGTCAGCTTCGGGATGCTGATCTCGCCCCCTTCGCTCAGTTCGGCAGGCTGAGCTGTTGGTTTTGACAATCTCCGGACAAAAGTTCCGTCAGGAGCTGTAGCTCCGGTTGACGCTTTCGTCGAGAGTTCATCGGCTTTAGCATTGTGAGCACGCTGAACATGGTGGAGATCTAGGACTTCAAAGTCCTTCTGAAGCCTCTGGACTTCTAGGAGGTAAGCAGCTAGCTGGAGATTATTGCAGGAGCATTCTCCCTTCACCTGCTTGATGATAAGCTGTGAATCTCCTTTGACCAGCAGTTGCTTGACACCATATGACAGTGCCACCTTTAGTCCGTAGATGAGTGCTTCATACTCCGCCATGTTGTTGGTTGCCTTGAAGTCAAGGTGTACCATGTATTTCACCTTCTCCCCAGTCGGTGCAAGGAGAAGGATTCCAGCTCCGGCCCCCTGCTTCTGCATGGAGTCGTCGAAGTAGAGGGTCCAGTGAGGCTCGGTGAAGGTTGGAGCTTGATGCTCCGTCTTCTGCTCACTGGGGCCCCCAGGGTTTGATGGAGAGGGAGTCCATTCTGCCACGAAATCTGCCAACGCTTGACTCTTGACTGCTTGTCTTGAAATAAATTCAGGATCAAATTCAGCCAATTCCGCTGCCCACTTTGCAATATTCCCAGTTGAATTGGGATTATGCAAGATTGCTCGTAGTGGGTAGGAGGTCACCACCGAGACTTTGTGAGCTTGGAAGTAGTGTTGAAGCTTCCTGGAGGCAATAAGAACTGCATAGAGCAGCTTATGCACCTCTAGGTATCGAGTCTTGGCATCATGTAATACTTCACTGATGAAGTATACCGGGCGTTGAATGGTCTGGGCCCTTCCGGAGGGGTTTGGAGCTTCCTCTTCATTGATCCGGACCCTCTCGGAGGGGTCCAGATTCTCTTCGGGGACCTCCGGGTTCTGGCTGGAGGAACCCGGAGCTTCTTCAGAAATGACCTGGACCCTCCCGGAGGGGTCTAGGTCTCCTGAAGCGACTTCTTGCGGGTTTGAATCTGGGAGCTGGGACCCAGACTCACTTTCAGGAACCTCCGGACCCTCCCGAAGGGGTCTGGATTCCTGAGTGTGGGGTAGTTCCGGTCTCTCCGCAACCAGAACCATACTGACGACTTCGTCGGTAGCTGAAATGTAAAGCAACAAAGGCTCACCAGGGTTCGGAGCTACCAGAATTGGTAGGGTGGTGAGGAACTGTTTCACCTCCTGGAATGCCTTCTCTGCTTCTTCGGACCATTGGAATGGTCCGGACTTCCTCAATAACTTGAAGAAGGAGAGTGCCCGCTCCGCCAGTCTTGATATGAACCGTCTGAGGGCTGCTAGACATCCAGTTAACTTTTGGACATCTTTGATGCGGGTTGGTGGCCGCATGTCTTCAATGGCTTTTATCTTCGCCGGATTAGCTTCTATGCCCCGGTGACTTACCAGGAAACCAAGAAGTTTTCCGGAGCTAACCCCAAACACGCACTTGTCCGGGTTTAGCTTTGTGCGGGTGGCCCGCAACTTGTCGAAGACAGCCTGCAAGGTGTCTAGGAGTGACTCCTTGTTCCTGACCTTGACCACGATGTCATCGACGTACACTTCCACTACGTCTCTAATGAGTTCTTCAAAAGTTTTGTACATAGCTCGTACAAAAGTTGAAGCTGCATTCTTGAGACCAATTGGCATAGCTGTGTAACAATACAATCCATCTACTGTGATGAATGAAGTATGCTCTTCATCTTCCCTAGACATCCTGATTTGATGATACCCAGAATACGCGTCCAGGAAACACAGTAATTCACACCCGGAGGTGGAATCCACTATCTGATCTATTCTAGGTAGTGGGAATGGATCTTTTGGACATGCCTTATTTAGTGTGGTGTAGTCAATGCACATCCGAAGTTTCCAGCCGGCCTTGGGCACAACGACTGGGTTCGCCAGCCATTTTGGATGGAATACTTCTCGAATGAATCTGGCTTCGAGTAGCTTCTTCACTTCTTCTCGGATGAAGTTCTGCCGCTCTACGGATTGCTTACGAGGCTTCTGATGCACAGGCCGGGCATCGGGGTAGATCTTCAGATTGTGCTCAATCACTTCCCTGGGGATCCCAGGCATTTGTGACGGTTGCCAAGCAAACACGTCAACGTTAGCCCGGAGGAAAGTGATGAGCGCGAGTTCCTATTTGTCGTTCAATCCCCCCGATATACGGGTGGTCTGAGCGGCATCGGAACCAATTTGGACGACTTTGATGGGAATGTCGGTGTCGCCGCTTGGCTGCACACGGGGTGCAGAGGTCGAGCCTCGTTGACGAATGCTCGGGGGTTTGGGAGCTTGCTCCTGTCTGGAGTCCTCCTCTTGCGCCGTAGTGAGTGCGTGGAGTTCCTCCAGAGCAGTTACTCCGGCAGTGCGATCTCCGCGGATCCGGAGAACGCCTACTGGTGTTGGCATCTTCAACACCAGGTATCCATAATGAGCAGCTGCCATGAATTTGTACAGGGCAGGTCTACCCAAGATGGCGTTGAATGGTAAGTTGATCTGAGCGACATCGAAGACCAACTTCTCAGTGCGATACTTCTCCCGGGTCCCGAAGGTAACGGGGAGAGTAATAGCTCCGAGTGGGGTAATGGCCCCCGGACCTACTCCGGAGAAAGGTCGAGAGGGCTGGAGATCCGAAGGTCGGAGCTGAAGCTTAGTGAAAGCTTCGAAGCTGATGAGGTTAAGCCCTGAACCTCCGTCTACCATGACGTGGTGGAGCTGGATGTTGTTGATGGTAAGCGATACCATCAAGGGTAACTGTCCTGCTCCAACCATGCTCCGGGGACAATCCGAAGCATCAAAAGTGATGGCTGTGTCCATCCACTTTCGGTGAGGTTCCGGCCTGACTGTAGGAGCTACAGCGGCCATATCCCGACGCATAGTCTTGATGACGCGACGGGAGGTGATATCCCATGATCCACCAAAAATGGTGTTCATGGTCTTCCGACGCTCATTGTCAGAGACGTCAGAATCATCGTCGACGGAGGTGTAGACGGCCTTCAGGACCTTTTTGGGATCCTGGAACCCTAACTCCTCTTCAGCTGGAGCTTCGTCGACCTTTTGCTTTCCTTCCCTCTATCGGAAAGGAGATTCTTCCCGACGCTTGCTGTAACGCTCGGCAAGGTTTTGGACCTCTCGGCAGTCTTCCAAACTGTGGATGCCCGTCTTGTGAATGGGACACCACACTTTGGGTTTGCCACCGTCTTCAGAAGACGGTCGAGGTCGCTTCTCGGGGCGTGGCCCCCGGCCACCCGGAGCTGCAGCTGCTGCAACGTTGGATGTGCCAGCCGACGGCTTCTTCTTGCCGTTGGTCTTCTTTTTCTTCTTGCCACTCCCGGAGATAGCGGCTTCTTCTTTGGAGGATTTTTTGTGATCCTCCGAGGCTGGTTTGGAGTGCATTTCACGGCCCTCCGCAGCTCTGGCACATTTGTCTGCCAGGCTGAAGAGTTCTGTGACGCTGGTGATCTCTTTGATCGCCAGCTTTTCCAACATCTTCTTGTCCCGTACGCCCTGTCTGAATGCCACAATGACAGAAGCGCTTGAGATAGAAGGGATAGTGTTTCGTACCTGAGAGAACCTCTGGATGAAGGACCGCAAAGATTCTCCCCCTTTTTGCACGACCGCAAAAAGGTCTAGTTCAGTGCCTGGTCGGGTGTATGAACTCCCGAAGTTGGCAGTGAACTGATGGCACAGCTCCTCCTAACTGTTGATAGAGTTGGGTGGAAGGTTCATAAAACAGGACCTGGCGGTCCCAGTTAAGTCCACTGGAAAGTAATTGGCCATCACGGCCTCGTTTCCTCCAGCTGCCAAGATTGTAGTGGAGTATATCTGAAGGAATTCGGCGGGGTTGACAGTCCCGTCGAACTTTTCCGGCAGGTGAGGCCGGAACTTCTGTGGCCATCTAACCATGTGTAGATGCATGGCTAGAGCTGAACAGCCTCCTCCTACTCCTTCCAGAGTAGAAAGGTCCTGAGCTTCCCGTCTTTCACGGGCACACTCAATATGGACACGGCCATCCTGCTGGCGGTATCGGCGATCAAGCTCCGCCCGGAGGTCATGAGTCGAAAGCCTAGATACCGTGTGAGTGCGTCGAGCCCCGGAGGGCAGTGACGTCACTTGTTGGGATGTTGCACGTCTCCTGCTATTGGAGGCGTGCGGACCAAGTCTTCCGGACAAAGTCCGTCACTACGACAGGGCTCGTCCCGAAGGAGGAGGACCCTGGTTGTTGAGGCGTTCGGCCGCTGCTGCGACCAAATGCTCCACATCGGCCCTCCACTGCTCCAGTGCATCTCGAGATGCATCCGGAGGTGGTGGACGTTGGAGAAGAGCACGCGCTGCATGGAGCGCGTGTTCCGGGTTGTCATGACTCGCCGACGCAGCAAGCGACGCCGGCGTACCATCACGTTGCCCAGCACGATTCGCTGGAGAAGACGGTGGTGGTGGGAGTGTGGCTCCTGCTGGTGCTGAGGCTCCTGCTGGTGGCTGCCTATTGGAGGGATTGCCTCCAACAGCCTGAACAGCAGGTTGGCCGTTGGATGATCCAGCAGCAGAGTTCACCATTCTCGAAGTCTCAGGCGCCCCTACCTGGCGCGCCAGCTGTCGGCGGTTGGAGCCAGCAGATCTCCCTACACTACTAAAGTGATAGGGGAGTTTGATGTTCGGTGTGGGCGCGCGGAGATTCAAGAAGGTGAATAAAAAGTGGCACAGGAGACACAAGAATTTACGTGGTTCGGGCCGCCGAGCGTAATACCCTACTCCACGGGTGTGTTGGTGTTGTATTAGCAGTAAGAGCTTGCCACGAGTGTATGGGGCGCGTATGATCGTCAGTGACCGTCCCCCTGTGTATCGTCGGCCTGTCCTTTTATAGCACAAGGGCAGGCCGTTACAAGTTAGCCTGGCCCGACATGTGGCCCCGGCGGTTACTAGTATTGACACACGCTTAATTGCTCTTAATGATCCTGTAACGGGCTCCGACAGCGCCGTTACTGGGTTTAAGATCGTCCGTTTAAGTGTCATTAATATGGCATTAATGACACTTAATCGGGTCTTGAAGTCCTTGGCTCTCCTTTGAAGATCCGGAGCCGTTACAAGGTCTTCCGGAGGTTAGAGGCTGGCAGGTCCGACGATTGGACACGTGGCAGCTCCGGAGCTTGCTGTGGGAAGCAAGTAGCTCCGGGGCTACCAGACACGTGTCAGGTCCGGAGCTTCTCTCGGTCTGGGGTTAAGTCCGGAGGTGCCGTTTCGGTACGTGGCCCGGAGCTTCCCCCTTGTGGGCGGTAGCTCCGGTTTGGTTGTACACGAGGCGACCCAGGGATTAACCATGTTGGAGAAGCGGGTCCGGTCATGTCTGACAAGTGGGCCTCCGAGGGTCTTCAAACCAAGTAGATGGCTTTCCTTTGAAATCTTTGTAACCTCAAGGGGTGTACGGTTTCTAGGGTACCGACAAAAACAAATGCAAAATCCTGAACAATAGTGCTCCATTCAGCTTAGAATTAATTGGAGGTAGTAATAAAATATTATTAATCACATTAAAATCAAACCCTAATGGAGAAGATTCAAAATCGAATTTAAAAATTCAAATTTCAAAGTGGTCGAATATCAGATTTGAAAGCACCATTAGGTTCCTCATATTTAATTTAACCCACCTATAAAGTTTGACCATTTTAGGAGTTGTGTGCTATATAGATTAAATTAACACATAAATGTATAGTTCAAATTCTAATTCAAATTTGAATTTCACTAATAATTTGTCAACATTCAAATACTAGTGCACCAGTGGACTCACCATATGTAACTAAGCCTAGCTGCCAAGTTTGGTAATTTATAGAAATCATGTGCTTATTAAATTGAAGGGAGAAAATGAAGATAAAGGAGAGAAAGAATTGGGTCCCATCTGTCAGCTGCTAAAACGAGAGAACCGCCTCTGTTAGCTGTTGTGCGGGCGCCACGACGCTGAGGCGAAAATTCCACGCAGCTGCTTGCATTATTCCATCAGAGCTCGTTCCCATCCAGTACCCTGCTTGATCTTTTCACGTACAAGGCAAAGACTCTCTCCCTCCTTGGAACTCCACTGGACAGCAACACTCTGCTCATCGCCGTTTCTGCTGCCGCGTTGCCGTCGCTTCTGGTGGGTTCCCGTCTCGGCTGAGCCGGTAGATGGAGGTGATGTGTCGCCCTCTTCCTCCCAGTGGCGCAAAGACGCCGAGCTTCTTTCCCATCGTGCCGCACGAAGCCAAAGTTTTCCCCATCGACTCTGTTTCGCGCCGTCGTGCTGCTTCTCCGTCGACAGGCTGTCCCGATGCCGTTCTGGTCCATCCCGACGCGCTGCAAGGTTCAACACATGCCCTTCTTTGTTCCCCTAGCTCATCGAGGTTTAGACCATAGCTGCCAGTTTACTCGAGTCTATGCCGTCGCTTTCAAGTGAACAGCGGCGAAAATTCTTCGAAATTCTTCGTGTGTGCTCCACTTCGCCCCATTCCTATTAGAGGTCATCTTCTAATGTCCTTGGAACATTCCCTGTTCAGCTAGTTCGAAAAACGAAGGACAAATCAAGCCGGGACACCATTTTTTCCCTGCACGGCATTTTGACCTAGGTCACCGCCAATCCCTATGTTGTAACCAATGTCCATTCGATTGGTGTTGATAATCGAATTCCCCATAACACAAGGGTACTCTATGACCTAAATCCAGGCCGAATAGGGTAGTTTCCAGGCGTTTCCGCCATGCCCTGCAAGTTTGCCGCCGCCCTCATCCTTGCCGGCACTGTTCTGGCCGCCACCGCACGTCGCTAGGTTGCCCACTGGGTGTTCCGTGGTACATACATTAATTTGCCCTAAGTCTCTCTGCCTGGTCTCGCCTTCCAGCTTGGGAACGCCCATGGCTACCGCTGTCCTGCTGCCCATGGTGCCATGTCCTGAGGTAGAAGAAGATTTTGGTGCAGTCCCACATGTCAGTCTCATTACCTAAGGACAATAGGATCTTCTGTGATCTACAGATTTCGTGTGACTGCACAGTTTTACCCTGTGGCCCTTTTGTGGCTCACACCTGTCTGGTGTGTTTAAGATAGGGGCCCCACTGTCAGCCAGTTATTGAGTTTTTAATAGAAAAGAACATCAGGAAATGGTTCAAACTTTGAAAATTCATATGTTCCTGTAGGTTTCATAAAAAATTCTCAAACAAATTTCGTTAGAACCATATTGACCTCTAGTAATTGGTATGAAAACCGCTGTAAATTTGTCAATAATTCTTGGAAGCCAAAGCTTTAGGATTTTATACTAGGAGATCCACTGTGTGAAAAATTCTCAAACTTTGCCACAAACTTCCATTAGTACCTTAATGTTTCCAGTAAAAAATTTCAACCTCATTGGAGATGTTTAACTAGGTCAAAACTGTGAGGTTTTGACTCAAGTCCATAATAGGCCCAAAAACAACAGCAGCTATTTCAGAAAAAATGAGTGCAACTTGTAAAATCCATATTTCTCTGCAGGAAGCTTGGAAAATGTGATATAAATTTCCATGGACTCCTTAAGACCAGAACTATAGGAAAAACTCATTTTGGAGTATGACAAAGCTACAGATTTGGTATGAAAATTCCCACAAGAGAAAAGCCTTAGGGATTTACCATGATTTCATTCTTTCCTATAAAAATCTGAAACTTTGCTAGTGTGTCGTTCATGAGCTGTAGGTTCCACTGTCAAAATATCAGAAGCATTAGAGTCATCTTTCCACAGAAGTAGAGGTTTATAACATGGTGCATGTATAATTAAATCTGTTATATCTCCATTACATTGATGTGATGTAGAAACTCTTAGGAACCCTTTGCATCCTTTTGAGTCCAATTCATTTTTCCACCAGAGTTGCCTAACCCGCAGAGAACTTCCTTTAGTCCCTGGATAGGATCTGAACATTAGGTATCTTTGATTAGTGTCCCTATATCCTTTATGAAACACATAAGATTTTATACCTAAACCTATTGAAGTAAGTTTAATCTTCATAGTTGCTATGAACAGCAGGGATTTACATTCAACCTAGATAGCACTTGAACCTCTTTTGAGTTATAATTGAACCTCTTTTGAGTTATAAGAACTTTTATAAAGTAATCTGCTAAGTTGCATTTAATTAATTATGCACTTTCATCTCGATAGCTTACCAAATGATGGAGAACGATGAGAAACACCATGTGGAGAAGAAGCGGAGCTACATGGACTTGCTGCGATGATATTATTCTGGAGCAGCAATAGAAGTATTTGAAGTCGGAAATTGACGAGGAGATCCATTCAGAAGATCAACAATGTCTATTATTGACATTTGCTTAGTCGAAACCCAAAGCAAGCCCCGATTTGCATTTAAGTGCTTCTATAAATTTTTGCTTTATACACACTTCATTGACTAGACTTGATATGTGCATTAGGTCTATGTTGAATGAATACTTCACATGCATGACCAAATAATCCCTGGAGTGTATGGGTAGGTTTATAACTCAATGTGTAGAGCCATGCTAACGTAGTAGGGAATTCGGTAGAAGTCGAGTGGTTGGAATCCACTCGTGAGATAGCGATATTGTCACCTGGGATTGGTTATTTTAGAGAATGGTTTATGAACTAAAAATAAGACCGGGCAGCGGGGTAAAATGTCTAGTCCTGCTTGTGTCGTTTAAGGACAGAGTTGTGTGCGGCTCTGTTGGACAAGTATTGAGTTGTACCGGACTGCTTACTGGCTATATGGGTCCCAGGAAACCGATGTAACTTGTTAACCATGATATCGAGGTATAACCCATCGTCTCTGGTGACGCACACGATCCGGGACGGTAGGACCGACTCGGCATTCGGGTGTCTTGTGAAAGGTTGCCACATACGACTAGTATTGAAGTACTGGGTGCTTCCGAACGTGCATATGTGTCGAGAGATCTAGTTTTTTTATTGGAATCACCATCCCTCACAGTTATTGAGTACCGCTTATTCACTGCGTCGTGATGTAGTAAGAAACAATAGTTAGAATAATATTGTCGGTACCCTGCGTACCGGATACCTCTTGGAACTGCAAAGAGTGCAAAGGAACTCCACCTATCTGAGTTGATGACCTCCGAAGGCCCCACGTGTTACTCGTAACTGGACCTGCCTCCCTTATATGGTTAGTCCCAGTGCCGCCACGTGTATCATAAAACCGGAGCTACAATCCATACATGGGAATGCTCCGGACTGGATACATGTGTGGCACCCCCAGACCTAACCCCCGACAGTGGGAAGCTCTGGTACTGACACGTGTACAACGGCACCAGATCTAGTCGTTCGAGACGGTAAGCTCTGAAGCTTCCACGCGTCCAACCGCCGGACCTTCAACCTCAACAGGCAGATTGGTGGACCTCCAACGACTCAGACCTTCAAGGGACATTTAAGGCTTCAAGACCTGATTATGTGTCATTAATGCTATCTTAATGACACACGATCGGAAGACCCTTAATACTAGTAACGGCACCATTAAGGCGCGTTACCATGCTATTAAGGGGAATTAAGTACATTAAATTGTGTATTAGGCATCAGTAACCGTCAGGGCCACATGTCGGGTCAGTCTAACAATGTAACGGCCAACCCTTGTACTATAAAAGGACTGGTCGAGCGATACACGGGCGACTCTCTCAAACCCGCTCGAAGACTCTGGGCCTCTCTCTCGCTCGTGCTCTTAGACTCTCTAGCTGATCCGATCTTTTAGTCACTGTCACGCTCATACACTCAATACAACAACAACAACACACCCGTGGAGTAGGGTATTACGCTCAAGCAGCCCGAACCACGTAAATCCTTATGTCAAGTCACTATCTTGTTCTGAATCTCCGCGCGCCCTAACCGAACTAAGAAACTCCGCGGCTACTAACAGTAGTGCCGGTGGAATTGCCGGAACCAGCATCCGACATTTGACGTGCTAGGAAGGGGGGTGCCTGAGATTCCAAGATGGTGAATTCTGCTGCTGGATCATCCAACGGTAACCACGCTGAGCAACCTGCTGGAGGCAATCCCTCCAACATGCAGGAGCCAGCAGATGTTGTAGCCCCAGCAGGAGTCATATCACCGCTGCCATCGTTCGCTCCGGTGAATCAAGTCGGACATCAAGATGTGGCGTCTGCGTCGATCACTACATCGACGAACAACAACCCTGAACACGCGCTTATTGCTGCGCGTGCTCTTCTCCAATGTCCACCACCTCCAGGAGCACCCCAGGGTGCGATGGAGCAGTGGAGAGCTGATGTGGATCATCTGGTTGCAGGAGCAGCCGATGGCATCAACAATCAAGGTCCTCCCCCCTTGGGGCGGGCCCCATCACAGCATCGAACCTTGTCGGGTAGACTTGATCCGCAAGCTTCGCAGCACAGGAGACGTGTTGCATCTCAACAGGTGACGTCGCTGCCCTCCGGGGCGCGACGTACTCACACGGTAACAAGGCTTCTGACTCACGACCTTCGGGTGGAGCTCGATCGTCGTTACCGGCAACAGGACGGTCGCGTCCACATCGAGCGTGCTCGCAAGAGGCGAGAGGCTCGGGACAGTCCTGCTCTAGAGGGAGTCGGAGGAGGTTGTTCTGCCTTGGTCATGTACCTACGCATGGTTAGATGGCCGCAGAAGTTCCGACCTCACTTGCCGGAGAAATTTGATGGGACTGTCAACCCCGTCGAATTTCTTCAAATCTACTCCACAACTATCCTTGCGGCTGGGGGCAATGAGGTCGTGATGGCCAATTATTTCCCTGTGGCTTTGACTGGGACCGCTAGGTCTTGGTTCATGAGCCTTCCGCTTGACTCCATCAATAGTTGGGCGGAGTTGTGCCAACAGTTCACCGCCAATTTCGGGAGCTCGTACACCTGACCGGGCACAAAACTGGATCTTTTTGCTATCAAGCAAAAATGGGGAGAGTTCTTGCGATCTTTCATCTAGAGGTTCTCCCAGGTACGAAATACCATTCCTTCTATCTCAAGCGCTTCTGTTATTGTAGCATTCAGGCAGGGCGTTCGAGATAAGAAAATGCTGGAGAAGCTAGCGACCAAGGAAGTCACCAGCGCCACGGAACTCTTCAGCTTGGCAGACAAGTGTGCCAAGGCTGCGGAGAGCCGTGAAATGCACTACAAACCACCTCCGGAGGCCAACAAAAAGTCCTCCAAGGGTGAAGCCACTACCTCCGGGAGTGGTAAGAAGAAGAAAAAGTCCAACGGCAAGAAAAAGTCGTCGGCCGACACACCTACTGCTGCAGCTATCGCAGCTCCGGGTGGCCGGGGGCCATGCCCTGAGAAACGACCTCGACCGTCGTCTGAAGACGGTGGCAGCTCCAAGACGGACAGGCACAACCTGAAAGATTGTCGAGAGGTCCAGAACCTTGCCGAGCGCTACAACAAGTGCCGGGAAGAAGCTCCTTTCCGTCAAAGGGAAGGAAAGCAAAAAGTCTACGAAGCTCCGACTGAAGAGGAGTTAGGCTTTCAGGACCCCAAAAAGGTCTTGAAGGCTGTTTACACCTCCGTTGAAGATGACTCTGACGTCTCCGACAACGAGCATCGGAAGACCATGAACACCATCTTTGGTGGTTCGTGGGACATCACTTCCCGCCGTGTCCTCAAGACAATGCGGCGGGACATGGCCCCTGTAGCTCCAACCGCCAGGGCGTAGCCTCATCAGAAGTGGATGGATACTGCCATCACCTTCGATGCTTCGAACTACCCTCGGAACATGATCAGAGCTGGACAACTTCCATTGATGGTATCTCCGACCATCAATAACATCCAGCTCCACCACGTAATGGTGGACGGAGGTTCGGGGTTGAACCTCATAAGCTTCGAAGCCTTTGTCAAGCTTCAGCTCCGACCTTCGGATCTTCGCCCCTCCCGACCTTTCTCAGGAGTAGGTCCAGGAGCCATAACCCCACTCGGTGCCATTACTCTCCTGGTGACCTTCAGAACTCGGGAGAACTACAGGACTGAGAAGTTGGTCTTCGACGTGGCACATATCAACTTGCCATTCAACGCTATCTTGGGCAGGCCAACTTTATACAAATTCATGGCTGCTGCTCATTATGGCTACTTGGTGTTGAAGATGCCAACACCCTCAGGCATTCTCTGGATCCGCGGAGATCGCACCGCCGGAGTTACAGCTCTGGAAGAACTCCACGCGCTTGCTACAACGCAGGAGGAACAATCCAGAAAGGAGCAAGCTCCGAAGCCCCCGAGCATTCGTCATCGAGGCTCAACTTTTGCACCCCGTGTGCAACCAAGCGGCGACACCGACATTCCCGTCAAAGTCGTCCAAATTGGTTCCAACGCTGCTCAGACCACCCGTATATCGGGAGGTCCGAATGACAAATAGGAACTTACGCTCATCACTTTCCTCCGGACTAATGTCGGCGTGTTTTTCTTGCAACCGTCACAAATGCCTGGGATCCCTAGGGAGGTAATTGAGCACAATCTGAAGATTTATCCTGATGCTCGGCCTGTACATCAGAAGCCTCGGAAGCAATCAGTAGAGCGACAAAACTTCATACGTCAAGAAGTGAAGAAGTTGCTCGAAGCTAGATTCATCCGGGAAGTCTTCCACCCAAAATGGCTAGCAAACCCAGTCGTTGTACCCAAGGCCGGCGGGAAACTTAGGATGTGTATCGACTACACAACACTGAATAAGGCATGCCGAAAGGATCGATTTCCACTACCTAGAATAGATCAGATAGTGGATTCCACCTCTGGGTGTGAATTACTGTGTTTCCTAGACGCATATTCTGGGTATCATCAAATCAGAATGTCTAGGGAAGATGAAGAGCATACTGCCTTCATCACAGTAGATGGATTATATTGTTACACTGCCATGCCATTCGATCTCAAAAACGCTGCTTCAACGTTTGTGCGAGCTATGTACAAAACTTTTGGAGAGCTTATTAGAGATGTAGTCGAAGTGTACGTTGATGACATCGTCGTCAAGATCAAGAACAAGGAGTCATTTCTTGACACCTTGCAAGCTGTCTTCGACAAGTTGCGAATCACACGCACAAAGCTGAACCCAGACAAGTGTGTCTTTGGGGTTAGCTTCGGAAAGCTTCTTGGATTCTTGGTGAACCACCGAGGAATAGAGGCGAATCCAGTGAAGATTAAAGCTATTGAAGACATGCGACCGTCGGCTCGCATCAAGGATGTCCAGAAGCTGACTGGGTGTCTAGCTGCCCTCAGCCGGTTCATCTCAAGACTGGGAGAACGGGTGCTACCCTTCTTCAAATTATTGAGGATGTTCGGACCATTCCAATGGTCTGAAGAAGCAGAAAAGGCATTCCAAGAGCTGAAGCAGCTCCTCACCACTCTACCAACTTTGGTAGCTCCGAATCCTGGTGAGCCACTTCTGCTTACATTTCAGCAACTGACGAAGTTGTCAGCATGGTCCTGGTTGCGGAAAGACTAGAACCATCCCCAATTCAAGAATCCAGACCCCTCTGGGAAGGTCTGGAGCTACCTGAAGGCGAGTCTGGGTCCCAGCCCCCAGACCTGGATTCTCAAGGTGAGAAGTCAGAGGATCAACCTCCTTCAAATGAAGGAGTAATTGTTGCTTAACAAGAAGATCCGGATCCTCCCGGGAGGGTCCAGGTCACTTCAGAAGAAGTTCTAGGTTCCTCTAGCAAGAACCGGGAGGTCCCCAAAAAAGGTCTGGACCCCTCTGGGAGGGTCCGAGCTGATGAGGAGGAAGCTCCGGGCCCCTCCGGGAGGTTTCGGACAGTTCAGCGTCCAGTGTACTTCATAAGTGAAGTACTTCAGGATGCAAAGACTCAGTACCTAGAGGTGCATAAGCTTCTCTACGCAATTCTTATCGCCTCTAGGAAGCTTCATCACTACTTCCAAGCTCACAAGATTTCGGTGGTAACCTCTTATCCATTGCGTGCAATCTTGCATAACCCCAACTCTACTGGGAACACCGCAAAGTGGGCAGCAGAATTGGCCGAGTTCAATCTTGAATTCGTCCCAAGACAAGCGATCAAGAGTCAAGCATTGGCAGACTTTGTGGCGGAATGGACCCTCTCTCCATCAAATCCTGGGGGCCCCAGTGAGCAGAAACTGGAACCTAAGGTTCTGGTCTTCACTGAGCCTCACTGGACTCTCTACTTCGACGGCTCCGTGTAGAAGCAGGGGCCGAAGCTGGAATCCTTCTCCTTGCTCTGACCGGGGAGAAGGTCAAATACATGGTTCACCTTGACTTCAAGGCGACCAAAAACATGGCAGAGTATGAAGCACTAATCTATGGGCTCAAGGTGGCACTATAATATGGTGTCAAGCAGCTGTTGGTAAAGGGTGATTCGCAGCTCATTATAAAACAAGTTAAAGGTGAATACTGCTGCAACAACCCTCAATTAGCTGCATATCTTCTTGAAGTCCTGGATCTTTACCATGTCCAGCGTCTCAACAACGCTGAAGCTGACGAACTCTCGACGAAAGCTTCAACCGGAGCTTCGGCTCCCGACGGAACCTTCGTCCGGAGATTGTCAAGACCAACAGCTCAGCCTGCTGAACTGAGCGAAGGGGGCGAGACCAGCACCTCGAAGCTGGCGGTCCCGATGGCCTTGTTACCATGGTGTCCATCAAGGGTCGTAGGTGCTGCAAGAAGCTCCGAGCAACGCAGCACGCAAGACTCAGAAGCTAAAGTTAGCTCCGATGCATGGATCTCAGAGATCCGGGGCTACTTGACAGACAACATACTTCCTGAAGACAATGTACCTGCTGACCGGATAGCCAGATTGGCTAAAAGATACACACTGGTGGAAGGGGATCTCTACCGGCGTGGTGCCAATGGCGTCCTAATGCGGTGCATTACAAGGGAAGAAGGTCGCGAGCTCCTCGCGGAAATCCATGGAGGCGAGTGTGGGAACCACGCGTCTTCCTGCACGTTGGTCGGTAAAGTCTTCCGGCATGGTTTTTACTGGCCTACAACACTCTAGGATGCAACCGAGTTAGTGAAGAAATGTGAAGCATGCCAGTTCCATGCGAAGCAAATTCACACACCAGCTCAACCATTACAAATGATACATTCGACTTGGCCATTCGCTGTGCGGGGTATGGATATTTTGGGACCTTTCCCAAAAGCCGTCGGAGGTTACAAGTACCTGTATGTCGCCATCGACAAGTTCACCAAGTGGCCGGAATCAACTCCAGTTGTGACAATAAACAAGCAATCAGTTATCAAGTTCTTGCAGTCCATAGTATGCAGATTTGGAGTCCCAAACAAGATCATAACTGACAACGGGAACCAATTCACAAGTTCTGCATTCCAAGGATATTGCAAAGACCTCGGCATTCAAGTCAACTACGCTTATGTGGCTCACCCGGCAAGCAATGGCCAAGATGAGAGAGCTAATGCAGAAATTCTAAAAGGACTCAAGACGCGCACATATGAGCACTTGAAAAAACATGGAGCCAACTAGATTGAGGAGCTTCCGCCCACCTTGTGGGAAAACAGGACAACTCCAAACCGGTCAACCGGAGAGACACCCTTCTTCCTGGTGTACGGAGCTGAAGCAGTCCTTCCTCCGGAAATCACCTTGGGGTTGCTCCGGGTCCGGACCTTCGACGCAGCCACGCAGGACCAACTCCGGCGTGAAGACCTTGACCTCGTTGAAGAGGGAAGGTGCCGAGCAGCTATTCGAAATGCACGATACCACCAAGCGCTCTGGCATTATCATCAAAGGCATGCGCATAGCCAACAGCTCGAGGAAGGCGATCTGGTCCTACAGAGAATACAAACTCGAGAAGGGTTAAACAAACTTTCCCCCAGCTGGGAAGGACCCTTTCGAGTGATCAAAGTATCCATCCCGGATGCGTTCGCTTGGCAACCGAGGATGGGACACCGCTCCCTAATCCTTGGAACATTGAGCAGCTCCATAAGTTTTACGCTTAATATCACAGAGGTGAGTCTGTAATTACATATGATGAATGTTATAGTGTCATTGTACAGAGACGGGTAGCTCCTCCGGGAGGACAGCCGGACCTTTCCAGGAAGGTCCGCAAAGTTCAAGCAACACTTGACACAGTCTCAGAACTAAAAGTGTAGCTAGCTACCCTGGGTCGAACAAGAAATGTAACACACTTAGCTTGGTTCTATACCCTAAGAGTGTACTTGTCTCCCCTGTATCTCAGACCTATAATGAAAGACATCGCTATGTGAAAACAGACTCCACATGCATTTATTTTGTACAGGCTCATTTTTTTCTCTTTCTTGTCTATAACAAAGTTGTGCATTTCTTAAGAAACTTTAGCTCAAACGATTCATGTATAATTCAAGTTGCATTGTTAATTCATTCGGGTCTTAACATTGTTGAATGCCTACTCGCCTGAATGCCAAGCCAATCTAGGTCCGGAGTATGCTATCGGCTTAGCCTGGTCCTGCACCCTAAGTATGCCACTCTACCTGCACCCCGACGGGCCTAAGTAAGACGAGTCCAAGAAACAATTGGACCTGGAGAAAATAAACAAATGAGCTTGATTGTATATAGAATTGCTGTCGACCTAAAGTTTCATATGGGAATAGTAAGTCGCAAATGAGTTATAGATAAGAAATGAATTTTACTATTTTTCTTGACTTCAGTGTGCAGGAAAAATAAAAATCTCATGATGATGGTGGATGATGTCGGAGCTATCAAAGCTTCGACATCCCCCAAGGGGGTCGTCGTCGATGTTTTAAACATTGACAGTGGGCTTCGTCGGAGCTATCAAGTTCCGACAAATCCAGGGGGCCAGCCGTCAACGTGAAGAAATAAAAGAAATTGAAGAAAAGATGGTAGAAGGACACCCCAATGGGGTCTGCTGTCGACGCTCTACGTGTTGACAGTGGTCGCTGCTGGAGCTATTAAGCTCCGACAACCCCATAGGGCTATCCGTCGAAGCTATACGTGTTGACAGTGGTTGCTACCGGAGCAACTAAGCTCCGACAACCCCAGGGGGACCCTGCTGTCAACGCAACAAAACTTAGGACCTATACTCTACAAGTTCGAAGCACTCAAGTCTTCAACAAAATGCTACATCCTTTTGGTACATGTTCGCAATCAAATTGTGTACATCTACCAGAGGGCCAAGTAAGACAAAAGTGGAAGACAAAAAATGAAATTCATAATTTTTTTGGATTTCATTCATCTGAATACAAGAGATTACAAAATTGGAGAAAAGAAGAGAAGATACAAGTGGGAGCTAAAAGGAGAAAGTCCTAAGTTCTACAAAAGAACGAAGCGACCTTCTGGGCAACCTCCGACACGCTAGTCTTGGCGGCGTCTCCCTCTCCGTCAATGGGACCTTCAAGCACCGGGTTTAGTGGGAAGTGAGGATCCCGGCTTGTGTAGCATGTCAGCATGTATTATGCGACGTTCTTCGTCAGGGATTTTCCTTCAATTTCCAACTGATCCACGATGACATCGCCCATTGCGTCGAGTTTGTTGCCAGGCGAGCTCAGTGCCTCCAACACATGGTCCAGCTCCGGCTCCGGGTTGTCCGGACGCACGGGACTAAAGCCCAGCGGCGTCAGCGCGTCATTGGCTTTGCCCAAGAAGTCCCATACTTGTTGGGACTCCGCAGCCCTCGAGCCCCGAATCTCCTCCAAAGACCACCGGGCCGCCGCAAGCTCCGGACCCTCCCGGGCAAGGCGCTCAACCTCTTTGGCGTGCTGCTGAATACTCTCAGCAACTTGCTTTTCAAGGTTGGCAAGCTCCTTCTCTTGGACGTTGATCCGGTTTCGGCGGTCAACCAGGTCTTTCTCCCGACCTCGCACCTTCTTCTCCCTGGCAGCGACTTCGACCTCCCTTTTGGTAAGGTCCTGTCCCCGCTGCCAGGCCTTCTCCTCTTTGCTCTTGCAGCGCTCCTCCAGCTTTTTGGTGCGCTCTGCAAGGCTCTTGTCACTTAGAGCCAGCCTTTGGGCGAGCTCCTCCTCCCTCTTCACGAGGTCATTCCTCAGCTCCAGGAGTTTTTCTCTTCCTCTTCGAGCTTTTTCTCTCGCTCGTCAAGACCCTCCCGGCGCTTGATAAGGCCTTCGTGGATGGTATTGAGGTTTTCCTGGGGATCATTCGCCGCCTGATAAGCAACCTAGGCTTGTTCGTATATAGCCCGGGACTGATTGTCGAGGGATCGCACCATGCTTTCCCTCTCATCCAACAGCTGGCCCCAGTACTCCATCTGAGCCTTCTCCCTCTTGACCCACTCCTTGTCGTCGGCCATCCTTGTTTGCGCCAGCTTGGTCTCGAATTGGAGTCGGTTGCGCCACCTCCTAAGAGTTTGGCGCTCCTCCCCGAGAGCCTTGCTGTCATGATAAAATGCAAGCTGGACCTGACGAAGGCTGGAGCAGGCATTGTCAATGGATAGCGATAGGGGGATTGGCTCTGTACCTGTCGGGGTCCTCTCTGTTGACTCTAGCGAGTTCTCCAAAATAAAAATTGGGTCCCACTCTACAAGAGTGGTCCCCTGAGCTTCTGCGGCACTAGGGCCGCCCTCCAGGAGTGCCTCGGTCATCGCCGAGGTAGGTCCTGCAATGGGAGTTTCTACCTCCGGAGTCAGCTCCAAAGGACCCGCCGCCAGGTCATCATCAACTGGTCCCTCAGGTAGAGGACTGGCCGCTTCGTCTTGGCATCCTGGCTCAGGAACGGGTACCTCCGGAACTACCACCTCCGGGCCAGGCATTGAAGACCCAGCCGGAGCTGAGGCCATCTCCGGCTTCGACGTTTGTGCTTCCTCCACTGTCGGTTCAGGCACCGGTGCTTCGACCTCCACCGGTTCAGGTGTCGGCAACTCCACATCAACCGGCTTAGGCACCGGAACTTCATGAACCGCCGGCTCCACCACCGGGGCTTCAGTAACATCCGGCTCGAAGGCTGAAACTTCAGCTACCTTTGGCTCTTAGGCTGGAGCGTCCATCATCGCAACATCCAAAATCGGAGCTTCAGCCTACGGAGCTAGTGTCGCTGGTACGTCCTCATTCCCGTGGTCCGGCGCTACCACGGGAGCTTCGGGAGATGTGTCGAGGTCTAGAACCACGACAGCTGGCGCCGGAGCTGCCATGACCTCAGCCACCACCTGGGGCGGCGCTGGAATTGGAGCCGGAGCCTCCACTTGCACAGCATCACCTGCTGTCACAGGAACCGGAGCTTCAGCCCATTTTTTGGATGCCCCGTGGATGAAGGATAAAGAAACTCAGAATATGGTTACAACAAAAATAACAAACTGAGGTAAAAAAGCAAATTTACCTTGGAAGGCTTCCGCTCCAGCTAGCACGGAACCTCTTCGCCAGACGCTCAGAGCCCAACCCAGTCGCAACTGGTGTAGTAACTCCGGAAGGCTCTTCGGAGCTTGCTGCCACCGTCAGGGACGTCTCGGTTGGGGCCCCCCTCGACTGAGAAGGACCCTCGGACCTAGAGCCCTTAGCTGGCCCTGGTGCCGGAGTCACCCGGTCGGAGCTGGCGTTCCGGGGAGACGCTGATGCTGGAGTTGGTGTCGCCGTCGAAGACCTCCCACGCCGAGGAGAAGGGACTGAGGCAAACGGAGCTGGCCTCGCGGAGCTTCCGTCAGCATGTCTCAGCTTCCTCTTCCGGTCGGAAGGTTCAGCGAGATCCTTTCCCTTGCCGGTGTGTTCAACCCGTTGGCTCGGAGCAGGAGGGGCCGTCCTTTCAGAAGCTCCGGAGATTGCTACCCCTGAGGTTGGTCGCCTTTCGACCAGGCCCAAGTCATCCAACAGCAGCATCCTCCTCCGGAGCTCTATGCTCACCTCTGGTATCATATTCAGAGGCAGAAAGGTTGTCGCTGGAGACACATCGCCAGGGCTGATGTTCCCATGCTGAAATTTCTTGAGATGGATCTTCAGAGATTCCTCGCCTAAGTTGGTGTTCAAACCTGAATGTGGCCTAGAGGGGGGGTGAATAGGCCTTTTGAATTTTCTGCACACTTAATAGAGTCGTCAAAAACTTGTTTGACCGGACTAGTCCGGTTGTGTGGGCGGACTAGTCCGGTGTGCTGATAAATGTGAATTGATTAAGTATTGTTTGGGAAATTAGATTCTTTTAGCAGCGGAAATGAGAACAACAGATTCTTTGATTTAAGATTATTGTATGAATGCACGTGGAAACTTATAAGCAACTGAATTGATGTTTAGTAATCAAGTGATCTAGTGAGCAAAATGTAAAGTAAATGAGGCACAAGAGACGCGAATTTTTACCGAGGTTCGATCTCACCACAAGATCTACGTCCTCGTTGAGGAAGCTCACACAGAGCCAGGTCTCCAACCCTTTCCCTCTTCAAGTCACCACACAGGCTGACTTGATTCCACTATCACGGGTAATCACCGAGTTTGTGGGGCAACCTCACACGTTGAGGGCTCCCATAAGAACTACAATGAAAGGAGTGATCAAATACACTTGAAAGTATTACAATGCAGAGTATGAGTGTAGAAAGATCAAACCCCAAGAGCTCGCAACGAAGGAACGACGATCTCTCAATCCCGAATCCAAGTGTTCAAATGATTTGACTCTTTTTGCACCTTAGATGTGAGGGGAGATGTGTTTTGGGCTCTTGGGACAAAGTGGCGGCGCTAGGGTTTGTGTTTTCAGCAGTATTCAACGTCAGTCATTTGTGGAAGGCCGTGGATTCTCTATTTATAGGGTTTCCAAAAAGTTACCGTTGAAAAACCCTAATACCGGACTAGTCCGGTGCAAGTCCGGACATGTCCGGTCACAGTGTAACTCGAAGTCCAGAAAGTCTGGCGGACTAGTCTGGTTGGAAAACGGACTAGTCCGGCCTTTTGTGAAAACATACTCCAGAAAGTTCGGCGGACTAGTCCGGTGGGCACACGGACTAGTCCGGTCTCCAGAGATGGGAGACTCCAGAAAGTCTAGCGGACTAGTCCGGTCCAAGATCGGACTAGTCCGGTGCTGTGTGAAGGTGAACTCCAGAAAGTTTGGCAGACTAGTCTGGTGGACACACGGACTAGTCCGGTCTCCAGAGATGGGAGACTCTAGAAAGTCTGGCGGACTAGTCCGGTCCATGATCGGACTAGTCCGGTGCACCGTGAAAGTTAGGTTAATTTTAAAAACCTTTACCCCTGAGCAAAGTCGTGAGCTCTTGGAGTGTGTATTCCATACACACCCTATACATTTAAAATCTAATTTGTTCTTCCAAGTTCCATCAAAGTATCCCTCTTTGGACACCACTCTATTTTTCACCTTTTTGTGTGCACTGAGCTGTTTCACTTTGTTTGTCCTGCAATCATCTCAATAGTTTCATTAGGATCTCATATGTTTGTCATCAATTAGCCAAAACCCACAAGGGATATCCTAGATGCATTTACAATCTCCCCATTTTTGGTGATTGATGACAACCATTTGAGATATCACAAATGAGAGTAAAATTTTGATTTTCATAAGGTGTGCACATATGAAAATAAAGATAAATTCACAAAAAGCTTCTCACATATGCACACACCTTATGGTGGGGTGCCTAACAGATGTCTGATCAACAAAGTGTGATGAAATAAAGATAAACAATAATGAGCATAGAAGTAAACATTAGAGCAACAATAAGCATCACACATAGGAAAAGAAATAGTGCATTACAAGGTTTTAAAAATAGATACATGTCCTCGAAAAGAAAAGAAAAATGAATACTAATAGAGATAGTCTCAAACTAGTCTCAATCTCTCCCCCTTTGGCATCAAGGCACCAAAAAGGGAAAAATCGAGGGAAATCACTCATCGTCGCTCCCTTCTTCAGTTTCGGTCCGATCTTCATCTTCATCATCATTCATCGGGGCAGGATCTTCCTCAGAGTCCTCGAAGGGGGGCGGTGATCCAACCGGCTCAATCTCAAGCTTGTCACAGATAGCTTTGATGTTGGCATTTACATATTGTTGATGTTTCTTCTGCCTGACTTCGATCTTGCAGCAGCAGGCAAAGATGGAGGAGAGCATTTTGAGGACACCACCGGAGGGTTCATGGACAGGTGCAGAGCCAGGAGGAGCAGCTGCAGATCTTGTGGCATTCACATCCCGTGATTATTTAGACCTCTCAGCTTCGGGGGAGGAAGGGGCAGGTTGTGCTGAGGGAAGGGTGTACTCGGTGGGCTTTTGTGGCTTCAACCCCGTATGAGATACATCCTTGACAAACTCAAGTCCCGTCACTTTCTCAATCATGAACATGATGTACGGGGCATACCCGCAAGACCTATTGGGAGTGATTAAGATGTTCACAATGTCGTTGTAGATGTACTCAAAAACATTGAACGGCCTCCTTCCACTAATGACCTTCATTAGGGTCCTCAAGGTTCCTTGGATAGTCCCTTCATCTCCATATTTCGGGGCTATTGTCTTCCTCAAGATTCTGTTGAGGACCACAAAGAAGGGCTTCAGATATTTGATGTTGGGAGGAATATAGGGCATCCTTATGTCATAGAGGAACTTAAGCTCATCCTTCTCCAAGGGTTGCAGATTGTGGATGACGAGATCATGATCCATAATGTGTTCAAGGTGAAGAATTCTTGCAAATTCATCATAAGTGACACTATACTTGGAACCATGAGTCATCCAAGTAAGACTGTCTCCATTACCACGACCAAAGTAGAGGGTAGAGTAAAATTGTGTGATGATCTCATTGTTCCAGTCATTCTCAAAGGAAAGCAGTTCCTTCAGACCGTGCCTCTCCAGAGCCTCAACCACCTCACGAAAATCAGGATACTTCTTCGACTGCAGGTATCCAATATTCGCCCATTGACTCTCCACAATAGGATTCTTCATCTTCATGTACATGTGCTCGTAGAAGTCGGCATGGAAGTTGCTCCAGAATCTTGGGTCAGAGCATTGCCTAGGTTGATTATACACATTAATCTTCCTAAAGTTATTGGCTAGCTCACCCCCTTTTCCGGTGAAATCCTCACTAGAAGGCCGCCTGTTGCGGTGACTGGGGTTATTCATCTTCAAGGGCCCAATGGGACCACTAGCAAGTCCCTTCCCTTTATTGAGGACCCTTCTTGGCCCTGATGAGCTCTCAACAGCTTTTCCTTGGGCCTTTTTGACAACAACCTTCCTCTTCTTAGGCAGATTGTCGTCGGAGGGTGGAGAGTGGACATTGACATCATGTCTTTTCTTCATGTATCTCTCCTTGGCTCTCCTCGCTCTTTCGCGTTGAACTTCTTCATCAATGTGGAAAGAGCTATCATCTGAGCCAGAAGACATCGTGCCTGATAAGGAGTTCATGGATTATATAAGAATGGACCAAGGATTGAAGGAATTATAGGGATTCAAATGTCAAAGATCGGACTTGTCCGGTTTCAAAGTTCGGACTTGTCCGCACCTGAGAGCCGGACTAGTCCGGCCAGGCATAAGAACCCTAGCAAATCCTTTGACTCAAAACTCCTATATAGAGATACAAAAGGGTAGGGAAGTGGTAGGAATGCATCTCTGAAGCTAATGTACAACCTTGGAATCAAGTGAAATGAGCTAGAACGAGAAAAGTGAAGAGTTTGGTTTTAGGATGAAATTTACCGAGATTTGAAGATTCGCGTTGAAGAAGCAAGAATCTGTTCGGATGAGTCCGGAGGGGATGATCAACTCATCGAGGGGAGGATTTCCCACGGAGAAAACTTAGATTTTGAGGGCTCAACTCGAAGATCTCTTTGGGGGCTAGGGTTTAGGAGAGAGGAGGAGAGGTGAAGGGGTCCAAGTGGAGGGAGATTTAAAATTTTGATTTGGGCCGGCCAACCACTTATATACGCGGCCGACTGGACTAGTCCGATCAATGAGGCAGACTAGTCCGGTGCCCCTGGAAAACCTAAGTATTTTGACTATCCGGACTAGTCCGGAGGAAAATCGGACAAGTCCGGTTCCGACAGAATGATGCATAGAGAGATGATTAAGTGTGATCCAAGGACAATAGTTTTGCAAATAACCTTGATAATTATGACCAGTAGGCAAAACAAAACAATAAAAGTGGTCATGAACTTCAAGATTCCTTCATTAAAATAGTTTTCTTAGATGAAAAAGAGGTGAGGAGCGGTTTTAACAATAAAATGTGACATTTGAAGTTCCAACCAGGTATGCAACGTTTCAAGCCACATTTCGAGAGTCAAGAATATTAAGTTCATTACTAAGTTCACAAAACCTTTTCTCATCTAATGGTTTGGTGAAAATATCCGCAAGTTGTTTTTCAGTCCTAACATGTGAAATAGCAATGTCACCTTTTAACGAATGATCTCTAAGAAAGTGATGACGGATATCTATGTGCTTAGTTCTTGAGTGCTCTACAGGGTTGTGTGCAATTTTTATAGCACTTTCATTATCACATAGAAGCGGGATATGGCTAAGATTGTAGCCGTAGTCCCTAAGAGTCTGTCGCATCCAAAGTAGTTGTGCGCAACAACTACCGGCTGCAACATACTCTGCTTCCGCTGTGGAAAGAGCAATAGAGTTTTGCTTTTTAGATGACCAAGAAACTAGGGACCTACCAAGAAATTGACAAGTCCCTGACGTGCTCTTTCTATCAACTTTGCATCCTGCATAGTCGGCGTCGGAGTAGCCTATCAAGTTAAACTTGGATCCTTTGGGGTACCAAAGGCCCAAGTTGGGTGTGTGCACAAGATACCTTAGGATTCTTTTTACAACAATTAATTGACACTCTTTATGTGCGGCTTGAAACCTTGCACACAAACAAACACTAAGCATAATGTCTGGCCTAGATGCACATAAATAAAGTAAGGAGCCGATCATGGACCGATACACCTTCTGGTCCACATTTGGACCGTCTTCATTGAGGTCGAGAAGTCCGTTAATGGCCATGGGTGTCTTGATGGGCTTGGCTTTGTCCATATTGAATTTATTGAGAATGTCCTGTGTATATTTGGTTTGGCTTATAAATGTACCTTCTCTTAGTTGCTTCACTTGGAATCCCATGAAGAACTTCAATTCGCCCATCATTGACATCTCGAACCTATCTGTCATAATTTTGCTAAATTCTTCACAGAAAGACTTGTTAGTGGATCCAAAGATAATGTCATCAACATAAATTTGACATACGAATAGATGATCATCACAATGATTAGTGAAGAGTGTATAGTCAGATTTACCAATTTTGAATCCATTTTGAGTCAGAAAATCTCTAAGGCACTCATACCAAGCTCGAGGAGCTTGTTTGAGGCCATAGAGAGCCTTACGCGGTTTGTAGACATGGTTGGGATGCCTTTCGTCTTCGAATCCTGGTGGATGCTCCACATAAACTTCCTCCTTTATTGGGCCATTTAAGAAGGCGCTTTTGATGTCCATTTGATACAGCTTAAAATTATGGTGAGTAGCATATGCCAATAAAATGCGAATTGACTCAAGTCTAGCTACAGGAGCGAAAGTTTCATCGAGGTCCAAACCTTCGACCTGAGAATAACCTTTGGTCACCAATCGCGCTTTATTTCTTGTTACTACTCCATGTTCATCTTGCTTGTTCCGAAAGACCCATTTGGTTCCAACGATGTTCGCCTTTGGTCTCTCCACCAGCTCCCACACTTCATTTCTTTTGAAGTTGTTCAATTCCTCTTGCATTGCAATCACCCAGTCTGGATCCCTTAAGGCTTCTTCTACCCTGTAAGGTTTTAGAAAAGACACAAAAGAATAGTATTCACAGAAATTTGCAACTCGAGATCTAGTAGTTACTCCCTTAGCAATATCTCCAATGATATTGTTGACAGGATGGTCTCTCTGCACGCTCTGATGTACTCTTGGGTGTGGGACTTGTGTAGTTGCTTGTTCTTCATTATCTTCATGTGCATTGTATCCCCCTAGATCATTGCTTCCATGATTGTCTTGATATTCTTCATCTTGATCTTGTGAAAGAGCTCCCCCTTGATCATTTCCTCCGTGTTGAAGTTCATCTTGTGCATTTGAGTCGAATGTTCGCTCTTGTGGTAAGATATCACCAAGTGCCATTTTCTTCAGTGCTTCATATGGAGCTTCCTCTTTATCTAGCACGCACTTATCAACTTTCTCCACTTGTGAGCCATTAGATTCATCGAACACTACGTCACGTGCTACTTCAACAAGGTCGAACACCTTGTTGAAGACACGATAGGCGTAGGCATTCGATTCATAACCGAGCAAGAACCCTTCATCGGACTTCGAAGCGAACTTCTAGGCCCTCGGTTTCTTGTTCAGAATAAAACATTTACAACCAAAGACTTTTAAATAGGAAACATTAGGCTTTTTACTGGTAAGGAGGTCATATGGAGTTTTCTTCAGTAGTCGGTGGAGGTACAGCCGATTCGTGGCATGACAAGCGGTGTTCACCGCTTCTACTTAAAATCAATCTGACGTCTTGTATTCATCCAACATAGTTCTGGCCATTTCGATCAATGTTCTGTTCTTCCTTTCGGCCACTCTGTTTTGTTGAGGGGAGTAGGGTGCCGATAACTCATGCTTTATCCCTTCTTCATCGAGATACTCTTCAACTTGGAGGTTCTTGAATTCTGTCCCGTTGTCACTTCTGATGTTCTTTATGGTTTATGAGAATTCGTTCTGAGCTCTTTTCAAGAACTTCTTGAGGATTCCCTAAGTTTCTGATTTATCGTACAAGAAAAATACCCAGGTAAATCTTGAAAAATCATCAACAATTACTAAACCGTATTTGTTACTGCCAATGCTGATGTATGAAATTGGACCAAAGAGATCCATGTGGAGGAGTTCCAGCGGTCTTCGGGTAGTCATCACATTCTTGGCGGGGTGTGGTGCTCCGACTTGTTTTCCTCCTTGACAAGCGTTGCACGACCTGTCTTTTCAAAAACCACATCCTTAAGACCACGGATGTGACCACCTTTTAGAAGTTTGTGCAGATTTCTCATCCCAACATGGGCTAGCCATCTATGCCACAGCCATCCCATGTTGGTCTTAGCAACCAAGCAAGTGTTGAGTTCGGCTTTATCTTTGTTGAAGTCAACAAGATAAAGCTTTCCCTTTAACATTCCCTTGAATGCAATCGAGCCATCGCTTCTTCTAAAAACGGTCACACCCTCATTAGTGAATAAACAGTTGTAACCTTTGTCGCATAGTTGAGATATTGACAAAAGGTTATAATCTAGAGAGTCTACATGTAAAACATTAGATAAGGTGTGTTGAGAGGATATTTCAATGTTACCGCTACCAAGGACCTTTCCTTGGCTGTTGTCTCCAAAGTATATGCCTTCACTTGGATCCTTGTTATACTCGTACTCCACAAACATACCTCTCTCTCTGGTCATGTGATTTGTGCATCCGCTATCTAGAACCCATTTAGATCCACCGGAGGAGTAAGCCTGCAAAAAAAATTATTCTTTGGTTTTAGGTACCCAATCTTGCTTGGGTCCTCTCAGGTTAGTCACAAGATTCTTGGGCACCCACACAAAAGTTTTCAAGTTCTTGTGGCGTGGCCCTGTATATTTAGCAATGACTTTTCCATATTTGGCTTTCATAAGAACATAGGAAGCATCAAATGTACGAAACAATATTTGTAAATCAGATTCATGGGATTTTTCCTTAACAAAGACAATTCTATTCTTAGCATGATTAGGAGTAGACACGTGTTTGTTCCTGTCAAAACCAAGGCCATCTTTGACATTAGGAGGTCTAGTGACCATATATGCACTGCGTGCATATTTGATCTTCTCCTTATCAAAGATGCCGCTTGGAGAAGCATGCATATTATGAGAAGTTGAAGTATTAGAAATAACATTCTTCTTACTAGAGCAAGTGCAAGTTCCGATTGTTGTCGAACTCATATCTTTGGAGGAAGAGCTCTTGGAGGAAGAGGAGTCACTTTGCTTGAGCGACTCAACTTGCACCTCAAGGATCTTGTTAACTTTTGACAAGTTAGCAAGTTCTTCCTTGATTGCAATATGCGAGTCCTCTAGCTTTGAGTAAGTTTCCTTACTCAAGGCTAGCTCAACTTCAAGCGACTCGTTCTTCTCTCTTTCAAGATCGAGAAGCTTTTCAACTTCTTGATATCTCTTCCTTTCACGGATGAGCATATCTTCTTGTCGGTTAACAAGTTCCTCCTTTTCAAAGATTTCATTCGACCACATTTCCATTTTCTTTAAAGCAGTTTTACTTAATCCTATAAACATTTCTTCATTATCACTAGAGCTATCAAAGTCATCAATAGAGAAATTTGGTGTGGGAGGAGTAAGTCGAACCTTTTTCTTGCCTTCCTTAGCCATAAGGCAAGTGTGGTTGTTCATATTTCGTCCTCCCATGTTTGGGAAGAGTGTGACTTTCATAGTAGGTTTCTTGACTGCGATAGTGGCTATCTCTTCTTCTTCATCGGAGGAGGACTCGTCGTTTGAGTCCCACTCCTTGCCAATGTGAGCTTGATGGGCTTGTCTTCTTTTTCTGAAAATTTTCTTTTCTTGAGGTCTTGTTTCCTTCTTCTTTTTGTTTTCTTTGTAAGGGCAGTCCACCATGAAGTGACCATACTCTCCGCAGTTGTAGCAAGTGCTTCGAGCCTTGGATTTTCCTTTATCCTTGCTTTTTCCTTCATTTGAATTGTTGTCGTGTCTTATTTTCATCATGCGCTTGAACTTCTTGATAAAGAGTACCATTTCTTCATCATCAAGATCGGTACTCTCGTCGCTTGTATGCTCGTCGTCTTGGTCTTCACGAGTTTCTTTGAGTTTGGGTCTACACGTTGCTTTGAGAGCAACTTCTTTCTTTTTGGAAGAGGTGAGTTCAGCTAAGTCTTTGACGTATTGAGCCTCTTTCTCCATCATTTCATGATTTATGATCTTCCCCAATTACTCATCACGAGTCATTTTGTGAAATCCAGGGCTTTCTCTAATCATTGAGCAAAGTGTGACATTCCTTGGCATGAAGGCTCTAATCATCCTTTTAACCACCTCATGATCCGTCCATTTCTTACTTCCATAGGCACGAATTTTGTTGATGAGTGCTTTCATCCGATTGTACATGTCTTGAGGTGATTCGCCTTCTTCAATAGCAAATCTCCCTAACTCTCCTTCAAGCATCTCAATTTTAGCTTCACGAACCGACCTATTTCCTTCGTGAGTTGTCTTAAGTGTATCCCGGATTTCTTTTGCACTTTCTAAACCATCGATCTTGGTGAATTCCTCTCTGCTTAGTGACGATGTGATCACGGCGACGGCTTGTGCGTTTCTGTGAATCTCTTGTTCTTGTTCTGGAGTGAGTTCCTCATCTGTGCCCGGGATATCTATGCCTGTGCAAACAATGTGTCATAGACTAGGATTCAGGGATATTAGATGCATTTTCACGTTGTACTTCCACATGGTGTATTCACTTCCGTCAAACTGTGGAGGCTTTCCCATAGGAATAGAAAGATAGTGATTGTTTGAATTGAGACGGTTGTAGTTGTAAGGATATCGGGAGTAGTCATGATGAGCACTCCCGGTCGTCTTCTCTTCTTCTTTTCCTTTTTGTGCCAGCAACTTCTTTCTCAGGAGTTCCTTTAGCTGTCGCACTTCTTCATCATCATGTGGACTTTCTTTCAGCACATCGAAGGCTTTAGCTTCGTGTTCCTCCTCATTGATATTCATCTTCGGGATATCGTTGTTCTTCTTAGAGGCCATTGATCTCTCCAAGATGTGAGTCTCGTTGACAGAGAACCTTGCTCTGATACCAATTGAATGTGGCCTAGAGGGGGGTGAATACGCCTTTTGAATTTCCTGCACACTTAATAGAGTCGTCAAAAACTTGTTTGATCGGACTAGTCCGGTTGTGTGGGCGGACTAGTCCGGTGTGCTGATAAATGTGAATTGATTAAGTATTGTTTGGGAAATTAGATTCTTTTAGCAGCGGAAATGAGAACAACAGATTCTTTGATTTAAGATTATTGTATGAATGCACGTGGAAACTTATAAGCAACTTAATTGATGTTTAGTAATCAAGTGATCTAGTGAGCAAAATGTAAAGTAAATGAGGCACAAGAGACGTGAATTTTTACCGAGGTTCGACCTCACCACGAGATCTACGTCCTCGTTGAGGAAGCTCACACAGAGCCGGGTCTCCAACCCTTTCCCTCTTCAAGTCACCACACAGGCCGACTTGATTCCACTATCACGTGTAATCACCGAGTTTGTGGGGCAACCTCACACGTTGAGGGCTCCCACAAGAATTACAATGAAAGGAGTGATCAAATACACTTGAAAGTATTACAATGCAGAGTATGAGTGTAGAAAGATCAAACCCCAAGAGCTCGCAACGAAGGAACGATGATCTCCCAATCCCGAATCCAAGTGTTCAAATGATTTGACTCTTTTTGCACCTTAGATGTGTGGGGAGATGTGTTTTGGGCTTTTGGGACAAAGTGGCGGCGCTAGGGTTTGTGTTTTCAGCAGTATTTAACGTCAATCATCCGTGGAAGGCCGTGGATTCTCTATTTATAGGGTTTCCAAAAAGTTACCGTTGAAAAACCCTAATACCGGACTAGTTCGATGCAAGTCCGGACTTGTCTGGTCACAATGTAACTCGAAGTCCAGAAAGTCTGGCGGACTAGTCTAGTTCGAAAACGGACTAGTCCGACCTTTTGTGAAAACATACTCCAGAAAGTTCGGCGGACTAGTCCGGTGGGCACACGGACTAGTCCGGTCTATAGAGATGGGATACTCCAGAAAGTCTAGCGGACTAGTCCGGTCCAAGATCGGACTAGTTTGGTGCTATGTGAAGGTGAACTTCAGAAAGTTTGGCGGACTTGTCCGGTGGACAAACAGACTAGTCCAGTCTCCAGAGATGGGAGACTCCAGAAAGTCTGGCGGACTAGTCCGGTCCATGATCGGACTAGTCCGATGCACTGTGAAAGTTAGTTTAATTTTAAAAACCTTTACCCCTGCGCAAAGTCGTGAGCTCTTGGAGTGTGTCTTCCATACACACCCTATACATTTAAAATCTAATTTGTTCTTCCAAGTTCCATCAAAGTATCCCTCTTTGGACACCACTCCATTTTTCACCTTTTTGTGTGCACCGAGCTGTTTCACTTTGTTTGTCCTGCAATCATCTCAATAGTTTCATTAGGATCTCATATGTTTGTCGTCAATTAGCCAAAACCCACAAGGGATATCCTAGATGCACTTACAAAACCAACCTCGATGCGATTGTGATCCAATTCACTATTGAAGGCCCATGCAAGCCGCTCCCTGGCCCTCAGCGAGGCCCACCTTTTCGCTAAGAAGTTGCCGAAGACCATCTGGGGGGTCACCCAACCTTCGACGCACTCTTGGATTCTGTCCAGAATGGGTCTGTACACCCTCGATAGCTCCGGAACTTCACTCCAAGTGTTGATGTCGACGTGGGGGAGGCCTTCAGGAAGTTCTAGCCTCTCGTGTCCCTCCACGGTGATGACCACCCAGTCTTTCTTCCAGTTGCCCCACTTTCCGGAAGGAAAAGGCCTCAAGTACTTGAGGGGGCAGTTTTTCCACTTCACGAAGTAGTAGAAGACGATGAGCTCCTTGCTCTTTCCGGTGGAGTGGACCGTGAAGAAAGTCCGAAACAACTCCACGCAAGGAGGCACACACACCCACATCTCGCAAAAGTGGACGAAAGTCTCCACTAGCAAGATCGAGTGGGGGCCAAGATGGTGGAGCTGCAGACCATAGAAATCTAGCAGCATCAAGAAGAAAGTAGAGAAAGGCGGGATCAAACTCGCCATGGCGTACCCAAGGAAGTACACCATATCTCCGGCGCATTCCTTTTTGAAGGGGAGCTTGCCGCAGTGAATGTCGCGGTTGAAGGAGTCACTGGACCACCCCATGTAGGTCCGAACCCTCGACAACTCCTCCTTGCTCCTGATGCGGCTCTTGGGAAGTCCCAACTCCATCGCAGCACGATGGGGCGAGAGAAAAAAAGCAAGTGAAGGTTTGTAGGATTCGAGCGCAAGTTCAAATGAAGGCGTAAGGAACCCTCAAACCATGCACGCTTTACCTCTTAAGTAAGCCCCCGCAACGCTTGGATGGAAACCACAAAAAGGCCAATGATACATTTCAAAAATTACACCATGCCAATGACAAAGGGGCCCGGGGCCACCCCGACGATCAAGTCGAGGTCCTTACCCCAGGCGAACAGTTGTCGTGATGAGTCGCGGGAAACCCAAGGGCCGCGGCCGGACAAGGCGCGCGCAACCGATACAATTTTCATATTGAGAACCGGAGACCTTCAATTGCATGAGGTCCGCACGCGCAAATCTCACCTGCCACGTCCAGAAGATGCCACGCGCTGATGGTTTAACTGCGAACTATCACCTCAATGGTACATCCAAAAACCCTTGAAGACACGGCGCAGAAATCGAAAGATGGACCAACCTCCAGCAGAATGACTTAATCCAAAGGGTCTCTCCCAGAGGTGGGCCTGGGGGCCACTGTCGGTACCCTGCGTATCGGATACCTCTTGGAACTGCAAAGAGTGCAAAGGAACTCCACCTATCTGAGTTGAAGACCTCCAAAGACCCCACGTGTTACTCGTAACCGGACCTGCCTCCCTCATATGGTTAGTCCCAGTGCCGCCACGTGTATCATAAAACCGAAGCTACAATCCATACATGGGAATGCTCCGGACTAGATACATGTGTGGCACCCCTAGACCTAACCCCCGACAGAGGGAAGCTCCGGTACCGACACGTGTACAACGACACCAGATCTACTCTTCCAAGACGGTAAGCTCCGAAGCTACCACGTGTCCAATCGTCGGACCTTCAACCTCAACAGGCAGATTGGCGGACCTCCAATGGCTCGGACCTTCAAGGGACATTTAAGGCTTCAAGACCTGATTATGTGTCAATAATGCTATCTTAATGACACACGATCAGAAGACCCTTAATACTAGTAACACCACCATTAAGGCGCATTACCACGCTATTAAGGGGAATTAAGTACATTAAACTGTGTCTTAGGCATCAGTAACCGCGAGGGCCACATGTCGGGCCAGGCTAACGATGTAACGGCTAGCCCTTGTACTATAAAAGGACTGGTCGAGCGATACATTTGCGACTCTCTCGGACCCGCTCGGAGACTCTAGGCCTCTCTCTCGCTCGTGCTCTCAGACTCTCTAGCTGATCCGATCTTTTAGTCACTATCACGCTCATACACTCAATACAACAACAACAACACACCCGTGGAGTAGGGTATTATGCTCAGGAAGCCCGAACCACGTAAATCCTTGTGTCAAGTCACTATCTTGTTCTGAATCTCTGCGCACCCTAACCGAACTAAGAAACTCCGCGGCTACTAACAGTAGTGTCGGGGGAATTGCCGGAACCAGCATCCGACAAATATGAATATGCTCCAATGGTTATTATATTGTATTGCAACTTTGGCTGAATTAGAGATAGCACAATTAAAGTTATCATTTCCAAACAATCTTATGCAACTTTGAGCAAGTATCATCGTGGATGAATTGTTTCTTGTTTGATTGTGGAGCTCATTATGATGCATGCCCACTAATCTCGCAATTGCTACTCTAAAACTGACAACTAAGAGTTTACTTTTGGCGAGTTCATTTCTACAAATTCATATTTCCAGTCTTTAGAGTTTCCTGCATATAGAGTTCCATGTTCTAGGTGAGACGGTTAAGTCTTGTTGAGCCTTCGTGCTCACGATTGCATTATACGTATTTTGCGGGTATTAGTTTGTCGCTGTTATGGGTTGCCCGTGAGACATCAAACTATCGAGATGTATCTGTATCGTGACACCACATCGCTGCCTTATGATCTTCGTGTTGCTAGTGAGAAGCATCTGCGGGCATGGACGTCTTCTCTTGTTCCTAGATAGGTTGAGAGTGTGAGTATGTACATTTCTGCTGCGTGTGTACTGCTGTGGCACACTATGTTGTAAATAATATCTTATTACGAAATGAAAACTTTGTATTTTTATTATGTCTTTTCGTGTGTGCTGTGTGGTGCCGCATCGCATGACACCACCCAATGTGATTCCTGGAATGTCGGGACTCCGGCTCCCACACATTTGTAGTGACTGCGTTGGTGTGTGGATTTGTTTGGCATGAAACTGACACGCCTCGCACCTCTTGACCAGCTCGACTGCATCCTGGAGTGTTGTAGGCCAGTAAAAACCATGTCGGAAGGCTTTACCAACTAGCGTGTGGGACGACACGTGATTCTCACACTCGCCTCCATGGATTTCTGCGAGGAGCTTGCAACCTTCTTCCCAAGAAACGCACCGCAATAGGATGTGTTGGCGCCACGTCGATAGAGATCCCCTTCTACTAACATGTATCTTTTAGCCAATCTGACAATCTGTTCAACGAAAGCACCGTCTTCAGGAAGGATGTTGTCTTTCAAGTAGTCCCGAACCTCCGAGATCCATGCATCGGGACTGACTTGAGCTTCTGGATCTTGCGCACTAGGTTGCTCGGAGCTTCTTGTAGCGCCTACGATCCTTGGTGGACGTGATGGTAACAGGGCCACCAGGACCGCCAATTTCGGGGTGCTGGTCTCGCCCCCATCACCCAACTCGGCAGGTTGAGTGGCAGATGCTGGTAATCTCCTGACAAAAACTCCTTCAAGTGTCGGAGCCCCAGTAGAAGCCTTCATCGAGAGGTCATCGGCTTCAGCATTGTTGAGACACTAGACATGGCAGAGGTCCAAGACATCCAAGTCTTTCTGTAACTTTTGTACTTTAAGAAGATACACTGCTAGATGAGGGTTATTGCAACTACATTCACCTTTGACTTGTTTGATGATGAGTTGCGAATCTCCCTTCACCAGCAGTTGCTAGACGCCGAATGATAACGTCGTCTTCATTCCAAAGATGAGGGCTTCGTACTCCGCCATGTTGTTGGTCACCATGAAGCCAAGGCGGACCATGTACTTGACCTTTTACCCGATCTGTGCGAGGAGAAGAATTCCAGCTCCGGCCCCCTGCTTCTGTACGGAGCCATCGAAGAAGAGAGTCCACTGTGACTCGATGAAGACTGGTACCTTAGGTTCTGGCACCTTAGGGTCAAGAGCTCCCTAGCCAGACGAAGATGGGGTCCATTCCACGACAAAATCAGCTAGTGCCTGACTCTTGATAGCGTATTGAGGCAGGAAGTCGATCTTGAACTCCGCCAACTATGCAGTCCACTTGACAATGTTTCCCGTTGAATTGGGATTATGCAGAATAGCACGTAGTGGGTAAGAAGTTACCACTGAAATCTCGTGGGCTTGGAATTAGTGGTGTATCTTCCTTGAGGCAATAAGCACTGCGTACAATAGCTTATGCACCTCAATACACCGTGTCTTAGCATCATGGAGTACTTCAATGATGAAGTAGACTGGTTTTTGGACAGTTTGAACCCTCCCGGAGGGGTTCGAACCTTCTTTTTCTTGAGCAGTAAGAACTCTCCCGGGGGTGATAGGTTGATCCACAAGCAACTTGCCTTTAGGATCCATGCTTGGGAGTTGGGACCCAGGCTCACATTGATGATCTTCTCCTCCAGATAGCTTCGGACCCTCCCGGAGGGGTCTGAGCTTGTGTGTAGAGGAGCTTGGAGATGTGTCTGACCTTTCCGCGACCAGAACCATGCTAACAACTTCTATCATTGCAGTAATGTAAAGCAGAAGAGACTCACCAGGCTCTGGAGCTACCATGATTGATAGTGTAGTAAGAGACTGTTTCAGCTTCTGAAAGGCCTTCTCTGCTTCTTAAGACCTATGGAAAGGTCCGGACTTCCTCAATAGCTTGAAGAAGGGAAGTGCTCGCTCAACCAACCTTGATATGAACCGACTGAGGGAGGCTAGACAACCAATAAGATTCTGGACGTCCTTGACACGGGCAGGAGGCCGCATCACTTCGATGGCTTTTATATTGGTTGGATTTGCTTCAATTCCTCGGTGGGTCACCAAGTATCCAAGAAGCTTTCCAGAGGAAAAGCGAAAGACACTTGTCAAGGTTGAGCTTCGTGCGTGTCAGGCGCAACATGTCAAAGTCGGATTGAAGATTGCCCAATAGTGAGTATTTATTCTTCACTTTGACAACGATGTCATGGACGTATACTTCCACTAGGTCCCGAATAAGCTCGACAAAGGTTTTGTACATAGCTCGCACAAAGGTGGAGAGAACATTTTTGAGACCATAAGGCATTGATGTTTAACAGTATAGAACATCTACTGTGATAAAAGCAGTGTGCTCTTCATCTTCCTTAGACATTGAAATTTGATGGAAACCTGAATATGTGTCTAGAAAACAAAGTATCTCACATCCAGAGGTAGAATCCACTATCTAATCTATTCTTGGTAGTGGAAAGGGGTCTTTTGGACATTCTTTATTTAATGTGGTGTAGTCGATGCACATCCGAAGCTTCTCACCAGCCTTGGGTACAACGACTGGGTTTGCTAGCCAGCATGGGTGATGCACCTCCCGAATGAATCTAGTGTCAAACAGCTTCTTGATTTCTTCTCGGATGAAGTTCTGCCGCTCAACAGATTGCTTCCAGGGCTTTTGTTGTATAGGCCATGCGTCGGGGTAGATCTACAGATGATACTTGATCACCTCCCTGGGGATCCTAGGCATTTGTGACGGTTGCCAAGCAAACACGTTGACATTTGTCCGGAGGAAAGTGACGAGTGTGAGTTCCTATTTGTCACTTAGACCTCCCGATATACGAGTGGTTTGAGCAGCATCAGAATCGATTTGGACGACTTTGACGGGAACATCGGTGTCGCCGCTTGGTTGCACACGAGGTGCAGATTTTGAGCTGCGTTGGCGCGAGCTCGAAGGTTGTTGAGCAGTCTGCTCTTTGCTGGTTTTAGCTTCTTGCGCTGCCGTGAGCGCATGAAGCTTCTCCAACATTGTAATTCTAGAAGTGTGGTCCCCTCGGATCTGGAGGATGCCTGACGGAGTTGGCATCTTCAACACCAAGTAGCCGTAGTGGGCCACCGCCATGAACCTGTACAGGGTTGGTGTTGATGGTTCCTACGCACTACTAACAATTCATCTCTAGTAGTGGTGCTAAAAATGCCTGTTAATAGATTTTATATTATACATATGAATCCGCAAGCGCACGGAAACTATCGATGTAGCATTTCCACTCTAAGAGTATTCTCAAAGGGTGTCATTTATATTCTCCCAAAGGAAGGCTTGATGGAAGTAAAACAATCATCAAGTGGAGAGGCTAGGTTGACCTAGGTAGAGTTCTAGCAAGGATGGATAAATGATAAATTGGAGTAGTGTGACACACACAAGAGCATTCTATCCTAAGGGGATAAATGAGGTAAAGATGAACTAGGATAAGAGGTTAGGTAGAGACTCCTACTATGCTTCTAATGTACATATACATAGCTTAATATAGTTACTAATGATCATGTCAATTATGAATTCTCATGCTAAATGGATTAACACATCGGGCACGGGTTTACCCCTAGCAATACTAGGACGACTCCTGCCAAGAGCCTGTGGCATAGCCGAACGTGGAGGAATACAAATGACATATAGGACTGTCACCACCTACTGCTTACCTCTTCAATCCGTGGGTGTACGAGACATTCAACGCTACTCTCTATCCTAGCACCATGCTAGTATATTAAGTAATTACCTTAGAAGCCTAGGCACAAGCCATCCTAAGGCAATGAACTAAATCATCATTGAACCAATATTAATTCATAGCATAAGTGACTCATGTTAACATAATCATGTCATAGATAATTAGACTATAGTGGAGGTTTGTACTTTTTATGATGATATAATGACAATGATATAGGATAATTATAAATACTACTCCTACCGTATACATGGAATCCACAATCAAACAAGAAACGCTTCATCAAAGTATATGAACAATAGAAGACTAAAGATAACATCTTTATTAAGAGCAAAGTTACAAATACAAATAGGAATATAAAAGCCATACCTTTCCCAATTAGAAATTGGGAAGAGACTCCTTCTACTCCTTTCCTACTTGGACTATGGACTATAGGCTCTCCTCTCTATAGCCTAAACTTCTCTAAACCTATGGAGAGTAGTGGATACAATAGAATGAATACTCAAGTGGTGTGTGTGCGTGAAGTGAGAGTAGGGGGTCCTATTTATATCTGGAGAAGGGTCGGTTCCCACCACCAAAAGCACACGAATCAGTCTTCATCGTGATCAGGGCACCACAGGGAGTCGACACGTGGAAGCCGACGGAGTTTGACGCCAGGAAGGCGTCGACCAAACCCCCTAGTCGGTCGAACAGAAAGTTGGACCAATTCCAGTGTGCTTCCTTGAGGTGACTTCCAATTGGGTCCCATTGACTGATATGGGTGATACACCGTTGGCTGGCCTCGAATACTTCTGTTTGTGGGCCACTTGATCCATGTGATGCCACATGTCGGCGCTTGATTGGCTGGAATGATATTTTATAGGATTACTCCCCCTCTTTTAGCTCATTTCCCGCAATAAATGCCTGCATGCACTATTTCTCTAAGGACAAGTGGAAATAGGTTAAATAGAAAGGTGATGTGTGCAAGAAATGATATTTCCTTCACAAAATTGAGTTATATTGACGGGTGAAATTGGTATATAATAGCCGTCAACAACTGCCATGAAGTCCCACGACGATCGAAGACTTCCACCGCACATTCTTGCCTCCTCCCTGTAACCGGCACCGACTTAAACCGCACAACTACCCACGTGTCGGTGTTACTACCGGCGAGTATCAATTTTATCGTGTGTTTCGTCTTTGAGGTGGCCTAGCTACGCGTAGAAAAAGATTTATATTGGTTCAGGCAAATGCCCTACATACAGTGTCAGTCTCCTGCTCTTTGTCGATCAAAGGAGGGGAATGAAATTATATGAACACTCTCATGTCGGTGACTTAGCGCGCAGACACCAATCGCTCAGAAAGCGTGTAACCCAATCTCTCTCTTTCGATCGACAAACAACATGAGATCGATACTGGACATAGGGCACTTGCCCCAATATAAATCCTTATGTGTGTAACTTGGCTACCTCAAGGACGAACGCACGGCAAAATCCCTACTTGTCGGTAGTACGAACATCGACGCTTTGTCTTGACCAGAAAAAGCTACTCCCTCTGTCTCACAATAACATTATTTCTTGTTTTGGTCAAACATAGGTTTGACCAGTAATTTATATAAATTCGATCAATTTCAATAACATATAAATTGTTCATTATGAAAATTTATTTCATAATGAATCTAAAAGTATAATCAAAGTTATAATATGATACAATTGTATTTTAGTCATAGATTTGGAGTCCAATTGTGATTTAGACCTTGATTTTAAAATTTTACATTTTTACCATCATTTTTTTCAACTGAGGCTGCAGTTCACAACAAGTTTGTAACGGTGTTAGTTGGATTAGAGTAAACAGAATAAAAAAATAAAAAATTACTAGAAATCAGAAAAATGACCAAACTAGCCCTCCTATCCTGGTTTCCAGACCGAGTCATCTCCTGTAGGCGGCGGCAGGCGGGTGACGCACGAGCGCAGGCGAACGTGGCACAAGCGCGAGCGGCGAGGCAGGTGGGCGGCGCGGCGCGGCGCAAGCGGTGAGGCGAAGAAGGCACGAGCGGCGAGGCCTACAGGCGGGCGCCGAGCAGGCCGTCCATTCGCCGTGCGGATTCTGCCGGCGCCTCTGCCCAGGGGCCGTCCGCTTGCAAGTTGGTAATCAATGTTGATCCAGGACTTTTGGGATTTCTGAATCAACCATTGGTCGAGGAGAAAAGACTTGCTGGCTTGCTGCACATGAAATTTTCCTTACTTTAGTTGCTTGCAACACAGTAATTCCAGCCAGCACAGAGAGTTTCCATTTGACAAACGAGATAAATGAGATAGGTGCAATTGATTACCAGGGTGAGTCACTAGATGAGCAGGCCTTAGTAACTGCAGCTTTTCTGCATACGAATACACTCTTGTGGAAAGCACAACTGGTCACATTGTTATAGATGTTCAAAGGGAGAGGATAAGGTAAGTCCTACGTTATCAATAATTCTCGATGGCAGCATTTTGCTACCACTGATACCAGTCCCGATTAACTATCAATTCATTGTGTACCTGTTGGTGCCTGGTGGTAGGAATTTCGGTCTGTACCCACTTTTCCTAGTGAATCATGTTCTATTTCCAATTATTTTTATATTCAGAAGTTGAACATACAATTCAAATCATTTCTAGCTTGTCAAATGGGCAAAAGTCCTTTTATATCATATCTTGTTCTCATGTGCGTTGATCCTTGTTAACGGAAAAGAATTTTCTATAACAAGGTTCCTGCTGCAATTTATTACTGTCAAAATTATGTTATTTTTTATTTTAAATTATGTTCATATTTTTAAATTCAGCAAAAAATATTTCAATTTGATATGATTATGTTCCTGGTGAATTTTTTGCTTCTTTAGCTCAAAATTATGGTAGAAACACAAAATCACAAAGGATATATGTGTCTATCCACCTCAAAGTTAACACCCTTAGGAGTATTTAACGGACGTGTAGTAATGTTGAGCTTCAACTGAAAAAAGTTGTGTCTAAAACACAAAATCTAAAAAACAGGGTCTAAAACACAATTAGCCTTCGAAATTGTGGTTGAAACACAATTGCCTCTTATAATATACATTGGTTAAAGCTAGATTTTATCAAATCTAAAAATAAAGTTTGATTGAGATGGATGAAGTATTTCACTCGATAAATGCACAACCTGAAATTTGAAAATATAAATTCAATCATGTTTAAAGGATGTGTTAAATTTTTAATTCAATTGAATATGTAATAAACATAAAATTATTAAATAAGGACATGTAAAGTAACTTACATTGAACGAGCGCGTGAACAAAATGAGTGTGCATATAGAACTTTTTTGTTAGCTTTGTGGGTTGTGTTTTTTTCTTATCGAATTCGTGCAATAGAGCTGATAAATGAATCACTTAAAGAAACATTGGCATAAGGAGGAAACAAACACCTTAGAGTCCTGGTACACTCTAACAGGCTTGTCTAACAGACCCCATTAGCAAATCATAAAAATCAATTAATAACAACTAACGATTCTTTTTCATGATCAGCACAAAATCCAATTTATGCCGGTTGAAACATTGACAAAATCCTTACAAATTGACCATAACGAATAATAGTTACATATTCTAACTTTCAAACACCTTTATATTGGCTTTGACTACGGACCCAATTAAAAAACCCGGCGTATAATAGCAATTTTCTCTAAGGCGGTTGTCGGTACCTTGCATACTGGGTACCCTCGCGCACAGGCTAAAGCTGCCTAGGTACCCCACCCCCAGCCAAGGCGGGATGCGATGGCGCCATGTATCGAAAAGGCCCGGACCCTGCTACCTCAGATACGGGGTCCGGAGTACCCACATGAACATCAAGGAGGAGTCCAGCTCCCCCTCAGGGACGAGCTCCCAAGCGGTCACGTGTCCAGCAGGACGGGATACTGCTTTTCCCATGGGGGTGGGCTCTGGAGCTGCCACGTGGCTCGAGACAACAGACAGGCCACCTCCCCTAAGAGGCGTGCTCCAGCCCTGCCACATGTCCCGCGGCCCTGGAGCTCCCGCTCTACTTAGGAGCAGGCTCCGGAGCTGCCACGTGGTCAGCGGGTCGGGACCCGGTCCCCCAGAAGAGGCTAGCTTCCGAGTTGCCACATACAATGCAACTTGTCCTGGGCGGCGAGTTGCGGGAGTTAAGAGGATGGTGCGCGTTGTCCAGATCAGGCATTGAAGACTCGCGTCTTACCTAGGCGCGTGACGCGGCGCACGCATGCTATCAGGTACCCTTGAGCCCAATCGCATCGCAGTGAAGGCGCAACAGACCTACCTCACTCTGCCAAGTGGGTAGCTTACAGCGCTAGGGACAGATGGATGTGACATTCCTTGCCATCATCAATGATTACACATGGTCATTGGCGACTAAGACAGCAAGACAACGAGTCTTCAAGCCGCGGCCAGATGAAGCTTATGCGAAAAGCCATAAATCTTTAGGATAAGATCACCCTGGGGCCACCTGTCGGGCCTTGGACTCCACTTGTAAGGTGTCTGACCTTGTCTATAAAAGGATCAGACCGCCACCATTACAAGGGATCCTCCAATCTACGCATTCACACGCGCACACACACACACACACACACACACACACCAGCAATACAACCTCACAGTGGATTAGGGTGTTACGCTCTTGCGGTCCGAACCACATAAAAACCACCGTCTTATACTCTCATACGCGCGATCACTAGATTTAGAACTAAGCCCTGCCGATCAAAGAACCTCCGCGGGATGCTCCATAACAAATTCGGGGGAAGTGTCGCATAAACACTTCGACAGCATCAACACAAATGTTTAGGGTTTAGACCATCCGTACTGGTGTAATGTAAAACATATTGAATTGTAGATATACTGAAAGTATAAGGTAGGTGTGCAGAGTGAACATACTGGAAGTATAGACTATATACTGGAAATATAGAGGAAGTATAGAGGACATAGTATGATTTAGAGAACACCAATGAGGATAGCCTTGTGAGCCCTGCTGCCGCCACCTGTTCCCCTCTAGCTATCGTGCTCTAGCGACTGGCAACCGACCTCAGAGGGACAGCCAGCCGCACAACAAAATTCATCTTCAGCCTCCATAACCTTGCTCAGACGTTGCCGCCGCAGAGGAGGCTTGAAACCCCGCCAACGCCATGGCGCGGCCGCGCAGCAACAGGAAGAAGGGGAGGCCCAAACCGCGGCCCGAACGCAAGCAGTTGAAGAAGCACCACAAGGAGGTGGTGGTTGAGAAGGGGGAGGACGGCGAAAAGCATCAGCATCAGTCGAGCTCCGCTGCTATCCCGGCCGCCACCACGGACGACGCCGACTTCCCTCGTTCTGACCCGAAGGAGTTCAGGAAGCACCGCAAGGAGGTGGCGGCTGAGCAGGAGGTGGCCCTTGGAATGAAGAAATCTTACTTTGATTTTGATATGATTGATGGTACCAATAATGGTTATGAATGTAAACTATTCCTATGTACACGAGTCATACTCCTCAGATTATTGGACACCATAACTCAGAAGTTCCTCAAAAATTGCAACCCAGACCTTCTGTGCCGACCCTTCAGGTCTCCTTGGATGATTCTGAAGGCTCTCACAAAGAGGATTATAATAAAGGTCATCAAAATGTTAGAACTTAATTAAGGTGGCCACGATGGTTAATTAGGAGTCGGTTACAAGTTGTAACCGACTCAATCTCCTCCCCATTGACATACTGACTCAAGGCTTAATAGGATTGATAGAATACTCATACCACCAAGGTATACCTTATTTTCCGGAAGCTCACCTACAAAGAACTCTGAGCTTAAGCGTGTATAGCCCGGAGCAATTTACAGATAGGTGACCGATCGAGAAGTTTTGTCGGGTGCACACGAGTAAGGACGGAATGCGCACAAAAGATTAGTGTTGGTTTGTGGGGCTAGTCTGTGATTCTGTAGAGCTGTCAGGAGTAACGACCATCACAACCATAGTGGCTGGGGTGTTACAAAATGGTATCAGAGCTGAACCTCGTGGTTTCACGAGCGCGTACGGGTCAGTTGAGCTAAACGTACGGACACGGGCAAGAGGGGATGTTCCTGGCTTGGTGGTTGACTGGCGAGGACGTCGGTCTTCTAAGGGGGTGGATTGTGACATCCTGGCTCAAAGCTTAATAGAATTGATAGAATACTCATACCATCAAGGTATACCTTCTTTTCCAGAAGCTCACATGCAAAGAACTCTTAGGTTAAGCGTGCGAACTACACTTCCCCCGGTACTACTAAACTGTAGCCCGCGGAGGTTCTTATATCGGTTTGGGCGCGCGAAGATCTTAGACAAGATGATGACATGGAGGATTTACGTGGTTCGGGCCGCCTGAGCGTAATACCCTACTCCACGGGGTGTGTGTTGTTGTATTGAGGATTTCGGTCGTGCTGGCATGCCTATCAACTTGCCTGTTTTGTACCGAGCAGCACATCCCTTTTATAGTCCAAGGGGTGGCTGTTACATGGGTTGCCTGGCCCGACATGTGGCCTCGGCAGTTACTATTGCCTAATACACGGTCTAAATGTGCTTAAGCGCCTTAATAGTGTGATAACACGCTTTAATGGCGACGTTACCAGTATTAAGGGTCTTCTTATTGTGCATCATTAATATTGCATTAATGGCACATAATCAGGCCTTATAACTGTAACGGTAACTGTTCCTTGAATGTTTGTGTTGTTGGAGATCCATCTGTATTCCTGTTGATTTCGTAGGTCTGGAGGCTCCACACGTGGCAGCTCCGAAGCTTTCCCTCGCGGAAGATGGGTCCGAAGCTGCTATACACGTGGTGGCACTGGAGCTCCCCTCTACTGGGGGTTAAGTCCGGGGTCATTATCCACGTGTCAACCGCGGAGCTTCCCTATGTTGGCAGTTTAGCCCCGGTCTTACATTACACGTGGCAGTCCCGGAGCTACCATATGAGGGAGGCGGGTCCAGTGTCGTGTGACATGTGGGGTTTGAGGAAGCCTTCAACTTTGACAGGTGGAACTCTCTTGTAGTTCTTGCGGTATCATGGGGTACCCGGTACGCAGGGTACCCCATGATATTAATATGCTCTAAATTTATGGTGAATTAAGCTTAAGTAGCCAACGTGAACAACATAATTTGCTACGTTCTAAGTCACTAAGTCATGGAATTTTGTTGAGTAGCCAACGTGAAAAATATGTCATGTTCTAAGTTGTTTTATGACGTGTTTTGTTGAAGTAGCCAACGTGAAAAGACAAAACATGACATTTATGTTTGCTTTTAGTATATTTATGCATTCACTTATGTTTATTATTATTTTCAATTTGGAAGGTTCCTCAGACATTAACCATGCACTCACTCTCATCTCCTCCATTGAACACCTTAATGACAACAATTATGGTTCATGGAGAGAGAGTTTAGAAATTACTCTGACAATCTCAAACTTATACTTAGGACTGACGAGCCTTGTCCCTTAGCTTCTGAGACTCCTTCCGTGAGAGGTCCATAGGAAACTCGGGAGGCTTACACTCAGAGGATGGATCCTTATCATAAGGATCTAGCAACCTTCTACGAGACTCACACTAAGTGTAATGCATCAAACAGAAAATGTTTGATGGTTATTAAGGGCACTATCTCAGAAGCAATTAGAGGATTCATTCCTGATTGCGGAACTGCCAAAGAATACCTCCAAAAAGTTCAGAGTCAGTTCACTGGCTCATCTAAGGCCAGTGCGAGTACTCTTATCAAGAGGCTCTTCACTGAGAAATACTCTAGAGGTAATGTGAGAGATCACACACTTAGGATGATAAGCATGGCAACTAAGCTTAATACTATGGACCTAGGGGTGAAAGATGAATTCCTCATGCGTCTTATTTTTGCCTCACTTCCAAAAGAACTTGAGCCATTTGTTACATATACAACTCTATGCCAGAGCAATGGAACTTAGAAAAATTGATAACTATGTGTGTCCAATAAGAGGATAGAATTAAGTCCGCTTGCGCAGTTGACACCATCAACTACGTGAAAGAAAAAGGCAAGAAGAACAACCATTCTTCAAGCCAATTCTCAGGATTCCTTAGAAGGACAAGAGCAAACTAAGGTCTCACAAGATCACTCTAGCAAGAGTGAAAAAGTGGACAAGGATAGGTGTTTCTTCAAGAGAAGGGACTTTTTCAGAAGGGTTGCATTGGCTTTCTAAAATGCTGCAATAAGAGAGGAATGGACTTAGTAACTTTAGTTGATGAATCCCTTTACTTAGATTGTTCATTATCTACTTGGTAGATTGACTCAGGTGCCACTGTGCAAGTTACTCATTTATTGCAAGGGTTGAATTTAAGGAGGAACCTAATAAGAGGAGAAGGAGCATTAGAGTTGTTGATGGTCATGAAGCTCAAGTAGAAGCCATAGGAGAACTCTCCTTAGTACTTAGAGATAGCTTTGTACTTACACTTCATGACGTCCTTTATGTACCCTCAAATAGGAGGAATTTAATTTTAGTTTCATGCTTAGATCATTATGGATTTATATGCCACTTTGACAATGACAAATGTATCATTAAGTTTAATAATAAGATTGTGGGTCTTGTTATCCAACAAGACCAACTTTATTTACTATCTACACATGATAATGTTAATGAGATAAGCGACATTCAAAATTCCTCACATAAGAACTCAAGCTTTCACAAGCGCAAAAGAATCGATCTCAAATCATCATCGAAATATGACACTGTCGCTTAGGCTATATTTTGAGGGGGAGATTGAATGACTTGTCTCGCAATCGATTTTACCTCATTTGGTCTTTACGGATTCAGAAGAATACATAGACTGCATAAAAGGCAAATTCACTAAGACTATTAAAAAAGTCGCCAAACGCCATATGTGAATCTTAGAATTAGTGTACACAAATATCTGTGACCCTTTTCCCACTGTCTCCATTGACGGTTTTGACTCATTCATAACCTTCACGGGTGATTATACTCGTTATGGATACATCTATCCAAACAAGAAGCGATTCGAAGCATTAGATAAATTTAAGATCTTTAAGGTTGAAGTTGAAAATCAACATAACACTATGATTAACGTCATAAGGTCTGATCGTGGTGGCGAGTACTATAGTCGGCACACCCCATATGGCCAAGTTTCAGGACTGCTTGCACGATTCCTACAGAAATATAGCATAGTTGCCCAGTATTCTACACCGGATGAGCCTCTGCAAAATGGAGTAGCAGAACGCTATAACCGTATGCTAATAGACATGGTTAGATACATGCTTAGTAACTTAGATATACCAGTTAACTTGTGGATGGAGGTGTTAACAACCACCATTCATTTGCTTAATTGAGTTCCTTCTAAGTCGGTGTCTAAAAGACCATATGAGTTGTGGACTGACGTAATCCCTCGCTTAGATACTTGCATGTCTGGGGATGTCGTGTTGAGGCTAAGTTATTTAATCCAAACTTAGGAAAGTTGGATCCTAAAACAATTAGTTGCTATTTTGTTGGCTATTCCGATAAGAGTAGGGGCTTTCGTTTTTACCGTCTCGATAGACACACTAAGTTTGTAGAAATGACACACCCCATTTTATTAGAGGATTCAATGATCAATGGGAGTAGGGTAAGATGTGATATTGATCTTGATGAGAAGAGGATCTACGTGCCCTCTCCTATGATTCAAGAACCATTCTTCACTCTACCTGCTGTTGACGCACGACATGTGTCTGATAATGGTGGTGCAACACATGTTTTTTTGTTCTACATCAGCAACACAAATTAGTGATGCTTCTATACAGCAGAATCCAACTCAGCCTTCTGAGCAACCTAAGTCAGTCGTTGCTAATGACGAACAACAACCGCTCCAAAATGATGCGCAACTTAGGAGATCTCAAAGAGTTAGACAGTCTGCAATACTGAATGACTGTGAGGTCTACATGAGTGAATATTCTCAAATGCAAGATGATCACACCTCATTTGAACAATTAAAGCCATGGAGGGTGAGATGAGGTTTATGGATGCAAACAAAGTTTGGGAATTAATTGAAGTTACTAAAGGTGCCAAAACGGTAGGCTGTAAATAGGTCTACAAAATCAAACGTGACTCTAAAGGTAACACTGAAAAGTACAAAGCCAGACTTGTTGCAAAAGGTTTCACTCAATAGAAGGAATTGATTACAATGAGACATTCTCACCTGTCTCAACAAAGGATACGTTCATAATCATCACAACATTAGTAGCACATTATAACTTAGAATTACATCAGATGGATGTAAAGGTGGCATTCTTTAATGGGTGTCCATATGAGGACATCTATATGACGCAATTGAAAGGTTTCGTCCCTAAGGGTAAGGAGAATATGGGATGCTGTTGGTATTTCTTAACATCACAGATCATCTCCGGTGAGAGATGAGATTCGCAAGCGCACGGAAGATACCATTGTAGCATTTCACCCAAGAGTATCCCCAAGAGTATCGTATTTATCCCAAAGGAAGGCGGTGAAGTAAAGGGAACAATATTCTCATGATCAAGGTATAGGGTACTAAGTATTTATCAGAACAGAGGTAAGATGATAATAGAGGTAGTGTGACACACACCTAAGCAATCTACTCTAAGGGTAAAGTTGTCCTAGTGAGGCTTAAGTTACGAGAAGGAGCTGCTTCTATTGTGCTCTAATTACTCATATACATAGCCTATTAGAATACACATGAGTATGCTAATGATGAATACTAGGGCTTAATGGTCCAACATATCGGGCACATGTTTACCCGTGACAATATTAGGACGATTCCCGCCAAGAGCCTGCAGTGTAGCCGAATGTGGGGGGTTACAAAGGACCAACACGGTTTTCACCACCTGCCGCCTACCCCTACAAATCGTGGATTTATGAGACATCCAACGCTACTTATCTAAGCACCACACTTACATGTTAAGTAAATACCTTAAGGGCTTGGGTATAATTAGCACCCTAAGGCAATGACTAACTTAAACATCGTTGAAACCAATGTTGGGACCAAGCACTAAATTATTCATATTAACATAATCATATTAATACCTAATTAGCCTATAGTGGTGGTGTATGATGTTTATGATAACATGATATGAGCATTAAGACTAGATCATGATAGCATCTACACCTAGCACATGCATGGACTCCACAACCAAACAAGGTACGCTTTGCCCAAGTATATGAATAAGTAAATACTAATAATAACATTATCATAAAGCATAAAGTCACTAAAAAGGAAAAGATACATGATCCATACCTTTCCCAATTTGAATTTGGGACTAGAGGCTCCTGTCTACATCCTAACCTCCACTAAGGAACTAGGAGAACTAGTTTATACAAAAGAGAATGCTTAAGTGATGTGTGTGAAGTGAGGTGAGGCACTCCCTCCTATTTATACACTCCCTCAGGCAGTTTCACGCGCTAATATCCCGGGCTTTCACTTACTCCCGCGCCAAGGAAGCCACCAGAGGTCGACACGTGCGAGTGGACCGAGTTTGGCACCTTTACCAGTTCGGCCAACCTTCCTAGTCGGCCGAGCTGGTGGTGGTGCCACTCGCCCCCACTTGCTCCTGGACAATGATATGTGGGACCTTATCAACCTTCTAGATGAATCAGGGTGAAAACATGTGGGTACGCACTTGTAAGTGGGCCATTAGATCCATGGGAGACCACATGACATTGTCTGATTGGTTGGAAGTGTGTTTTCTTGCCATGTGGTCATGCATTCACCTCAATTCTGTATAGAATACTGCATGCACATATTTCTCTAAGCACAAGAGGAACTAGGTTATTTCTAACTATGATGTATGCAAGAAATATTTATTCCCTCACATAATTGAATTATATTGACAGTCTAAATTGGTATATAATGAACGTCAACAGATGCCAACTTAGGAAATCCATTTATGGACTCAAACAGGCTCACAACAGTTGTATATAAAGTTCGATGAGACACAATAAGAAAATTTTGGGTTTAAAGAGAATGAGGAGGACAATTGCATATACGCTAAGTTTAAGAACAGAAAATTCATCTTTCTCGTGCTTTATGTAGATGACATACTACTTGTGAGTACCGACGTCGATATATTATTAGAGACTAAAAAGTTATTGTCCTTGAACTTTGATATGAAGGATATTGGTGAAGCCTCCTATGTCTTGGGTATAGAGATTCACGGAGATAGAGTCAAGGGGGTATTAGGTCTCTCGCGAAAGGCGTATTTAGAAATTGTACTCAAAAGGTACAGTATGCATAAGAGTAAGCTCAAAGCTGCTACAATAGTCAAGAGTGATAAGTTTGGGAACTTTCAATGTCCTAAGAATCAATATAAAGTCGATCAGATGAAATCAGTTCTCTATGCTTCAGTTGTTGTAAGCCTTTAGTATGCTAAAGTGTGTACTCGCCCTGATTTAGCTTATGTAACCAGAATGCTTGGCAGATATCAGGCCAATCCAGGACTCGACCATTGGAAGACCGTTAAGAAAGCTTTGAGTTATGTGCAAGGTACTAAGAGCATCATGTTGACTTATCAGAAATCAGACTCACTAGAAATAGTGGGATACTCAGACTCAGACTTCGCGGGGTGCGTGGATACTAGGAGATCCACATCAGGATACATTTTCACCCTCACAAATGGAGCTATTTCCTGGAAAAGCTCCAAATAAACCATCATGACATCGTGCCACAAAGTATGCTGAGTTTGCTATTTGTTATGAGGCTACCAGACAGGTTATGTGGCTTAAGAAATTTGTATCCGGCCTTAGAGTGGTCGACAACATTGAAAACCACTTAAGCTATATTGCGACAATGAACCGACAGTATTGTACTCTCATAACAACAAGTCGAGTGGTGCTTCCAAGCACATCGACATTCAGTACTATGTTGTGAAAGAACGAATCCAGAATCATGTCATCAGTCTACAACATATCAGTATCGAGCACATGCTCGCAGATCCTGTTATAAAAGGTCTTTCGTGCAACGTGTTCAGGAGACACATAATCGGTATGTGTTCGAGGGAGAGCCTATGTTACCTGGATACTCAGGGGCTAAACTCAGTCTTTGGATTTGTTTCTAAGTGTAAGATATAATATGGCCTTCGAGTCAAGCAATACAATTGATTGTCTTTAATGTGTCGTTCCCTTTATGTTGAGCATTAATAAATAATGTCAAAAGTCTATATGCTAAGAAAATCAGCTTATGTGACCCGAGGTCAAGAGGAAGAATGTTAGAACTTAATTAAGGTGACCACGATGGTTAATTAGGAGTCGATTACAAGTTGTAACTAACTCAATCTCCTCCCTCTCCCTGCTCTTGATCAGGGACAAACTCCTAACAAATTCCGTTGGGCTGAGCCCCTCAGGTGCCCTCTTACTCCATATGAGAGAGCTACGGCTCTCAACTTAGCCATCACGATCTATGACACAAAACCACTTTAGCAAAGAGCACCGGTCGGCTTCGAGAGGGAAGCCTGGGGAAGTTGCTCCTCACTCTTCATAACCGACGAGCTTGCACGCACGAGGCAAGAGGAGGAGGTGCCAGCGCTGCTCCACTATCGCCGGTGATCACCGGCGCTGCACTATCATCTCCATTAACTAGGTGGAGTTGCCCCTGCTCTGCGCTGCTCCAACCGCCACCCTTCTGCACTTCACCGACGCTCGACTCCATGGCTACCGCCAACTCCTCTACGGCCGAAGGTATGATCGCCAACCCCTAATCCTAGACTAGCTTGATTGATGTTTGCACTCTCCGTTCTTGCATCTTAGCCGTGCCCTAATGCCAGTTAGGCTCCTAAGCACCTACTCAGAATCTAACACAAAATGCTCATATTACTGAAGCGAATAATAAAAGAGTAAGAAGCGGTCAAAGGAGAAGGCGAGGAAACAAAGGTTCATACATTTTGTTCATCACCTCTAACTTCGTTCCTTTGACATATATAATCAGACGTTTACATCCCTGTATGGTTTTCTACAAGGAATTCGAAAATCAATGCCACATCGAGGAAAGGGCTTTGCAGCAGGGTATACACCACAAACTCCTGATGAATTTGAAAAGTTGGTCAGCAGCTCTCCAATAGCAGGTTTTTATAGATAAAGTATATGGAATGCCTGTTGGATCTTGCATATGTTCAGAAAGCACGTGCAGTAGCTGAAAGGTCTGTCTAGAGTCCAAGAAATATTATTTCTGTAAAAAGATAGCCTGTGGTTGTATTTTCGTTTTAGATTTTGAGTGTAATGATGCTTTATTAATTTTTTTTGCCTCGGATTGCATTATTTTGCACCTTGTACCTTCCTCGTTTTATTAGGGCTTTGAAAACAATAAGCTTCCGAGAAGAGGGGAAGAAACTTAATGCTTGGGTAGCGTGTTTGAATCTGGAAAGTGAATACAGAAGGCCACAGAAGGTACGAATGATTTTTTTGGAGGTGGGGGATAGGGATGAAAACAGATGGATAAAAGGTTTTTTCATATCTATATCCATATAATAATTTCGAAAATGAATTCGGATCGGATGTTGTCGGATCCGGATTCGGTATCGGATACGTCGGGAACATCGGAAATGTATTCATCGGAGCGGAAGCTTACCGATATTGGGCGGATTCAAATATTTATTTTTGAAAAATATTTTGCAAATCACATCATATAAGTACATAATATTAAAATTCATTATACATAATAATGGAGCGCCATCCTCCAATAGGCAGAATATATTCGACATTCATGGAGGTTGTTGTACGCATTTGCGAGATAGGCAGCGGTTATATCAACATCCCCGAGGATGAATAGTGTAAAATCCCTAATTGGCCAGCTTGGGGGCAAAGAAGAGCACGGCCAAAGGCAAAGGGAACTTTTTCAGCTAAGCACATTCTCTAGCATACGAGATATGCCCTATCAAATATATATTGACGGTTTGGACATGCCAACGTTCGGTGTGGGGCGCCGAGCGTGGCTTGTGCCTATGGTTACTGGTTTGCTGTCTTACTGGGTTAGTGGTATGCTGGTGTTGGGCCTCGGTCCAAGATGGGCTGGAGCGCTGGACAACTGGGCCACCACGATCTATGGGCCAAATTAGAAATCGGATACACTTTACATATTAATTGGATATATCCGGTTCAATATGGATATATGTCCATTCGGGCAGATATTAACCCGTATCATTTCTGATCCATATCCGAATTAGAATATCAGACATCCGATCCATATCCGACTGAGATCCGACTAAAACGGATATGGATCGAATATTTTTCGGATATGGTATCGGATGGATCAGAAAATATCAGATCTGTTTTCATCCCGTGTGTGTGTGTGTGGGGGGGGGGGGGGGGTTCTCTGATGGTGTGATTACTAATTCAACTGTTTTGTATTGACCAGATTGCTGTCAAGAAGGTATTTCAAAGGGCATTTTAATATTGTGATCATAAAAATGTGCACTTGGCTCTTCTTGCAATGTATGAGAGGATCTAACAGTACCAATTGTAAAGGAATTCTATATCTCGGATACCGAAGAATACATATCGATGACAGTACTCCGGCGCAATACAGTCACACACCGTATCGAACTACCGGCTCGAGGCAGCACGCAAAGCCCGGGCCCCGACCACGGAGGTTAGGATAGGAACCCGCCCGGGCCCTGACCATCGGGGTCGGGACACGAGCACATCCGAACCTGAGCTCGAAAGATTGAGGCAGGCGGCAACATTCAATGGAAGCACGTGGCTGAAACAAGCGCCTTCATTACCGAAAGGACATCCACACTCAATCTAATCTAACACAAGCCACAATCGCTGCTGACACCACCTTCGTCTTGTCCTGTCCTCACAGCGATGGACGAGTGTTGCAGTACGACATAGGCAGGTGACAAGATCGGAGCAGGTATGGCACTGACTTCTGCGACCCGAGCTCCACCCGAGGCGAGCCCGGAAAATACGTTGGAGAGATAAGGAACATTGTAGCATCTATTTCATTTATGAGGGAATCGGGGTAGATACGAGCGATAAGACAGGAGTGTTGGGTCCCTAGCGGCTAGATCCACCAGGTCTAAGTCCAATCAAGCAATAATCAAGTGATGAACAACAGCCTCAGGGAATGGGGAAAGTGGATCGATCTGAGGGCATACCTTGCTATACATACCTTTAGTGTTGAGTAGATCGATCATGGGAGGAGAAAGTGGCACTGTTGGATGAAGCGCTGCCGTCGGCTTGGTGCTGGTCCAGCGCGCCAGCAACATGGAGGACGTCGTGAAGGTGCTGGGGCCATTCCCTTCGCTGTTGCGCCCTCAGAGATCGGATCTGGAGTCATGGTGATTAAGACCAACTAACTCCTCTAGTTATGGTCTTAACCTCCTCTTTTATAGGTGGCACAACAAGAAAGGGGGCCCACAGCCAAAGCTGTGATGGACGCCCCCGATCAGGGCATCGAGAGAAAGGTAGAACGGTCGTTGGACCGGTTCCACTGGAGATCATATACTAACATTCTCCCCCTTGATCTCTACGGATCAAGACTAACTTAATACTTACTTACAAAACTTATACTTACTTAATTCTGAACTTAGTGTTAGCTTCTGTATGTTTGACATATAGGACACGTCGCATCAAGAATAGCCAGTTACGTGCTATCTGACTCGAACGACCACGATACATCTCACATTTAGAAGTAACCTTACCCTTAATGGCCCCTTAGTATCCAGTTGATCATAGATTCTTCCTTAAAACCCATGTCGACTTTGTGTTCACTGAACACTTGGGTGGAAGACCTTTTATAAACGGTACCGCAAGCAATCGCTTGTCACTAATTTGCTCAAACCAATAGTATGATCCTGGATTTTATCATTTGCAACCTAATGTCAATGTGTTTGACAACACACATGACTTGTTGCAATTTGAATATAATACCTTAAGTGGTTTGAAGCTGTCGACCACTCTTAAAACCGGGTAAAATAATTATAGTGTCTGCTCAACGACCTCATGCTTAAAGAAGATTCGGTATACATCCCTCATGATGTAGTGACCGCTCAATTGGAGCTTTTCTACAATAAAAATCCAAAATACGAGTGTTAGCAATTGATTGTGGATTTTGCTACACATCTCGTAAAAATGAATCTTACTAAAACTTATCTAAATGTCATTAATTCTTACTCATCTTATCATGAGGCCTTATTCACTTATAGAACTTCAAAACTTTCCTTATTTCTAAACCAGTGATCTATAGCTGGATTGAATTTACTTATGCCAAAAATATCCCGGTTACTTAATCTTTGTCAGGGTGTAATATTAATTGAGCAAATTGAAAAACTTCCGACAGCAGAAGTACATGGAACCAATTCTATTCGATCGATCTCTGATTTGTTCCTATACTTATCACCTTTGACCTTAAGAGCAGACGTGAACTTAATCCATGCATACTACTCATTCTTATGACTATAGTAGTTATGCATGATCTGATAGTCTAAATACCCCCTTATCATATCTTGGTAAAACTTATATACTAACAAATGAGAAAATTCACCAAGATCTTAACTTAACAACGATGAGGATAATATACTTATTCTTAAGTTGATCAACATTTATCTTACTGCAGTATATCATCCTCTAATAGATACTTAACTTTATTATCTTAAGAGAAACACTAATTGTCCTTCTCAATATCTTATAATACCCAAATCTATTGCGAATTTATTGAACGTGAGATATTCTTAACTTAGATACTCTTATTTCAATCCATGAATGGATCTACTTTAAGATATATCACTTCACTAACTTACATGATAGAACGCATTGTTCGAATTATCTAAAATATTCTCAAATAAACTCATTGAGAAATGTCTCGCTTATGAGCATCTTACGATGACACTTACATCAAAAGCATTTATTATTCCTTTTAGAGTCACGTTAGCTTTTATAGACTCATTACAGTCTACAGATTTGACTCTATTGGAAAACTAAAATTTTAAGTCACTCAAATGAGTGACAATCACTCACAACTTATTCATATGAAGTGTGATCATCATTATTTTAATTTCTTAACACATTTGTTGGCTTATTTGTGATCTTAGATTTGGTTGCTCTCATTCTTCATCATTACTGGCCAATAATGATGAAAAATTAAATAGCAGATATTGTGAGAACAATGTCTAGTATTGTTAACATAATATCGGTTAGACATCATAAAGAATGAATCTTGAAAAATAAAAGTGCTTACACAAACCACTTATTTTCAAGATCGGTATCTTTAGATGTCAAACTATTCCTGATTTAGTCATCGGTTAAGAAGACTATAATACCCCATTTCAAAATGAGGATCTTAAATCTTATCGAAAAGCCAACAAAAACACAACTTATTTTCTTAATAATAATCTTATCTTCTTAATGTCATACTTAAAATTATTTGGGTAACTTTAATTATATATAACTTATACGATGTTTATAAGCATCCTCTTAATTAATCTAAAACTGATTAAGGAAAGAAAGAGTGAAATACTAAAGTTTCATCTTACCAGATCACTCCCTTAATTATGTTATATTTCCTTACAAACTTAATAAAATGTAAGAAAATAGTCATACATTTCTAATTCGGGGTATTAGACGATAATATTTATTGTACTCCCCCTTATTGTATATATCATTCTTATTACAATGCACGCAAAGCATTATATAGAAACTGAAAGTTGTGAGGTAAAAATCTATTACTTAATTATCTCAGTCATCATCTTAGTGATAAACCTACAATTCTCCCCCTCGAAATATGGCCTATACAATAGTGCTATAATTTCGAAGACAATTTACAATACTTATTATGAGAAGATAATTATATTACTTACTTAGTATCCTAATAACATCACTTAATACTAATGGGAGTACATCACCTCTGGGATATAAAAGTTTCTCTATGCCATCATCTAAATATTCTAAACGATATGCTTAAACATATTTGACGTTGTCAAAATGTGAAAAACTAATTTCTTACTCTTGAATTTCACGTCAAATAACTTAATATTAACAACAATATTGCACATTTTAATAATATGCTATCATGATATACAACTACTAAATAAAATGTAAAACAACAATTCTAATAACTGCTAAAATACATATTTGAAGATACATTTATCTGAAAATCTTCAATTCTTAATAATTATTTTAGTATTAATGATACAATGAGAATGCTCTCATAAAATTTCTAATTTACTTAAGATCTTATCGACATGAAAAACTTATTAGAATGTAAAATATCATATAAAAGACATACCTGATTTGCTTATCACGCGAGATAATTCCCGATGAAGCGACTTAATTACTAAAATAAAACTTAAGGCACGAGAAATACTTTTAATATCCGAGACAATATATATATTTAGAAATAAATTTGAATTAATCTTAAACTTAATTACTTAAATGAAGTTTGTCCCATTACTAAGTGTATGCAACATTTTGATCATAGTCTTAATGAGACATACATGACTAAATAGAATATTGTATATATCTTTCACGTTGGTTACTTAACAAAATACAATACTCAATACATCTTAGTTGACATAGAATATTTTGTCTTTCACGTTGGTTACTCAACAAAATATACAATAACTTAATTCATCTTAATCAACATAGGATATCTTGTTTTTCACGTTGGTTACTTGACAAAACATACTAAATTTATAACATAATAAATTTCAATTTTCACGTTGGTTACTCAACGAAATTCGTTATGAACTAAGAATTACTTAAACAACTAAAAATTTGTGTTTTGTCTTTCACGTTAGTTACTTGACAAAACAAGACATTCTAAACGTACTCAATTTCATTTTTCACGTTGGTTACTCAACGAAATTCTTTACGAACTAAAATTACTTAAAAGATGTGTTCTGTCTTTCCCGTAGGTTACTTTGACAAAACACAACATTAAAGTATGAAAATTTTGTTTTTCACGTTGGTTACTCAACATAATTTTCATACACTAATATAAAAGATCTTAGTAAGCTTAAACACACAGTAAATTTATTTTTCACTTTGCTTACTCAATAAATTTACCGCACCAAAGATGACAGCGGAAGCTTAAGTCTTAACAAGCTTAATCATTAGGACTGAATTAATTAATGGGACAACTTAATAAACTGATTTTTCTAAATAAATTTTCATGTTAGATCCAATTTAAATAGAAGAATACTTAAACTAATTTATCTTACAAGAACAACGGAAGCTTAATGACGAACTTACTAAACTTATATGTATATATACACCATATACATCTGAATCTTAATGAGGACTTACAAATCTTAATCATGATGATTGAGTCATCATGTTACTTATTAAAATCTAATATGGGGCAAAATCTAATTACTTAATAATATTAAACATTAATTTACATCACTTTTAGTGAGTAGCGTAAAATTTTCAGATTAACCTATTACAATATCATAGTAAAATTCTATCAGTGACGCTGATCGCAATATAACATTACTATGCTGACTAGATATTTATTCAATATCTAAATCAGATTTTTCATAACATGAAATCTTATTTAAACTTAAGAAAATTTGCCTCATACTTAAACACTAATTCTCGAAATACTAAAACTTAAAACAGTGACTAACTACTTAAATGATTACTAAATACTTAAACTTATAGCTAAATACTTAAAATTACAATGTTAAACCTTACTAATCTTATACTTACACTAATTAACTAAATACTAAAACTTATATTAATTACTAATTACTTAAAACATGATTGGGCACTAAAACTTATAACAAAGTATTTAAACACAGTGGAAGCTTACTTAAAATATTCTAATTAAAATTTCTCACGTTGGTGAAAAATATTTAACTAGAAAGCCATAAACTTAACACTTAACAGCGGAAGCTAATATACTTAATTCATACTTATTTATACATAGTAGCAAAATAATCTTATTTAATGATATTGAGAAATATCAATTTTGCTACATAAATACTAAATATTACACCAATTCATAGATAAATGTAAATTAGTGAATTTAAATAGTTTGATAAAATGAAACTTACTGATTCTTATTACGAATTTTCCAAATTATTAAAAATTGGAATTCTTAGTACTACACCAATTTCCACAACACGAGAAAATGGTGAACTTAATATATTCAATTCTTATCTAATATACTTAATTCTCCATAGCAACGTATTCTTACCCTTACTGGTATACTTAATTTTGCAATAAAATTATTAAATATCTTACTATATTATCTTGTTGCTAATTATTGTAAAACATTGCTTACCATATTTATTAATTAATTTCTGTAAGAAAAACAACTGAGCCTTAAAATCCCTTCTTACTACACTTAAATGGAGAAGGCCCAACAGTGTGGTACAGCCCAGAGTAAAAGTGACCCACAGCTCACAACCCACTTTCTCAACCACACATGCTTAACAGGCCTAAATTCCTTAAAACATTCTTACTTGGACTCGTGGCCTGCAGACGTTCATGTATGTGCCATGCGGCCATACGGTCCTAGATCCCCATGGAATGAACTAACGCCTGGGCTCAAAAGGCCACCTCACGAGGACGCATTTTAAGGCCAGCTCCATACGTTCACTTACTAGCCCGGTCGCACACCACGGCCCACGAGAGCAGCCCATGGCCAGCTCCACCCGAGCTTGCGTGCACTCAAACGGCCGCACAGCCAGAGGGCCCTGCGCCTCATACTAGGCCGATTGGGTGGTGGAGCCCATGGCTTGCCCGTAGCAAGCACACGCATTGTGCGCTGATCCGCTTACCTGGGTTGTTGGGACGGCCCGACGCACTTTCCACCGTCGGATGGAATCGGACGCTTGTCCGCGCGTTTCGGACGAACATAATCGCCCAGTGTTCAGCCCCGGTCGTAACCCTAGACTCATTTCTCCCCGCTCCCTCTCTCTCCTGCTGCCAAAACCGAAGGGAACAGACCAGAACGGAGAAAGAGAGAGAGAGCGCTTACCCGACAGTGAGAGCGGCGCCGCTGCGGTCCCCCTCGCCGGCGCATGCCTCCACCCGCGGGTGGGTGCGCCGCCATCGAGCGGCTTTGCAGTGGTGCCCGAAAACTTGAGCTCGCGCGCATGATGAACAACGACGCGACTCATCTACCCGAAGCCCGACGAGTCTCTAGTTGCAGCGACGATGAGGATCACCTTTGGGTGAGTTCTAGTTGCCCCTTCTTACTCTTTCTAAGGTTAGAGATCAGGGGTTGCGGGTTTCAGACTCGGGATTTGTGGATTTTGGTGCGGATATGAGTAAATCACCTCCTTCTAATTGCTATGGAGATTTAATCCGCGGTAGGAACCGCCTCGGGTGGCTCTTGATACCATTGTTGTATGCTAAGGTCCCTAGCGGCTAGATCCGCCGGGTCTAAGTCCAATCAAGCAATAATCAAGTGATGAAAAACAGCCTCAGAGAATGGGGAAAGTGGATCGATCTGAGGGCATACCTTGCTATACATACCTTCAGTGTTGAGTAGATCGATCATGGGAGAAGAAAGTGGCACTGTTGGATGAAGCGTTGCCGTCGGCTTGGTGCTGGTCCAGCGCGCCGGCGACGTGGAGGACGTCGTGAAGGTGATGGGGCCATTCCCTTCGCTGTTGCGCCCTCAGAGATCGGATCTGGAGTCATGGTGATTAAGACCAACTAACTCCTCTAGTTATGGTCTTAACCTCCTCTTTTATAGGTGGCACAACACGAAAGGGGGCCCGCAGCCAAAGCTGTGATGGACGCCCCCGATCAGGGTGTCAAGAGAAAGGTAGAACGGTCGTTGAACCGGTTCCACTGGAGATCATATACTAACAAGGAGACGCTCGAGCTGGCTCTAAAAGGGCACTGAAGCCTCCGCTTCGGGCACGCAACGAGTACTGCACGAGGAACTCAGCTTGTAACCACTGTAACCACACTATTCTAGCTAACAAAGAATAGAGGAGCGATGTAAACTGGATGTAGGACATTCTTGCCATAAATCCTTTGTGTTTGCTAGCTAGGTCATCGAAGTCGAACGCACGGCTATACAGTACTTGTCCAACAAATTGGTAGATGAGCTTCTTGATAGAATGACAAAAAGATTCAAAACTTCTTGCAAGGTTAGTTTTTCTATTTGCTATATGTATATAGAGCATATTTGTGAAAGGGGGCTTTGTTTGCTATATGTATCTAGAGCATATTTGTGAAAGGGGGCTTAGTCTAGTGGTTAAGTATTCTGAATAGCACCATTCAGGTCCTGAGTTCAATTTCTGATAGGAGCGAATTTCAGGCTGAATTTTACAATACTAAATGCAGATACTCGACAGAGGAAGTCATGAGAGTTGGAACTGGAGTGCACTTACAAAAAATATGAAGGGATGAACGTGATGTGATATTGGTCTACGAAGTTCGGTCCGCAGTCATGTGCTTAGCCTTCCAGTTATCGTCGCCTTATTCTTGAGTGTCTGCATTTGTACTCGTTTGTAATAAATTGGCCACAACCTCCTTAGAGAGAAAAGTCGGGAGTTTACCGATCATCTAAAAAAATCTAGAGAATATTTAACCAATCTAATATAAATTGCAGATCTGGTTATGTCGTATCCAATTAGCCCTCAAACAAGGCAAGGATGTTAAATACCTCAACTCTATTGTAAACTGTGCACTTCTATGCCTGCCACAGAGGAAGCGCATAAAATTCCTCTTGCAGACAGCTATTCTGGAATTCAAGTGCGGGGTACCTGAAGAAGGAAGATCAAGATTTGAACTCATTTTACGGGAGTACCCGAAAAGAACTGACCTTTGGAGTGTTTATTTAGACCAAGTAATCAAGCATTATAAGTCTTCGTTTATATTGTAATCTGTACATATTACTCTTTCAAATCGTGCATTTATGTTAACACACTTTGACCTTTTCTACAAAATTCGTCTTGGTGACCCAGAAATTGTACGGGCATTATTTGAGAGGGCAAGCTGTCTTACCTACCTCCCAAAAAGATGCAGGTATGGTTTGTTCTAATGGATTTTAAAGATATTACAATGCAAGCTGTTCCATTCCAGTGTATTTTATTGCTATAACAATACAAGTTGCATAACTCCAGTGCATTATATTACTGTTTTAACAAAACAAGTACATACATATTGTCGAAGAGTACCAACGACACTTCATCCGGTACTACTAAGAAGTAGTACGCGGAGGTTCGTATTTAGACGAGACGCTATTCAAGATCCAAGAGCAAGGTGACACGAAAAGTTTTACGTGGTTCGGGCCGCCTGCGTGTAATATCCTACTTCACGGGATGTTTGTGTATTGTATGAGAATGTGTGAGTATGGATGACTTGAGATTGCTTAGCCTCTACTGTACAGTATAACCCTTTTATATGCTAAGGACTGGCTGTTACAGTATGCGTCGTGGCCCGACATGTGGCCTCGACTGTAATCACCGCCCTATATACAATCTACGGGTGTTAAGAAGAGTTAATAGTGTGATAACGTGCCTTAACGACAGCGTTACCGGTCTTGATAGTCATCTGATCGTGCGTCATTAATATTACAATAATAGCGCATTAACCAGGTCTTGTAACGGCCAATTGATAGCCCTTGAAGGTCCGTACCGTTGGAGATCTCGAAGACTTCCCATTGTACACATAGATCCGGACGTGTGACACGTGGTAACTCCGGAGCTTCCATCTGCGGGGAAGCAGGTCCGGAGCTACTACACACATGGCAGCACTGGAGCTTCCCCTGTTGGGAAGGCAGGTCCGACACCCCGGGACATGTGGCAGCACCGGAGCCACCCAAAGGAGGGAGGTAGATCCAGCACTGCGGGACACGTGGAAGCACTGGAGCCACCCTATGGAGGGAGGCATGTCCGACACTGCAGGACACGTGGCAGCACTAGAGCCACCAAGAAGGGAGGCAGGTCCGACACTGCGAGACACGTGTTGCCTCCAGAAGTCCACAATCCTATAAGGTGGAACTCTACGCGTCTTTTTCTGGTACAAAGGGATACCTGGTATGCATGGTATCGACAGTGGCCCTCGGGCCCACCTCTGGTGAGATTATGAGGTTTTGATGCCAGAGGTGGGGCAATTATCTCTCCTGCACTGCTGCTTCAGCTTTCCTCTTGGGACACGCGGCCCTTCTTGATTTGGTAGGTGAGATACATGACGTGCAGATCTCACACAATTGAAGGACGTCGGTTCCCAATATGATTTTTGTATCGGTTCCCAGGGTAATCATTGTAGTCCTGTCAGGCCGCCGCCCTCGGGCTTCCAACTTCTCATCATGACAACGGTTCATCTGGTGTGACTTTTTTTTAATAAAGTGGACCCGGGCCCCTTGTCATTGATGAGGTAACTTTGCAAAATGTGATTATGACTCGGATGCAGTTGTCATCCAAGTGTTGCGGAAGCTTAATAAAGGAAAAGGCGTTGCAAGGTGAGAGAACTCTTACGCATTGTTCTGTTCTCGCCCATAGAGTTCTCCGGTTGAACTCTTGCATCGTGCTCCCACTTTTGCTCCATGTTGTGGCGATGGAAATCGAACTTACCCCCAACAAAATTGTGAGCGAGAGTGATCTCACAAGAGTTTAGAAACTGATGGGCTATCAGATCGACTCCTTCAACAATGCTATTCGCTGCGGCAAGCTCCCGTTCAAGAAGGAGTCCCGCAGCGACATTGTCTACTTCTCAGCGTACGCCATGGTTGGGCTGGTTCCGCCAATATCCAACTTCTTGTTGATGCTGCTGGAGTTGTACGGGCTCCAACTGCACCACATCGGACCTCATTCAATCTTGCTGGTGACGATCTTCGTCCACTTTTGCGATATGTGGGTGGGTGTGCCACTCTGCATCCCTCTGTTCCGGACCTTCTTCACTCTCCAGGCAGCAGGCAAAGGTAACTGCTTGATGGGTTTCTACTACAAATGCGTAGGAATCCCCCATACAAGTACATCAAGGCCTTTCCTTCTAGAAAGTGGGAGACTTGGAAGACCGATTGGGTTGTGATTCGGGTGGATGCTATTGATTGGTTGGAGCTACCTGAAGGGTTTCCGACGAAGGAGTCCAACTCCTAGGAGGAGCTCCCGAAGCTGACTGAAGAGTACAACGCTGTGCTAACAAGAATCCAGAACTTGGTGGACGGTGGATTGACATCTTTGATGGTCCTCGGCAACTTCCTGACCAATCGTTGGGTGCCACTCAAGCAGCGTGAATTTGCAGCTTGGCCATACTCCAGAGAAATGGATTTCCTCCGGATTGTGGTTGGTCGAGAAACCAACTTAGATTAGAATGCCTTGAGGCTCCATCTGCAGAAGCTGAACAGTTGAACTATGTCAATAGATGATCTTGCACCTCCAACTGAGTTCTTGTCTCTGAATGTAGTTCTGGAGGTCAGGAGAGAGCTGCAAAAGATGATGCCACTGCTTGACGACACAGATCTTGCGGTGTGTCAAAGGAGCACTCCGCCAGCAGGGATTGTAATCCTCAGAGCTTCAGACCCTTGTCCACATGAAGGGTTTGACTCTGCTCCTGTCAGCAGGAAGGGCAAGGCTCCTGCAGGTCCAAGCCAGAAAAATCCTGACTCAAGTCAAGGCAAAGGCAAGGAGTCCGTCGACACCTCCAGTCGGAAGAGGAAGTTGATGCAGATTGATGGTAGCTCTGTCAGATCATCTCTGATACAAGCGGTGCCACTGCCTTGATCGGCCCTCAAGTCAGTGCTGGTTATGCCTCTAGCAATGGCAATGGCAACTCCGACTCTGACGGCCAGATCATCTTCAAATCCAGTGCCTGTGCAGTGGGCGCTGGGTCCGGCAAGTCTACTCCGGTCCCGGTGCCACTAGCAGGTTCTAGTTACATTGTATCTTCTCAGACGAGGGAGATCCCAGCTGAGGTGGCACCTCTAGCTGCCACGATCCCCTGGACAAAGTCCGGGGCCTCTGCCTCTCTAACGACAGTGGATTCTGACTTCGTCCATCCAAGGAAGAAGCTTTGTGCCGATTGGAGCAACAACGTGCCCAGGTCATGATCGACTCTTAGACTTGTGTTTATTTTTTATTTTTGCTTTTCCTTGGATTCTCTATCCTCCGTTTCCATAGTATCAAGATGAGTTTCTGCTCTGACACCTGCTAGCACCGCGGCCACAGAGGCCACACCGACAGATGCTCCCGGTGTTGATACGGCTTCTCCTGTGGCAGACGACATGGTAGCTCTGGCACCAACTGTCATCGAGATGACGTTGGTGCCAGTAGCCGAAGAAGTTGAGGTTGCACCGGTCGATGTGGAAGAAGCACCTGGGCAAGCTTCAGGTGCTCTGAAGCCAGCACCGGAGGTACCAACATCAATGCCAAAAAAAATTGAAGCTCCAATGGAAGTTCCGGTACCAGCTCCGGAGGTAACTGAAAGTGCATGTAGGCATTCCCGTGGGTTTTGGATGATTGATGACGACAATTAAGAGGCCAATGAGATAAAATGATCTTAAGCATAGGTAAAAGGATTGAAATGAGATGAAAACCCTCAAAAAGGAAAAGCCTAAATAGGGCATCAAAGACTCAAGCGTAGAAATTAGGGTTTCTATGGTATTTAGCTTATATGAGCTGTATCATGTGAGAGGGTGGTTGTATCATGTGCATTGAGATCATACCAAGGGGCTCAAAGTGGTGGTTTAGAGAAAAACCTAAGTGAGAAGCCTAAAATGAGAGAAACCCTAGGAGGCCGATCTAGTCCGGGCCTCAAGGCCGGACTAGTCCGGGCATGGCAGACAAGTCCGTTTTAATATGGACCAAACGTCTCTGGAGTGAATCTGAGTGAATTTGGAGCTAAGTACGAGAAGTCCGGACTTGTCCGTTTGTGTACGAACCAAAGCTCTCCGGAATAGTTCGAACTTGTCCATTTGGGTACAGACTAGTCCGTTTGAGACTTGGTGTGATAGACCGAGAGAAACCCTAGGGGTCAGAGTAGTACGCCCCTGTGGCCGGACTAGTCCGAGCCAAACCAGAAGAGTCCGTTTTGGAACGGACCAAGTGGTTCTGTTCCACTTCGGACTAGTCCGTTGTTGACCGGACTAGTCCGTTGTCTAGTGGTCGTTTGAATTTGCAAATTTGGCGGGTAGCATAATGATCGTTGCTCAGTGTGGCATTTGTCGGGAACTGACCAGAGGTCAGTGGTCCCATAGGGCCGGACTAGTCCGGGGTCTGAGGCCGGACTAGGCCGCCCCTTTGCTGATGTAAGCAAAAGGGGCTCGAGACCTCTATAAAAAGGGGACCCCCGGGCTCATTTGAAGAAGTCTTGAACCCTAGCGCCGCCACAAGCTTCCTAGAGCCTTCCAAAGCCTTATACTCGTCCTACTAACCATCTAAGAGAAAATCTTGAAGAGATTAGGGTTTGGGGAGGAGAGTAAAGGAAGATCATCGCGCTTTGGCTCTCAGTTTGATCACTTGCACATTGTGTTGTGTTGTGTGGCTTGTGTGAGTTGAGCTTCGTGTGCTCCTTGTTGTATTGATTTGTGGGAGCCTCAAGTTGTGAGCAGCCCCATCAAACTTGGTGATTACCCATTGATATAGCGGAAACCAAGCCGACCATCGTGGTGTCTTGGTGAGAGAAGGGTCAAGTGAGACTCGATCCTTGTGTGGACTTCTCAACATGGAGGTAGGCTTCTTCGTAGAGCTGAACCACGAGATAAATCTCGTTCCGCCCTGTGCTAAGCGGACTAGTCCGGCCACAGGAATTTAATCTTGTTTTATTAAGTGATTTCAGGTATTATTGCATATCCACCCCCCTCTAGGCGACTTTCAATTGGTATCAGAGCAGGCTTCTCCCCAAGAGTCTAACAACTCAGAGAAGTAATGACCAAAAGGGGTGACAACGAAGTTCCGGTGGTCATCGATGACACCAAGACGAAGAACATCGATATTCTTCAAGATGATCCAAATGACGACTAAGAAGTTCGGATGCTCAAAGCACGGCTTCGTGAGAAGCTCAACGTGCCCAAGAAGGAGATCAAGCCAATTGCTCCGGTCAACATCGACAATGGGAGTAGTTCACAAGACTAATCCCAATATTCTTACAATTATGATCAACTTACCGCGAGCAACCATTATTTGTCTATTCCCATTGGCAAACCTCCTCAATTTGACGGAAATGATTATTCTATGTGGAAGCATAATATGAAGATGCACCTCAATTCCTTAAACCCTAGTTTGTGGCAAATTGTGATGATAGGTGTTCATCTTCCAAAGAATGAGGAAGACATCACTCTGGAGCAAGCCGTTCTTCTACATCGCAATTCTCAAGCTGTTGGAGTGATTAACTCCTCATTGACTTGTGAGGAGTTCAACTATATTGAAGGGTTGGAAGTTGCTGTTGATGGCTCCTAAGATATACTAACAAATCATCCCCGGTAACGGCGCCAGAAATGCTTGTTGGTATTTCTTATGCACCATTAACTAAACATCTCCAATTGATGTGTCAGAAATGCTTGTTAATAGTTCTATTAGATCACGGAGTGAATTCCGCAAGCGCACGGAGATATCATTGTAGTATTTCCCCTTAAGAGTATTCCCAAGGGTGTTATTTATTTGATCCCAAAGGAAGGCATGGAAGAGATATAACAATCATCAAATGGAAAGGGTAGAAAGGTCTAGGTAAGAATCTAGTAAGGATGGATAAATAATAGTGGAGGTAGTGTGACACACACAAAAGCTTTCAAGTCTAAGGGGGATAAGAGGATCCTAGAGGTTAGTTAAGGTTGAGAGTTATGGAGGTACTCCTACTATGCTATATTGTACATATACATAGTCTAAACTAATTATCCATAAGCTAGATCAATAGTGAATACTTATGCTATGTGGTTCAACACATTGGGCACGGGCTTACCCCTAGCAACACTAGGGTGACTCCCGCCAAGAGCCTGTGGCATAGCCGAACGTGGACGATTACAAAGGACAGATAGGGCTGTCACCACCTACTGCCTACCTCTTCAATTTGTGGGTCTACGAGACATCCAATGCTACTTAGCTATCCTAGCACCATGCTAGCATATTAAGTAATTACCTTAAGAGCCTAGACACAATCAATCCTAAGGCAATGAATTGAATCATCATTGAACCAATGTTGATACACAACATAATTATCCATACTAACCTAGTTATGTTATAATTAACTAGACTATAGTGGGGGTCTATAGGTTCTATGATAATGAGATATGTTCATGATGAAACAGTCATAGAAGCTATACCTTCCACATACATGGACTCCACAATCAAACAAGAAACACTTTGCCCAAGTATATGTATAAGTAGAGACTAAAGATACTATCTTTATTATGCATAAAGTCACAAATACAAGAAAGAATACATGAGCCATACCTTTCCCAATGTAGGATTGGGAAGAGAGAGACTCCTTACTCCTTCCCCAATTTGGACTTGGGACTAGAGACTCTCCTCTCTACAACCTAACTCCTCTAAGACTATGGATGATAGTGTATACAATCGAGATGAAGCTCAAGTGGTGTGTGTTGAAGTGAGGGGTAGGGGGTCCTATTTATACTAGTGTTGAGGTCGGTTCCCGCCACCAAAAGCGCGTGAATCAGTCACCATTGACTCCTTCAAGCCAGGAGGAGCAAACATGCGTCGTTTGACCGCGTTTGGCGCTAGGAAGGGGTCGGCCGAACCCCTGGTGATGTGTGCAAGAAATGACAAATCCTTCACATAATTGAGTTAAATTGACGGATGGAATTTGTATATAACAGCCTTCAGCAAACTCCCCCAAGCTTATCCTTTGCTCGTCCCGAGCAAAGTCAAGACTTTAGGTTGATGATTAGGAGTTGCTACAATGTCTTATTTCAAAAGTATCTAATGCACAACAAGATACTCTACCTAGTATTGCAGAAATTGGCTATGATATTCTACCTTTCTTAAGTTATCATGGGGCTTATGCTTTTTCATATTCATGAGTAGTTGAAAGGTAGAATAGCAAATGGAGCAAACATAGCCTAGAAATCAAGTTCCACTTAAATCCCGGGGAATTCAATTTAGATATTAAGTACCTCAATTTGATTCTCTCAATCACTCCTTTGTGGATAGTGGAAATATTTCCTCACCAAAGCATTGTGCGTCTACTATTCCTACTCATTGAATATGGCTTGTATGTGGAGCTTGGTAAGGAAAGTAAGTAGGCATATTTGCATCACATATATTGCTAAGTCAAAAGAGTAAGCCTTAGGAGAATTCAAATCAAAACTTTTTGATTCAAGACTAGTGCATGTGTGATGGAGTGGAAGTGGATGTGGATACTTGAGATAACTCCTTTTTGGTATAATTTCTCTTTCTTTTGCAGGGATGAAACATGGCTACTTTTCTTTTCTCTTTTTTTTTTTCTTTTTTTCTCATGCTTATGATGTAAGCATGCACCCTTTTTTTCATTTTCTTTTCGTAGCCATGTCTTCTATTCCCTTTCTTTGCAATGAATTTTGAAGAGAGTGCTAAACATAAATAACATGGAGTTTCTCTTTTTGTTGTGGTATGGTGGATATGATGGACATTTTGCTTACTTCTAGTGTAGAAGTATAGCATGTGCAAGTGAAGTCTTGAATTCAAAAAGAGTTGAATGATTTCTCACATAGGTCTATACTAGTTTGACTAGGCTCAATGTGAAAGCAAATAGAATATGCATAAGGTTTTGTCTATGTATGAACATCATATGGCTTTGGTAGGTATTTCCAATCAATTGAGAGAAACTTAAATCTTTTTAGAATTTCTCTGGAAATCTAAGTTTTACTTTCAAACTAGGACTAGCAACCCTATTACTAATTCTAATCTTGCAACAACCTAGAATTAGATTAAGCTTTTGCTACCCACAACTTCCAAATTAAGGTAAAAGTATTTCAAACCAATGAAAGCAATATTCAGAGAGTAGCAAGTTGTAAACTAGAGACTTAGGAAAATAAAACAGAGCAACTATTCATCATTTCATCTATGTGAATTCTAAATCATTCTTACCGCACATCTTTATTTGATGAAAGCAAATCTAACCTTTTTTTTAAATGCAAGGTGGATGATGGATGGATGGAAAATAAATATGCAAGGAATGTGATACATGTTACCTCAAGTGGGGGTCCTCCCCCAAGCTTGTTCTTCAACTACCTCCGTGATAAGGGTTGAACCCTTGATGACAGAAGTACACTGCAAGATCGGCATGTTGTTGTTGTAGCGCCGTGTTGAAGTTGGTGAATTGAGCATCCATGTGTTGTTGCCAATCCTGGGTACCTTGAACATGCTCCTGGAGTGCGCTGTAGATGTCACCCGTTCTCACTTCAAGTTCTCCCATACGTCTAGTGAGGTCTGTCATTCCTTGGATATAGCCATGATGACTTCTAGCCAAAAAAGAACGACGTCCTCTCATGGACGTTGGGGGCAAGCTTCTAGAGCTTGAAGTGGATAAGGGTGGATCCCTTTGACATTCTTGCCAAGATAATCCCCCAGTCTCATACGTCGGAGGTTGAGTCCATCCGGGCACATAACTCGTTGGGTTCTCTTCCTCTTCGTATTCATGGACCGGAGAGATTATCGGTGGCATGCCTGTGGCTACAGCCCTCGCACGATTCCTTGTTACCCTGCCAGAGACATTACTTCTTCTTGCTTCCCCAAGGGGAATAAGATTAATGGTTAGCCTCCGGCATTTGTACAAATGAAAATCCGGGTTAGGTAACCGAATTTCATTGACAAAGTCGGGATAGAAAAATATCAGGGAGCCATCATGATCATGCTTAAGGGTATGCCCTTGCACTAAATAGTCTTCATCAATTAATTCTCTTTCAGTTTCAGTATATTCAAATGAAGAGTATTTAAGTGCTCCTACTCTATCAGCAATATGAGTAATCAATGAAGTGCATTCAATTGGTCCTGATTTTGAAATGTAATCTAACCATTGTGTCATCATGGCTTTGACTGGAGCAACTTTTATCTTTTTAGTCATGGCAAACAAAATTTTCAATTCATCATCTCGTACAACCCTAACATCTCCCCTAGGGAACATAGTCATAGCCACCCATCTATGCATGAAGCGTAAGGTAGGGTTTTGGATGTGGCTATTCCTAGGAGCCCTACATGTGACCTCACTAGCTAGCTCATGCCAAAAAATTTGTTTGTTAAACTTAGGCAAATTGTCTAAATCTAGCAAACACCGTTTATGGAAGCCTAGGATGCTACCTAATTCTTTCCATAGGATGTTGTATTCTTTTTGAAATAATCTAAAAGTAATACCATCAAATCCTATTCTTAGCGTGCAAAGGAATTGGATAGTGATAAGGCGTGAACCTTTCTCCTCTATGTGAGCAAAGTCATCAAATCCAATTGCATGCCAAATGGAAAGAAATTCGGAGTCCATACCTATTTTGGAGATCAAATGTGGATCGTAAACCTTGGTGTGGCGGAACTCACGATCTTGGAGAAGTCTGCGTGCTTGATCTTCAACTTCGCTTCGTATGTCGAGGTCGTTGTCATGAAGAAGTTGGTGTGGGTTGCTTCTCTCTTCTATGGTAGTGTCCTCACACACACACTTCTCCTCCTTGGGCTTGTACCCATGGAAGAGAGGTGTGCACTAGAACCTTCACCATGGCTTGAGCTTGCAGCCTCCTTTCTCTTTCCTAACAACCTCTTCATGTCTTTTTGAGTTCAACAAGCAAGAACAAAACAAGGCGAGAAAAATCCGAAAAGAAGCGATGTTTGGAAAACAAAACTCTCATTGAATTTTCTCCTCTTGAAAGCTTGAGTGTAAAATGCAAATGCAAACAAAAGAAAATCATTTTGGAGATGGATTTGAGCAAGAGTGTTGCAATGAAGAGCAAGAAAAACAAGGTGAGCTAGAGAGTGACTTGGGGAGGTGTAAAATGATTTGGTGCGTGAAGAGAGGTGCTCCTCACGGCTACAATTTATAGGGTGCACCCTCCAAAGGTCACTTGGGGTTCAAAATATAGCCGTTGGAGGAAGGGGAGCCAATTTGGCTCCACTCCCTGTTCGGCTGACCAGGGGGTTCGACCGACCTGACAGGTGCCCCCCCATTCCCCTTTTGGCAAGTGGCTCCCCAACGGCTATAAAGTTAGCACGTTGGTGAAATGCCACATGTGCAGCTCAGAAAAAAATTGTTTTTCAAATAAAAACATTTCTCTAAATCCAATAAAAAAATTTCTTTTGAAAAGAAAGAAAGAAAAATGATAGTTGAGAATATAATATTCTCAACTTGCTAGGAAAAATCAAATATGCAATGGGAAAAATCCAAATGGGGTGGACAGAGAAAGAAAAATAAAATGGGATAACTACCAATTTAACCTAGTGGTGTAGGTCTCACCACCGTCCGATGAGATGGACATTCCTCTGTCTTCATTTCACATTCGGGCCCAAAGGGATGGGCTCGGACGGCTTGTCTTGCTTCTTCTGCCATTCCTTCTTTGGCAGCTTGTTGGGGGCCTTCGAGAAGGTCCAGACGATTCCGTCGCCTTTGGATATCGGCGTGGTCGAAACGACGGATTCTCCTCATAGATTAATCTTCTCATGAATGCAATGAGTGAGTCCACCTTTGGAGGTGTGACTTCGACATCTCTGATGTGTTTATCATTCGGCCTATACTTGATTCGAGTCATGGAGCATTGCTCTAATCTTGGCCGAAAGTTAAACTTTTCCTCCTTGCCATTGATATGGAAGTAGATTTCTCCAACTCCCACATCTATGCGAGCTTTTGCAGTGCTGAGGAGTGGGCGCCCAAGAATGGTATCTTTCTCAGTGTCCATGTCTAGCACCACAAAATCCACGGGTATGAAGCAGTTCCGGATCTTCACCGAGACGTCTTCAACAATACCCACTGGATAACAGACTAAAGAGTCAACCAGTTGTAGCTGCATTGGTGTTGGAGTCAATTCTGTGTAGTTCAGCTGGTCGAACACAACCTTGGGCATCATACTAACACTTGCTCCCAAATCACAAAGTGCCTTGTCAAAGTGGTGAGCCCCAATTGAGCATGAAATGGTAGGACATCTGGGGTCCTTCTGCCAGTTGCTCTCTCGTACGGAAATCATGTTGCATTTTTCGTCAGGGGTTCTGGCTGGCCTGGCATCTTGCCATTCTCCATCGGAGGAATAGCAGCTGCCAGCTGAGCCAACTAAGTCTCGAGCATCTTTTTGAAGCTCAGTTGATTCTTGAAGGCTGAGGATAGTCCTTCCATCTTTGCATTGATATTCTCTAGAGTCTTGTCATTAGTTGACAACTTCTTGGATAGGGCATCATTGATCCTGAGCTGGCTAATGGCAAGTTCTCTCAAGTTGGGCTGATTTCCAGGGTTGCCATTGTTGTTGTACCCTCCTTGAAAGAATGGGTGTTGTTGAGTCCACCCTTGACCTCCTGGACGATAGCCATTGTTGTTGTTGAAATGTCTGTTGTTGGCGAGGTATAGGGCATCCTCACGAGTTTCTGGGCAATCATTGCCCATATGACCCGTGTTGCCACATACTTCACACGTGATGTGAGAGCCTAGGGCATAGGCATTTCCAGACACTTTTTTAGGGAATCAGCGGTAAGCTACTCTAGCAACTCTACCGCATCACCCAGGAAACATGCGAGTACAGAGGTCATGGATCATTACCACTAGACGCGCAGCGCAGAGGAACGTTGATGCGCGTCGGTGTAAGGGAAGTAGACGATCTCGTTCGTCTTCTCCTCGTCCTCGTCACAGCAGCAGGTAGACGATCACGATCGTCATAGCCGATCAGCGCAGCAGTAGCAGCAACGCCTCCACGGAGTCCACACGTACGGAGAGGAACGCCGTGCACCGGTGTGCTAGCACCGCGTGCGCGGTAAGGGTCTCGGCGTCAGGCCTGCGAGGGGTGGCGGCTAGGGCTGTCACGTGGTGGGATGATTAGCCCCTAATCCTACCTCTCATATTTATAGGCGTACTAATGGGCTTTTAGGTCGCAGGCCCATTAGTACCCTAATTGCTTATGGATCAAATATCCAATAGGCCTGAACCCGAATTGTTATGATTGCCTCTTGGGCACATCACCAACAATCTCCCACTTGCACTAGAGACAATCATCTAGCCAAGATTTTCGATATTCCAACTCCTTAAGTGTGTGACCCGTTAGGTTCATGAGCAGTCGGTTGTGAATGGAAACCATTTTCAACCACAAGTCAGTAGAGGTACCTAGCAGGACATACTGACTCCCGACTGTACATAAAGATCATATCGGCCGAACCTAGATACATTCAACATGCTAATCCCTTTGCCTCACGATACCAGTCAAGCTCAAGGCGAGATGCGTGCCATCCTTGTGATAGCTCGACCATTCACTCGATCAAATAGTGGATTCACTCCGTGACTAACTTTTAGTCACTATGATTAACCTTTAATCACCTTGGCATGGCCATGCACTTTCAAATCTAACTATCTCGAGGGGCCCAGAGATATCTCTCCTGTTATTTAGGAGGGGCAAATCCCATCTTGATCTGCGCACATCACATTCTATGTTTCATTATATACCCGAAGACTACTTTTATGACTACCCAGTTATACGCATAGTGAGAAACAATGGCGATCTCAGGTCTAAGGATCTAGCAGGTGTATCACTCAAGACCAACTGATGGCACATATAGAAATAACAATCCCAGCAGTGTCTTGGAGTGGGTCAATCCAACACCATGTTCACTAACATGTGTTCACATTATTAATTTGATATCTCTATATCTATGATCCATGAAACGTGATCATCAATTAATACATGTGCTAGTCTGTATGCAATCATTATCTCATATAATGATATAGACTAGGGATCATCTAGAGTAACATTACTTTTAACAAAGAGTTTCACGAACAAGTCACATACTTGATGATCAATGTAGATAATGATTACTCATATAACAATTTATTTAATAGTACATAAACATAGCTGTGACACAAGTCTCCCACTACACATTATGATCACTGATGTAAGTATCTAATACCCATAGATCTCGTGTGTGCCTCATGCTTTGATTGTGGAAGAGGCTTTGTCAACGGATCTGCAATATTCAAATCCGTGTGCACCTTGCATATCTTCACATCACCTCGGTCGATGACCTCTCGAATGAGGTGATAGCATCGTAGTATGTGTTTGGATCGTTTGTGTGATCTAGGCTCCTTTGCCTGTGCGATGGCTCCACTATTGTCACAGTAGAGATCCACAGGACTGGACGCGATAGGAACAACACCCAACTCAGAAACAAATTTTCTGATCCAAACAGCCTCCTTTGCAGCTTCAGAAGCTGCAATATACTCCGCCTCTGTGGTTGAATCTGCTACTGTATCTTGCTTGGAACTTTTCCAGCTCACTGCCCCTCCATTGAGGCAGAATACAAAACCGGATTGCGATCTAGAATCATCCTTATCAGTTTGGAAGCTGGCATCGGTGTAACCTTTTACAACGAGCTCTTCTTCACCTCCAAACACTAAGAATGCATCCTTAGTTCTTCTTAAGTACTTAAGGATGTTTTTGACAACGGTCCAATGAGCCTCACCAAAATCTGATTGATATCTACTCGTGATACTTAGAGCATAAGATACATCTGGGCGTGAACATAGCATGGCATACATGATGGATCCAATAGCCAAAGCATAAGGAATCGCTCTCATCCTCTTTTGCTCATCAGGTGTCGAAGGACACTGACTCTTGCTTAGAGTAATGCCATGTGACATTGGCAAGAAACCTTTCTTGGAATCTTGCATATTGAACCGATTCAATATCTTGTCAATATATGTATCTTGACTTAATCCAATTAGCCTTTTAGATCTATCTCTATAGATCTTTATGCCCAAAATATACGTTGCCTCTCCTAAATCCTTCATTGAGAAACTTTTTCTTAATGAGGATTTAACATCATCAAGCATTGGAATGTCATTTCCGATCAATAATATGTCATCTACATATAGGACCAGAAATACATGTGTGCTCCCACTAAACTTCTTGTAAATACAAGGTTCTTCTACGTTCTTGATGAAACCAAACCCTTTGATTACTTCATCAAAACGCAGATTCCAACTCCGAGATGCTTGCTTCAGTCCATAGATGGACTTTTGAAGCTTGCATATTTTACTAGCATTTTTAGGATCGACAAAACCCTCAGGTTGTGTCATGTACACATCCTCAGTCAGACTTCCATTAAGAAAGGCTGTTTTGACATCCATCTGCCATATTTCATAATCAAAATATGCAACAATTGCTAGAAGAATCCGAACAGACTTAAGCATTGCAACAGGTGAGAAAGTTCCATCATAATCAACACCTTGAATTTGTTTGAAACCTTTCGCTACCAATCGCGCTTTATAGATGTGAACATTTCCATCCATATCAGTCTTTTTCTTGAAAATCCATCTACAATCGATAGGTCTCACACCTTCGATTGGATCAACCAAGTTCCAAACTTGATTTTCATGCATGGATTCAATTTCAGATTCCATGGCTCCAAGCCACTTCTCAGAGTCGGGTCCCATCATTGCTTCAGTATAGGTCGTGGGCTCATTATTGTCTAACAATACCATGTCATGCTGCTCCGTGGTTAGAAGCGTTAACTTTTCAATCGCACGACGTACCCTCGTAGACCTTCGTGGGGCTGGTGTTTCATCAACTGGTTGCACAACATCTTGTACATCCTGTATAGGATCGGTGGGTGTTGAAACATTTTCGGGTATTTCTTGAATTTCTTCAAGATGCACCTTGCTCCCACTAACTCCTTTTGAGAGAAACTCTTTCTCCAAGAAGACACCATTGCGAGCGGTAAACACTTTACCCTCTGCTTTATTATAAAAATAATACCCTTTGGTTTCCCTAGGATATCCCACAAAGAAGCATTTGTCTGATTTTGGAGTGAGTTTGTCTGACGTCAAACGTTTGACATAAACATCACATCCCCAAACTTTGAGGAAAGACAATCCGGGACGTTTCCCGGTCCACATCTCATATGGTGTCTTCTCAACAGACTTAGTTGGGACTCTGTTTAGTGTAAACGCAACAGTTTCAAGAGCATAACCCCAAAAGGATAGTGGAAGATCTGCTTGGCTCATCATCGACCTAACCATGTCCAACAAGGTTCGGTTCCTCCACTCGGACACCCCATTCCATTGAGGCGTTCCAGGTGGAGTCAATTGTGGAACAATTCCACATTGTTTCAAATGATCATAAAATTCATGGCTCAAATATTCACCCCCACGATCAGATCGTAGAAATTTGATTGTCTCGCCCAATTGATTCTGTACTTCATTCTGAAATTCTTTGAACTTTTCAAAGGATTCAGACTTGTGCCTCATTAGGTAGACATAACCATATCTACTAAAGTCATCGGTAAATGTGATGAAGTACTGAAAACCACCTCTGGCAATTGAACTCATGGTCCACATACATCTGTGTGTATAAGTCCCAACAAGTCAGTCGCCCTCTCACTTTGACCAGTGAAGGGTGCTTTGGTCATCTTCCCAAACAAACAAGATTCGCATGTGTCAAGTGATTCAAAATCAAATGAGCTTAGTAAACCATCTTTATGGAGTTTTTCAATGCGTTTCTCATTTATATGACCTAAGCGACAATGCCAAATAAAAGTGGGACTTAGATCATTATGACGAGCCCTTTTGGTATTAATGTTACAAACAGTTTTATCCTCAAGATCAAGAACATATAATCCATTCACCAATGGACATTGAGCATAGAAAATATTATTGTAATAAATAGAACAACATTTGTTCTTTATTACAATCTCATAACCATCAACTTCTTCTAAACACGAAGAAGAGATAATGTTCTTGCTCAAAGTAGGAATGCAATAACAATTATTCAATTCCAAAACTAATCCTGAGGGTAATGACAAGTGGTAAGTTCCGACAGCTATGACCGCAACCTTTGCTCCATTGCCAACACGAACATCCAACTCGCCTTTTGCAAATCTTCTAGTCTCACTTAGACCCTGCAATGATTTGCAAGTGTGAATCATCGATCCGGTATCAAATACCCATGATTCACTTGAAGATAATGCAATGTTAATTTCTATAACATTTATACCTGAAGCGGAAGTCTCACTTCCCTTCTTCTTCTTCATATCCTCCAAGTACTTCTTGCAGTTCCTAGACCAGTGTCCCTTACCATGACAGTGAAAGCATTCATCATCAAGAGAAGGGCCAGATTTGCCCTTTGGCTTAGACTTTGAGCTTGAGGGCTCATCGGGAACCTTTCCCTTGCCTTTGCCTTTAGGATGCGTCACACGCTTCCTCTTTTTATTCTCCTTTTGTACCATCATCACATGAGTGGCATTTTTCTTAATGCTTTATTCGGCTGTTTTAAGCATCCCATGCAATTCAGCCAAAGTTTTCTCCATGCCATTCATTTGAAAATTCAATATAAATGGCTCGTAGCTCGGTGGGAGCGACTGGAGAACAACGTCAATAGCCAGATCATCCTTGAGTTCAGAACCAAGTTTGCCCAAAGTTTCAATGTAACCAATCATCTTGATTACATGAGGGCTGACCGGGCTACCCTCCGCCAGCTTGCATGAGAACAAGGACTTTGAGATATTGTATCTTTCAGCTCTTGCTTGATTCTCAAACATTCCACGCAGTCCCTCAATCATAGAATAAGCATATGTATGCTCATACTGTTTTTGCAGATCAGGGGACATAGTGGCAAGCATGAGGCAGCTTACATTAAGCGCATCATCGCAGTGCTTCGTATAAGCTCTACGTGCTGCATTAGTTGCATCAGCTGGGAGGTCATCAGGGTAAGGCTGCAGAAGAACGTACTCGATTTTCTCTTGCCTGAGAACGATTCTCAGGTTGCGGTACCAATCGATAAAGTTAGCTCCATTGAGCTTTTCCTTTTCAAGCACAGATCGCAAATTGAAACCGGAATTGTTACTAGCAGACATGATCTACAATAGAAAATAAATATGCAAGGTTTAGCACTATGTTATGTACCAATCTTCTATTAACAGTTTAATAAAAGATATTACCACTATATTATCATCGTCTTCCTTCTAACGATATATAGTGGTTCAAGATCCATATTCACTAATTCCTAGTGAGCTTTGGCTTCACGGCTAGGAAAATAGTGACATAGGTAAACAACAATTGTTAATCATATCCCTATATGACTCTTGTTTGTTGGGTGACATCCAATGCCCCGGCTCCCAACTCTATGCCATAAAGCCCAAAACCATTTTGATAGCTTTGTTGAGTAAACCAACACTATGCATGTGAATGTCCAACATTCACCCTATGAATTATGATAGATGATGGTACTTTGCTTTGGCAAACCTACCACACAACGATCAAAATAACATAGGTGCAGCTATTGGTAAATGGCATCAAATGCTCAACTTTTGTGAGGGAAGCTATTCTATCATGACAAAACATCCACCATATGAAGAGCATGAAAAGAAAGTAATAAGCATCACAGGCATATGATAATATCACATTGTGAATAGTATGGCCTTTAGAATCATAATGGTCTCCATCGCCATGGTTCCATTAAGATCTGAGCTGTCATGCCTCCCTTCTTGTGGTGATCTCCATCTCCACCATGCTTGAGGACATCTCCATGATAATAAAAGAAGCTAATACAACTAATAGCTACCAAATAAATTACAAGAGAGATCAAGCATCACAGGTCGACACGCAGGTCGTTATACAATTATGTGACAACCTCAACCCGGTTGTGTTAATTTTGCAGCACGCAGGCCGCACGAATATTACACACAGATTATCACATCACATTAAGCCATACCACTCACATCATTCCCTGCAAAAACGAGTTAAGCGTAGAACGGTTTCTAGCGCAAAACGATATTATGTAATCGCTATAGCAGACACCAAACGGAATTACATAGATCGCATCTATGAAATCACTATGAAAATCTCATCGGATTGATCAAATCACCCCGAATCCGAGACATTCAGAATGTCTCAAATTTTCAATGTGATCGGTTATTCATGAGTAGATCGCGACTCATGACCATGGTCTGTTGGCTCAATCTGTTAGCTATGTACGCGATTAGTCCTGATGGTGATTCCAGCCGGTAGGGACAGGTTGCGCACACAGCAGAGAAGGAGCACGAACTGACCCTTTAGTCATATACGATCGCAATCTACTCTAACCAATTCCAAACCCCAAAAACTGTGCGAAAAATTCATCGTATGAACATGTCTGCAGTAGATCCAGACCAAAAACTACGCAAGTCGGCTCTGATGCCACTGTTAGGGAATCAGCGGTAAGCTACTCTAGCAACTCTACTGCATCACCCAGGAAACATGCGAGTACAGAGGTCATGGATCGTTACCACTAGACGCGCAGCGCAGCGGAACGTTGATGCGCGTCGGTGTAAGGGAAGTAGACGATCTCGTTCGTCTTCTCCTCGTCCTCGTCACAGCAGCAGGTAGACGATCACGATCGTCGTAGCCGATCAGCGCAGCAGTAGCAGCAACGCCTCCACGGAGTCCACACGTACGGAGAGGAACGCCGTGCACCAGTGTGCTAGCACCGCGTGCGCGGTAAGGGTCTCGGCGTGAGGCCTGCGAGGGGTGGCGGCTAGGGCTGTCACGTGGTGGGATGATTAGCCCCTAATCCTACCTCTCATATTTATAGGCGTACTAATGGGCTTTTAGGTCGCAGGCCCATTAGTACCCTAATTGCTTATGGATCAAATATCCAATAGGCCTGAACCCGAATTGTTATGATTGCCTCTTGGGCACATCACCAACATACTTCACCATTGGCTTGTCCATCAATTTTCTTCATTAAGAGGTCCAATTTTGCAGCGATCATGTCCACCTCATTCAAGGTGTGCATGCCTCGCTGTCGGGTATGGAGACGCTCATCGTTCCATCCCATGTTGGACACCATCTTCTCAATAAGATCTTTAGCTTTTGACACCGTCAATGAGAAGAAGGATCCTCCAGCAGCAGCATCCAAATGGTCACGAGCTGACAGGATTAACCCATTATAGAAATTCTGAATAAGGAGCCAATCATCCATCCCATGGTGGGGACAGGCTAGTATGTACTCCTGAAGCCTTTCCCATGCCTCGGGAATAGATTCCTTGAGCTCTTGCTGAAAGCTGGAAATCCTTCCACGTAGGGCATTGTTTTGCCCAACGGGAAGAATTTGGCGAGGAATGCCATAGAACACTTCTCCCAAGTGTCTACAGCACTTCAGTTCGCGTAGAACCACTGTTTTGCTCTCCCAAGGAGAGAGAACAGGAACAGTCTCAGACGGACCGCATCCGGAGACACGTCCTTGATCTTAAAAGTGTTGCAAATCTCGAGGAATTGTTGCAGGTGAGCACTTGCATCCTCGTTAGCCTTCCCACAGAATGGGTTGGCTTGCACCATAGTGATAAGGCCAGTTTTGATCTCGAAGTTCACATCTCCCGTGTTAACAGTGGGCCCAATAGGAACATCGTTAGCAGAGGGAGCTGAGAACTCACGAAGGGTCTTCTGATCCATTGGCGTTTGGATTGTTGGTGTAGAAATGCTGCCTTGCTTTAACGCTCGAATCTTCTTAGGAGTAACAACACGAGGTCGGTCTCTCAAAAGAGATTCGGGATCTTCAACAAAGTTTTCTGGCAGGCGGAAACCAGACATACACTACCCTGTTTTCACAATAAATGCGAAAACAAAGAATGGTTATCCTACTAAAATCCTACCCAGGGTTCTTTCCTATTCACCCAGCCATGTTATATATCTATTTGCCTTCCCCGGCAACGGCGCCAGAAATGCTTGTTGACGGCTCTTAAGATATACTAACAAATCATCCCCGGCAACGGCACCAGAAATGCTTGTTGGTATTTCTTATGCACCATTAACTAAACATCTCCAACTAATGTGTCAGAAATGCTTGTTAATGGTTCTATTGGATCACAGAGTTAATTACGCAAGCACACGAAGATATCATTGTAGCATTTTCCCTTAAGAGTATTCCCAAGGGTGTCATTTATTTGATCCCAAAGGAAGGAAGAGAAGAGATATAACAATCATCAAGTGGAAAGGGTAGAAAGGTCTAGGTAATAATCTAGTAAGGATGGATAAATAATAGTGGAGGTAGTGTGACACACACAAAAGCTTTCAAGTCTAAGGGGGATAAGAGGATCCTAGAGGTTAGTTAAGGCTGAGAGTTATGGAGGTACTCCTACTATGCTCTATTGTACATATGCATAGTCTAAACTAATTATCCGTAAGCTAGATCAATATTGAATACTTATGCTATGTGGTTCAACACATCGGGCACAGGCTTACCCCTAGTAACACTAGGGCGACTCCCGCCAAGAGCCTGTGGCATAGCCGAACGTGGAGGATTACAAAGGACAGATATGGTTGTCACCACCTACTGCCTACCTCTTCAATCCATGGGTCTATTAGACATCCAATGCTACTTAACTATCCTAGCACCATGCTAGCATATTAAGTAATTACCTTAAGAGCCTAGGCACAATCCATCCTAAGGTAATGAATTGAATCATCATTGAACCAATGTTGATACACAACATAAGTATCCATATTAACCTAGTTATGTTATAATTAACTAGACTATAGTGGGGGTCTATAGGTTCTATGATAATGAGATATGTTCATGATGAAACAGTCATAGAAGCTATACCTTCCACATACATGGGCCCCACTATTAAACAAGAAACGCTTTGCCCAAGTATATGTATAAGTAGAGACTAAAGATACTATCTTTATTATGCATAAAGTCACAAATACAAGAAAGAATACATGAGCCATACCTTTCCCAATGTAGGATTGGGAAGAGAGAGACTCCTTACTCCTTTCCCAATTTGGACTTGGGACTAGAGACTATCTTCTCTACAACCTAACTCCTCTAAGACTATGGATGATAGTGCATACAATAGAGATGAAGCTCAAGTGGTGTGTGTTGAAGTGAGGGGTAGGAGTCCTATTTATACTAGTGTTGAGGTTGGTTCTCGCCACTAAAAGCGCGCGAATCAGTCACCATTGACTCCTTCAAGCCAGGAGGAGCCAACACGCGTCGTTTGACTGTGTTTGGCACCAGGAAGGGGTCGGCCGAACCCCTAGTTCGGCCGACCTGGTCAGCACTCCAAACGTGGAGTGCTTCCTCCAGGTGGCTGCCAGGTGGCCCCCTTGATGTATATGGGTGACACACCGTTGGATCTCCTCGGATACTTCTGTTTGTGGGCTATTTGATCCATAGGATGCCACGTGTCGTCGCCTGATTGGCTGGGATGATATTTTATAGGATTGGTCCCTCTACATTTCCTCATTTCCTGCATAAAATGTTGCATACACATATTTCTCCAAGTCCAAGTGGAATTGGGTTAGATAGAAAGGTGATGTGTGCAAGAAATGACAAATCCTTCACATAATTGAGTTAAATTGACGGATGAAATTGGTATATAACAGCCGTCAACAGTTGCCAAGGAGATTTGGGATACCCTCAAGACAGCACACGAAGGCAACCACGTCATTAGGGAGGCAAAGATCGAGATGATCGAAGGAGAGCTTGGGAGATTCACCATCATGGAGGGTGAATCTCCCCAAGATATTTATGACCGCCTCATGACTCTCATCAACAAGAGTCGGTCATATGGAAGCACCCGGTGGACCGACCACGAGGTGGTAAAGAGGATGATTCGAGCATTCATGCCTCAAAACATCACTCTTTGCTCACTAATTTGTGAAAGTTCGGGCTTCCACAAGATGACTCCTGAAGAAGTGCTAGGGAGAATCATCAACCATGAGATGATGGAGCAAGAAGCGATGTTCTACAATGATCTACAAAAGCTTTCCTCCTCCAAGAAAAGGGATGTTGCATTCAAAGCAACATCCTCAAGATCACAAGAAAAGGAAGAGAGTGATGAAGAGAGTCCCGACACCGATGAGAAGAAGCTCTCTTCATCAACAACTTTAAGAGGATGTTTAGAAGAAGGAGGGGGAGCTACCAAAATGAAAGGAGAAGCAAAGACAAGTCCAAAACAAGATCAAAAAGGGCTTGCTACAATTGCGGAGAATATGACCACTTCATTGTGGATTGTCCACATGAAGAAAACAAGAAGAAGGAGGGCAAGTCCAATGAGAAGAAGTACTTCAAGAAGAAGAAGCAATCCGAACATGCCCACCTTGGAATGAAGTAGGATTCAAATGAGGAATCCTCCTCTGATGAAGATGAGAAGGTAGCAACTATTGCTATGAAGAAGACAACAATGGAGAACAAGATCTTCTCCAACTTGGAGACTTCAAGGCCAACATGTCTCATGGCCAAGGAGGGAAGAAAGAAGGTTAAATTTAAATCCTCTTCTTTAATTTCTTCTCATGATGACTTTGATAGTATTAGTGAAAATTAACATATGCTTAAAGACATGAGCAAAAGCACCTTGAAGAGATTGAGATTGTTAACAGAAGAGATATTTGAGAAGGAAGAACTCATCAACCGTCAAGAGGACATGCTCATCCAACAAAAGGAGAGATGTCAAGAGGTTGAGGAGCTCTTAGAGCTTGAAAGAGAAAGAAGCAAGGAACTTGAGCGTGAACTCGCTTTGAGCAAGGAAACTTGCTCAAACCTTGAGAACACTACAATTGTGCTCAAGGATGAACTTGTTAGTTTGACACAAGCTAACAAGATCCTTGAGACGCAAGTGAAGTCTCTCGAGGTCAATGCACCTTCTTCGTCTACAATCTCACCTTCCACAAACATTAAATCCGAAGCATCTCAACCTTGTAAATGCTCAAATCTAATCATAAAGCGTAAAGATGAGCTAAAGTTGGCACAAACCAATCAAGCACCCAAGGGTGGCATCTTTGACAAGGAGAAGGTGGCATATGCACGTAGTGCATATACCAACACAAGACATCCCCTTGTCAAAGATGGTCTTGGTTATTCTAGGGGATTGAGGAAAAACGCCAAAACTCCCAAGAATGGAAAAGACTTGATTGTTTTTTTCAAAGGAGGCTCATAAAACAACAAAGGGAAGGACATTACTACTTCGCCCAAAATTCCTAAGAAAGAACCTCATCCATTGTTCCATGATTTTGATGCTTCATATGTTTTATTGAGGAACAAGTTTGGAAAGGCATATGCTAGGTATGTTGGGCCACACCGTAAAAGTCCCATACCTTGTGTGTGGGTGCCCAAGTGCCTCTTGACTAACATCAAAGGACCCAACACTGCTTGGGTACCTAAAGCCAGGGCTTAAATCTTTATTGTAGGCATACTCCTCTGGTGGAACCAAGTGGGTTCTTGATAGTGGATGCACAAATCATATGACCGGAGAGAGGAAGATGTTTGTGGAGTATGATCTAAATGAAGATCCAAGTGAAAAAAATCTATTTTGGGGACAATACCCAAGGAAAAATTCTTGGCACCGGTAAAATTGCTATATCCCCTAATCATACCCTTTCAAATGTTTTACATGTTGATTCACTTGATTATAACCTCTTGTCTATATCACAACTATGTGACAAAATTTATAATTGTTTATTCACTAATGAGGGTTTGACTGTCACAAGGAGAAGCAATGGCTCAATTGCCTTTAAGGGTGTACTCAAGGGAAAGCTCTATATTATGGATTTCTCCGCAGATAAAGCCCAAATTGATACATGCTTAATTTTAAAAACTAACATGGGGTGTCTTTGGCAAAGAAGGCTAGCCCATGTTGGGATGAGGAATTTGCAAAAACTTCTTAAGGGCAAGCACATCTGTGGTTTAAAGAATGTTGTGTTGAAAAGGATAGGCCATGTAGCGCACGCCAAGCCGGAAAGCAAGTTGGAGCACCACATCCATCCAAGAACATTATGACAACATCAGGACCATTGGAGCTTCTACATATGGATCTCTTCGGTCCAATCGCCTACATTAGTATTGGTGGTAACAAATATGGTCTTGTTATTGTTGATGACTTTTCACGTTTCACTTGGGTGTTCTTTTTGCATGACAAGAGCGAGACTCAAGGTGTTCTCAAGAGATACTTGAAGAGAGCTCAAAATGAGTTCTCCTTGAGTATCAAGACCGTAAGGAGTGACAATGGCACCAAATTCAAGAATACTCAAGTTGAAGAATTTGTGGATGAAGAAGGTATCAAGCATGAGTTCTCAGCCCCCTACTCCCCTCAACAAAATGGGGTGGCCGAGAGGAAGAATAGGACTTTAATTGAGATGTCAAGAACCATGTTTGATGAGTACAAGACGTCGGACCGGTTTCGGGCGGTAGCAGTTAACACCGCTTGCCATGCAATAAACCGGTTGTATCTTCACCGCATACTTAATAAGACGTCATATGAGCTCCTAACCGGTAACAAGCCAAACATCTCTTACTTTCGTGTTTTTGGGAGCAAATGCTACATTCTTAACAAGAAGCCTAGAACTTCGAAGTTTGCTTCTAAGTCTGATGAGGGTTTCTTGCTTGGCTATGACTCAAACACTTACGCCTATCGTGTCTTTAACAAATCCTCTGGGATTGTTGAAGTAGCATGTGATGTAGTGTTTGATGAGACTAATGGCTCCTAAGTGGAGCAAGTTGATCGTCATGTGCTATATCAAGAAGAAGCTCCACAAGTGGTAATAGGAAGGATGGCACTTGGAGACATACGACCACAAGAACAACCTCAAGATGCAAGTGACCATCCTACACATCAAGCAAGCTCTTCCTCAAATGATCAAGATCAAGTTCCCCAAGATGCTCTCCAAGAAGATGAAAATGGAGGCATCAATCAATGGGGAGACAATGAGGATGAGGAAAACTGAAATGATGAATCAAGACCTTAAGCGCCACATCCAAGAGTTCATAAAAGTGTCCAACGGGACCATCCCGTTGACAATATACTTGGAGACATCTCCAAGGGGGTAACTACTCGATCTCGTGTTGCAAACTTTTGTGAACATTACTCTTTTGTTTCTTCCTTGGAGCCCCACAAGGTTGAAGAAGCACTACGAGATCCAGATTGGGTGATGGCCATGCAAGAAGAGCTCAACAACTTTGAGAGAAATCAAGTATGGGAGCTTGTGAGGAGGCCTAATGCGAATGTTGTAGGCACCAAATGGGTGTTCCGCAACAAACAAGATGAACACGGGGTGGTTACAAGGAACAAGGTACGAATTGTGGCCAAAGGGTATTCAGAAGTCGAAGGTTTGGATTTCGAAGAAACCTTTGCTCCCGTAGCTAGGCTTGAATCAATTCGTATATTACTTGCCTTTGCTACTCACCATGATTTTAGGCTATATCAAATGGACGTCAAGAGCGCATTCCTCAATGGTCCAATCAAGGAAGAGGTGTATGTGGAGCAGCCCCCTGGATTTGAAGATGAATAATTCCCAAACCATGCGTACAAATTGCGTAAGGCTCTCTATGGACTCAAATAAGCTCCTAGAGCTTGGTATGAGTGCCTTAGAGACTTTCTAAACTCAAAATGGTTTCAAAATTGGGAAGGCAGACTATACTCTATTCACTAAGCATTTCCATGATGATTTGTTTGTTTGCCAAATATATGTCGATGACATTATGTTTGGTTCTGCTAACAAAGCTTTTTTTGATGAGTTTCCTAAGATAATGACAGAAAGATTTGAGATGTCCATAATGGGGGAGTTGAAGTTCTTTCTAGGTTTTCAAGTGAAGCAACTCAAGGAAGGCACGTTCATTAGTCAAACCAAGTACACACAAGATATACTCAAGATGTTTGACATGGACAAGGCCAAACCCATCAAGACTCCTATGGCAACCAACAGGCATCTCGATCTTAATGAAGATGGTCCAAGTGTGGACCAAAAGGTATATCTTTCCATGATAGGCTCATTGCTATACTTATGTGCATTTAGGCCCGATATCATGCTTAGTGTGTGTATGTGTGATAGATTTCAAGCCGCTCCTAAGGTGTTTCATTTGACCGCTGTTAAGAGAATTCTTAGATATTTGGTTCACACACCAAGCCTAGGACTTTGGTACCCCAAGGGCTCTAAGTTTAACCTCATTGGATATTCCGATGCGGACTATGCGGGGTGCAAAGTTGATAGGAAGAGTACATTGGGAACTTGCCAATTCCTTGGTAGATCTCTAGTGTCTTGGTACTCAAAGAAACAAAACTCCATTGCACTTTCCACAATCGAAGCGGAGTATGTCACTGCCGGAAGTTGTTGTGCACAACTTCTTTGGATGCGACAAACTCTTAGGGACTATGGCATAAACTTGCGCCATATTCCTCTCCTATGTGATAATGATAGTGCCATCAAAATAGCCCACAATCTAGTTGAACACTCAAGGACCAAGCACATAGATATTCGCCACCATTTCTTGAGAGATCACTCCATCAAAGGAGACATTGCAATTTCCCATGTGAGAACCGATAAACAATTGCCCGATATCTTTACCAAGCCACTAGATGAGAAAAGATTTTGTGAACTTAGGAGTGAGCTAAATATCCTAGATTCTCGAAATGTGGCTTAAGTCCTGCACATCTGATTGTTATATTCAAAATTCACACATGCTTGCGAAAAACTCATCCTCCTCAATTTCTCTACAAATTATTTTGAAATTATTGAATCCTTGTGAATCATGGTCATAGTTTGATTGTTGATTGCTTAGTGACCATATTTACAAAGATATTTTGTGAAATATAGTCCAAAAGGATCAAATCTCCACTAAAAACTCAATATATAGGAGTTTTAGGTCTTAGGACCGGAGTAGTCCGCTCCAGTGGACCGGACTAGTCCAGTGGCTTAGGTTGTCTGGACCCAGTCTGGAGGCCGAACAAGTCCGGACCCCTGACCGGACTAGTCTGGCCCTTGGGACTTAACCTCCCCAGGGAGCCCTCGACCTCTCCACTTCCATTCAAACACACTCTCTCCAAAAACGCTCAAAAATCGTCTCCCAAACGGCGATTTTCGATTTCCTCCAACAAATCTTGATTCCAATCGGTGAATTGAAGCCCTAAGGTGCTTAGGAACCTTTCCCAATGGGGATCGGAGGTCGATTCCTCTTCTACATTTCATCAAATTGAAGATTTGAAGAGGTATTCTTGACCCAACTCCAAAATCCTTGAAATTCAATTCTTTTGGGTCCATTGATAGAAACTTCTTCACAAATGTTGTTATACACATCAATGTGATCATGTAGCTCCATTTTTGTGGTAGGATCTGTAGTTTTTGCAAAATTTCCCTAGATTATGGTTCTTGCCGTGTGAACCGGACTAGTCCGGCCACAGGGAGGACAAGTCTGACCCAATGCAGACTAGTTCGACCCCTGGGCGGACAAGTCCAGGTTACATGGTGAAAAACCTAACCTAGGTTGATTTTGTGAATTCTACCATTTTATCTTGACTCCTTGGACTTATACACATTCCCTTGCTTCTCTTGTCAGCAACCATGTCGGACAATGAATATGTTCCTCCTTCCAACTCCGAGACCAAAGCGTAGAAGCAAGCTCTCTTTCGTTAGAAGCAAAGAGAGGATCAAGAGATGGCGGCTGCGTACTTTGCCTCACAAAGGGCAAAGAAGACGCAGCAAGAGGAGCACAACTCTGCTGCTGCCGAGGCATCCCCGAAAAGAAAGCAGTTTGTGACCTTGGGTGAGCAAGCTAAGTCACAGGGGCAAGGACCTCCAAAGATAAAGGCAAGGCCCCAATTGATGTTGCACCCAAGAAGAGGGTGATTGTGACCAAGAAGGTTGCAAGCAAAGTCAAGAAGGGTGCACCTCAACCCATTGGCCCTTTAAGGATGTCTTCTCCTGCACGGAACCCAAACCGTTCATCTGCCTTCGACGCCAGCATCTTCAAGGGCAAGGGGGCTGAGAAGGCACGCAAGCTGAGGAAGATCAATGTATATCAGCGTGATAGGAGCACAATGGATCCTTGGTTCTAGTGTGACTTCCACTGTGACTACTACAAGACGGTCTATATGACCAAGCATACCCCTGTCACAGATGCTCAGTGGATAGACTAGGACTACTCGACCCAGAAGGATCATCAAGCCTTCAATGCTGTGATTGAGGTTGTTGAGAGGCATGGCTTGAAGAAGTTCATGGCCTTCCAGTACGACTGGAATGTGGAAGTCATCACTCAGTTCTATTCCACCTTGTACTTCCACACCGATGGGGACAGGAAGATTACCTGGATGACCCATGGAGAGCAGTACTCCACCACCTATTAGGAGTTTGCTCAGTTGCTTTACTTGGAGGACCAACTGGATAATGAGATCATCATTTTAAATCTGAAACACGTTGATCGGGACACCTTGGAGTATATGTATCCAAGTCATGCACGGTATGAGGTCGGGCACATTAGAAACATCAAGCCCTTCTATAGTGTGCTCAACCGGGTCCTCGAAAAGACCATTGCCCCCAAGGATAGAGATGAGGGGATTATACAAGGAAATTTGAGGCACTTGATGGTCCTCACTGATGGAGATGTCCGCTTCAATGTGGTGGACTATATCTTTGATGACATCTTCAACATCCCTCACACCCCCAACTGATCATGTGGATATGCTCCGTACATTATGTACATGATCGAGAAGATCTCCGGGCTCACATTCAAGAAAGATATCATTCATCGGAGGCTTGGACCACAACTCCCTCCCCCGGAGCCGGCTGCTCCTAGGAGGAAGAATGCGGATCCTCCCGCTTCTTCCTCTCGCTATGTGCCATCTCCTCCACCACCTCCGCCTTCAACACAATGCGGGAGTGGATTCTTCAAATGCTTCAAGGCTCTATTTTCCTCTTGCCAGAAGACAGAAATTTGGCAACGTTGCATGGAGTGTCGCAATGAGAAGTATCTCAAGGCGATGTGCGACAAGCTGGACATTCCAATGTCCCCCGCTGAGGAGAGCGATGGTGAGCTCACTTCTTTTCTAGAGTTCACTGCCGAGGAGCTCGCTCAGTTTGGAGAAGCTGGGACTTCCACCGCAGCCCCGACTGATGATGATGATGACCATCTTGACCCGGAGGCCACAGAGAGCGACAACGAGCGCCAAGGCGGCAATGATGATGATGACTCCGATGATGAGTAGGGCCTTTCCTCTCTTCTTTTCCTTTTTGGTGTCTTGATGCCAAAGGGGGAGAGATAGCTTGGATTGGTCACTTAGATCTAGGAGGAGAGATATAGGGGGAGAGATGAATGGAGAGATAAGATAGATTAAGTTGAGAGATTATTGATCTATGAAGGACTTATGTTTTAAAACTCATTTCAAGTTGTATTGTAAGACTTAATCTATGTATTTATGTATCTTACCTAAATTTGTGATGTGTTGCCTCATTTAAATGTCTATTTTGCATAATTATCACACTTTATGAACAAATCACTTAGGCACCCACCATAACGTGTATATGTATGAGAACTCTCTCAATCTCTCTTACTCATGATGCATACATTAAGGGGGAGTCACTCATACAAATACATGTTATGAAAACAAATTTTTATCCTTGTTGTTGAAGTCTTAATGTGTTGTCATCAATCACCAAAAAGGGGGAGATTGAAAGTGCATCTAAGCATCGCCGTGGGTTTTGGATGATTGATGATGACAATTAAGAGGCTAATGAGCTAAAGTGATCTTAAGCACAGGTACAAGGATTGAAATGAGATGAAAACCCTCAAAAAGGAAAAGGCTAAAACGTGCGTGAAAGACTCAAGCGTAGAATTTAGGGTTTCTATGGTATTGAGCTTATATGAGCCATATCCTGTGAGAGAGTGGTTGTATCATGTGCATTGACATCATACCAAGGGGCTCAAAGTGGTGGTTTAGATAAAAACCTAAGTGAGAAGCCTAAAACGAGAGAAACCCTAGGAGGCCGGACTAGTCCGACCATGGCAGACAAGTCCGTTTTGAGACGGACCAAACGTCTCTAGAGTGAATCTGAGTGAATTTGGAGCTAAGTCCAAGAAGTCCGTACTTGTCCGTTTTTGGATGGACCAAAGCTCTCTGGAATAGTTCAGACTTGTCCATTTGGGTACGGACTAGTCCGTTTGAGACTTGGTGTGATAGACCGAGAGAAACCCTAGGGGCCGGACTCGTCTGCCCCTGTGGCCGGACTAGTCCGGGCCAATCCAGAAGAGTCCGTTTTGGAACGGACCAAGTGGTTCTGTTCGACTTCAGACTAGTTTGTTGTTGACCGGACTAGTTCGTTGTCTAGTGACCGTTTGAATTTGGAAATTTGGCGGGTAGCGTGACAATCGTTGCTTAGTGTGGCAGTTGTCGGGAATTGACTAGAGGTCAGTGGTCCCATAGAGCCGGACTAGTCTGGGGTCTGAGGCCGGACTAGTCTGCCCCTTTGCTGATGTAAGCAAAAGGGTCTCGAGACCTCTATAAAAAGGGGACCCCCCGACTCATTTGAAGAAGTATTGAACCCTAGCGCCGCCACAAGCTTCCTAGAGCCTTCCAAAGCCTTCTACTCGTCCTACTAACCCTCTAAGAGCAAATCTTGAAGAGATTAGGGTTTGGGGAGGAGAGTAAAGGAAGATCATCGCGCTTTGGCTCTCGGTTTGATCTCTTGCACATTGTCTTGTGTTGTGTGGCTTGTGTGAGTTGACTTCATGTGCTCCTCGTTGTATTGATTTGTGGGAGCCTCAAGTTGTGAGCAGCCCCATCAAACTTGGTGATTACCCATTGATATAGTGGAAACCAACCCGGCCATCGTGGTGGCTTAGTGAGAGAAGGGTCAAGTGAGACCCGGTCCTTGTGTTGACTTCTCAATGTGGAGGTAGGCTTCTTCGTAAAGCTGAACTATGGGATAAATCTCGTTTCACTTGTCTTTCGCTTTTCGTGATCACTAGTATTGCTATTAGGGTTCATCTCGCTTTTATCACTCTACACTTTGATCATTATTGTAAACTTGCAATCTAAGTGTTTAAACTTCACAATGTGAGATTTACTAGTTTACTACACATTGCTCATCTCTTTGGTGAACTTTAATTCCGCAAATAACTTGTAGAAATCAAGTTTTAGGGTTTCCACCCTGTGCTGAGCGAACAGGTCCGACCCTATGCAGACTAGTCCGGCCACAGGAATTTAATCTTGTTTGATTAAGTGATAGGTATTATTGCCTATTCACCCCCCGAGGTGACTTTCAGTAATGGCACCGTTGGTTGATGTTGCTACGTCTGAGGTTGATGAGTAGGTTTAGGCCCGATCTTCCGAAAGGTAAGTCGATTGGGGTGGAGAACTCGACATTGATGATCCGCGGCACTTGAGCAGTTCGAATACCCCTGCAATTGCTACACCACTACTCTGTTGGTTATCAACCGTGCGGCACACGCTTGACCTCGCCAAGAAGGCTAATCCCTGCAAGTGAACCAAGAACACAAGCAAGAATGTAGAAGACACGATCTGAAATTGAGAACTTGGGGTCTCACAAACCGTAGAATGGCGAAATTGTTATTCTAAGCAAAACCCACCGAATATGACAGGGGGCTGCAGTATTTAAAGTCTGGGGTCCAAAACACGATTAGATGCATCCCTAATGGACTCATACGGGATACAAGACCCAAAGGCCCGATTTGGTGGCGCAGCACTGGACAGAAATTTGGACTCGAATTGTTTCGACAATTCCCAGTGACCCCGAGGAATTTTGAGGTGGGACCAGAGCCATTGGAAAGTTTATCTTCTCCTCTTTCCGTGCATATGTGGAACGTCAAAAATGGAGTCCGTATGGATATTGTGCGTCCGTTTTAAGGTGGACTGCTCCTGGACTCCGAGTTGAACTCAAGTCCGAGTTGTAAACTGACTCCAGCAACTTGTGGACGTCCCAGTAGGTTCTCCATGTTCCCAAGGCCTCTTCCCTTCACTTGTTGATCTTCTCCATTGTTCCTAATAACAATAAGATCATCACATAGCAATCTATTCTCAAACTCACATGCAAAGGAAGTTAGGAACGGAATCACCTGCTGATTTATTAACCGTGCTCGTGCTCTTGTGATTGGTCCTTGCAGTTCAATGTGCGTCTCCGGTGTTGTGATGTCCTCATCATCCTCCCCTCTTGAATTGGAGTCGTCCTTGACTCAAGTTCATCTTCTTCTCCCAAGTATGGTCGCAAATATGAAATGTTAAATGTAGGACTAACCCCAAAATCGGGAGGCAATTCAAGCTTATATGCATTATCATTAATCTTAAAAGGACCAGCAACTCGTGGCATAAGTTTAGATTTCCTCAAGTCAGGGAATCAGTCTTTTCTCAAATGTGACCACACCAAATCACTCCGCTCAAGTTTTACTTCTTTTCTACCTTTACTACCTGCAATCCTATACTTCTCATTCATATTTTCAATATTTTTCTTTGTAGTTTCATGCATCTTAAGAATGAATTCAGATCGTTGTGTAGCATCCAAATTTATAGTTTTAAAAGGAGGCAAAGGTAGTAAATCAATAGGAGCACGAGGATTGAAACCATACACTACCTGGAATGGACTTACCTTTGTCATGGAGTGAACGGATATGTTGTAAGCAAATTCTATATGTGGTAAACACTCCTCCCACAACTTCAAATTTGTTTTCAAGACAGCCCACAACATAGTGGATAAAGTACAGTTAACTACCTCGGTTTGTCCATCCGTTTGTGGGTGACATGTAGTTGAAAACAACAACTTGGTTCCCAATTTATACCACAAAGTTCTCCAAAAATGACTAAAAAATTTTGCATCACGATTAGAAACAATGGTATTTGCCACACCATGTAAACGAACAATTTCCGTCATAAATAAATCAGCAATGTGTGAGGCATTATAATTCTTATAACAAGGTATAAAGTGTGCCATTTTGGAGAAACGATCAACAACTACAAAAAAACTATCCCTCCCCCTCTTAGTCCTAGGCAATCCCAAAACAAAGTTCGTAGAAATATCCTCCCAAGGTACACTAGGAACAGGAAGAGGCATATAAAGACCATGTGGGTTAAGGCGAGACTTAGCTTTATTGCAAGTAGTGCATCGTGACACGTAGCGCTCGATATCACGCCTCATATTTGGCCAAAAGAAGTGTGTGGATAGCACGTCTTCAGTTTTCTTCACTCAAAATGTCCCATCAAACCTCCTCCATGTGCTTCCTGCAAAAGTAATAGACGAACGGAGCTAGCTGGAACACATAGATTGTTAGTACGATAGAGGAGACCCTCTAGCAGCACATATTTATTCCAAGTTATTCCTTCTCTACAATTTTCAAAAGCATCTTTGAAGTCCAAATCAGTAGGATATAATGCTTTTATTGTTTCCAAACCAAAGATTTTATGATCAAGTTGGGACAGCATGTTATAACGCCTAGATAATGCATTGGCAATGACATTTTCCTTCCCTTACTTATGCTTAATGATGTATGGAAATGACTCTATGAACTCAATCCATTTAGCATGTCGTTTATTCAGAATTGTTTGACACTTAAGATACTTCAATGATTCATGATCGGAATGTATGACAAACTCCTTAGACCAAAGATAATGTTGCCAAGTTTGTAATACTCGCACTAAGGCATACAATTCCTTATCATAAGTGGAATAATTCAGAGAAGGACCATGAAGTTTTTCACTAAATAAAGCAATGGGTTTACCTCCTTGTATGAGAACGCCTCCAATACCAATGCCGCTTGCATCGCATTCTAGCTCAAAGGTCTTGTCAAAATCAGGAAGTTGTAGCAATGGTGCTTGTGTAAGCTTCGATTTGAGAGCATCAAAAGCTTGTTGCTGCTATTTGCACCATCAAAACGGCACTCCCTTCTTTGTTAGCTCATGTATAGGTGCTGCAATGGTGCTGAAATCCCGCACAAAATGTCGATAAAAACCTGCAAGACCAAGAAAACTACGAACCTATGTGATGGTTGTTGGGGCTGGCCAGCTGGAGATTGCTTCAATTTTTGCCTCATCCATCTCAATTCCCTGCGAGGAAACGACATAGCCAAGAAACGAGACTTGATTGGTGCAAAAGACGCACTTTTTGAGGTTACCAAAGAAATGTGCATCTCTCAAAACAGTAAAAACAACATGTAAATGATCAAGATGTTCATCATATGACTTGCTGTAAATAAGGATATCATCGAAGTAAACCACCACAAATTTTCCAATGAAAGCATGTAAAACCTCGTTCATTAATCGCATAAAGGTGTTGGGTGCATTAGTTAAACCAAAAGGCATGACTAACCACTCATAAAGTCCAAACTTGGTTTTAAATGCAGTTTTCCATTCATCTCCTAGTGCCATTCTAATTTGGTGGTAACCACTACGCAAGTCAATTTTGTTGAAGATGATAGCACCACTCAATTCATCAAGCATGTCATCTAAATGAGGAATAGGATAACGATATCGAATGGTGATGTTATTAATCGCTCGACAATCAACACACATGCGCTAACTACCATCTTTCTTAGGAACCAAAAGAACACGAACGGAACAAGGGCTAAGGCTTTCACGAATGTACCCGCGGTCCAAAAGATCTTAGACTTGTCGCTGAATTTCCTTAGTTTCCTCTGGATTCGCCCTGTATGCTGCACGATTTGGCAAACTTGCTCCTAGAATCAAATCAATCTTATGTCCAGTGCCTCTCATCGGTGGTAAACCAGGGGGTATCTCAGAGGGAAACACATCCTCAAACTCCTGCAAAAGGTTAGCAACAACAGGGGGCAATGCGATAGACAATTCATGAAGTGAAAATATGGCTTCTTTGCATACTAAAGCATAGCACATCCCCTTAGCATTGAATAAATCAGCAAGGTCAGATTTAGTTGCAAGCAACGATGATGATTTTAACTTAATGACTTGCTGTTTTTCAGATTCTAGTTTTGTTTCTTTGCCATCACAAATTTTACTCTTCTCAAAATGCACAATTTCAGCAGGAGTCATGGGGAGCAAAGTGATTTTCTTTCCCTTATGCATGAGAGTATATTTATTAGTTCTACCATGATGAATAGCATCTGTATCAAATTCCCAAGGACGACCCAATAAAAGAGAACAAGCATCCATAGGAACGACATCAAAATCAGCAAAATCATGGTAAGAACCAATTGAAAAATGTATTCTCGCTGTTTGTGTTACCCGAACCTTACCGCTGTTGTTGAACCATTGAATGTGGTATGGATGAGGGTGTGCTCTTGTTGTCAAAAAAAGTTTCTTGACGACATCCGTGTTCACCAAGTTATTGCAGCTACCTCCGTCAATTATAGTGTGTACACAGCAGTCCTTGATGACAAGAAACATGTGGAAGAGGTTGTGTCGTTGTAGCTTGTCGTCGGTCTCCACTTTGGAGCTCAAGGCACGCTGCACAATGATGATCCTATAGTTCTTTGTCATCGCTGTACCAAGTATCTCTTCTTCAGTGTGTTCGTCACTTGGATCTGTAAAGTCAGTAGCAAAAGAATATTCATCTTCAACATCTGAAGTACTATCATACCCGCCATCTTCGCTTGCTATGTATGCTCGTTTGCTCGGGCAATCTCTCATCATATGACCAAGTCCCTGGCAGCAGTGACACTTAATGTCGGAAGCACGACGCATAGAAGGAGTGGACGACGAAGGCTTGAATGATGTCACATTGCTGCCCTCCGGCACGCGAGAAGGTGGAGCAACAGTTATAGTTCGTCGACCACCATTGGATGGTGTAGTCGCTGCACGGGGGGGGGGGGGGGGGGGGTCGAAGTTGGTGCTGTTTTCGATGGTGTGGGTGTCGAACGCGGCGTGAAGTTGCTCCTTGTGCGTTGTTGCTGTTGTTGTTGGCCCTGCAATTCTTTTTCTGCCAACATAGCTAGCTGAAACAATCTGTTAACAATATCATATTCCTTGTAATCAAAAATGTCCTGAATTTCATGCCTCAACCCCCCATAAAGACGAGCTATTTTATCATCCATGTCTTCTACTACACCACAACGCAACATACCCTTTTGTAACTCTTGATAATACTCCTCTACAGACATATTACCTTGATCTAAGTGCTGCAATTTTTTGCGAAGGTCCCGCTGAAAAGATGGAGGAACAAATCAAAGACGCATAGCTTCCTTTAAACTATCCCATGTTGGAGGATCAGTTCTAGTTTTAACAAGTTCATTCCACCATATAATAGCAATGTCCTTAAACTCACTAGTGGCTTGACGAACTCTATGTTGTTCAGGAACAAGATGGGCATTAAATTTTTGCTCTACTGTCATCTCCCAATCAAGATAAGCCTCAACATCATAAGCACCAGAAAAAGAGGGTATAGTAAATTTCACTTTAGCAAAAGGATCATCAGGAGGACGATTATAATTGTTATGATTACCTCCCATACCTCGACGATAAAGTGGCAGTCTTGGCTGATTGTTGTGATCTTCCATATTATCATAAGGATTGTCTTCATGTCTTCCAGCGAGAGGCAACCGAGCCTCAAAAGTATTCATCCGAAGAGCAAGGTCATCAAGTTGGCTAGTCAAGTTCGCCAATGACTCCTCCATTGATGTGTTGTATTTGGCAAACATATATGTCATGGTCTTCATCATATCACGTAACTCAACATGTTGAACACATTCATCATCATTATCTTCTCCTACCATTGTTAGTAGGAAACAAAAAAACAACAAAAATTTGTTATCCCTATCAACTACAGTGACAATGTGAAAGGTGGAAGAAAACAATCTCTCTCGCTCAAGCGTCTTACCATGCTCTTACAAGTGTTCTTACCGACACAGTAGGTGGCGTGTACGGTGAGATGAACCAATGAAGCGCGGGATGATTGCAAAGGTATATGTTATGCTCAAGAGAAAGGTGGAGCTTGGATGGCACAATATGGTGGCTAATAAGCAGAAAATCGTTAACAGGTAAACAAAGTTGAATAAGTATTCAATATAGGAAACTGCTGCTGGTCAACCAAGTGCCCTAGGGCCTAGCACAACACAAGGAAGTATCAAGGCAAAAGAAAAACAGAATGATATAGCCAACAAAACATAACCAAGTGGTATAGGCCAATTGCTTTAATATGCGTGCTCTTCACTATTTTTTTCTTTTTTAATATTTTTTTGATATTTTTTCTTTACTCAGAAGCACGAAGATAGAAAGCACACAAATTTTAAGCTCAATTGGATGTAATATGCTGCCTATAGAAAATCTAGAAGATTCTTTAAAATTCGTGCTGAAACTTCAGAGGCCGGATAGCCTATCTTCCAAGGGGAATTTGGGCAATCTAATTTCGCCGAACGCGGCTATGCGGCAGAAAATCAGATACAAAATTTCGCGTAGATGAATTTGAAAAAAATCGTCCGATTTCGAGTTTGTATGCGAAAGTTATGATTGTTTTAAGGTAGGTTGTCCGAGTTACGATTTTTGGATGTTGATTCCAACTCGGTTTGAGAACAGAACTCGCAATCGGATATGAAAACAACCAGGAATTTGCACATCAACTAATAGGGTGGTGTGTGATGATTCAAGGATGAGTGGCACAAAGGTTTCTCACCTAATCTAGGGCTGGCGATGCGGGAGTTTACGCAAGGTGGCTAGCTAGGGCAAACCGATGAACGTGGTAGATCAGTTTGTTATTTAGGGATTGTGGAATAGGTGTCGAACAGCAAGAAAACAAGGATGAAACACGATAACTAGGACCCAAAACACAAAGCTAAACCAGCAACAATACTCGACCACATGAATGCAAACTCAACAATGCAAACTGAGAAATGAAATTGCATGCACTAAAGTCTAGGAAGCAGTAAAAATGATCTAATTTTTTGTGTCTTTTCCGTGGACTCTAGGTACGAAATAAAATTGATCTAATGGAAGGAAAACAAAGATACCTCACAGGCAACCTGGAAATCTGATACCAATTGATGAGTAGGTTTAGGCCCGATCTTCCGAAAGGTAAGTCGATTGGGGTGGAGTACTCGACGTTGATGATCTGCGGCACTCGAGCAGTTCGAATACCCCTACAATCAATACACTACTGCTCCGTTGGTTATCAACCGTGCGGCACACGCTTGACCTTGCCAAGAAGGCTAATCCCTGCAAGTGAACCGAGAACACAAGCAAGAACGTAGAAGACACGATCTGAAATTGAGAAGTTGGGGTCTCACAAACAGTAGAACGGCGAAATTGTTATTCTAAGAAAAACCCACCGAATATGACCGGTGGCTGCAGTATTTAAAGGCTAGAGTTTGTCCAAAACACGATTAGACGCGTCCCTAATGGACTCATACGGGATATAAGGCCCAAAGGCCCGATTCGGTGGCACAGCACCGGACAGAAATCTGACTCAATTTGTTTCATCGATTCTCAAAGACTCCAGAGAAATTTTGAGGTGAGAATAGAGCCATTGGAAATTTTATCTTCTCCTCTTTCCGTGCATATGTGGAACGTCGAAAATGGATTCCGTATGCATCCTGGGCGTCCGTTTTAAGGTGGACTGCTCTTGGACTCCGAGTTGAACTCAAGTCCGAGTTGTGAACTGATTCCATCAACTTGTGGACGTCCCAGCAGGTTCTCCGTGTTGCCAAGGCCTCTTCCCTTCACTTGTTGATCTTCTCCATTGTTCCTAATAACAATTAAATCATCACATAGCAATCTATTCTCAAACTCACATGCAAAGGAAGTTAGGAAAGAATTCACCTAGTGATTTATTAATCATGCTTGTGCTCTTGTGATTGGTCCTTGCAGTTCAATGTGCGTCTCAGTTGTTGTGATGTCCTCATCGGAGGTAGCCGTACCTAAGCTGGGACTTGAAGATCCAGTTGCGAGGCCTTCCACATCTACGTCGGAGGTCGATGAACTCCCAGAACTCAGCGCCGCAGATGTCGAGCTGTTGGAGTCCATGCTTGTGCCATGGGCCCCGACAACTATTCGAGAAGAATTGGGGGAACCATAAGAGGAACCTCAAGCAGGTCATGAGCCAATCCCTCTGGCAATGTCAATTGACAACGTCTGCTGAAGCCTCCGCCAAGTCCAGCTCGCCTTTGACTACGAGTGCAAGGCCCTGGAAGAAGAGTGTGACACCCTGAGGCATTGGCACAAGCTGTTGTACTTCAAAACAAAGTTGACACAATCTTGGCTAGTGGACCAAAGGGAGTGGCTGGAGGCTGAGAAAGCTCGGCAGACACGTCTGAATAATGCACCAGATGAAAGAGAGGCTGCTATAAAAGCCCTCGATGACAAGACCCGGGAGATCTACGAGCATGCCAGAAGGTCAATGAACTGGTAGATAGTCGCTCGGAGAGTCTGAACGCTGTGAGGGAAGAGCTCCTCAAGCATCGAGATGATATGCATAATAAGAAAAATGAGCTCCAAAAGATATAAGATGCAATCTCTCATAAGTTAGAACGCAGTGAGTAGGACTTGGCTGACTGTGTTGAGAAATTCAAGTCCTTGTACGAAAAAAGAAAAGCACCAAGTATGGCTGGCAGGAGAAAGAGTCAGCAAGAGGGAGAGTGATGTCTCTGCCAGGTAGAATAAGGTGAAGGCAAATAAGAGAGACCTTGCGGAGAGGCGAGACCGCTTGAACCTCCGAGAGAAGCAAACCGCCGACTAAGAGAGGCTGCTGGCTGAACGTATCCAGCAGCATGCCAAAGAGGGAGCGATTCTCGAAGGATGGTTCAGCGAAGCTATCATCCGCAAGAAGGTCACTGGATGAACTCCGGGGTACGAGAGCGATTGAGTCCCAGCAGGTATGAGACTTCCTTGGTCAAGCAAAAGAGGCTCTGGTGCCTCTGGGATTCAGTCCGGTCCGACCGACTGACCCGGAGCCAGAGATGGATAAAGCCTTGATGGTGCTTAACTCCGCTGGAGCTAAACTGGATGTGTTGGGCGATGTGATTGTCGACCAGCTCGAGATTGAGGGAAAGTCTTTGGCAAGGAATGTCGCGGAATATGTGTTGACATGCTTCCGAAGCCGGGATCCCTCTATGTCTCTAGCGTTGGTGCTTGAAGGACCAATTGTCGAGGAGGAAGAAGCTGCCAAGGCAAGCGTCCAAGAAGCCGTCCAGAAAGTTGCTTCGTACTTCCAGCGGAACTCCGGTAGCTAGGATCTTTCACTTTTGTACCTTCATATTGTAAATCTCCAATTTTGAATGAATGAAATCCTTTCGAATTCCATTTTTGTGTTCAATGTATCATTGCCTTTATCTTGTTGGCCCCCTGGTAGATGCGCTCAATTGATTAAGGACATCTACCATAAGGAATTAATGTCTTGGAAACTTGGTTGCTCCAAACTTGTAGCTATTGTAATAGCTCTGAGGTTCAAGGGTTGCATTCGAAATCTCTAAGGACCCTTTGTTGTGTTGTTGATATTTGTTGGTATTTCCTACACACTACTAACAATTCATTCTTAGCAAGGGTGCTAGAAATGCTTGTTAATAGTTTTTAGATTACAGATGTAAGTCTGCAAGCGCACAAAATCTATCGATGTAGCATTTTCCCTTTTAGAGTATTTACAAAGGGTGTCATTTATATTCTCCCAAAGGAAGGCTAGGTGGAAGCAAAGCAATCATCAAATGGAGAGGCTAGGTTGGTCTAGGTAGGGTTCTAACAAGTATGGGTAATTGATAGTTTGGAGGTAGTGTGACACACACAAGAGCATTCTATCCTAAGGGGGGTAAATGAGGTAAAGAGGGGCTAGGCTAAGAGTTAGGTAGATACTCATAGTGTGCTTCTAATGTACATATACATAGCCTAGGTTAGTTTCTAATGATTATATCAATATGAATTTTCATGCTAAGTGGAAGCCTGTGGCATAGCCGAACGTGGAGGATTACAAAGGACAGATAGAGCTGTCACCACCTACTTCCTACCTCTTCAATCTGTGGGTCTATGAGACATTCAATGCTACTCATCTATCCTAGCACCATGCTAGCATATTAAGTAATTACCTTAAGAGCCTAGACACAAGCCATCCTAAGACAATGAACTAAATCATCGTTGAACCAATGTTAATTCATAGCATAAGTGATTCATATTAATATAAGGAAAAAGTCCATTTTGCTCCCCATAACTATTGTTGAAGTCCAAATCACACCCTAAACATTCATTTGGTTCACTTTACACCCATTGTTTTTTAATATAGTCCACATTACACCCTTAAGTGGTTTTTAATCTCGGTTATGCTGATGTGGACAGAAACAAATCAGGATTTTGACATGCCATCTGCTGACTGAAAAAAAACCTAATTAATTCTTGCTCTGTAGACGAGGTAGCGCAGCCGCATCATCCTCCCGCCGTCCCGCGCCATCCCGCTCTGGAGGTGAGATCGACCGGCAGCGCGCTGCAGGGCTTCTGCTGCCCACGAGGTGCATCCCCGCTTCGCCCTCTGGCCAAGGTGAGGGCGCATCGTCGGTCCCCTGCACCCCCCCCCCCCCACCGCACGCAGCGCCGTAGGGCGTCTGGTGCCCACGAGCTGTGTCCCCGCTTTGCCCTCCGGCCAAGGTGAGGGCATCGTCGGTCCCCCCCCCCCCCCACTTCGCGCCCACGCGCTCAGCCCACGAGGTGGGCGCGCCTGCGCGGACTTGCTGCGCTGCGGCGCTGCAGGGCGCGCTGCGTCCAGCTCCGCCCCGCTATGGCTGTTCCGTTGGCCTCGTAGCCACAAGTTGCCTTCCTCCCGATGCTTGGGCTCAGATGGAATCCCCAATGCCGCAACATGAACTCCCCTTTGTTTACATGTCCTGTTTTTAAACCTTGAGAGTTCACTGTAATGGAAATCAAAGTGACAATTCTGAATTCAATGATCAATTAGCCATTGGTTTAATATTAATTCTATACTTTAACTGTTTTCAGCTTTCTGATATATATGGGGATGAATCTGAGCTTTTATGAATATGAGATTAATCAGTTTTTTCAAAAAAAAATTCAGACCAAATGGATCCACCAGAGGTTCTAAATGTGAGATTTCACATAGGAGGCTTGTTTGACTACGATGGACACTCACTACATTATATTGGTGGTCGTGTTGAGTTGTCGCAAATTGAAAAGGATAAGATTTCTTTACCTGAGTTAAGAGGACATTTGGGTGATCATATCCCTCTGACTGGAGAACACAAACAGATATACCCTTTGGCTTGGGCAGTAGTAGAGAAGGAAACGGAAGACTCTTGGAGTTGGTTCTTAGGTCTACTACAGAAGGACATCCAGATATCCGTAGGTGGACAAGGTTGGGTTATCATATCTGACCAACAGAAGGTAATATTGTTTACTTGTTCTTGTTATGTCTTTTATTATTATGATTCTTGTTGTTTCTTAATGTTTTTTAATTGATACTGTGTAGGGACTTCTAAATGCAGTCAAAGACTTATTTCCAAATATTGAACATCGAATGTGTACAAGACATATATATGTGAACTGGAGAAAGAAGTACAGAGATCAGGCCTTCCAAATGACGTTCTGGAAATGTGAAAAGGCTTCATCAGTGCTAGTGTTCAACTTTTGCAAGGCCAAGCTAGCACAGTTAACAACTGATGGCGCCAAGACATGATGAATGCAAATCCAAAGCACTGGAGCAGGGCATGGTTCAATCTTGGTACTTTTTGTGACAGTGTTGACAACAACATGTGTGAAAGCTTCAACAACTGGATCGTGGATGTGAGGGCTCATCCAATAATCTTCATTCTTGATGGAATCCGAACTAAAGTTTATATTAGGATACAACAAAATAGATGCAAGTCTACCAAGTGGTCAGGAAGAATTTGTCCTAACATCTTGAAAAAGCTGAATAAGTACATCAACGAAGCACAAAATTGCTTTGCTATATGGAACGGTAAAGATAGATTTGAAGTTAAAGAAAAGGATAAGAAATACAAAGTTGGTTTAGGGGCCAAAACTTGTTCCTTCGGGTACTGGCAGCTAGCTGGGATCTCTTGTGCTCATGCTATAACATCACTATTTCTTATCTCTTGTAATCCAGAAGACTAAATAGTTGACTGCTACTCTATTGAGGCATATAACAAAACTTATGATCATTGCATGCTACCTATGGAGGGTATGAAAGAATGGCCACCAACTGATCATCCTAAGCCAGCACCACCCGATTATGTCAAAATGTCTGGCAGGCCAAGGAAGGAGAGAAGAAGAGAAGAAGGTGAGATTATAAAGGGCACAAAAATGTCAAGGATTGGTCTGAAAACAAAGTGTAGTCGGTGTCATAACACAACAACTTGCCCAGCTGCTCCTAAAGGAAATATTATGAGAACTCTTGGGAGAGCTAGAGAGGTATCATGCAAGTTCCTATCTTGTAAACATAATCAGTCTTCTATTGTAACTAATTAAACTTTTTTTTCCAGATTTCAGAGTCATCTCAACCACAAAAGAGAGGCATAAAGTCTGGCGACGACAACACTAAGCCACACAATAATACAAGTATTGCCGATACAGATGATTTTGGTTCACAAAGCACAATGACTACACATGTACAGACCAAGAGGGTTTAGTAGTTATCATGTCTTTTGTAATTGTGGTTCACAGTCCACTTTGTTTTGGTCTAGTATTTCTTTTGCTTATTCAGATTTGGTTTGGTTTTTGCTGATTCAGATTTTATCTTGGTTCATAAAGAAATATGACTATACATGTACAAAATTTCTCCAGTTATTTTTGTCATGTAAAGCATACATATGTGACGTTTATTTACTGTATATGCTGAAATGCATCATGGTCTGAAATATTAATTCCTGTACTAAAATTTTAGAGATGCACATTTGTCTGACATTTGCTGGAAACTTCATTTTCCCAACTGACAAGGGAAGTGACTTAACCATCAATTGAGTGCATGCTCTGGAAGTCTGAAGGCCTGGAACCGAAGCTCCAAGGCTGGCGCTGCTAAAGTTGGTGATGTGAGAGAGATTAACAGCAACTGACACGTTGATTAGATTGTCAGTGGTTAATTAGATTGTCAGCAAACTAACACGTTGATGAGTTACAGCAGAACTTAATTAGTTTATTTTTCCAGTCAGCAGATGACGTGTAAAAATCCTGATTTGTTTCTGTTCACATCAGCATAACCGGGATTAGAAACCACTTAAGAGTGTAACGTGGACTGTATAAAAAAAGAATTGGTGTAAAGTGAACCAAATAAATGTTTAGGGTGTGATTTGGACTTCAATGATAGTTAAGGGGAGTAAAATGGACTTTTCTCTTAATATAATCATGTCATAGCTAATTAGACTATAGTGGGGGTTTATAGTGTTTATGATGATATAATGAGAATGGTATAGCATAATCATAAATACTACTCCTACCACATATATGGAATCCACAATAAAAAAAACACTTCATCCAAGTATACGAACAATAGAAGACTAAAGATAACATCTTTATTAAGAATAAAGTCAATCTTTATTAAGAATAAAGTCACAAATACAAATAGGAATATGAGAGCCATACCTTTCCCGATTAGGAATTGGGAAGAGACTCCTTCTACTCCTCTCCTACTTGGACTATGGACTAGAGGCTCTCCTCTCTACAACCTATACTCCTCTAAACCTATGGAGAATTGTGTATATAATGGATGAATACTCAAGTGGTGTGTGTGTGAAGTGAGGGTTGGGGGTCCTATTTATAGGTGGAAAAGGGTCAGTTCCCGCCACCAAAAGCGCGCGAATCAGTCATCACTAACTTCTTCAAGCCGGGAGGAGGCAACACGTGGCGATTGACTGAATTTGGTGTCAGGACTAGGCCGGCCGACTAGGGGAGTCAGCGACCTCGTCTTTGAACCATTTCGCGTGTGCTTTCTCCAGGTCACTGCCAGGTGGCTCCCATCCCTTGATATGGGGGTTACACCGTTGGATGGCCTCGAATACTTCTGTTTGTGGGCCATTTGATATATGTGATGACACATGTTGTCGCTTGATTGGCTGGGATGGTATTTTATAGGATTGCTCCCCCTCTTTTACCTCACTTCCTGCAATATTTCCCTGCATGCACTATTTCTCCAAGGAAAAGTGGAAATAGGTTAAATAGAAAGGTGATGGTGCAAGAAATGATAATTCCTTCACATAATTAAGTTATATTGACGGGTGAAATTGGTATATAACAGCCATCAACAATGCCAGCGGCGGTCCCCCTGGGAGTTGTCGGAGCTTGGTTGTTTCGACGACGCCCACTATCAACGCATAAAACATCGACGGTGGGCTCCCTGGGTGTTGTTGGAGCTTGGTTGCTTCGATAGTACCCACTGTCAACGCATAGAACGTCGACAGCGGGCCTCTTGGGTGTTGTCGGAGCTTGGTTGCTTTGAGGAATCCCACTGTCAATGCATAAAACATCGACGGTGGGCCCCCTTGGTGTTGTCGGAGCTTGGTTGCTTCGATGACGCCCGCTGTCAACGCATAAAACATCGATGGTGGGCCCCCTAGGTGATACCGGAGCTAGGTGCTCTAGCAACATCCACTATTGTCGTGCAGATTACCGTCAATTATTCATTTTTCCTGTGCATGAGAGACAAGAAAAGCAGTAAAATTCGTCCTCTTGCCTATAGCTTATCTGCAGCTTATTATCCTTCTTTGAATTTTAGATCCTATCAAACTCACTGTGACAACATAAGTATACTGATTAAACTTCTTTAGGTCCGTATGCTTTCCGGACCCGCCTTACTGAGACCCACTAGAACAGATAGAGTAGCGTACTAGGGTGCTGGACCAGACTTAGTCGATAGCGCACTCCGGACCTGTAATTGGCTTTGGTTTTTAGGCGAGTAGGCCATCTAGCAATACTAAGATCCAATAGAAGACTACCAATAAAGCTTATATATCACATGAATCTCTAGGACTAAATTTCAAGTGAATTGCACAACATTGCTATTGACAAGAAGGTAAAAGATGGTAAAATAAAGAGCACGTGCAAAGTAAATGCACGCAGAATCTATTTTCATATAAATGTATTTTATTATAGGTCCAAATAAAAGGGGAAGGCAAGGACACATATAAAGTACAGGATCAAGTTAAGTGTGCTATTAATGTTGGACCAACCCGACTTTGTTCATAGACTCTATAAAATACATTTTATACAAATATAGACTCACCTCTGTGCTACTAAGTATAAAACTTACGGAGATGCTCAATATTCCAAGGGTTGGGAAGTGGTATCCCATCCTCTGTTGCCAAGCGAACGCATCCAGGGTGGGAAACTTTGACGACTTGGAAGGGACCTTCCCAGCTGGGGAGAGTTTGTTCATCCCTTCGCGAGTGAGTATTCGCCGCAGCACCATATCACCTTCTTCCAACTGCTGATTGCGCACATACCTTTGATGATAGCGCCGGAGTTCCTGGTGGTATCACGCGTTTCGAACAGCTGCTTGGCACCTTGCCTCGTCGACGAGGTCTAGGTCTTCACGCCGGAGCTGGTCCTACGTGGCTTCATCGTAGGTCCGAACACGGAGAGACCCCATGGCAATTTTCGAAGGAATGACAGCTTCAGCTTCGTATGCCATGAAGAAAGGTGTTTCTCCTGTTGCCCAGCTGGGTGTTTTCCTGCTGACCCACAATGCAGACAGAAGCTCTTCTATCTAGTTGGCGCCATGCTTCTTCAAGCGCTCATAGGTGGGCGTCTTGAGTCCTTTGAGAATTTCTATGTTTGCTCTCTCGGCTTGGCCATTGCTTGTCGGATGAGCTACTGATACGTAGCTGACTGTTATACCGAGGTCTTCGCAGTACTCTTGGAAAGCTACACTTGTGAATTGTGTTCCATTGTTAGTGATGACTCTGTTCGAAACTCCAAATCTGCAGACAATGGACTTCAAGAACTTGATAGTGGATTGCTTGTTGATTGTCACAACTGGAGTAGCTTCCGACCACTTTGTGAACTTGTTGATGGCGACGTATAAGAATTGGTACCCTCCGATGGGTTTTTGGAAAGGTCCCAAAATATCCATCCCCCACACAGTGAATGGACATGAGGGAGGAATCATTTGCAGTGACTGCGCCGATGTATGAATTTGCTTTGCATGGAACTGGCATGCTTCGCACTTCTTGAATAGCTCGACTGCATCCTGGAGTGTTGTAGGTCAGTAAAAACCATGCTAGAAAGCCTTACCGACCAGCGTGCAGGATGACGCATGGTTCCCACACTCGCCTCCATGGATCTCTATGAGAAGTTCGCAGCTCTCTTCCCAGGAAATGTACCGCATTAGAACGCCGTTGGCACAACGTCGGTAGAGATACCCTTCTACCAACTTGTATCTTTTAGCCGATCTGACAAATCGCTCAGCGGATGCACCATCTTCAGGAAGGATGTTGTCCTTCAAGTAGTCTCGAACCTCTGAGATCCATGCATCAAGACTGACTTGAGCTTCTGGATCTTGCAGGCTTGGTTGCTCGGAGCTTCCTGTAGCGCCTACGATCCTTGGTGGACGCCATGGTAACAGGGCCACTGGGACCGCCAGCTTCACGGTGCTAGTCTCGCCCCCATCACTTAGTTCGACAGGCTGAGCGGCAGGTGCTGGTAATCTCCTAACAAAAAACCCGTCGGGTGCTTGAGCCCCAGTTGAAGCCTTCGTCGAGAGATTGTCAGCTTCAGCGATGTTGAGATGTCGGACGTGGGAGAGGTCCAAGATGTGGAAGTCTTTCTGCAACTTCTGAACTTCAAGCAGATATGCAGCAAGCTGAGAGTTATTACAACTACATTCACCTTTGACTTGTTTGATGATGAGTTGTGAGTCACCCTTCACCAGCAGCTGTCGGATGCCATATGATAGTGCCACCTTGAGTCCGAATATGAGAGCTTCATATTCTGCCATGTTGTTGGTCGCCTTGAAGTCGAGGCGCACCATGTACTTGACCTTCTCTCCGGTCGGGGCGAGGAGAAGGATTCTAGCTCCAGCCCCCTGCTTCTGCACGGAGTTGTCGAAGTAGAGAGTCTAGTGAGGCTCAGTGAAGATTGGAACCTTAGGTTTCGACTTCTGCTCGTTGAGGCCCCTCGGACTTGATGAAGAAGGTGTCCACTCCGCCATGAAGTCAGCTAGCACCTGACTCTTGATTGCATGTCGAGGCAGGAATTCGAGATCGAATTTTGCCAGCTCTGCAGCCCAATTGGCAATATTCCCCGTTGAATTGGGATTATGAAAAATTGCACGCAGTGGATAAGATGTTACCACTGATATCTTGTGGGCTTGGAAGTAATGGTGTAGCTTCCTTGAGGCAATAAGGATTGCGTACAACAACTTATGCACCTCGATGTATCGAGTCTTGGCATCATGAAGTACTTCACTAATGAAGTACAATGGCTGCTGGACAGTTCGGAACCTCCTGAAGGGGTCTGAAGTTTCTTCGTCATCAACCCGGACCCTCCCAGAGGGGTTCGGATCTCCTTCTTGAGCAGTAGATACTCCCTCGAATGAGAGAGTTCGATCCACAGACATCTTGCCTTTAGGATCCGTGCCTGGGGGCTGGGATCCAGACTCACCCTCATGTAGCTCTGGACCCTCCCGGAGTGGTTTGAGTTCTTGAGTTGAAGATGTCTCTGGTCTTTTCGCAACCAAGACCATGCTGACAACCTCTATAGTTGCAGTGATGTAAAGCAGAAGAGGCTCACCAGGTTTAGGAGCTACCATAATTGGTAGTGTGGTGAGGAGCTGCTTGAACTCTTGGAACGCCTTCTCCGCTTCTTCAGACCAATAGAATGGTCCGAACTTCCTCGATAGCATGAAGAAGGGAAGCGCCCACTCCGCCAGTCTTAAGATGAACTGCCTGAGCAAAGCTAGACATCCAGTAAGTTTTTGTACGTCCTTGATGTAGACTGGAGGCTGCATTGCTTCGATGGCTTTTATCTTGGCCGGATTTACTTCAATTCCTCGGTGGGTCACTAAGAAACCAAGAAGCGTTCCAGAGTTAACCCCGATGACACACTTGTTAGGGTAGAGCTTCGTGTGCGTCAGGCACAGCTTGTTAAAGACGGATTGAAGGTTGTCGAGGAGTGAGTCTTTGTTCTTGTTGAAGTGTTGCTACGACACTTCCCCCAGCACTACTAAATGTAGCTCGCGGAGGTTCTTGTATTGGTTTGGGCGCACAGAGATCAGGAACAAGATGATGACACAGGAGATTTACGTGGTTCGGGCCGCCTGAGCGTAATATCCTACTCCATGGGATGTGTGTGTGTGTGTGTGTGTGTGTTGTTGTTGTTGTTGTTGTATTGAGTTTTTCAGTAACGCTAGTATGCATGTGAGCTTAGCCCCCTTTGTCTCATGTGGCACAATCCTTTTATAGTCCAAGGACTGGTCGTTACAATCTTTGCTTGGACCGACATGTGGCCCTAGCGTATTTAACATCCTAATACACAGTCTAAGAGTATTAAGCGTGGTTAATAGTGTGATAACGTGCCTTAATGGCCGCGTTACCCTTATTAACAGTGCACTGATTGTGTGTCATTAATATAGCATTGATGACACGTAATCAGGTCTTGTAGCTGCCGCTTTAACTGTCCCTTGAATGTCCGTGCTGGAGGAGATCCGCCAATGTACCCGTGGGTGATGTAGGTCCGGAGGCTCCACACGTTGCAGCTCTGGAGCTTCCCCTTGCAGGGTATTAGGTCTGAAACAACTATACACGTGGCGGCACCGGAGCTCCCCTCTGATGGGGGTAAGGTCCGGGGTTATTGTACACGTGTTAACTGTGGAACTTCCCTATGTTGGGAGTTTAGTTTCGGACTTACATTACACGTGTCAACTCCGGAGCTACCCATATGAGGGGTGCAGGTCCGGTGTAGCGTGAGATGTGGGGCCTGAGGAGACCTTCAACTTTGACAGGTAGAACTCTCTTGCACTTCTTGCGGTACCGTGGGGTACTCGGTACGCAGGGTACCGACAGTGGCCCTCGGGCCCACCTCTGGGAGAAACCCTTTGGGTTAAGTTATTCTTCCGGAGGTGGGGCCATCCTCGATTCCCGCGCTGCGACTTCATATGTCTTCTGATGTGCCGTTGGGGCGATGGTCCAGGGTTAAACCATCGCCGCGTGGCTTGTCTTGAATGCGGCAGATCAGATCTTTGAGTGCGGACCTCACGCAATTGAAGGTTGCCATTTCCTAATACGAGAAATGTATCGGTTCCGAGCGCCTTGTCAAGGTGCCGCCTTTGGGTTTCCCGCCGCCCATCATGACAACAGTTCGCATGGGATAAAAACCTCGATCTCTTTGTCAGGGTGGCCCCGGGCCCATTAGTCATTGACGGGGTGGATATTTGGGATGTGGACTTGCTCTCATTGCAGTTTCCATCCAAGTGTCATGGAGGCTTACTAAAGAAGGAAAGCATGCACGTTTTGAGGACTCCTTACGCTTTCTATCAAACTCGCGTTCATAGCCTCCCAAACTCTGCCTACCTTTCCCTTCTTTTGCTCCCCTATGCTGCGATGGAGTCAGGTCTTCCCAAGAGCCGCATCTAGAGCAAAGACAATCTGATGAAGGTTCGTACCTTCATGGGATGGTCCAGTGACTCCTTCAACCACCTAGTGCGTGCCGGCAAGCTCCCCTTCGACAAGGAGCGCTGCGGGGAGATGGTGTATTTTTTGGCGTACGCCATGGTGGGATTAATCCCACCATTCTCGAGCTTCATCCTAATGCTACTGGACTTCTACGGCCTCCAACTACATCACCTCGGCCCACACTCCCTTCTACTCGTGGACACCTTCGTCCACTTCTGCGAGATGTGGGCGGGCGTGCCTCCCTGCGTTGAACTGTTACAAACCTTTTTCACAGCTCATACCACCAGCAAGAGGACATAGTTGGTTGGCTTCTATTACTTCGTGAAGCGCAAGAACTGCCCCTTCAAGTACTTGAAGTCGTTACCCTCTGGCAAATGGGACTACTGGAAGAAAGATTGGATCGTCATTGCAGTGGAGGAGCACGATAGGTTGGAGCTGCCCCAAAGACTCCCCAACGTCGACACCGAGGCCTGGAACGTAGTTCCGAAGTTGTAGGATGCGTTTAATCCTGTCCTGACCAGGATCCGAGAATTCATGGAGGTTGGAGTGACCCTCCATATTGTCTTCGGAAATTTCTTGGTGAATAGGTGGGCCCCACTGAGGAAGAGGGAGAAGCTCGCATGGGCTCTCAACGGTGTGATGGATGACGATCGGACTGAAACTAGCTTGAAATCCAACTTGGATGACGAAGCTTTGAAGCTCAATTGCAAGAAGTTTCATCATGAGCTTGCCGACGGTGACGACTTGGCTCCACGGCTGCTTTCGTGCCCTTAAATATGATTCCGTAGATCAGCAGGGAGCTCTGGAGGAAGATGTCAGCTCTAGACGACTTTGGCGAGGTAGAACAACGCCGGACCTCCAGGGTTGTAATCCCCAGAGCTTCTGAGGAGGTGGCCACCCCTGCTTCGAGAGAGAGGGTTGAAGATATTGGAAAGGGCAAGGGCAAGGAGCCAGCTGAGTCTTCCAGCAGGAAGAGGAAGCTGAAGCATGCTGATGGGAGGTCCATCAGACCTGCTCCATCCACTACACCTCCTTCTTCCCAGCGAGGGAGGTCTTCTGCGGCTACACCTCCTCTGGTGCCAGCGTTTTCGAGAGTCGCCAGTTCTGTACAGTCGACTCCGATCCCGGTACCAGCGAAGGGCTCCAGGTCCAGAGGTTCTTCCTGGCTGAGGGAGACTTTGGCTGGGGCATCACCAACAACAACGGCAGGCTCCGGGCAACATTTTGTAGCTTCTTCCGTGTCGATCACGACAAGCTCCGGCTCCGAGCCTCCGGTGAAGAGGTTTCATGCCGATTGGGGCGGTAGCTTCCCAAGGTAAGCTTTGCTTTTTCACCTTGATTCGACACTCTTGTTTTTATCATGTTTTGAATCTTCCGATTTTTTTTACTGCGGGGCATCAAAGTCGGGGTCTAAGGATCTGTCCTCTGTCGCATCGACTAGGGCTGCGCAAGCTGAGGCTCCGGCTCCAACTATCAAGCCCCCTCAAGTGGTGGCTGAAGACACGGCAGCTCTGGTGCTAGCTGTCGTGATTTTGGATTTAGAAGAGACACTAGAAGCTCCCGTGGTAGTGCCGGACCACGGGGGAGAAGTTGAATGTATACCTCCGGAGAAAGCGGCGGAAGTTGAAGCTCCTGTGCAGGAGTTGGAGATGTCGGAAGCTCCGGCATCTGAGCCGGAGGTTATCGAAGCTCCGATTCCCGCACCAGAAGTTGTTGCGGGGCCAGTGGCGCCAGAAGCTCCGGCCCTTGAACCGGAAGTCATTGAAGCTCCGGCCATTGAGCCAGAGGCAATTGAAGATCCGACGACTGAGCCGGTGATGGTTGAAGCTCCGGTCTCAGAACCAGAAGCTGATGAAGGTCCAGTTTCTGAGCTGGAGATGCTTGACGCTCTGGTTGCTGAACCGGAAGTAGTTGACGTACTGGCGCCTGAGACGGTGATGGTGGTAGGGGCACCGGGTGAAGCTCCATCCATCGTCCCGGAGGTGAATGCTTCGGTGGTGTCCGTGCCAGAGCCGGAGCACCATGAAGAAGTGGCGGTGGGATCTCCGCTTGCGGAGCCAATAACTGAAGACCTGGAAGTAGGACCTTCGACATCTGCTCCGGAGGTTGAAGTTCCCCCAGTGGGATCTTCCTCCTCAGCAGCCGAAGAGCTCCCGACGAGAGGCCCCAGTTCCATAGAGGCTCAGGGAACCACTCTTGTAGAGTGGGACCCAATTTTTGTGATGGAGAATCCCCTGGAGCCAGCGGAGTTGATCCCAGCAGGTCCAGAGCCCATCCCCTTGTCGTTGTCCATAGACAATGCCTGCTCAAGTATTCGGCAAGTTCAGCTCGCCTTTGATCATGAAAGAAAGGTCCTTGAAGAGGATCACCACACCTTGAGGCGTTGGCACAACAGGCTCCATTTCAAGACCAAGCTTGCGCAGACGAGGCTTGTTGATCAGAAGGAGTGGATCAAGAGGGAGACGGCCCGGATGGAGTATTGGGCCAAGATGCTGGAGGAGAAGGAAGCAACCAACAAGGCCCTCGACGCTAATTCTCGGGATATACTCGAGAGAGCTAAAGAGAGGAGTGATACTGCTGAGGAGCATCACACCAATCTTACCGCACTGAACGAGATTCTCTAGAAGCGTCGGGCGGACCTTGATGCAAGGGAAGAAAAACTCCTAGAGCAACAGGAGGATATTTTGAAAAGGGAAAAGGAGGTCACTCACAAATTGACTCTGGGTGAACAAAATTTGGCAGATCGCAGCAAAAAGCTGGATTTGTGGAGTGAGGAGGAGAAAGAAAAGTACTAGAAGCTGGGCAGGATCTCTCGAAGAGGGAGAGTGATATTGCCGCCAGAGAAGGGAAGGTGAGGGGCAGGGAGAAGGACTTGGCTGAACGGCGGAACCGCATCCACCTCTGGGAGACGGAGCTAACCAACCGCGAGAAGCAGGTTGCTGAAAGTATGCAGCAACATGCCGAAGTGGTGGAACGCCTTGCTCGAGAGAGTTAGGAGCTAGCAGCCGCCCGGAGGTCACTGGAGGAGCTACAGAGCTCGAAAGCAACTGATTCCCTGATGGTATGGGACTTCCTGGGACGTGAGGACAGGGCCCTTGTGCCTCTTGGTTTCAGTCCAGTACGCCCGGAGGACACGGCGCAGGAGCTGGACCAGACGCTGGTGGCACTTGGCTCTGCTGGCAGCAAACTCGACGTGATGGGTAATGCCATCGCTCATCAGCTGGAGACAGAGGGTAAATCTCTGGCCAAGAATGTCGCTGAGTATGTCTTGGCGTGTTACAAAAGCCGAGACCCAGTTCTCTCTTGATCCGGTCTTTGAAGGAATCATTGTCGAAGAAGCGGATGCCGCCAAAGCTAGTGTCCAAGAAGCTACTGAGAAGGTTGCTTCGTTTTTCCACAGGACTTAGATCCTCTAGTGGCTAGGAATTTTTTCCTTTTGCCCTTTGATGTAACCCCAATTTTGTAATCCAGTACTTTTGATTAATGAAATCCTCCTTTTGCCGTGAATTTCGCTTTGTCTTCAATATACTGTGATGTATCTTGTTGCCCCCCTGGTATATGTGCACAATTCGAGTGTGTACATGTACCAAAAGGATTTGACAGCATGTTGATGGCTTGAATGCTTCAAACTTGTAGATTTTAGGTCCGAATTCTTTTATCTCCGATACTTGTCACATCGACAGCTAGCACTCTAGGGCTGTCATAGCTTGATAGCTCCTACGGTGCCCACCTTCAACATATAACACGTCGATGGCGGCCCCCCTGGGCTGTCGGAGTTTGATAAGTCCGGTAGCGCCCGATGTCAACACACGAATCATCGACGATAGGCCCCTGGGGTTGTTGGAGCTTAGTAGCTCCGACGATACCCACTGTCAACATATAAAACATCGATGGCGGGCCCCCTTGGAGGATGCCAGAGCTTAGTAGTTCTGGCGTCATCCACCATCACTATGAGTTTCTGTTTTTCGTGCACATTAAAGACAAGAAAAGAGTAAAATTCGTCCTCTTGTCTATAAATAGTTTGTGACTTATTGTTCTTATTTGAGTTCTAGATCCGAAGAAACTCGACATGATAACAAGCATATTGGTATAATCTTTCTAGATCTGCATGCCTTTTTTAGTACTCACCCTACTAAGGCCTGTCGGCATGTAGGTAGCATGGCGTACTTAGGATGCAGGACCAGACTAAGTCGATAGCACACGCCGGACCTATGTTGGCTTGGCGTTCAGACAAGTAGACTATGCAGCAATGTTAGGATCCGAAGAGACCATCAATAAAACTTGTAATGCATATGAATTACATAGACTAAAACTTAAAAAGAATTGCACAACTTCATTATAGACAAGAAGCGTAAAAATAATAATTTGGTATATCGAGCCTTGTACAAAAATAAATGCACGTGGAATCTGTTTTCACACAACAATGTATTTCATTATAGGTCCGTATTACATGGGAGACATGGGCACACTTTGGGTGCAGGACCAAGCTAAGTGCGCTATACGTCTTGTACTAGCCCAGGGCAGGTAGTTACACTTTTAGTGATGTGACTATCTCAAGTGTTACTTGAACTTCCCAGACCCTCCCGGAGGGGTTTGGATGTTCTCTCGGAAGACCTACCCGTCTCTGTATATTTACTCTATAACATACATTGTGTGTAATTACAGACTCACCTCCGTGATCTTCAGCATAAGACTTACATAGGTGCTCGATGTTCCAAGGATTGGGAAGCGGAGTCCCATCCTCAATTGCTAAGCGAACGCATATGGTACGGGATACTTTGATCACTCGTAAGGGACCTTCCCAGTTGGGGGAAAGTTTTTTCATCCCTTCGTGAGTTAGTATTTTCCGCAGCACTAGATCGCCTTCCTCGAGCTGTCGGTTGCGCACATGCCTTTGATGATAGCGTTGGAGCGCTTGGCGATAGCGTGCATTCCAAATGGTTGCTTGGCACCTTCCCTCCTCGACGAGGTCAAGGTCTTCCCGTCGGAGTTGGTCCTACGCGGCTTTGTCAAAGGTCTGGACCCGGAGGGACCCCATGGTGATTTTCGGAGGAAGGACTGCTTTAGCTCCGTACACCAGGAAGAAGGTTGTTTCCCCAGTTGTCCGGTTAGGTGTTGTCCTGTTCGCCCACAATGTGGACGGAAGCTCTTCAATCCAGTTGGCTCCATGCTTTTTTAAGCGCTCATATGTGTGCATCTTCAGTCCCTTTAAAAATTCTGCATTTGCTCTCTCGGCTTGACTGTTACTTGCTGGGTGAGCTACAGAGGCGTAGATGAGTTGAATGTCGAGGTCTTCGCAATATTCCTAAAATGCAGCACTTGTGAATTGGGTTCCGTTATCGGTTATGACTTTTTTTGGAACTCCAAATCTGCATATAATGGATTTCAAGAACTTGATTGTTGATTGCTTGTTGATTGTCACAACTGGAGTTGCTTCTAGCCACTTGGTGAACTTGTCGATGGCGACATACAGGAACCTCCAACAGCTTTTGGGAATGGTCCCAAGATGTCCATACCCCACACGGTGAATGGCCACGTGGGAGGTATCATTTGCAGTGATTGAGCTGGTGTGTGAATTTGCTTTGCGTGGAATTGGCATGCTTCACACTTTTTCACTAGCTCGACTGCATCCTGGAGTGCTGTAGGCCAGTAAAAGCCATGTCGGAAGGCTTTACCAACCAATGTGCGGGAAGAAGCATGGTTCCCACACTCGCCTCCATGGATTTCCACAAGGAGCTCGCGGCCTTCTTCCCTTGCAATGCACCACATTAGGATGTTGTTGGCACCGCGCCGGTACATATCCCCTTCTACCAATGTGTATATTTTAGCCAATCCGACAATCCGGTCAGCGGATACACTGTCTTCAGAAAGTATATTGTCTCTCAAGTAGCTCTGGATCTCCTAGATCCATGCATCGGAGCTTACTTGAGCTCCTGAGTCTTGCATGCTTGGTTGCTCGGAGCTTCCGGCAGCACCTACGACCCTTGGTGGCCGCCATGGTAACAGGGCCACCAGGACTGCCAGCTTCGAGGTGTTGGTCTCGCCCCCTTCGCTCAATTCGGCAGGCTGAGCTGTTGGTCTTGACAACCTTCAGACAAAGATTCCGTCAGGAGCCGGAGCCCCTGTTGAGGCCTTCGTCGAGAGTTTGTCAGCTTCAGCATTATGAAGACGCTGAACGTGGTGAAGATCCAAGACTTCGAAGTCTTCCTGGAGCCTCTGGACTTCAAGGAGATAAGCAGCTAGTTGGGGATTGTTGCAGCAGCATTCACCTTTGACTTGTTTGATGATGAACTACGAATCACCCTTCACGAGTAGCTGTTCGACACCAAAGGATAGCGCCACCTTGAGTCCGTAGATGAGAGCTTCATACTCTGCCATGTTGTTGGTCACCTTGAAATCAAGGTGAACCATGTACTTTACCTTCTCCCCGGTCGGAGTGGGGAGAAGAATTCCAGCTTTGTCCCACTGCTTCTGCAAGGAGCCGTCGAAATAGAGAGTCCAGTGTGGTTTAGTGAAGACTGGGACCTTGGGTTCCGGCTTCTGCTCACTGGGGCCCCTAGGTTCGATGGAGAGGGAGTCCACTCTGCCACAAAGTCCGCCAAAGTTTGACTCTTGATTGCTTGTCGTGACACAAATTCGAGATTGAACTCGACCAGCTCCGCTGCCCACTTTGCGATGTTCCTAGTAGAATTAGGGTTATGCAAAATAGCGCGCAGTGGAAAAGAAGTTACCACTAATATTTTGTAAGCTTGGAAGTAGTGACGAAGCTTCCTTGAGGCAATAAGAACTGCATAAAGCAACTTATGCATCTCAATGTAGCATGTCTTGGCGTTGTGGAGTACTTTGCTGATGAAGTACACTGGGCGTTGGACGGTTCGGACCCTCTCGGAGGGGCCCGGAGCTTCTTCTCCATCTATCCGGACCCTAACAAAAGGGTAAGAGCCTTCTTGTTGAGCCTCCCAGACCCTCCCGGAGGGGTCCAGATCTTCTTCCTATTCAACCCAGACCTTCTCAGATGGTTCCGGATCTCCTTGAACAGTCGTTAAAACTCCCTCAGGTGAGAGAGGTGGATCTTCTAGTACTCTATCTTGAAGATCCGGGTTTGGGGTTGGGACCCAGACCCGCCTTTAGGTAGCTCCGGACCCTCCCAAAGGGGTCTAAGCTCCTAAACCGAATGGGGCTCTGGTCTTTCCGCGACCAGGACCATGCTGACAACTTTGATAGCTGCAGAAATGTAAAGCAGTAAGGGCTCACCAGGATTCGGAGCTACCAAGATTGGTAGTGTGGTGAGGAGTTGTTTCAACTCTTGAAACGCCTTTTCTGCTTCTTCAGACCAATGAAACGGTCCGCACTTCCTCAAAAGTTTGAAGAATGGTAGTGTCGCTCTGCCAGTCTTGAGATGAACCGGCTGAGCGCAACTAAACATCCAGTTAACTTCTGGACATCCTTGATGCGGGTTGGGGGCCGCATCTCTTCAATGGACTTGATCTTCGCCGAATTTGCCTCAATTCCTCGATGAGTCACCAAGAAACCTAGAAGCTTCCCGGAGCTAACCCCGAAGACACATTTATCCGGGTTCAGCTTAGTGCGCGTGTTGCGCAACTTGTCGAAGACAGCTTGCAAGTTGTCAAGGAGTTACTCCTTGTTCTTGATCTTCACGATGATGTCATTGACGTACACCTCCACCAAGTCTCTGATTTGCTCTCCAAATCTTTTATACATAGCTCGCACAAAGGTTGAAGCAACATTTTTGAGACCAAAGGGCATGGCAGTATAACAGTAGAATCCATCTACTGTTAAGAAGGCAGTATGCTCTTCATCTTCCTTAGACATTAGGATTTGATGATATCTAGAATATGCATCTAAGAAACACAATAGCTCCCACCCGGAGGTGTAGTCCACTACCTGATCTATTTTAGGTAGTGGAAATGGATCCTTTGGACATGTCTTATTTAAGGTGGTGTAGTCGATACACATCCGAAGCTTCCCGCCAACCTTTGGGTACAACGACTGGGTTTGCCAGCCATTTTGGATGGAAGACTTCCCAAATGAATCTAGCTTCGAGCAGCTTCTTGATTTCTTGTCGTATAAAATTTTATCGCTCGATTGATTGCTTTCGGGGCTTCTGGTGTACAGGCCAAGCATCAGGATAGATCTTTAGATTGTGCTCAATCACCTCCCTAGGGATCCCAGGCATTTGTGATGGTTGCCAGGCAAACACATCAACATTTGCCCGGAGGAAAGTGATGAGCGTGAGTTCCTATTTGTTGTTCAGACCCCCCGATATACGGGTAGTCTGAGCAGCATCGGAACTGATTTGGGCAACTTTGACGGGAACGTCGGTATTGCCGCTTGGTTGCACACGAGGTGCGGAAGTAGAGCCTCGATGACGAATACTCAGTGGGTTCGGAGTTGGCTCCTTACCGGATGCTTCCTCCTGCGCTGTAGCAAGCGCATGGAGTTCCTCCAATGCAGTGATTCCTGCAGTGTGATCTCCGTGGATCCAGAGAACGCCTGTAGGTGTTGGCATCTTCAACACTAAGTAGCCATAGTGGGCAGCGACCATGAACTTGTACAAGGCAGGCCTGCTCAAAATGGCGTTGAACGGCAGACTGATCTGCGAGACGTCGAAGACCAACTTCTCGGTTCTGTAGTTCTCCCGAGTCCCGAAGGTCACCTGAAATGTGATGGAGCCGAGAGGGGCAATGGCACCCATACCTACCCCAGAAAATGGTCGAGAGGGGCGAAGGTTCGAAGGTCGGAGCTGGAGCTTGATGAAAGCTTCAAAGGTTATGAGGTTCAACCCTGCACCTCCATCCACCATTACATGGTGAAGTTGAACATTGTTAATAGTCAGAGACACCATCAACGGGAGTTGGCCAGCTCCGATCATGTTATGAGGGCAGTCTGAAGCATCGAAAATGATGGGAGTGTCCATCCACTTCCGATGAGGCTCCGCCGTGGCGGTGGGAGCTACAACGGCCATGCCCTGCCGCATTGTCTTGAGGATGCGGTGAGAGGTGATGTCCTAAGAACCACCATAAATGGTGTTTAGGGTCTTCCGGCGCTCGTTGTCAGAGACATCGGAGTCGTCCTCGACGGTGTTGTAGATAGATTTCAGGACCTTCTTGGGGTCTTGAAAACCTAGCTCCTCCTCAGTCGGAGCTTCATCGACTTTCTGTTTTCCTTCCCGCTGGCGAAAAGGAGCTTCTTACCGGCGCTTGTTATAGTGCTCGACAAGGTTCTGGACCTCTCGGCATTCTTCCAGGTTGTGCTTGTCCGTCTTGTGGATCAGACATCACACTTTGGAGCTGCCTCCGTCTTCTGACGAAGGTCGAGGTCGTTTCTCGAGGCATGGCCCCAGGCCACCCGGAGCTGCAACAGCTGCGGCAGTAGGTGCGCTGACCGACGACTTTTCCTTGCTGTTGGATTTCTTCTTATTTTTGCCACTGTCGGGAGTAGTGGCTTCAACTTTATAGGACTTCTTGTTTGCCTCCGGAGCTGGCTTGGAGTGCATCTCACGGCCCTCCACAGCTTTAGCACATTTGTGTGCTAGGCTGAGGAGTTCCGTGACGCTGGTGACTTCTTTGATTACTAGCTTCTCTAGCATCTTTTTGTCCTGAACGCCCTGTCTGAATGCAACAATAACAGAGGCACTCGAGATGGATGGGGTGGTATTGTGTACCTAAGAGAATCGCTGGATGAAGGATTGCAACGACTCTCCTATTTTTTGCTGGACAACAAAAAGGTCCAGTTCAGTGCCAGGTCAAATGTATGAACTCCCGAAATTAGCAATGAACTGTTGGCATAGCTCCGCCGAACTATTGATGGAGTCAGGTGGTAGGCTCATAAACCAGGACCTAGTGGTTCCAAATAAGGCCACTGGGAAGTAGTTGGCCATCACGGCCTAATCGCCCCCCGCTGCAAGTATAGCAGTGGAGTAGATTTGAAGAAATTCCGCAGGGTTGGCAGTTCCGTCGAATTTCTCCGACAAATGAGGCTGGAACTTTTGTGGCCATCTGACCATGTGTAAGTGCATGGCCATGGCAGAATAGCCTTCCCCTACTCCCTAAGGAGCAGGGTTGTCTCGAGCCTCTCGCCTTTCGCGAGCACGCGATATGGACGTGGACGTCCTACTGCCGATAACAGCAATCAAGTTCTGAACGCAGGTCGTGAGTCAGAATCCTAGTGATGGTGTGGGTGCGTCGTACCCCAGAAGGCAACGAAGTCACCTGCTGTGATGCAGCACACCTCCTATGCTGCGAGACTTGTGGACCAAGTCAGCCTGACAAGATCTGTCGTTGTGATGGTGCCTACCCCAAAGGGGGAGGACCTTGATTGCTAATGCCAGCGGCCGTAGCTGCAACCAGATGGTCAGCATCAGCTCTCCACTGCTCCATATCACCCTGGGTGCACCTGGAGGCGGTGGGTGTTGTAGGAGAGCTCGCGCAGCAAAGAGCGGGTGCTTAGGCATGTTGTTTGTCGATGCGGTGATCGACACAGATGCCCCATCTTGTCGCCCAGCATTGTTTGCCAGAACAGATGGCAGCTGTGGTGGCATAACTCTCGCTGGGACAATGGCACTGGCTGGTTGCTGCATGTCGGATAGATTGCCTCCAGCAGGCTGTTCAGTGTAGTTGCCGTTGAAAGACCCTGCGGCGGAGTTCACCATCTTGCAATCTCAGGCACCCCCTACCTGGTGTGCCAAAATGTTGAAGTGTTGCTACGACACTCCCCGGTACTACTAAATGTATCCCGCGAAGGTTCTTGTATTGGTTTGGGCGCGCGAAGATCAGGAACAAGATGATGACGCAAAATATTTACGTGGTTCGGGCCACCTGAGCGTAATACCCTACTCCATGGTGTGTGTGTGTGTGTGTGTGTGTGTGTGTGTTGTTGTTGTTGTTGTATTGAGTTTTTCAGTAATGCTAGTATGTGTGTGAGCTTAGCCCCCCTTGTCTCGTGTGGCACAGTCCTTTTATAGTCCAAGGACTGGCCGTTACAATCTTTGCCTGGCCTGACATGTGGCCTTGGCTTATTTAACAGCCTAATACACTGTCTAAGAGTATTAAGCATGGTTAATAGTGTGATAACGTGTCTTAATGGCCGCGTTACCCTTATTAATAGTGCACTGGTTGTATGTAATTAATATAGCATTAATGACACGTAATCAGGTCTTGTAACTGCCGCTTTAACTTTCCCTTGAATGTCCGTGCTGGAGGAGATCCGCCAATGTACCCGTTGGTGATGTAGGTCCGGAGGCTCCACACGTGGCAGCTCCAGAGCTTCCCCTTGCGAGGTATAAGATCCGGAACCACTATACATATGGCAGCACTGGAGCTCCCCTCTGCTGGGGGTTAGGTCCGGGGTTATGGTACACGTGTTAACTGTGGAACTTCCCTATGTTGGGAGTTTAGTTCCGGACTTACATTACACGTGTCAACCCCGGAGCTACCCATATGAGGGGTGCGGGTCCATTGTAGCGTGACATGTGGGGCCTGAGGAGACCTTCAACTTTGACAGGTAGAACTCTCTTGCACTTCTTGTGGTATCGTGGGGTACCCGGTACGTAGGTACCGACAGTTCTTCACCTTGACAATGATGTCATCGACGTAGATTTCCACTAGGTCCCGAATGAGCTCCCCAAAAGTTTTGTGCATAGATCACAAAAAGGTGGAAAGTGCATTTTGAGACCATAAGGCATTGGCGTGTAGCAGTAGACACCATCTACCGTAATAAAAGTAGTGTGCTCTTCATCTTCCTGAGACATTGGGATTTGATGAAAACCAGAATATGCGTCTAAGAAACACAAAAGCTCACAGACGGAGGTAGAATCCACTATTTTATCTATCCTTGGTAGTGAAAAAGGGTCTTTTGGACATGCCTTACTCAAAGTGGTGTAGTTGATGCACATCCGAAGCTTCCCACAGGCCTTTGGCATGAAGAATGGGTTTGCCAACCATCGCGGATGATGAACCTCCTGGATGAATCCAACGTCAAGTTGCTTTTTGACTTCTTCTCGAATGAAGTTCTGTCGCTCAACAGATTGCTTTCGGGCTTCTGTTGTATAAGTCGTGCGTCAGGGTAGATCTTCAGATGGTGCTCGATCACCTCCCTGGGAATCCCAGGCATTTGTAACGGTTTTCATGCAAACACGTCGACATTTGCCCAGAGGAAAGTGACGAGTGTGAGTTCCTATTTGTCACCTAGACCTCTCGATATACGAGTGGTCTGAGTGGCACCAGAACCGATTTGGACGACATTGACGGGAACATCGGTGTCGCCACTTGGTTGCAAGCGGGGTGCAGAGGTTGAGCCACGCTGGCGCAAGCTCGGTGGTTACTGAGCAGATTTCTCCTTGCCAGATTCATCTTCTTGTACTGTTGCGAGCATATGAAGTTTTTCCAACACAGTGACTCCAGTAGTGCAATCCCCTCGTATCCGAAGGACGCCTAACGGAGTTGGCATATTCAACACAAGGTAGCCATAGTGAGCCACTGCCATGAACCTATACAGGGCTAGCCTGCCTAGGATGGCGTTGAAGGGAAGGTTGATGTGCGCCACATCAAACACCAGCTTCTTAGACCGGTAGTTTTCAAGTGTCCCGAAAGTTACCGGGAGAGTAACAGACCCGAGAGGTGTGATAGCTCCCAGGCCCACTCCGGACAATGGGCGTGAAGGCCTGAGGTCCGAGAGGTTGAGCTGGAGCTTCACAAAGGTTGCGAAGCTCATCAGGTTGAGAGACGCGCCGCCATCCACCAAGACATGGAAGAGTTGGATATTGTTGATAGTCGGGGAGACCATCAGGGGCAATTGTCCAGCTCCTGCCATGTTTTTCAGACGGTCCAAAGCATCAAAGGAGATAGGAGTATCCATCCACTTCTGATGTGGTTCCGTCTTAGCGGCAGGAGCAGCAGCAGCCATCTCCCAACGCATAGTTTTCAGAATGTGTCGAGAGGTAATGTCCTAGGACCCTCCACACATCATATGCAGAGTCTTCCGACGTTCATTGTTGGAGTTGGTGTCAGAGTCATCAACGGTGTTGTAGACCCTTCAATGCCTTCTTGGCATCTTGGAGGCCTAGCTCCTGATCAGGTGGAGCTTCGTAGACTTTTTGTTTCCCTTCCTGCTGGCGGAAAGGGGTTTTATCTTGATGCTTGCTGTTGCGTTCAGCAAGCCTCTTGACCTCACGACAGTCTTCAGGATTATGGCATGTGGATATGTGGATCGGGCACCACATCTTGTCACTGTCCTCAAACAATTGTCGAGGTCGCTTGTCAGAGCATGGCCCCCAGCCACCATGTGTTGCGGCTGTGGAAACTGTAGGTGTGCTGGCAAGTGACTTCTTCTTGCCACTTGACTTCTTTTTCTTTTTGCCACTACTATTGGTAGTAGCTCCGGCTTTGGAGGTAGATTGACCAGAATTCGCAGGTGGTTTGGAGTGCATCTCATGGCCCTCTGCAGCTCTGGCACATTTGTCAGTCAGGCTGAAGAGTTCCATGACACCGCTGACATCCTTGGTTGCCAGCTTCTCCAGCATCTTCTTATCTCGAACTCTTTGTCAAAATGCAACGATGACCGAAGCGTTGGAGATAGAAAGTATGGTGTTCCATAGCTGAGAGAATCACTGGATGAAAGATCGCAATGACTCCCCGACTTCTATTGTACGACAAAAAGATTCAACTCGGTGCCAGACCGGGTGTAGGAGCTCCCGAAGTTGGCGATGAACTGGCGACATAATTCCCCTGAACTGTGCATGGAGTTAGGGGGTAAGCTCATAAACTAGGACCTTGCAATCCCAGTCAAAGCCATGGGGAAGTAGTTGGCTATGACAGCCTCATTCCCTCCAGCCGCGAGGATGACGGTGGAGTATATTTGAAGAAATTCGACGGGGTTGACTGTCTCATCATATTTCTCTGGCAAATGAGGCTGGAACTTGGGTGGCCACTCCACCATGCGGAGATGCAAGGTGGGGGCCGAACAACCGCCTCCTACTCCGAGAGGAGAAGGGTTTTCACAAGCATGTCGCCTCTCATGACTATGCTCGATGTTGACGCGGCCATCGTGCCTCATGTATCAGCGGTCGAGCTCTGACTGGAGGTCTTGAGTCGAGAGCCTTGACGTTGCATGAGTACGATGAGCCCCCGAGGGTAGAGACGTCGCGTGCTGAGAGGGCGCACGTCTCCTGGGTTGCGACACCATAGGACCAAGCCTTCCAGACAAGGTCCTGTTACGAGAAGGTCTCTACCCTGCATGGGGCAGACCCTGATTGTTGAGTGCAGTGGATGCGACTGCAACCAGATGCTCAACGTTAGCGTACCATTGTTCCAGCGTGCCCAGAGGAGCTCCCGACACTAGAGGACGTTGAAGAAGAGTTTGCGCTACGTTCAATGCATTCTCCGGTTTGTTGGTCAATTCTGTGATTGACGAGAAGTCACCATGCTGCTGTCCCGCGTTCACTACTGCTGCAGGTGGAAATGATGGTGGAATTAATGGGACAGCATTGTCGGGTTGTTGAGCATTGGAGGGATTTCCACCAATTGCTTGTGCAACCGGTACGTTTGAAGTGGCAGCAGAGTTCACCATCTTGGAAATCTTGAGAGCCCCCTTCCTGGCGCACCAAATGTCCAAGTGTACCAACGGCACTGCCCCCGCTACTACTAAGAAGTAGTCTGTGGAGGTTCGTATTTAGGCGGGGCGTTAATCAAGATCTAAGAGCAAGGTGACACAAAGAGTTTTACGTGGTTCGAGCTGCCTGAGCGTAGTACCCTACTCCACGGGGTGTTTGTGTATTATATGAGAATGCGTGAGTATGGAGTACTTGGGATTGCTTAGCCTCTACCGTGCAGCATAACCCTTTTATATGTCAAGGATTGGTTGTTACAATATGCGATGTGGCACGACATGTGGCCTCAGCTGTAACAACCGCCCTATACACAATCTACGGGTGTTAAGAGGAGTTAATAGTGTGATAATGTGCCTTAACAGCGGCGTTACCGTTCATGATAGTCCTATGATCATGTGTCATTAATATGGCATTAATTGAGCGTTAAACAGGTCTTGTAACGGCCAATTGATAGCCCTTGAAGGTCCGCATTGTTGGATATCCTGAAGACTTCACGTTGTAGACATAGATCCGGACGTCTGACATGTAGTAGCTCTGGAGCTTCCCTCTGCGGGGAGGCAGGTCCGGAGCTACTAGACACGTGGAAGCACTGGAGCTTCCCCTGTTGGGAAGGCAGGTCCGGCACCCCAGGACACGTGGCAGCACTGGACCCACCCTAAGGAGGGAGGCAGGTCCGGCACTGCAGGACACGTGGCAGCACCGAAGCCACCCTAAGGAGGGAGGCAGGTCCAGCATTATGGAACACGTGGCAGCACCGGAGCCACCCTAAGGAGGGAGGGAGGTCCGACACTGTGGGACACGTGTTGCCTCCGAAAGTCTACAATACTGGAAGGTGGAACTCTACGCGTCTTCTTCTGATACGAAGGGATACCTGATATGCAGGGTATCGACACATATGAACTTCATTGAGAACTATTATCTTCATCCTTCCTTTTTTGTGTAGTTAAATACTTGAATTTCATGTTAGCGGTTTTTCCTTAGTTTGCTAAAAGAATCTTTTTGACTGAAAATGGCAAGTGTTCTTCCTTTGCATTAAAGGAGGAGTGAAACATAGTACAGTAAAAAAGTCTAACCCAAGGCAACCAGGATTGCCAGAAATGAACAAACTATACAACCGAAGCTCTAGAGACTAAGGGAAAGCAAAGTTACAAGTGCACGTCAATGTTTTGTAAATCTGACTTCCTCGCGACAGAAAAACACTGCACGTCCTCCTTAGCAAGCGAAGCCACTTCCTCTCATCTTTTCTCTTTCCCTTCGAAAATCCTTCTATTTCTTTCTTTCCAAATATTCCACAATATATATAGTACGAGACACACAGTTCTGGTTTTTTCTTCTTTGCGAAATCTCCAGAGTCCGTTGTTCACCCATTCCTCTACCTGTTTCACCTGTTGCATATCCTCGATCCATCTATCCCCAAAATTCATCCAATATCCTATGGTATATTGGTATCTATTGCTTGTTTAGCAAAGGTGCATCCGGTGAATAAGTGCAGCACTGTCTCCACTTCCTGCAAGCAAAGGGCTAGAAGGAATTATCGAAATGATGTATCTCTAATTCTTTTTGCATGTGGTACTGTATTGGTTTCTGCATGACAACATTTTTTCGAAAGCCCGGAAGGAGGTGCTTCCGCGTAATATGATATAAGAAGAAAAGTGACCCAATTTATATGTGAAATTGGGCCCGAAAACCGTACAACAAAGAGGACGATACAAACACTGTTGTGACACACCGACAACACCACCACACCACAAGTGATCACCATCACGATCGATATCTACACCACAAGCTACTACGCCCACGACCACCACCACACCTACGCGATCCACCTGCTTGAATCATAAGTGGATCACTCACAACATGTACCAAGTCAGGGTCTAGCACTACACCAACACACGTCAATCTCCGGGACCCTCCTGCTTTGCTCACCTTCCAGTCGCTACACCACGGAAGTTGAGACACTGACCTCGACCATCCCAAGACTGCCCCCATCTTCCGATGTTGGTGCACGCGAGCGTCGCCGCCCAGATCTACCGTCGCACGCGCCTCACCGGTCCTGCCGCCTAGATCCACCGTTGTAGGCACCCCTAAGGTCATGCTGCCCAGATCTGCCGTCGTAGGCAACCGTGATCCCCACCGCCCAGATCCGCCGTCGCGATCGCTCACAGGCAACTGCCACTGCCACCGCTCCTGGAAACTTTCCGGAGATAGGAATGGGCTCACTGCCGTCGAATACTCCTGTGACAAGCGGTCCACCAGATCTAGCTGCCTTCACCTCGGAAATCACATCGGATAACATCATCGTTGACCTCGCCCATCACACCTTTTGCACTGCAAACACAGCACCACCACAGTCACCGGTTGCCACCGCATCCACAGCTTTGACTCTGCACAGAGCATCATGCCCGTCACACCGCCAGAACCTGCAGTTGTTGGCGAGCTCAGCCTCTCACCGGTCAGATGCACAACCCCAACGGGCACAAAGCCTCGAACCAACCGACAAGATCTGCTGCTGAGACGCAAGATTCGACCAGTCACCAGCTCCGACCACCGACGCCTTCACTATCGTCGGTCGCTGCACGACCAGAGCTCACAGTACGCGCAATGCAGCCCTCGGAGTCAGCCACCAAAGCTATTGGGAGGGCCTCCAATAAAGCCCCCATTGATTCAGATGCGCCACACCAAGATTCCAGCCGCATGCGTCATCCAAGAGCTTGTTGTCTTCCTTGCGCATGCCATGGCCATCGTCCCATCCCCCATCGTGCACCCGCAAAGCGCCCGACTTCGCATGCTCCAGCTTTGCTGGAAAATTGATCGGGCCTTCCACCAAGCAGCAGATCTGGTCGACTAAGCACCAGATCTGACCGATCGAACACCGGATTTGTACGGCGCCACCTCCATCATCATTGTCCATCACTTGCTCGTCGACTCCACGACTCCGGCAACGAGAGCTCTGCTGTTGCCTCGCCAGTGCCTTCTCGGATGACCGCACGACTCTGATTGCCAGCTTCGACGGTGGCGCAGCAGGGAAAGGAAGATAAGAGGGTGGCAGCGGGGGTGTGTCCTGGTGGCCGCCTGAGTCCTCGAGAAGGGCGATGTGGGGGTAGGTTTCCTCGATGGGTCGGGTTTCTACTATTCGTGACAACATATTTTTATTATTTTAACCATGGATGCACAACATATTTTCACTAGTGGATTAAGAACAATCAAGCCACTTATTGTTGTTATACGTGTTATCTGTCTGCTATCCGCTTGTAGTTATTCGTATCTTTTTAGTTGAAAACTTATGCATGGATACTTTTTTGATATCTACAGTCAATTTTATGCAACCTTGGCAGTTCTTGTTCACTAAGTACCTTAAATACGAGCAGTCGTAGGGTGACAGGAAAAGAGAAGCATATGTGAAGAATATGTTCATACTTCACTGCCATCATAAAGCTCCCCTTGAACTTGAGTGCCTGTGTTCGGTGCTGCTGGTTGCAATTGTTGGGATTTGGCTTGCTACATGCAGCCCACTTGTGGACTCATTTATTTGGGACAACTCTCTTGGTAGAGAGCCAATGTGGTGTGAAGATGTGGTTGGGGACTTTAGTCCCACATTGCCTACTTAGATGGGTGTTTCCAATATATATAGTGGCGCCTATAGTGGTTCTCAACATGAGAATAATGAGGAAGATAAAGGCTGCTGCTATGGGCACAAACATACACGCACGTGGGCGCGTGTTCCATGATTTTACACGTGTTTCTCGCGTGACTTGTGACTTGCGACGTTGCGCATTCGCGTTGTGATGAGTTGTGTTCTACTAAGCAGTTACTTTTTCTGCCACAAATATAAAAGAGAATATTTTATCACACCTAGATAGCCACATCAAAGTGTGGAGTAATTTGAAGCATAACTACAGGTGCACATTTAATGTGCACAAATGCCCCATAACTACTCCCATTAGTTGCACGTTGAGGGATTTCAGGAGGCGGTTTCCTAGAATTATGGCAGATTGAATCTGAGGTTGTTGGCAGACTCGAGTATTTAAGGAGACGTCCTATATACTAGAGAGGACAGACACACAGAAACTTGCCTCTCAAAAACTGCTCTGCGTTGCTGTTTTTTGTCTTGTCGTCCCTTCGTCCGCCGTGCAACAGATTGAGGGAGAGCGGTGTCTCCGAACCGACGCCAGTGATCTAAAAACCTACACGAGTGTCGACAATGAGGTTTCTGGGAAGTGTGCCTGTACAATCGCTCACAACACTTCCTGCATCCTCTACATCTTCATCAAGTTCATCAGTTTCGTCCTCTACTTCACAGCAAGATGATCTGTAAGTAGATCACTCGATCTATGGCTAATTCAATATATTCAATGAGTAATTTATTCGCATACATTTCAATTCAATTTTATGTAATACTAGCACTATTTATTTTGACTGTTAGTAGAACTTTTCTAGTTGTTTTGTTGTTTTGGGTCATCAAATTAATTGCATGCCATGTGTATTTTTCAACAATCCAGAAACCTGAACGAATTAACATGGTTGGACTTACCTATGCATTGAAACCTGAGCGATTTGACCAGTACCATGAATACAAGATGGTTAATGATCGATCTATCGTGGAACAGGCTCATGAGATCCATCTTCTGATGGGGGAACTTGCACATTTTGATACGGTCTTGTATGACAAGTTTGTGGTTGGTGGAATTATTTCCAAACTGCCTCCATCTTGGAGAAGTTTTTAGATGAGTCTTAAACACAAGAAGAAGAAGAAGAAGAAGAAGAAGAAGAAGAAGAAGAAGAAGAAGAAGAAGAAGAAGAAGAAGAAGAAGAAGAAGAAGAAGAAGAAGAAGATTTGACTTGCTTTGTGTGCGGCGGGCTGACCTGACTTGCTTTGTGTGCGGCGAGCTTGGCCACAAAGCAAGGAAATGCCGCAATAGAAATGCAATAGAAAGGCAAGAAAGGTGGTGGTCAGAAATCTGTGAATGTCACTATTAGCGAGGCTAGAGGGACGTTTGGATCAGGGTATGTTCTAGAAGTTTTTCTAGCGTGTCATTCTGCTGATTGGTGGTTAGACACAGGAGCTAATGTGCATGTTTTCTCTAACTACAATTTATTTTCTTCTGATCAGGCTATCGACAGTTGCTCTGTCTTGATGGGCAATGGGTCTAGGACTGTTGTACATGGAATTGGTAGAGTCGATTTGAAGTTGACCTCCGAAAAGACTCTCTCTTTAAAGAATGTGCAGCACGTTCCTAGAATAAATATGAACCTTATTAGTGGTTCTCTATTGTGTCATGATGGCTATAAGTTAGTGTTTGAGTTGAAAAAATTTATTGTTTTGAAGTTTGGTTTATTTATCAAAAAAGGCTATGATAGCGGAGGCCTATTCCGCTTTTCAGTTGTGGAAGATTGTAATAATCTTGTGAACTCAATTGCTTGTTCTAGTTCTGAATGCAATGGATGAGAGGCTACTATTCAACACTCTTGGCTTTGTCATATTAATTATGATCGCATCATCAAATTGTCCAAATTTAATTTGATTCCGAAAATTCCTGTTGAAAGAAGATCTAAGTGTCATGTGTGTGTGCAAGCTAAACAGCCACATAAACCTTTTAAAAGCGTGGAAGAGAAGAGCTTGTCACTACTAGATCTTATTCACTCAGATTTATGTGAAATGAATGGAATTTTGACTAGAGTGGGGAAGAAATATTTTATCTTTTTTATTGATGACACTACAAGATATTGTCAACTCTATCTTTTAAAATGAAAGATGAGGCACTAAATCGTTTAAAGATCTATAAGGTTGATGTAGAAAATCAACTAGAAAGAAAATCAAACGTGTTAGGTCTGATAGAGGCGGAAAAACCGAACACTAACGGACTTGGTTAATGCCATGTTGGACAACTCGAGTTTATCCAACTCATGGTCGGGGGAAGCCTATGTTTTGTGCTGAATCAAGTTCTATCATCCAAGGGTAAAATAACCCCATATGAAGAATAGAAAAGAAGAAAGTTTTCTCTAAGTTTTTTACGTGCATGGGGTTGTTTGGCCAAAGTTAATGTGCCTGCATGTAAGAAACGAAAATTGGGACAAAAAATCGTGAATTGTGTCTTTCTAGGATATGCACAACATAGTGCGGCCTATAGATTTTTGGTGATTAAATCCGAGATTCCTAACATGCACATTAACACCGTGACCCAATCTTGTGATGCCACATTCTTCGGTGATATTTTCCCAATGAAGGATAGAGTTGTGGGTCGTAGTGAGGCATCTACTAGTTTTGCTCCTGATCCTTTTCCAATATCCGTATTGTCGGTACCCTGCGTACCAGATACCCCTTGGAACTGCAAAGAGTGCAAAGGAACTCCACCTATCTGAGTTGAAGACCTCCGAGGCCCCACGTATTGCTCATAACCGGACATGCCTCCCTCATATGGTTAGTCCCAGTGCTGCCACATGTATCATAAAACCGGAGCTACAATCCCTACATGGGAATGCTTCGGACTGGATACCTGTGTGGCACGTCCGGACCTAACCCCCGACAGAGGGAAGCTCCAGTACCGACACGTGTACCACGGCACCGGATCAACTCGTCCAAGACGGTAAGCTCCAAAGCTGCCACGCATCCAACCGCCGGACCTTCAACCTCAACCGGCAGATTGGTGGACCTCCAACGGCTCGGACCTTCAAGGGACATTAAAGGGTTCAAGACCTGATTATGTGTCATTAATGCTATCTTAATGACACACGATCGGATGACCCTTAATACCAGTAATGCCACCATTAAAGGGTGTTATCACGCTATTAAGGGGAATTAAGCACATTAACTGCGTATTAGGCATCAGTAACTGCCAAGGCCACATGTCGCTCCAGGCTAATGATGTAATGGTCAGCCCCTGAACTATAAAAGGATTGGCCGAGCAATACACAGGGGGACTCTTTTTTGGCCTCTCTCTAGCTCAGGCTCTCATACACTCAATACAATAACAACAACACACCCGTGGAGTAGGGTATTGCGCTCAGGCGGCTCGAACCACGTAAATCCTCTTGTCAAGTCGCCATCTTGTTCTGAATCTCCGCGCGCCCCAACCGAACTAAGAAAATATGCGGGCTACTAATTGTAGTAACGGGAGAATTGCCGGAACCAAACTCCGACATTTGGCACGCCAGGTAGGGGGCGCCTGAGATTCAAAAATGGTGAATTCTACTGTTGGATCGTCCAACGGTAACCACACTAAGCAACCTCCAGGAGGCAGTCCCTCCAACATGCAGTAGCCAGCAGGTGTTGTAGCCCCAGCAGGAGTCATACCACCATCGCCACTGTCCGCTCCGGTGAATCAACCCAGACATCGAGATGGGGTGTCTGCTTCGATCACTGCATCGGCGAACAACAACGCCGAACACGCGCTTATTGCTGCGCGTGCTCTTCTCCAACGTCCACTGCCTCCAGGAGCACCCCAAGGTGCGATGGAGCAGTGGAGAGCTGATGTGGATCATCTGGTTGCAGCAGCAGCCGATGGAATCAGCAATCAAGGTCCTCCCCCCTTGGGGCGGGCCCCATCGCAATGTCGGACCTTGTCGGGTAGACTCGGTCTGCAAGCTTCACAGCACAGGAGACGTGTTGCGTCTCAACAGGTAACGTTGCTGCATTCCGGGGCGCGACGTACTCACGCGGTGACAAGGCTTTCGACTCACGGCCTCTGGGCGGAGCTCGATCGTTGTTACCGGCAACAGGACGACCGCGTCCACATTGAGCATGCTCGTGAGAGGCGAGAGGCTCGGGACAGCCCTGTTCCTAAGGGAGTAGGAGGAGGTTGTTCTGCCTTGGCCATGCAACTACGCATGGTCATATGGCCGCAGAAGTTTCGACCTCACTTGCTGGAGAAATTTGACGGGACTGTTAACCCTGCCGAATTTCTTCAAATCTACTCCACCGCTATCCTTGCGGCTGGGGGCAATGAGGCCGTGATGGCCAATTATTTTCTTGTGGCTTTGACTGGAACCGCTAGGTCTTGGTTCATGAGCCTACCGCATGACTCCATCAATAGTTGGGCAGAGTTGTGCCAATAGTTCACCGCCAGTTTTGGGACCTCATAAACCCGACCAAGCACAGAACTGGATCTTTTTGCTGTCAAGCAAAAAGGGGGAGAGTCCTTGCGATCTTTCATCCAGAGGTTCTCCCAGGTACGAAATACCATTCCTTCTATCTCAAGCGCTTCTGTTATTGTAGCATTCAGACAGGGCGTTCGAGACAAGAAAATGTTGGAGAAGCTGACGACCAAGGAAGTCACCGGCGTCACGGAACTCTTCAGCTTGGCAGACAAGTGCGCCAAGGTTGCGGAGGGTCATGAAATGCACTCCCAACGACCTCCGGAGGTCAACAAAAAATCCTCCAAGGGTGAAGCCACTACCTCCGGGAGTGGCAAGAAGAAGAAAAAGTTCAGCGGCAAGAAGAAGCCGTCGGTCGGCACTCCTACTGCCGCTGCTGCCGTAGCTCTAGGTGGCCGGGGGCCACGCCCCGAGAAATGACCTCGGTCGTCGTCTGAAGACGGTGGCAGCTCAAAGATGTGGTGTCCCATACACAAGACGGACAACCACAATCTGGAAGACTGCCGATAGGTCCAGAACCTTGCCGAGCGCTATAACAAGCGCCAGGAAGAAGCTCCTTTCTGTCAAAGGGAAGGAAAATAAAAAGGCAATGAAGCTCTGGCTGAAGAGGAGTTAGGCTTTCAAGACCCCAAAAATGTCTTGAAGGCTATTTACACCTCTGTTGATAATGACTCCGACGTCTCCAACAACGAGCATCGGAAGACCATGAACACCATCTTTGGTGGTTCGTCGGACATCAATTCCTGTCGTGTCCTCAAGACAATGCGGCAGGACATGACCTCTGTAGCTCCCACCACTAGGGTGGAGCCTCATCGGGAGTGGATGGATACTGCCATCACCTTTGATGCTTCGAACTGCCCTTGGAACATGATCGGAGCTGGTCAACTTCCGCTGATGGTATCTCCGACCATCAATAACGTCTAGCTCCACGACGTAATGGTGGACGAAGGTTCGGGGCTGAACCTCATAAGCTTTGAAGCCTTCGTCAAACTTCAGCTTCGACCTTCGGACATTCGTCCCTCCCGACCTTTCTCAGGAGTAGGTACGGGGGCCAAAACCCCACTCGGTGTCATTACTCTCCCGGTGACCTTCAGAACTCGGGAGAATTACAGGACTGAGAAGTTGGTCTTCGACGTGGCACGAATCAACTTGCCATTCAATGCCATCTTGGGTAGGCCAGCTTTATACAAATTCATGGCTGTTGCTCATTATGGCTACTTGGTTTTGAAGATGCCAACACCCTCAGGCGTTCTCCGGATCCGCGGAGATCGCACTGTCGGAGTTACTGCTCTGGAAGAACTCCACGCGCTTGCTACAGCGCAAGAGGAAGAATCTGGAAAGGAGCAAGCTCCGAAGCCCTCGAGCATTCGTCATCAAGGCTCAACTTCCGCACCTCGTGTGCAACCAAGCGGCGACACCGACACTCCCGTCAAAGTCGTCCAAATTGGTTCTGACGCTACTCAGACCACCCGTATATTGAGAGGTTGAACGACAAATATGAACTCGCGCTCATCACTTTCCTCCGGGCTAATGTCAACTTGTTTGTCTGGCAACCGTCACAAATGTCTGGGATCCCTAGGGAGGTGATTGAGCACAATCTGAAGATTTATCCTGACGCTCGGCCTGTACATCAGAAGCCTCAGAAGCAATCAGTAGAGCGACAGAACTTCATACGTCAAGAAGTGAAGAAGTTTCTCGAAGCTGGATTCATCCTGGAAGTCTTTCACCCAAAATGGCTGGCAACCCAGTCGTTGTACCCAAGGCCGGCGAGAATCTTCGGATGTGTATCGATTACACAACACTAAATAAGGCATGTCCAAAGGATCCATTTCCACTACCTAGAATAGAGCAGATAGTGGATTCCACCTCCAGGTGTGAATTACTGTGTTTCCTAGACGCATATTCTGGGTATCATCAAATCAGAATGTCTAGGGAAGATGAAGAGCATACCACCTTCATCACGGTAGATGGATTATACTGTTACACTGCCATGCCATTCGATCTCAAATACACTACTTCAACGTTTGTGCGAGCTATGTACAAAACTTTTGGAGAGCTCATTACAGATGTAGTGGAAGTGTATGTCGATGACATCATCGTCAAGATCAAGAACAAGGAGTCATTTCTTGAAACCTTGCAAGCTGTCTTCGACAAGTTGCGAATCACACACACAAAGCTGAACACAGAAAAGTGTGTCTTTGGGGTTAGCTCCAGAAAGCTTCTTGAATTCTTAGTGAACCACTGAGGAATAGAGGCGAATCCGGCGAAGATTAAAGCTATTGAAGACATGCGACCACCAGCTCGCATCAAGGATGTCCAGAAGCTAACTAGGTGTCTAGCTACCCTCAACCGGTTCGTCTCAAGACTGGCGGAACGGGCGCTACCCTTCTTAAAACTATTGAGGAAGTCCAGACCATTTCAATGGTCTGAAGAAGCAGAAAAGGCATTCCAAGAGCTGAAGCAGCTCCTCACCACTCTACCAACTTTGGTAGCTCCAAATCCTGGTGAGCCACTTCTGCTTTACATTTCAGCAACTGACGAAGTTGTTAGCATGGTCCTGGTTGCGGAAAGACCAGAACCATCTCCAATTCAGGAATCCAGACCCCTCCGGGAAGGTCTGAAGCTACCTGAAGGCGAGTCTGGGTCCCAGCCCCCAAACTCGGATCCTCAAGGCGAGAAGTCAGAGGATCAACCTCCTTCAAATGGAGTTACTGTTACTGAAAAAGAAGATCCGGATCCTTCTAGGAGGGTCCGGGTCACTTCAGAGGAAGCTATGGGTTCCTCTAACAAGAACCGGAAGGTCCCCGAAAAAGGTTCGGACCCCTCCGGGAGGGTCTGGGTTGATGAGGAGGAAGCTCCGGGCCCCTCCGGGGGGGGGGGGGGGTCCAGACAGTCCAGCACCCAGTATACTTCATTAGTGAAGTACTCCATGACGCCAAGACTCGGTACCTAGAGGTGCATAAGATGCTTTACGCAGTTCTTATCGCCTCTAGGAAGCTTCGTCACTACTTCCAAGCTCACAAGATTTCAGTGGTAACCTCTTATCCACTGCGTGCAATCTTTCATAACCCCAACTCTACTGGGAACATCGCAAAGTGGGCAGTGGAATTGGCCGAGTTTGATCTTGAATTCGTCCCGAGACAAGCGATCAAGAGTCAAGTATTGGCAAACTTTGTGGCAGAATGGACCCCCTCTCCATCAAATCCTGGTGGCCCCAGTGAGCAGAAGCCGGAACCTAAGGTTCCGGTCTTCACTGAGCCTCATTAGACTCTCTACTTCGACGGCTCCGTGCAGAAGCAGGGGGTCGGAGCTGGAATCCTTATTCTTGCTCCGACTAGGGAGAAGGTCAAATACATGGTTCACCTTGACTTCAAGGCGACCAACAACATGGCAGAGTATGAAGCACTAATCTATGGGCTCAAGGTGGCACTATCATATGGTGTCAAGCAGCTGTTGGTAAAGGGGGATTCGCAACTCATTATAAAACAAGTCAAAGGTGAATGCTGCTGCAACAACCCCCAACTAGTTGCATACCTTCTTGGAGTCTAGAGGCTTCAGAAGGATTTCGAAGTCCTGGATCTTTGCCATGTACAGCGTCTCAACAACGCTGAAGCTGACGAACTCTCAACGAAAGATTCAACCAGAGCTCCGGCTCCCGACGGAACCTTCGTCCAGAGATTGTCAAGACCAACAGCTCAGCCTGCCGAACTGAGCGAAGGGGGCGAGACCAGCACCTCGAAGCTGGCGGTCCCGATGGCCCTGTTACCAAGGCATCCATCAAGGGTCATAGGTGCTGCAGGAAGCTCTGAGCAACCTAGCATGCAAGACTCAGAAGCTCAAGTTAGCTCCGATGCATGGATCTTGGAGATCCGGAGCTACTTGAAAGACAACATACTTCTTGAAGACAATGTATCTGCTGACCGGATAGTCAGATTGGCTAAAAGATACACACTGGTAGAACGAGATCTCTACGGACATGGTGCCAACGGCGTCCTAATGCAGTGCAATACAAGGGAAGAAGGCCGTGAGCTCCTCGCGGAAATCTATGAAGGCGAGTGTGGGAACCACACGTCTTCCCACACGTTGGTCGGTAAAGCCTTCTGGCATGGTTTTTACTGACCTACAACACTCCAGGATGCAACTGAGCTAGTGAAGAAATGTGAAGCATGCCAGTTTCATGCGAAGCAAATTCACACACCAGCTCAACCACTACAAATGATACCTCCGACATGGCCATTCGCTGTGTGGGGTATGGATATTTTGGGACCTTTCCCAAAAGTCGTCGGAGGTTACAAGTACCTATATGTCGCCATCGACAAGTTAACCAAGTGGCCGGAAGCAACTCCAATTGTGACAATAAACAAGCAATCAGCTATCAAGTTCTTGCAGTCCATAGTATGCAGATTTGGAGTCCCAAACAAGATCATAACTGACAACGGGGCCCAATTCACAAGTTCTGCATTCCAAGGATATTGCAAAGACCTCGGCATTCAAGTCAGCTACGCTTCCGTGGCTCACCCAGCAAGCAATGGCCAAGCTGAGAGAGCAAATGCAGAAATCCTAAAGGGACTCAAGACGCACACATATGAGCGCTTGAAAAAACATGGAGCCAACTGGATCGAGGAGCTTCCATCCACCTTGTGGGCAAACAGGACAACTCCAAACCGGTCAACTGGAGAGACACCCTTCTTCCTGGTGTACGGAGCTGAAGCAGTCCTTCCTCCGGAAATCACCTTGGGGTCGCTTCGGGTCCGGACCTTCGACGCAGCCACGCAGGACCAGCTCTGGCGTGAAGACCTTGACCTCGTTGAAGAGGGAAGGTGCCGAGCGGCTATTCGAAATGCACGATATCGCCAAGCGCTCCGGCGTTATCACCAAAGGCATGTGCATATCCGACAGCTCGAGGAAGGCGATCTGGTGCTATGGAGAATACAAACTCGAGAAGGGTTAATCAAACTTTCCCCTGGCTGGGAAGGACCCTTTCGAGTGATCAAAGTATCCCGTCCCGGATGCGTTCGCTTGGCAACCGAGGATGGGACACCGCTCCCTAATCCTTGGAACATTGAGCACCTCCGTAAGTTTTACGCTTAATATCACGGAGGTGAGCCTGTAATTACATATGATGTATGTTATAGCGCCATTGTACAAAGACGGGTAGCTCCTCCGGGAGGACAGCCGGACCTTTCCAGGAAGGTCCACAAAGTTCAAGCAACACTTGACACGGTCTCAGAACTAAAAGTGTAGCTAGTTACCCTGGGTCGAACAAGAAATGTAACACACTTAGCTTGTTTCCGTACCCTAAGAGTGTACTTGTCTCCCCTGTACCCCGGACCTATAATGAAAGACATCGATATGTGAAAACAGACTCCACGTGCATTTATTTTGTACAGGCTCATTCTTTTTTATTTTTCTCTTTCTTGTCTATAACAAAGTTGTGCAATTCTTAAGAATTTTTAGCTCGAACAATTCATATATAATTCAAGTTGCATTGTTATTTCTTTCGGGTCTTAACATTGTTGAATGGCCTACTCGCCTGAACGCCAAGCCAATCTAAGTCTGGAGTATCCTATCGACTTAGCCTGGTCCTGCACCCTAAGTACGCCACTCTACCTACACCCCGGCAGGCCTAAGTAAGGTGAGTCCAGAAAACAATTGGACCTGGAGAAAATAAACAGACGTGCTTGATTGTATATAGAATTGTTGTCGACTTAAAATTTCATATGGGAATAGTAAGTCACAAATGAGTTATAGATAAGAAATGAATTTTACTATTTTTCTTGACTTCAGTGTGCAGGAAAAATAAAAATATCATGATGATGGTGAACGATGCCGGAGCTATCAAACCTTCGACATCCCCTGAGGGGGCCTGCTGTCAATGTTTTAAATATTGATAGTGGGCGTCGCCGGAGCTATCAAGTTCCGACAAATCCAGGGGGCCAGCCGTCAACGTGAAGAAATAAAAGGAGTTGAAGAAAAGATGGTAGAAGGACACCCCAATGGGGTCTGCTGTCGACGCTCTACGTGTTAACAGTGGTCAATGCCGGAGCTACCAAGCTCCGACAACCCCAGAGGGTCAGCCGTCAAGGCTCTACGTGTTGATGGTGGTCAATGCCGGAGCTACTAAGCTCCGACAACCCCAGGGGGCCCCTGCTATCGATGCAACTAAACTTCGGACCTATACTCTACAAGTTTGAAGCACTCAAGTCTTCAACAAAATGCTACATCCTTTTGGTACATGTTCACAATTAAATTGTGTACATCTACCAGGGGGCGAGTAAGACAAAGGTTGAAGACAAAAAATGAAATTTATAAACTTTTTGGATTTCATTCATCTGAAGACAAGAGATTACAAAATTGGAGAAAAGAAGAGAAGATACAAGTGGGAGCTAAAAGGAGAAAGTCCTATGTTCTATGGAAGAACGAGGCAACCTCCAACATGCTGGTCTTGGCGGTGTCTCCCTCTCCGTCGATGGGACCTTCAAGCACCGAGTTTAGTGGGAAATGAGGATCCTGGCTTGTGTAGGACGTCAGCATGTATTCTGCGATGTTCTGCGCAAGGGATTTTCCTTTAGTTTCCAACTGATCCGCGATGACATCGCCCATCGCACGGAGTTTGTTGCCAACCGAGTTCAGCGCCCCCAGCGCATGGTCCAGCTCCGACTCCGGATTGCCCGGACGAACGGGGCTAAAGCCCAGCGGCGCCAGTGTGACATCGGCTTTGCCCACGAAGTCCCATACTTGTTGAGACTCCGCGGCTCTTGAGCCTCGAACCTCCTCCAAGGACCTCTTGGTTGCCGCAAGCTCCGAACCCTCTTGGGCAAGGCGCTCGACCTCCTTGGCGTGCTGTTGAATCCTCTCAGCAACTTGCTTTTCAAGGTCACCAAGCTCCTTCTCCCGGACGTGGATCCGGTTCTGGCGGTCAACCAGGTCTTTCTCCTGGTCTCGCACCTTCTTCTCCCTGGCAACGACTTCAGCCTCCCTTTTGGTAAGGTCATGTCCCCGCTGCCAGGCCTTCTCCTCCTCGCTCTTGCAGAGCTCCTCCAGCTTTTTGGTGCGCTCTACAAGGCTCTTGTCACCCAGAGCCAGCCTATGGGCGAGCTCCTCTTCCCTCTTCACGAGGTCATCCCTTAGCTCCAGGAGTTTTTTCTCTTCCTCTTCGAGTTTTTTCTCTCGCTCGTCAAGGCCCTCCCGGTGCTTGACGAGGCTTTTGTGGATGGTATTGAGCTTCTCCTGGCGATCATTCGCTGCTTCATTAGCAGCCAGGGTTTTTTCATATATAGCTCGGGACTAGTTGTCGAGGGATCGCACCATGCTTTCCCTCTCATCTAGCAACTGGCCCCAGTACTCCATCTGGGCCTTCTCCCTCTTAACCCACTCCTTGTTGTCGGCCAGCCTTGTTTGCGCCAGCTTAGTCTCGAATTGGAGTCGGTTGCGCCACCTCCTAAGATTTTAGCGCTCCTCCTCGAGGGCCTTGCTGTCATGATAAAATGCAAGCTGGACCTGACGAAGGCTGGAGCAGGCATTATCGATGGATAACAACAGGGCGATTGGCTCCGGACCTGTCGGGGTCCTCTCCGCCGACTCCAGCAGGTCCTCTAGAACAAAAATTGTGTCCCAGTCTACAAGAGCGGTCCCCTGAGCTTCTGCGGCACTAGGGCCGCCCTCCGGGAGTGCCTCGGTCATCGCCGAGGTATGTCCCGCCACGGGAGTTTCTACCTCTGGGGTCAGCTCTGAAGGTCTCGCCGCCAGATCATCATCAACTGGTCCCTCAGGCAAGGGATCGGCCGCTTCATCTTGGCACCCTGGCTCAGGAACGAGTACCTCCGGAACTATCACCTCAAGGGCAGGCATTGAAGACCCAGACGGAGCTGAGGCCATCTCTGGCTCTGACGTTGGTGTTTCCTCCACTGCCGGTTCAGGCACTGGCATTTCGACCTCCATGATGCTTGCCGATTCAGGCACCGGTGTTTCGACCTCCACCGGTTCGGGTGCCGGCACCTCCACATCAACCGGCTCAGGCACCAGAATTTCATCAACCGCCGGCTCCGCCGCCGGGGCTTTAGTAACATCCGGCTCGAAGGTCGGAACTGTAGCTACCTCCGACTCTGAGGTTGGAGCGTCCGTCATCACAGCATCCAAAACCAGAGCTTCAGCCTCTAGAGCTGGTGTCGCTGGTACATCTTCATTCCTGTGGTCTGGCGCTATCATGGGAGCTTCGGGAGATAAGTCGAGAACCACGACAGCTGGCGCCGGAGCTGCCGTGACCTTAGCTACCACCTCGGGCGGTGCTGGAATTGGAGCCGGAGCCGGAGCCTGTACAGCATCAGCTGCTATCATAGGAACTGGAGCTTCAGTCCCTTTTTTGGATACCCTGTGGATGAAGGACAAAGAAACTCAAAATATGGTTACAACAAAAATAAAAAACTGACGTAAAGAAGCAAATTTACCTTGGAAGGTTTCCGCTCCAGCTAGCACGGAACCTCTTCGTCGGACGCTCAGAGCCTGACCCAGTCGCAACTGGTGTAGCAACTCCGGATGGCTCTTCGGAGCTTGCTGCCGCCGTCAGTGACGTCTTGGTTGGGGCCCCCCTCGACTAAGGAGGACCCTCGGACCTAGAGCCCTTAGCTGTCCCTGGTGCCGGAGTCACCTGGTCGGAGCTGGCGTTCCGGGGAGGCGCTGATGCTGGAGTTAGTGTCGCCGTTGAAGACCTCCCCCGCTGGGGAGAAGGAGCTCTTGTGGAAGGAGCAGGTCTGACGGACCTCCCGTTAGAGTGCTTCAACTTCCTCTTTCGGCTGGAGGGCTCAGCCAACTCTTTGCCCTTGCCTATGACTTCAGCTCTTTGTCTCGAGGTGAAAGCAGGGCCACCCTCAGAAGCTCCGAGGATCACCAATCTGGTGGTCGGACGCCTCTCTACCTCACCGAGGTAATCAAGCACCAGCATGCTCCTCCGGAGCTTCCTGCTGAACTCCGCCTCCATGTTCAGAGGGAGGAAAGCCGCCGGCGGAGTTAAGTCATCGCCCTCGACGTCAATGCCATGTTGGAACTCCTTGAGATGAAGCTCCAAAGCAGCGCCATCCAAATTGGACTTCAAACCGATTTCAATCCGGTCATCATCCATCACGTTGTTGAGGGCCCAGGCGAGTCTCTCTCTCTTCTTCAGCGGAGCCCACCTGTTGACCAGGAAGTTGCAGAAGACCATCTGGGGAGTCACCCCTCCTTCCACACATTCGCGGATCCTGGTCAAGACAGGGTTGAAGGCCTCTGACAGCATCGGAACCACACTCCAGGCGTCAGTGTCAACATTGGGAAGACCTTCAGGCAGCTCCAGCTTCTCGTGCTCCTCTGCCGTGACGATAATCCAATCCTTCTTCTAGTCGTCCCACTTGCCGGAAGGAAATGACCTCAAGTACTTGTAGGGGCATTTCTTGCGCTTCACAAAATAGTAGAAGCCAAGATACTCAGAACTCTTGTCGGTGGTGTGGATGGTGAAGAAGGTACGAAAAAGCTCGACACAAGGGGGAATACTCACCCACATCTCGCAGAAGTGGACGAATGTGGACACAAGAAGAATGGAGTGGGGGACAAGGTGCTACAACTGCAGACCATAGAAGTCTAACAGCATCAAGAGGAAAGTTGAGAAAGGTGGGATCAGCCCCATCATGGCGTACGCAGAGAAGTACAGCATGTCGTTGTCGCGCTTCTTCTTAAACGGGAGCTCGCCGGCGCGGACCAGATGGTTGAAGGAGTCGCTGGACCACCCCATGTAGGTCCGGACCTTCTTCAGATCGTCATCACTCGTGAGACGGCTCTTGCGGAGACCCAACTCTATCGCAGCACAGTGGGGCGAGAGAGAAAAAGCAAGCGAAGGATTGGAGGATTCGAGCGCAAGTTCGAATGAAGGCGTAAGGAATCCCCAAACCAAACATGCTTTCCCTCTTAAGTAAGCCCCCGCAGCGCTTGGATGGAAACCGCAAAAAGACCAAGGATACATTTCAAAAATTTCACCCTGCCAATGACAAAGGGGCCCGGGGCCACCCATACAATCAAGTAAAGGTCTTTACCCCAGGCGAACAGTTGTCTTGATGAATGGCGGGAAACCCAAGGGTGGCGGCCTGACAGGACGCGTGGAGCTGATACGATTTTCGTATTGGGAACCGGCGACCTTCAATTGCGTGAGATCCGAACATGCAAATCTCACCTGCCAGGTCCAGAAGATGCCACGCGGCGATGGTTTAACTACGAACTATCACCTCAACGGTACATCCAAAAACCCTTGAAGACACGGCGCAGAAATCGAAAGATGGACCCACCTCCGGCAGAACGACTTAATCCAGAGGGTCTCTCCCAGAGGTGGGCCAGGGAGCCACTGTGGGTACCCTGCGTACCGGATACCCCATGGAAGTGGAAAGAGTGCAAAGGAACTCCACCTATCTGAGTTTAAGACCTCCGAAGGCCCCACGTGTTGCTCATAATCGGACCCGCCTCCCTCATATAGTTAGTCCCAGTGCCGCCACGTGTATCATAAAACCGGATCTACAATCCCTACATGGGAATGCTCTAGACTGGATACATGTGTGGCACTCCCGGACCTAACCCCCGATAGAGGGAAGCTCCAGTACCGACACGTGTACCACGGCACCGAATCAACTCGTCCAAGACGGTAAGCTCTGAAGCTGCCACGCGTCCAACCGCCGGACCTTCAACCTCAACCGGCAGATTGGTGGACCTCCAACGGCTCAGACCTTCAAGGGACATTAAAGGCTTCAAGACCTGATTATGTGTCATTAATGCTATCTTAATGACACACAATCGGATGACCCTTAATACCAGTAACGCCACCATTAAAGGGTGTTATCACGCTATTAAGGGGAATTAAGCACATTAATTACGTATTAGGCATCAGTAACCGTCAGGGCCACATGTCGGGTCAGGCTAATGATGTAACGGCCAGCCCTTGAACTATAAAAGGATTGGCTGAGCGATACACAGGGGGACTCCTTTTTGGCCTCTCTCTGGCTCACGCTCTCATACACTCAATACAACAACAACAACAACAACACACCCGTGGAGTAGGGTATTACACTCAGACGGCCCGAACCACGTAAATCCTCATGTCAAGTCGCCATATTGTTCTGAATCTCCGCGCGCCACAACCGAACTAAGAAACTCTGCGGGCTACTAATAGTAGTATCAGGAGAATTGCCGGAACCAGACTATGACACGTACCTTGTTGTTATACTGAAACACCTATGGAGGATGACAGTACAAATATTGCTCCTCGAAGGAGCAAGAGACAAAGGATCAAAAAATCCTTTGGTGATGATTTTACTGTCTACCTTATTGATGATACACCCAAAACACTTTCAGAGGCATATGCATCGCTAGATCCAGAGCGCTGGAAGGAGGTTGTACATAATGAAATGGAGTCCATTTTGACTAATGAAACTCTGGAAATATGTGATTGTCCAGTTGGGTGTAAACCTGTTGGGTGTGAGTGGATATTCAAAAAGAAACTCAAACCAGATGGTACAGTCGATAAAATATAAGGCTAGACTTGTAGCCAAGGGATTTACCCAAAAGGAAGGCGGGGATTTTTCGATACTTATTTACCTGTTGCTAAGATAACCACAATTTGTGTGCTTGTTGCACTTTTTGCGTGTCATGATCTCCTCATCCATCAAAATAAATGTGAAGACGGCTTTCCTAAATGATGAGCTCGATGAGAGATCTATATGAAGTGGTTTTGTGGTGTCTGAGCAAGAGAACAAAGTGTGTAAGTTACAGAAATCTTTGTATGGCCTCAAACAGGCACCAAAGCAGTGGCATGAGAAGTTCGATAGAACTATTACCTCAACAGGATTTGTGGTAAATGACGATGACACATGTGTGTACTATCGGTTTGGTGGGGGTAAGGGAGCAATACTAAGCTTACATGTTGATGGCATATTAATTTTTGGGACTAGTATCGATGTGATAAATGATGTAAAATCATTTTTGTCCCAAAATTTTAATATGAAGGATTTGAGAGTGGTTGATGTTATTCTAAACATCAAACTGATTAAGGGCGAGAATGAGATTACTTTAAAACAATCTTATTATATGGAGAATATTCTGAGTCGATTTGGGTACTCATATTCTAAAGCTTCTCCAACGCCATATAATCTCAGTCTAAAGATTTGCAAGAACAGAGAACAAGAGATTAATCAGTTGAGATATTCTCATATTATTGGTTCTCTCATGTATCTTGCTGGTGTAACCAGACCTGACAACTCATTTGCAGTAAGCAAATTGAGCAGATTTATTTTCAATCTTGTAAGAGACCACTGGTGTGCACTAGAACATGTAATGAGATACTTGAGAGGTACATCAACATATGGGCTTCACTATACAGGGTACCCAGCTGTACTAGAAGGGTATAGTGAGTCAAATTGGATCTCAGATGCTGATGAGATCAAAGCCACTAGTGGATGCATATTCACTATTGGTGGTGCTGCAGTTTCATGGAGGTCTCGCAAACAGGCTGTACTGATAAATTCTACTATGGAGGTGGAACTTGTAGCACTTTAGACAACCACAACTAAGGCGGAGTGGCTGAAACAGCTCTTGATGGACCTACCATTGGTCGATAAACTTGTGTCAGTCATTCTTTTGCATTGTGATAATCAAAGTGTGATCACAGTTATTGGCAATGCAAAACAAAATTTGGAGTCCTCAAGACATGTGAAACGGCGAATCAAATCCATGAGACATTTGAGAAATACGGAAGAGATTACCATTGAGTATATTAATACTAAAAGAAATCTTGCAGACCCTTTTACTAAGGGATTAGCACATGTTGTAATTGAAGAAGCATCAGAGGAAATGAGTTTGAAACTCGCGTGATGTTATCATACAATGGTAACCCAAACTATTTGATCGGAGATCTTGTGAAGTAGACCTTGGGAAAAAACAAGTTGTATGGATAATTGGAGAGTACTTGTTCTCACTCATTTCCGCTAGCAGATGCGTACTCTCAGTACTGCATGGAAGGTTGACCATGATGTCTTAATGTGTTTTGAGACCTATTTTGGCAAGGTACTATTCTGCAAAGTATACTTGTAAGAACACACCTATGTGAGTTTGACTGTGAGGTCGTAGTCTATGAGATGTGGGTAATCTCAAATAAACTCATGAACAGACATGGGAGCAGATCATAGTGCTCCAACCATAGGCATGACTTTAGGCGGCTTAGTATCAGCGATGCTTTCATGTGAAACTTGCTTACACAAAACTAGCAATTCAAGGTTGTGTCCATTGCAAAGTTATGAGTATGTGAATCATAGAATGCTAGGTGCAGCTCAACCCGTAACGGGTCTACACTGCAAAGTTAGTATATTAAAGCATAGAAATATTACTGTAGATCTTGGCTTTTGGTGAGGATTGTTGGGATTTGGCAAGCTACGTGTAGCCCACTTCTGGGCTCATTTATTTGGGTCAACTCTCCTGGTAGAAAACCGTGAAGAGGTGAATGAGAACTGTAGTCCCATATTGCCTACTTAGATGTGTGTTTTCCAATATATATAGTGACTCCTGTAGTGGTTCTCAACATGAGAATAATGAGGGAGATCAAGGTTGATGCTATGGACACAAACACACACGCACACACGCGCACGCATTTTTTGATTTTACGCATGTTTATCGTGTGACTTGTGACTTGCGACGTCGCGTTCGCGCATGATGAGTTGTGTTCTACTAAGCAGTTACTTTTTCTGCCACTAATATAAAAGGGAATATTTCATCATACCTAGACTGCCACATCAACTTGTGGAGTAATTTGAGGCATAACTGAAGGCGCACATTTACTATACACGAATGCCCCATAACTGCTCTCATAAGTTGCACGTTGAGGGATTTCAGGGGGCGGTTTTCTGGAAATATGGCACATCGAATCTGAAGCTATTGGTTACGGAAATATGTGCTGGGAATTACATTATGATTTCTTCAAAAAAAAATATTTACCCAAAAATTACTAAATTGCAGTGTTTGATTAATAATGGATAGTAAACCCTTTTAACGGTGAAATTATTGGTTTAGAAAGGTCACCAAACTTTCTTCCAAATTTGAGTCACTATTTTTAGAAAGTGATTATTGTGATTTTATCCTGATTTGAAGTGCAACTGTAAGTTTACCCTCCAAATTAAGACTTTACGATTTTACCCCTGATTTTTAGAGATGAAGCCTCTGTTTACACCTAGTTTTTAACACCATTAACATCACAGACGTAACAGATTTTTTTAAAATAAAATAAAAGATTAGGAAATTAAAAAGACCATAATACCCAATACTGTACATCTTCTACCCTAGCAAGCCGCAGCCATCAGGAGCCACCACGAACGATCACTGCTGCCCCCCTGGCCGCTCGCCAGGCCGCCGTAGCTGTCCGCAGCTCGCAGCCTGCGCCCCGGTCGCAACCGCCTCTGCCATACAAGCACGCGCATCGGCCGCCGCCGTGACTAGCCCGCGCACCGGCTGCCTGCGCCCTCCCCAACCCGTACGTCCGCCGCCGCCGCCATCCTCAGGCCACCTCCTACTTTGCCACCGTGTGCGCCAGTTGATTTGGTGCCAAGCGGTTGCATGCTTCGAGTTGAAGAACCGATTAGTCTCTTGGTGACTGTTGTAAGAGGATGTTCATACCATATTACAACTCTGCTTTTGCTCCAACTTGTCTCCAAATTGTTCTGTCACACGTATCTTGATTGATTCTAGATGCATTAGTGATGCTCCTTTGCTCATTCGAGGAACAGCTCCAGCAGCATGTGCGTCTTCATGCAATGGAAGCAATGATGGGTAGCTGGGAGCTTGAGCAATCTTTGCAAATCCTAACAGGTGAATCATTGCATTAATATGGTTTCATTACTCCAGCAAGATGATTGAATCTTCCTGAAATATCACTACTTTTATGTCTGAATATTCTGTCTCGAGTCAGTTGTTATGTAATTTCAGTATTTGTCGAAGTGTTTGATACAACACTTCTCCCGGACCCGCTGAGAAGCAGTTCGCAGAGGTTCTTTTTTGTTTCGGACACACAAAGATCAATATCAAGATGATGACCTCAGCAATTTACGTGGTTCGGGCCGCCTGAGCGTAACACTCTACTCCACGGGGTTTGTGTAATTGTATTGAGCGAGTACATTCACTATGATCAGGTCGAATCAGATCATATTCCCCCCGATATTCGTACGGTGCAGCCCTTTTATAGTTCTAAGGACTAATCGTTACAAAGCTGGCCCGATCTGACATGTGGCTCTGGCGTGCTTAATGACCTAATACACTGTCTAAAGAGTATTAAGTATAATTAATAGTTTGGTAACGTGTCTTCATGACAGTGTTACCCCTATTAACGGTGCACTGATCGTGTGTTATTAATATGACATTAAAGACATATTATCAGACCTTGTAACTGTTGTTTAACCGTCCTTGAATTTTTGCAACGGACGTGATATGCTCGTATTTCTGTTGGTGATGAAGGTTCGAAGGCTCCACACGTGGCAGATCCGGAGCTTTCCCTTGCGGGAGGGTAGGTCCGCGGTCGCTGTATACGTGTCGGTACCGGAGCTCTTCTCTGACGAAGGCTAGGTCCGGAGCTGTTGTACACATGTAGTCACCGGAGCTTCCCTTGGTTGGGAGTTTTGTTCCGGTCTTATTTTACACGTGTTAACCCGGGAGCTAGCCATGTGAGGGGAGCGGGTCCGGTACAACGTGACATGTCAGACCTGTAAGGCCTTCGACTCTGACGGGTGGAACTTTCTTGCACTTCTTACGGTATCGTGGGGTACCCGGTACGTAGGGTACCCACAGTGGCCCCTGGGCCCACCTCTGGGAGAAATCCTTTGGGTTAAGTTGTTCTGTTGGAGGTGGGCCCATTCTCGATTCCCGCGCTTTGATTTTCAAAAGTCCTCTGATGCGCTGATAGAGTGACGGTCCAGGAGTGAGCCTTCGACGCGTGGCTTGTTATGAATACGACAGTTGAGATCTTTGAGTGCGGATCTCACGCAATTGAAAGTCACCGGTTCCCAATACGAAAATCGTATTGGTTTCGCGCGCCCTGTCACAGCGCCGACTTTGGGTTTCCCACCGCTCATCATGGCAACGGTTGACCTTGGGTAAGGACCTCGATCTCTTCATCGGGGTGGCCCCAGGCCCACTCGTCATTGACCGGGTAGATTTTTGAAAAGTGTCTTCAATCTCACTACGGTTTCCATCCAAGCGTCGCAGAGGCTTACTTAAGAAGGAAAGTGTGCACAGTTTGAGGACTCTTCACGCCTTCGATCATCTTTGCGCTCAGAGCCTCCCAAACTCCGCCTAGCTTCCCTTCCTTTGTACCGCTTTGCTGCGATGGAGTTGGGTCTCCCCAAGAGCCGCCTCAAGAGCGATGATGATCTGAAGAAGGTCTGGACCTACATGGGGTGGTCCAGTGACTCCTTCAATCATTTGGTCTGCGCCGGCAAGCTCCCGTTCAAGAAGGTGCGCAATGGCGATATGGTGTACTTCACAGCGTACGCCATGGTGGGATTCATTCCACCTTTCTCTTCTTTCATCTTGATGCTACTAGACTTTTATGGTCTGCAGTTGTATCACCTTGGCCCCCATTCTCTTCTTCTCGTGACGACATTCGTCCACTTCTGCGAGATGTGGGTGGGTATTCCCCCCTGCGTCGAGCTTTTCCGCACCTTCTTCACCATCCACACCACCGACAAGGAGTCCGAGTTCCTTGGCTTCTACTATTTTGTGAAGCGCAAGAACTGCCCCTACAAATATGTGAAGTTGTTTCCTTCCGGTAAATGGGACAACTGGAAGAAGGATTGGATCATCATCGCGGCGGAGGAGCACGAAAAATTGGAGCTACCCGAAGGTCTCCCCAATGTTGACACTGACGCTTGGAGTGTAGTTCCGGTGCTGTCAGATGCCTTCAACTCTGTCTTGGCCATGATCCGCGAGTGCGTGGAAGGTGGAGTGACCCCCTAGATGGTCTTCTGCGACTTTCTGGTCAACAGGTGGGCTCCGCTGAAGAAGAGGGAGAAGCTCGTGTGGGCCCTCAACAGCGTGATGGATGACGACCGGATTGAAACCAGTCTGAAATCCAATTTGGATGATGAATCCTTGGAGTTTCATTTGAAGAAATTCCAGCATGGGATTAACGTCAACGGCGACGACTTGGCTCCGCCAGTAGCCTTCCTCCCCTTGAACATGGAGGTGCAGTTTAGTAGGGAGCTCCGGAGGAGCATGCTGGTGCTTGACGACCTTGGCGAGGTAGAGAGACATTCGGCCACCAGATTGGCGATTCCCGGAGCTTCTGAGGGTGGTCCTTCCCCGCCCCGAGCCAAAAGACTGAAGACGTCGGCAAGGGCAAGGGCAAAGAGACAGATAAGTCCTCCAGTCGGAAGAGGGAGTTGAAGCACGCTAACTGGAGGTCCGTCAGACTTGCCCCTTCCTCGACGACTGCTTCTCCCCGGAGGGGGAGGTCTTCTGTAGCTACCCCTGCTCTGGTGCAAACGTCTTCAAGAAGCGTAAGCTCCGGGCAGGCGACCCCGGCCTCTATGCCGGCTAGAAGTTCCAGGTCCGGGGGTTCTTCCCAGCGAAGAGAAGCTTCGGCTGAAAGGACTCTGGCGGCTGCGAGTGTTCCTCAATTGAGGTCCAAAGCAGTTGTCTCACCAGATTTGGTGGGCTCTAGCTCCGAGCCTCGGAAGAAGAGGTTTCGAGGTGACTGGGGTGGTAGCATCCCGAGGTAAGCATTGATTGCTCACCCTAAAATGTTAGTCTTGTTTTTGATGTGTTTTTAATCTTCTCTTCCCTTTGTTTCTAGGGTGTCAAAGAAAGGACCCGGAGCTTCAGCGCCTGTTGCAACGGTTGGGGCTGCACCTGCCGAAACTCCGGCTTCGAGCGTTGAGCCTCCTCGCCAAGCGTAGGTGGAAGTCGCGGTAGCTCCGGGACCAACTGTCGTGAGCTTGGACTCGGAGTCCTCACCCAAAGCTCCTGTGGTAGCGCCAGAGAAGTTGAAGATGTACCCCTGGCGGCGGAAGCTGATGCTCCAGCACCGGCAATGCCAGAAGTTCTGGCTTTCGAGCCAGAAGTTGCCGAAGCTCTGGCTGCTGAGCCAGAAGTAGTTGAAGCCCCGACTATTGAGCTGGAAATCACCCAAGCTCCGGCCCTTATGCCAAAAACGGTTGAAGATCCAGCGGCTGAGCAAGAAGTGGTAGAGGGTCCGGCAGCCGAGCCGGAGGTGGCTGGAGGTCTGGCGGCTGTGCCAGAGGTGGTCACTGTGCCGGAGCCTGAGCCAGCAGCGGTCGAGGCTCCAGTTGAAGCTCCGGCTACTGCTCCAGAGGTGATGATCCCGTAGGTACCTGGGTCGGAGCCAGAGCAGCCCGAAGAAGTGGCAGCAGGTCCTCTGACTTCAGAGCCGTCAACTGAAGACCCTGAAGCGGCGCCTTCAACTGCTCTGGAGGTGGATGTTCCCCCAGTGGGCTCTTCTACTGCAGCTGAAGGGTTCCAGGAGAGTGGCCCTAACGCTGCAGGAGTACAGGGGTCAACATTGTAGAGTGGGACCCAATTTTTGTGATGGAGAACCCTTTTGAGCCTGCGAAAATGATCCCAGCAGGCCCAGAACCTATCCCTCTAGCATTGTCCATAGATAACGCCTGCTCAATCCTCCGACGGGTCCAACTTGCCTTCGATCATGAGAGCAAAGCCTTGGAGGAGGAGCGCAACACCTTGAGGCATTGGCGCAACAGACTCCATTTCGAGACCAGGCTTGCTCAGACGAGGCTGACTGAACAGAAGGAATGGATCAAGGGGGAGAAGGCTCAGTTAGAATACTGGGATAAGTTGATGGAAGAGAAGGAGACTGCCATCCGGGCGCTCGATGCTAACTCCAGTGAAATCCTGGAGCAAGCCAAGGAGAAACGTGACGCTGCTGACGAGCGTTACGAGAAGCTCGCTGAATTGAATGAAACTCTCCTGAAGCGTCGAGCGGACCTGGATGCGAGGGAGGAAAAACTCCTGGGGCAGCAGGAGGATGTGGTGAGGAGAGAAGCGAAGGTCACCCAGAAGTTGACTCTTGGTGAGAAAAATTTGGCAGATCGCAACATAAAGCTGGATCTATGGAAGGAGGAAGAGAGGAAGAAGAACTGGAAGGTGGGGCAAGAGCTCTCAGAAAGAGAGTCTGACGTTGCCGCTAGGGAGGAGAGAGTCAAAGGCAGGGAAAAGGACCTAGCTGAAAGGCGGAACCGCATCCACCTCCAGGAGACAGAGCTGGTCGACTGGGAGAAGCAAGTTGCTGAGAACATGCAGCAACATGCTAAGTTGGCCGAGCACCTTGCCCGTGAAGGTTCGGAGCTTGCTGCTGCTCGGAGGTCACTGGAAGAGTTGCGGAGCTCAAAGGCAACTGAGTCCTTGATGGTATGGTACTTCTTGGGATGTGCGGACAGGGCCCTTGTGCCTCTTGGTTTTAGTCCAGTACGCCCGGAAGACCCAGCGCAGGAGCTGGACCAGATGCTAGCGGCACTTGGCTCTGCTAGCAGCAAACCCGACGTGATGGATAATGTCATTGCCGATCAACTGGAGACGGAGGGTAAATCCTTGGCCAAGAACGTCGCCGAGTATGTCTTGGCATGTTACAAAAGTCGAGATCCCCAATTCTCCCTTGATCCGATCTTTGAAGGAATCATCGCGGAGGAAGAGGATGCCGCCAGGGCTAGTGTCCAAGAAGCTGCTGAGAAGGTTACTTCGTTTTTCCACATGACCTAGATCCTCCAGTATCTAGGACTTTTCTCCTTTTGTCCCTTGTAACCCCAATTTTGTAATCCAGTACTTTTGATTAATGAAATCCTCCTTTTTGCCTTGAATTTCTCACTTTGTCTTCAATATATTGTGACGTATCTTGTTGGCCCCCTGGTGCATGTGTACAATTGAAATGTGTACATGTACCAAAGGTTGTGGCAGTATGTTGACGACTTGAATGCTTCACATTTGTAGATTTTAGGTCCGAAGTCTTCCATTCTGAGGCGTCGAAGACAGGCCCCCTGGGATGGTTGGAGCTTGGTAGCTCCGACGTCATCCACTGTCAACATTTTAAATGTTGACGGTAGACCCATCTTGGAGGATGTCGAAGTTTTAGTAGCTCCGGCGTCGTCCACTATTGCTGTGAATTTTTGCTTTTCCTGCACATTAAAGGCAAGAGAGAAAGTAAAATTCGTCCTCTTGTCTATAAATTGGTTGTGACTTATTGTTCTTATTTGGACTTTAGATCCGAAGAAACTCAACATGATAACAAGCATTTTGATATAATCTTTCTAGATCTGCATGCCTTTTTAATACTCACCCTACTGAGTCCTGCCAGGGTGTAGGCAGAGCGGTGTACTTAGGGTGCAGGATCAGACTAAGTCGATAGCACACTCCGGACCTATGTTGGCTTGGCGTTCAGGCAAGTAGACTATGTAGCAATGTTAATATCCAAAAAGACTATCAATAAGGCTTGTAATGCATGTGAATTACTTGGAACAAAGCTCTAAAAGATTTGCACAACTTCATTATAGACAAGTGGGGTAAAAATAATTTGATGTATTGAGCCTTGTACAAAAAGTGATGCACGTGGAGTTTGTTTTCACACAACAATGCCTTTCATTATAGGTACAAATTATAGGGGAGACAAGGACACACTTAGAGTGTTGGACCATGCTAAATGTGCTATACATCTTGTACTAGCCCAGAGCAAGTAGTTACACTTTCAGTGGTGTGACTGTTTCAAGTGTTACTTGAACTTCCCGGACCCTCCCGGAGGGGTCCAGATGTTCTCCCAGGGGACTTGCTCATCTCTGTATAATGACTCTACAACATGCATTATGTGTAATTACAGACTCACCTCCGTGATTTTAAACATAAAACTTACGGAGGTGCTCGATGTTCCAAGGATTTGGGAGTGGGGTCCCATCCTCTGTTGCCAAGCGAACACATCCTGGTCGGGATACTTTAATGACTCGGAAGGGACCCTCCCAGCCGGGGGAAAGTTTGTTCATCCCTTCATGACTTAGTATCTTCCGAAGCACCAGGTCACCTTCTTCAAGATGTCAATCACGCACATGCCTTTGATGATAGCGTCGGACCGCTTGGCGATAACATGCAGTCCGAACAGCTGCTTGGCCCCATCCCTCATCGACGAGGTCAAGGTCTTCACGCCGGAGCTGGTCCTGCGTGGCTTCGTCAAAGGTCCGGACCCGGAGGGACCTCAAGGTGATCTCCGGAGGGAAGGACATCTTCAGCTCCGTACACCAGGAAGAATGGAGTCTCTCCAGTTGACCAGTTAGGTGTTGTCCTATTCGCCCATAATGTGCACGGAAGCTCTTCAATCCAGTTAGCTCCGTGCTTTTTCAAGCGCTCATATGTGCGCGTCTTGAGTCCTTTTAAGATTTATGCATTTGCTCTCTCAGCTTGGCCATTGCTTGCTGGATGAGCTACTCAGGCGTAGCTAAGTTGAATACCAAGGTCTTCGCAATATTCTTGGAATGCAACACTTGTAAATTGAGTTCCGTTGTCAGTTATGACTTTGTTTGGAACTCCAAATCTGCATATAATGGACTTCAAGAACTTGATTGTTGATTGTTTGTTGATTGTTACTACTGGAGTTGCTTCCGACCACTTGGTGAACTTGTCGATGGCGACATATAGGAACCTGTAACCTTTGACGGCTTTTGGGAAAGGTCTCAAGATGTCCATGCCCCACACAGCGAATGTCCATGTAGGAGGTATCATTTGTAGTGATTGAGTCGGTGTGTGAATTTGTTTGGCGTGGAATTGACACGCTTCACATTTTTTTCACTAGCTCAATCGTATCCTGAAGTGTTGTAGGCCAGTAAAAGCCATGCCGGAAGGCTTTAACGACCAGCGTGCGAGAAGAAGCATGGTTCCCGCATTCGCCACCATGGATGTACGCGAAGAGCTCGCGGCCTTCTTCCCTTGCAATGCACCGCATTAGGATGTCACTAGCACCGCGTCGGTAGAGATCCCCTTCTACCAACATGTATCTTTTAGCCAATCTGACAATCCGGTCAGCGGATACACTGTCTTCGGGAAGGATATTGTCTTTCAAGTAGCTCTGGATCTCCGAGATCCATGCATCGGAGTTAACTTGAGCTTCTGAGTTTTGCGTGCTGGGTTGCTCGGAGCTTCCGACAGCAACTACGACCCTTGGTGGATGCCATGGTAGGAGGGCCACCGGGACCGCCAGCTTAGAGGTGCTGGTCTCGCCCCCTTCGCTCAGTTCAGCAGGCTGAGTTGTTAATTTTGACAACCTCCGAACGAAGATTCCATCAGGAGCCGAAGCTCCGGTTGAGGCTTTCGTCGAGAGTTCATTGGCTTCGGAGTTATGAAGGCGTTGAATATGATGGAGATACAAGACTTCAAAGTCCTTCTGAAGCCTCTAGACTTCAAGGAGATAAGCAGCTAATTGAGAATTGTTGCAGGAGCATTCACCTTTCACTTGCTTGATGATGAGTTGTGAATCTCCCTTCACCAACAGCTGTTTTACACCATAAGATAGTGCCACCTTGAGTCCATAGATGAGGGCTTCATACTCCGCCATATTGTTGGTTGCCTTGAAATCAAGGTGTACCATGTACTTGACCTTCTCTCTGGTCGGAGCCAGGAGAAGGATTCCAGCTCTGGCCCCCTGCTTCTACACGAAGCCATCGAAGTAGGTGGTCCAGTGAGGCTCAGTGAATACAGAAACTTTGAGCTCTGGTTTCTGCTCACTGTGGCCCCCAGGGTTTGATGAAGAGGGGGTCCACTCCGCCACAAAGTCAGCCAAGGCTTGACTTTTAAATGCTTGTCTCGACACGAATTCTAGATCGAATTCTGCCAGCTCTGCAGTCCACTTTACAATATTCCCAGTAGAATTAGGGTTGTGCAAAATTGCATGTAGTGGAAAATAAGTTACCACTAATATTTTGTGTGCTTGGAAGTAGTGATGAAGCTTACTTGAGGCAATAAGAACCATGTAAAGCAGTTTAGGCACCTCAATTTATCTTGTCTTGGCGTCATGGAGTACTTCACTGATGAAGTACACAGAGCGTTGGATGGTCCGGACCCTTTCAAAAGGACCCGGAGCTTCCTCTCCATCGACCCGGACCCTGCTGGAGGGTCCCGGACCTTCAGGTTGTGCTTCTTGGACCCTCCCGGAGGGGTCCAAAACTTCTTCTTGTTCAACCTGGATCTCACTAGGAGGATCCAGATTATCTTGGTTAGTCAGGTGAACCTCTTCACACAAAAGAAGTTGATCTCCTAGCACTTCGTTTTGAGGTTTCGTGTCTGGGAGCTGGGACCCGGTCACGTCTTCAGGTGATTCCGGACCCTCCCGGAGGGGTCTGGATTCCTGGACTGAATGTGGTTCCAGTCTTTCCGCGACCAGGACCATACTGACAACTTCAGTGGTTGCCGAAATGTAAAGCAGTAAAGGCTCTCTAGGGTTACACTCCCAGTGACCTTCGGGACCCGGGAGAACTACAGAACCGAGAAATTGATCTTCGACGTCACGCATATCAGTTTGCCTTTTAATGCCATTTTGGGCAGGCCAACTTTATACAAGTTTATTGCTACTGCCCATTATGGTTATTTGATGTTGAAGATGCCGACACCCACGAGCGTTCTCCAGACCCGCGGAGACCGTATCGCAGGAGTTACTGCACTGGAAGAACTCTATGCGCTTACCACAGCGCAAGAGGAAGCATCCGGTAAGGAGCCAAATTCGAATCCTCCAAGCATTCGTCACAAAGGCTCTACCTCCGCACCTCGTGTGCATCCAAGCGGCGACGCCGACATTCCCGTCAAAGTCGTCCAAATTGGTTCCGATGCTGCTCAGGCTACCCGAATATCGGGAGGTCTGAACAACAAATAGGAACTCGCGCTCATCGCTTTCCTCCGGGCTAATGTCGACGTGTTTGCCTGGCAACCATCACAAATGCCTGGGATCCCTAGGGAGGTGATTGAGCACAATCTGAAGATTTACCCAGATGCTTGGCCTGTACACCAGAAGCCCCGGAAGCAGTCAATAGAGCGACAAAACTTCATTCAACAGGAAATCAAGAAGTTGCTCGAAGCTGGATTCACTCGGGAAATATTCTATCCAAAATGGCTAGCAAACCCAGTTGTTGTACCCAAGGCCAGTGGGAAGCTTCGGATATGTATCGACTACACCACCTTAAATAAGGCATGTCCAAAAGATCCATTTCCACTACCTAGAATAGACCAGATAGTGGACTCTACCTCCGGGTGTGAGCTATTGTGTTTCTTAGATGCATATTCTAGATATCATCAAATCCAAATGTCTAATGAAGATGAAGAGCACACTGCCTTCATAACAGTTGATGGATTGTATTGTTATACTACCATGCCATTCGGTCTTAAAAATGCTGCTTCAACATTTGTGCGAGCCATGTACAAAACATTTGGAGAGCTAATTAGAAACTTGGTGGAGGTGTATATTGATGACATCATCATGAAAATAAAAAACAAGGAGTCACTCCTTGACAACTTATAAGCCGTCTTCGACAAGCTGCGCACTACGCGCACCAAGCTGAACCCGGACAAGTGTGTCTTCGGGGTTAGCTTCGGAAAGCTTCAGGGGTTCTTGGTGACTCATCAAGGAATCGAAGCAAATCCGACGAAGATCAAGGCTATAGAAGAAATGCGGCCCCCAACCCACATTAAAGATGTCCAAAAGTTTACTGGATGTCTAGCTGCGCTCAGTTGGTTTATATCGAGACTGGCAGAATGGGCGCTACCCTCCTTCAAACTCTTGAGGAAGTTCGAACCATTTCATTGGTCTGAAGAAGCAGAAAAGGTGTTCCGAGAGCTGAAACAACTCCTCACCACACTACCAATATTGGTAGCTCCGATGGAACCAATAGGAGTAATGGTTCCCGGACCTACTCCGGAGAAAGGTCGAGATGGGCAAAGGTCCGAAGGCCAGAGCTGAAGCTTAACGAAAGCTTTGAAGCTTATGAGGTTTCGCCCGGAACCTCCGTCCACCATGACATGGTGGATTTGGATATTGTTAATGGTGGGTGACACCATCAACGGTAGTTGACCAGCCCCGATCATGTTTTGGGGGCAGTCCGAAGCATCAAAAATGATGGGTGTATCCATCCACTTCCGATGTGGTTCTGCCTTAGCAGCGGGAGCTACCATGGCCATGTCCTGCCGCATTGTCTTGAGGATGCAGCGAGAGGTGATGTCCCAAGAACCACCATAGATGGTGTTCAAGGTCTTTCGATGTTCGTTGTCAGAAACGTCGGAGTCGTCAACAGTGTTGTAGACAGCTTTCAAGACCTTTTTGGGGTCCTGGAAACCTAGTTCTTCTTCAGCCGGAGCTTCATCGACCTTTTGTTTTCCTTCTCTTTGATGGAACAGAGCTTCTTCCCGTGGCTTATTGTAGCGTTCGACAAGATTCTGGACCTCCCGGCACTCTTCCAAGCTGTGTCGGTTTGTCTTGTGGATTGGACACCATGCTTTAGAACTGTTTCCGTCCTATGATGAAGTTCGAGGTTGCTTCTCGGAGCGTGGCCCCCGACTTCCAGGAGTTGTAGCAGCAGTAGCTGGAGCACCGGTCGACGGCTTCTTTTTTCTGTTGGACTTCTTCTTCTTCTTGCCACTACTGGAGGTGGCGGTTTCAGTTTTGGAGGACTTCTGGTTGGCTTCCGGAGCTGGCTTGGAGTGCATTTCACGGCCCTCTGCAGCTCTACACATTTGTCGGCTAGGTTGAAGAGTTCCGTGACGCTGGTAACTTCTTTAATGGCCAGCTTTTCTAGCATCTTCTTATCTCGAACACCTTGTCTGAATGCAATAATAATAGAGGAGCTTGATATTGAAGGAATGGTATTTCGTACCTGAGAGAACCGCTGGATGAAAGATCGTAGCGATTCCCCCGATGTTTTCTTTACGGCAAACAGGTCCAATTCAGTGTCGGGTCTCGTGTAGGAGCTCCCAAAGTTGGCAGTGAATTGCTGGCATAGTTCCACCCAATTATTAATGGAGTCGGGTGGAAGACTTATGAACTAGGACCTTGCAGTCCCAGTTAAAGCCATCGGGAAGTAATTGGCCATCACAGCCTCATCACCCCCTGCTGCCAGTATGGCAGTAGAGTAGATTTGAAGAAATTCAGCGGGGTTGACAGTCCCGTCGAATTTCTCCAGTAAGTGGGGCCAAAACTTCTGTAGCCACCTGACCATACGTAAGTGCATGGCCAGGGCAGAACAGCCTCCTCCTACTCCCCGAGGAGCAGGGTTGTCTCGAGCTTCTCACCTCTCACGAGCATGCTCAATGTGGACACAACCATCCTGTTGCTGGTAACAGCGATCCAATTCCGACCGCGGGTCATGAGTCAGAATTCTAGTAATTGTGTGGGCTCGTCGTGCCCCGGGAGGCAACGAAGTCACCTGTTGGGAGGCAGCACGTCTCCTTTGTTGAGAGGCTTGTGGACCAAGTCGGCCAGACAAAGTCCATCGTTGTGAAGGTGCTCACGCCGAAGGGGGAGGACCTTGGTTGCTGATGCCTGCAGCTGCAGTTGCGACCAGATGATCAACATCAGCCCTCCACTACTCTATAGCACCCTGGGGTGCACCTGTAGGCGGTGGGCGTTGTAGAAGAGCTCGCGCAACAATAAGCGCGTGCTCAGGGTTGTTGTTTGTCAATGCATTGATGGACGCAGATGCTCCATCCTGTTGACCAACATTGTTTGCTGGAACAGATGGTGGCTGTGGTGCCACACCACCTGCTGGAACAACAACACCTGCTGGTTGTTGGACGTTGGAGGGATTGCCTCCGGCAGGTGGTCCAGCGTGGTATCCATTGGAAGATCCAGCAGTTGAATTCACCATATTATGATATCGAGATTGCACCGCTCCCCTACCTGGCGCGCCAAATGTCGAAGTGTTTGATACGACACTTCCCCCGGACCCGCTGAGAAGCAGCTCTCGGAGGTTCTTTTGTGGTTGGGACACGCAAAGATAATTATCAAGATGATGACCTCAGATATTTACGTGGTTCGGGCCGCCTGAGCGTAACACCCTACTCCACAAGGTTTGTGTAATTGTATTGAGCGAGTACGTTCGCTATGATCAGGTCGAATCAGATCAGATTCCCCCCGATATTCGTGTGGTGTAACCCTTTTATAGTTCTAAGGACTGACCTTTACAAAGTTGGTCTGGCCCGACATGTGGCCCTGGCGTGCTTAATGACCTAATACATTGTCTAAAGAGTATTAAGTATAATTACTAGTGTGGTAATGTGCCTTCATAGTAGCGTTATCCCTATTAACGGTGCATTGATCGTGTGTCATTAATATGATATTAACGGCACATTATCAGACCTTGTAACTTCTGCTTTAACCGTCCTTGAATGTTTGTAACGGACGTGATCTACTCGTATTTCTGTTGGCGATGAAGATCCGGAGGCTCCACACGTGGCAGATCCGGAGCTTTCCCTTGCGGGAGGGTAGGTCCGAGGTCGCTGTAGACGTGTCGGTACCGGAGCTCTTCTCTGATGGGGGCTAGATCTGGGGCTGTTGTACACGTGTAGTCACCGGAGCTTCCCTTGGTTGGGAGTTTTGTTCCGATCTTGTTTTACACGTGTTAACCCCGGAGCCAGCCATGTGAGGGGAGCGGGTCCAGTACGTGACATGTGGGACCTGCAAGGGTCTTCGACTCTGACGGGTGGAACTTTTTTGCACTTCTTGCGGTATCATGGGGTACCCGGTACGTAGAACCGACAGTATTCATTTCAGGAACTAAAATGCCCAATGATATAGTAACTAAATAAATAGAAAGACTAGCGTCAGGTGGAAAGAACTAAAATGCCCAGTCACTACTCTTTATCCCCTTCACATTCGTATGTTGCACTATGTACCCCTCAATTAAATGTGGGGTCAGGCGGAAATCATCAGTGTCAGAGAAACTTAGTGATTCCCTATTGGTTCTGCGGGAGCATCTCCTGGTGAAGGTACTGGAGCAACCATGTCTGATTATGAAGATAGCTAGGTGGATAGTGAGGCTAACATGTTTGACGGAAATATTGGTTCTGATGGTATGGGCTTTGGTCCCCTAATATTGACTGAGTGTGAACGATCCTTGATTGAACGCGTATGGCAGGAGCTGAAAAAAAATGCTGAAATATTGTCAGCATGTTGCTGAAATGTGTGTAAATAGTGTTGAAATGTTGTATTAATTATCCTGAACTATTGTTAAAATACTGATATTATCAAGATGCTGCTGAAATTATTTTAAAATGTTGATGAAATATTGTTGAAAAGTTGCCAAAATACCGCTAAAATATTGTTGAAATTACAAGAAAAATCATGGCAAAACAGACATCATTTTGAAATTCAATAATATTCCATATATACAAAATATATTTTGTTCTAAATGCTACTAAATACATCCTCAATATGATAGTAACACTATATTAATATAGAAGAAAATTTACAAATACAAATTAAACGTATGGGTAAAATCACAAGCGCATTTTCGTGTTTTTTCTTCATACTTAACACCTACTAACGGGTAGGGGTATATTTTACCTTCATTTCTAAAAATCAGGGGTAAAATCGTTGTCGGTATTCTGGATATCATGTACTTATTCTTATTGTGATTAAAACTACGGAGTTCCACCTATCTGAGTTGAAGAATTCTGAAGGTTCCACGTGTCCCGCCGCACTGGATCTGCCTCCCTCGGTTGGGTGGCTCCGGCGCTGCCACGTGTGTCGCAAGGTCGGATCTAACTCCCTCCATAGAGAAGCTCCGATCATGCCACGTGTCCAATGACTCCGGACCTAAACCCTAGTAGAGGGAAACTCCGGTGCTGCCATGTGTTTAGCAGCTCCGGACCTGCCTCCCCACAGCGAGAAGCTCTGGAGCTGCCACATGTTGAGCCTCCATATCTAAGCCTACAACGGGAAGACTGTTGGATCTCTAATGGCACAGACATTCAAGGAGCTATTAAAATTGTCATTGCAAGATCTGGTTAACACATCATTAATAATATATTAATGATGCGTGATCAGAGGACCGTCAATACCATTAACACTATCATTAAGACCATTAAAACTGTCATTAAGACGTGTTATTACACTAATAATCACTCGTAACACCAGTACATCGTGTATAGGGTGTTCAATACAGTCGGGGCCACCTGTCGGGCCAGTTAAATCATGTAACGGTCACTCCTTAGCATATAAAAGGGTTGCACTGCACGGTAGAAACATGTCCGAGGAGGCTCACATGCATACTACGCACACAAACTTACCAACAACCACCCCGTGGAGTAGGATATTACGCTCAAGCGGCCCGGACCACGTAAAAATCCTCTGTGTCACTGTCTCGTTCTTAATCTTACGCGCGTCTCAACCGAATACGAACCTCCGCGGACTATGCTTTAGTATTACCAGGGGAAGTGTCTTAGTCTATACTTCGACATTTGGCGTGCCAGGTAGGGACGCTCTAGATTTCGAGATGGTGAATTCCACCGTAGAATCGTCCAACGACCATGCTGAGCATCCTGCTGGAGGAAATCCCTCCAACGTGCAGCAGCCGACTAACGCTGTTGTCCCGGCGGGTGTTGTTCCACCACCACCTCCACCATCGCAGCAAGATGGTGTGTCCATGTCGGTCACTGTTGTAAGTGCATCTAGGATATCCCTTGTGGGTTTTGGCTAATTGATGACTAACATATGAGATCCTAATGAAACTATTGAGATGATTGCAGGACAAACAAAGTGAAACAGCTCGGTGCACACGAATAGGTGAGAAATGGAGTGGTGTCCAAAGAGGAATACTTTGATGGAACTTGGAAGAACAAATTAGATTTTAAATGTATAGGGAGTGTATGAAAGACACACATCCCAAGAGCTCACGACCTTGCGCAGGGGTAAAGGTTTTAAAATTAACCTAACATCTCACAGTGCACCGGACTAGTCCGTTTTCCAACCGGACTAGTCCGCCAGACTTTCTGGAGTTTGTTTTCACATAGGGCCAGACTAGTCCGTTTTCCAACCGGACTAGTCCGCCAGACTTTCTGGAGTCTGCTTTCACATAGGGTCAGACTAGTCCGTTTTCCAACCGGACTAGTCTGCCAGACTTTCTGGAGTCTACTTTCACATACGGCCGGACTAGTCCGTTTTCCAACCAGACTAGTCTGCCAGACTTTCTGGAGTCCATCTTCACATAGGGCCGGACAAGTCCGTTTTCCAACCGTACTAGTCCGCCAAACTTTCTGGACATTGAGTTGCACTGTGACCGGACAAGTCCGGACTTGCACCAGACTAGTCCGGTATTAGGGTTTTTTAATGGTATCTTTTTGGAAACCCTATAAAAAGAGGATCCACGGCTTTCCTATGAGAATACACGACGAATACTGCTGAAAATAAAAACCCTAGCACCGCCACCTTGTCCCAAGAGCCCAAAAACACATCTCCCCACACATATAAGGTGCAAAAAGAGTAAAATCAATTGAACACTTGGATTCGGGATTGGGAGATCGTCGTTCCTTTGTTTCGAGCTCTTGGGGTTTGATCTTTCTACACTCATACTCTGCATTGTAATACTTTCAAATGTATTTGATTGCTTCTTTCGTTGTAATTCTCTTGGGGGCCCTCAACGTGTTAGGTTGCCCCACAAACTCGGTGATTACCCGTGCTAGTGGAATCAAGTCGGCCTGTGTGGTGAATTTAAGAGGGAAAGGGTTGGAGACCCGGCTTTGTGTGAGCTTCCTCAACTAGGACGTAGATCTCGTGGTGAGATCGAACCTCGGTAAAAATTCGTGTCTCTTGTGCCTTATTTCTTTTACATTTTGTTCACTAGATCACTTGATTACTAAACATCAATTTAAGTTGCTTATAAGTTTCCACGTGCATTCATACAATAATCCTAAACCAAAGTATCTGTTGTTCTCATTTCTGCTGCTAAAAGAATCTAGTTTCCCAAACAACACTTAATTAATTCACATTTTTCAGCACATCGGACTAGTCTGCCCACACAATCGGACTAGTCCGGTCAAACAAGTTTTTGACGACTCTACTAAGTGTGCAGGAAATTTTAAAGGCCTATTCACCCCCCTCTAGGCCACATTCAATTGGTATCAGAGTTTGGTTCTCCGTCAATGAGACTCACATCTCGGATAGATCAATGGCCGCTGAGAAGAACAACGATATCCCGAAGACGAACATCAATGAGGAGGAACAAGAAGCTAAAGCCTTTGATGTGCTGAAAGAAAGCCCACATGATGATGAAGAAGTGCGACAGCTAAAGGCACTCCTGAGAAAGAAGTTGCTGGCACAAAAAGGAAAAGAAGAAGAGAAGACGACTTGGAGTGGTCATCACGACTACTCCCGATATCCTTACAATTACAACCGTCTCAATTCAAACAATCACTATCTCTCTATTCCTATGGGAAAGCCTCCACAGTTTGACGGAAGTGACTACACCATGTGTAAGTACAACATGAAAATGCATCTAATATCTCAGAATCCTAGTCTGTGGCACATTGTTTGCACAGGCATAGATATCCCGGACATGGATGAGGAACTCACTCCAGAACAAGAACAAGAAATTCACAGAAACGCACAACCCATCGCGGTGATCACATCATCACTAAGCAGAGAGGAATTCACCAAGATCGATGGATTAGAAAGTGCAAAAGAAATATGGGATACACTTAAGACAGCTCACAAAGGAAATAGGTCAGTTCGTGAAGCTAAAATTGAGATGCTTGAAGGAGAGTTGGGGGGATTTGCTATTGAAGAAGGCAAATCACCTCAAGACATGTACAACTAGATGAAGGCACTCATCAACAAAATTCGTGCCTATGGAAGTAAGAAATGGACGGATCACGAGGTGGTCAAAAGAATGATTAGAGCCTTCATGCCAAGAAATGTCACACTTTGCTCAATGATTAGAGAAAGCCCTGGATTTCACAAAATGACTCCCGACGAATTATTGGGGAAGATCATAAATCATGAAATGATGGAGAAAGAGGCTCAATACGTCAAAGACTTAGCCGAACTCACCTCTTCCAAAAGGAAAGAAGTCTCTCTCAAAGCAACGTGCAGACCCAAACTCAAAGAAACTCATGAAGACCAAGATGACAAAAATACAATCGACAAGAGTACCGATCTTGATGATGAAGAAATGGTACTCTTTATCAAGAAGTTCAAGTGCATGATGAAAAGAAGACACGACAACAATTCAAATGAAGGCAAAAGCAAGGATAAAGGGAAATCCAAGGCTTGACGCACTTGCTACAACTGCGGAGAGTATGGTCACTTCATGGTGGACTGCCCTTACAAAGAAAATAAAAAGAAGGAAACAAGACCTCAAGATCAGAAAAATTTCAGAAAAATATGACAAACCCATAAACCTCACATTGGCAAGGAGTGGGACTCAAACGACGAGTCCTCCTCGGATGAAGAAGAAGAGATGGCCACTATCGCAGTCAAGAAACCTACTATGAGAGCCACACTCTTCCCAAACATGGGAGGACGGTATATGAACAACCACACTTGCCTTATGGCTAAGGAGGGCAAGAAAAAGGTTCGACTTACTCCTCCTACGCTAAATTCCTCTATTGATGACTTTGATAGCTCTAGTGATAATGAAGAAATGTTTAGAGGATTAAGTAAAATTTATTTAAAGAAAATGGAAATGTTGTCGAATGAAATCTTTGAAACGGGGGAACTTCTTAACCGACAAGAAGATATGCTCATCCGTGAAAGGAAGAGATATCAAGAAGTTGAAAAGCTTCTTGAGCTTGAAAGAGAGAAGAACGAGTCACTTGATTTTGAGCTAGCCTTGAGTAAGGAAACTTACTCAAAGCTAGAGGACTCGCATATTGCAATCAAGGAAGAACTTGCTAACTTGTCAAAAGTTAACAAGATCCTTGAGGTGCAAGTTGAGTCGCTCAAACAAAGTGACTCCTCTTCCTCCAAGAGCTCTTCCTCCAAAGATATGAGTTCGACAAATATCAGAACATGCACTTGCTCTAGTAAGAAGAATGTTATTTCTAATACTTCAACTTCTCATAATATGCATCCTTCCACAAGCAGCATCTTTGATAAGGAGAAGATCAAATATGCACGCAGTGCATATATGGTCACTAGACCTCCTAATGTCAAAGATGGTCTTGGTTTTGACAGGAACAAACACATGTCTACTCCTAATCATGCTAAGAATAGAATCACTTTTGTTAAGGAGAAATCCCATGAATCTAATTTACAAATATTGTTTCGTACATTTGATGCTTCCTATGTTCTTATGAAAAACAAATATGGAAAAGTCACTGCTAAATATACAGGGCCACGCCACAAGAACTTGAAAACTTGTGTGTGGGTGCCCAAGACTCTTGTGACTAACTTGAGAGGACCCAAGCAAGCTTGGGTACCTAAAACCAACGAATAATTCTGTTTTGCAGGCTTACTCCTCCGGTGGATCTAAATGGGTGCTAGATAGCGGATGCACAAATCACATGACCGGAGAGAGAGGTATGTTTGTGGAGTACGAGTACAACAAGGATCCAGGTGAAGGCATATACTTTGGAGATAACAGCCAAGGAAAGGTCCTTGGTAGCGGTAACATTGAAATATCCTCTCAACACACCTTATCTAATGTTTTACATGTAGACTCTCTAGATTATAATCTTTTGTCAATATCTCAACTATGCGACAAAGGTTACAACTGTTTACTCACTAATGAGGGTGTGACCGTCTTTAGAAGAAGCGATGGCTCGATTGCATTCAAGGGAATGTTGAAGGGAAAGCTTTATCTTGTTGACTTCAACAAAGATAAAGTCGAACTCAACACTTGATTGGTTGCTAAGACCAATATGGGATGGTTGTGGCATAGACGGATAGCCCATGTTGGGATGAGAAATCTGCAGAAACTTCTAAAAGGTGGTCACATGCATGGTCCTAAGGATGTGGTTTTTGAAAAAGACAGGTCGTGCAACGCTTGTCAAGCAGGAAAACAAGTCGGAACACCACACCCCGCAAAGAATGTGATGACTACCGCAAGACCACTGGAACTTCTCCACATGGATCTCTTTGGTCCAATTGCGTACACCAGCATCAGCGATAACAAATACGGTTTAGTAATTGTTGATGATTTTTCAAGATTTATCTGGGTATTTTTCTTGTATGATAAATCAGAAACTCAGGGAATCCTCAAGAAGATCCTGAAAAGAGCTCAGAACAAATTCTCATCAACCATAAAGAATATCAGAAGTGACAACGGGACATAATTCAAGAACACCCAAGTTGAAGAGTATCTCGATGAAGAAGGGATAAAGCATGAGTTCTCGGCACCCTACTCCTCTCAACAAAATGGAGTGGCCGAAAGGAAGAATAGAACATTGATCGAAATGGCCAGAACTATGTTGGATGAATACAAGACATCAGATCGATTTTGGGTAGAAGCGGTGAACACCGCTTGTCATGCCACAAATCGGTTGTACCTCCACTGACTACTGAAGAAAACTCCATATGAGATCGTTACCGGTAAAAAGCCTAATGTTTCTTATTTCAAATTCTTTGGTTGTAAATGTTTTATTCTGAACAAGAAACTGAGGGCCTCGAAGTCCGATGAAGGGTTCTTGCTCGGATATGAATCGAATGCCTACGCCTATCGTGTCTTCAACAAGGTGTCCGGCCTTGTTGAAGTAGCACGTGACGTAGTGTTTGATGAATCTAACGGCTCACAAGTGGAGCAAGTTGATAAGTGTATGCTAGATAAAGAGGAAGCTCCATATGAAGCGCTGAAGAAAATGGCACTCGGTGATATCGCACCACAAGAGCGAATGTTAGACTCAAATGCACAAGATGAACTTCAACATGGAGGCAATGATCAAGGGGGAGCTCTTGCACAAGATCAAGATGAGGAAGATCAAGAATATCAAGACAATCATGGAAGCAATGATCTAGGGGGAGACAATGAACATGAAGATAATGAAGAACAAACAACTACACAAGTTCCACACCCAAGAGTACATCAGAGCGTGCAAAGAGACCATCCTGTTAATAATATCATTGGAGATATTGCTAAGGGAGTAACTACTAGATCTCGAGTTGCAACTTTCTGTGAACACTATTCTTTTGTGTCTTTTCTGGAACCATACAGGGTAGAAGAAGCCTTAAGGGATCTAGACTGGGTGATGGCAATGCAAGAGGAGTTAAACAACTTCAAAAGAAATGAAGTGTGGGAGCTGGTGGAGAGACCAAGGGCGAACATCGTTGGAACCAAATGGGTCTTTCGGAACAAGCAAGATGAGCATGGAGTAGTAACAAGAAATAAAGCGAGATTGGTGGCCAAAGGCTATTCTCAGGTCGATGGTTTGGACTTCGATGAAACTTCCGCTTCTGTAGCTAGACTTGAGTCCATTCGTATTTTATTGGCATATGCTACTCACCATAATTTTAAGTTGTATCAAATGGACGTCAAAAGCGCCTTCCTAAATGGTCCAGTAAAGGAAGAAGTTTATGTGGAGCAGTCACTAGGATTCGAAGACCAAAAGTATCGCAATCATGTCTACAAACTGCGTAAGGCTCTCTATGGCCTCAAACAAGCTCCTCGAGCTTGATATGAGTGCCTTAGAGATTTTCTGACTCAAAATGGATTCAAAATTGGTAAAGCTGACTATACACTCTTCACTAAACATCTTGATGATCATCTATTCGTATGTCAAATTTATGTTGATGACATTATCTTTGGATGCACTAACAAGTCCTTCTGTGAAGAGTTTAGCAAAATTATGACAGATAGGTTCGAGATGTCAATGATGGGCGAATTGAAGTTCTTTTTGGGATTCCAAGTGAAGTAACTGAGAGAAGGTACATTTATAAGCCAAACCAAATATACACAAGACATTCTCAAGAAATTCAATATGGACAAAGACAAGCCCATCAAGACACCCATGGCCATCAACGGACATCTCGACCTCAATGAAGACGACCCAAATGTGGATCAAAAGGTATATCGGTCCATGATCGGCTCCTTACTTTATTTATGTGCATCTAGGCCAGATATTATGCTTAGTGTCTGCTTGTGTGCAAGGTTTCAAGCCGCACCTAAAGAGTGTCACCTAATTGTTGTAAAAAGAATCCTAAGGTACCTTGTGCACACACCCAATTTGGGCCTTTGGTATCCCAAAGGATCCATGTTTAACTTAATAGGCTATTCTGACGCCGACTATGCAGGATGCAAAGTTGATAGAAAGAGCACGTCAGGGACTTGTCAATTTCTTGGTAGGTCCCTAGTTTCTTGGTCATCTAAAAAGCAAAACTCCATTGCTCTTTCCACAGCGGAAGCAGAGTATGTTGCAGCCGGTAGTTGTTGCGCACAACTACTTTGGATGCGACAGACTCTTAGGGACTACGGCTACAATCTTAGCCATATCCTGCTTCTATGTGATAATGAAAGTGCTATAAAAATTGCACACAACCATGTAGAGCACTCAAGAACTAAGCACATAGATATCCGTCATCACTTTCTTAGAGATCATTCGTTAAAAGGTGACATTGCTATTTCACATGTTAGGACTGAAAAACAACTTGCGGATATTTTTACCAAACCATTAGATGAGAAAAGGTTTTGTGAACTTAGGAATGAGCTGAACATTCTTGACTCTCGAAATGTGGCTTGAAACGTTGCATATCTGGTTGAAACTTCAAATGTTACATTTTATTGTTAAAACTGCTCCTCATCTCTTTTTCTTCTAAGAAAACTATTTTAATGAAGAAATCTTGCAGTTTATGACCACTTTTCATTGTTACTTACCTACTGGTCATAATTATCATGATTATTTGCAAAATTATTGTCCTTGGATCACTATTAATCATCTCTATATGTATCAAGTCTGTTGAAACCAGACTTGTCAGGTTTACCACCGGACTAGTCCGGACAGACGAAATTCCTAGGATTTCCAGGGGCACCAGACTAGTCCGCCACCATGACCGGACTAGTCCGATCCGCTGCGTATATAAGCGGTTGGCCGGCCCAATTTGAATCTCAAACCTCTCCCTCCACTTGGTCTCCCTATCCTCTCCTAAACCCTAGCCCCCAAAGTGATTTTTGGGTTGAGCCCTCAAAATCGAAGCCTTCTCTGTGGGAAATCCTCTCCTCGACGAGTGGACTCTCCTCTCCGGACTCATCCGGACAGATTCTTGCTCCTTCAACGCGAATCTTCAAATCTCGTTAAATTTTACCCTAAAACCAAATTCTCAACTTTTCTCGTTCTAGCTCGTTTCCTTTGATTCCAAGGTTGTACATTGGCTTCATAGATGTATTCCTACCACTTTCCTACCCTTTTGTATCTTTAGATAGAAGTTTTGAATTCAAAGGAAATCGTTAGGGTTCTTATGCCAGACCGGACTAGTTCGGCGCTCAGATGCGGACAAGTCCGGTCCACCAGACAAGTCCGCACTCTGAACCCGGACAAGTCTGGTATCTGACACCTGAATCCCTACATTGTCTTCAATCCTTGGTTCATTCTTATCTAATCCATGAACTCCTTATCAGGCATGATGTCTTCAGGCTCAGATGACAGCTCTTTCCACATTGATGAAGAAGTTCAACGCGAAAGAGTGAGGAGAGCCAAGGAGAGAGTTATGAAGAAAAGACATGATGTCAATGTCCACTCTCCACCCTTCGACGACAATCTGCATAAGAAGAGGAAGGTCATTGTCAAAAAGGCTCAAGGAAAAGCTGCTGCTGAGAGCTCATCAGGGCCAAAGAGGGTTCTCAATAAAGGGAAGGGACTTGCTAGTGGTCCCATTGGGCCCTTGAAGATGAAAACCCCAGTCACCGCAATAGGCAGCCTTCTAGTGAGGATTTCACTGGAAAAGGGGGTGAGCTAGCCGATAACTTCAGGAAGATTGATGTGTATAATCAACCTAGGCAATGCTCTAACCCAAGATTCTGGAGCAACTTTCATGCCGACTACTACGAGCACGTGTACATGAAGATGAAGAATCCTGTTGTGAAGAGTCAATGGGTGAATGTTGGATACATGCAGTCGAAGAGGTTTCCTGCTTTTCGTGAGGTGGTTGAGGCTTTGGAGAGGCACGGTCTGAAGGAACTGTTTTCCTTTGAGAATGATTGGAACAATGAGATCATCACCCAATTTTACTCTACCCTCTACTTTGCTCGTGGTGATGGAGACAATCTTACTTGGATGACTCATGGTTCCAAGTATAGTGTCACTTATGATGAATTTGCAAGGATTCTTCACCTTGAACACACTCTGGATCATGATCTTGTCATCCACAATCTGAAACCCTTGGAGAAGGATGAGCTTAAGTTCCTCTATGGCACAAGGATGCCCTATGTTCCTCCCAACAGCAAATATCTGAAGCCCTTCTTTGTGGTCCTCAACAGAATCTTGAGCAAGACAATAGCCCCGAAAGATGGAGATGTGGGGACTATCCAAGGAACCTTGAGGACCCTAATGAAGGTCATTAGTGGAAGGAGACCGTTCAATGTTTTTGAGTACATCTACAACGACATTGTGAACATCTCAATCACTCCAAATAGGTCTTGCGGGTTGTAAGGATCGAAACGCCCAAGAGGGGGGGGTGAATTGGGCTTTCTTTCAAATTTTAAGGCAATTAAAAACGAACTACTTAAGTCCAATTCCCAATGCGGTTCTAACTATGCAATCAACGTAGATATAACTTGTGAAGTAAAGATTGCATAATGTAAAGAGAGGGAGAGAAATGCAAACGCTAGGGGACACAAAGGTTTATCCCGTGGTTCGGCAAGATCGCAAGGATCTTCCTACGTCCACGTTGTGGCACCCACCGAATGGTTTTGCCACTTCCAATGTCACCGAGACAATGGAGTCTTCACTAATCTTCTCCGTTCGCCATCTCCGGCAAGGTGGAGCTCAAGCCTTGTACAACCTTCGATGTTCCGGGCTTCCACACACACCTTGGCAAGCTCCGGAACGATCTTCTTCAACTTCTCACTAGCCTAGAGAGTTCAATCACAAAGAAAGAACGCACACAAGCTTCTCTCTAGCCTATTACAAATGATATAAAAGAGTGGAAATGTATGCTCTATAGTCTTGAATGCTCTTGGATGTGTAGTTGGCTTCAGGTGATCAAGACTTGTCGAAATGACTGGTTGGAGGGGTTTAAATAGCCAGCCTTCCCGAATTAGCCGTTGGAAAAGTAGGCTGATTAACTTTACTGTTAACATCGAATGATCCGATGCACCCCTTTATTGAGCATCGGCCGATTTCAATTAGCTGACATCACTGTGTCAGATATGACTGTTGATCGACCGATGTAACATCCTCTTCATCATCGGATGAACCGGTGAGTAGATCTTCAGACTTGGTCCAGAAATAATAGCTTCTGTTGAATTGGACCGATGTACACTTGCATTGATCATCGAATGATCCGGTGTGTACTTCTCCAGAATTACTCAAAGATCATCCCTTCTGTTGGATTCAACCGATGTGCCACTTTCTTCACATCGTATGATCCGGTGTGTACTTGGCTCTGAGGTCTTCTTCTTCTGCAAACTCAAACTCAACCGATGTAGTCATTTTGCAAGACATCGGATGATCCGATGAGTTAAACTTGTTTGCTTCGAGTTGTTTTGAGTTGATCTTTTGGAATCTTCTCGAGTGACCTCTTTGACAATTGTTAGACTTGTTCTTCTGATGAATGTTAATCTTCTTGTGTTGCCAATTTTGATAGAATAACGTCGTTGAATGAGTTCTTCATTTATTCTTCATGAAAGTCGAATAACCCCTTAGAATATATCGTTGAGGGGTCTCCATTTGTATCCAATGAGCAGTAGATGATATGAGAGATGATTCATTACGTTTGATTTGTTTTACGTGAGACCTCGCATCCACAAACTCATTAGTAATCACTAACGGTTGTCATTAATCACCGAAACCATACCTCATGGGGGCCTAGATGCTTTCAATCTCCCCCTTTTTGGTGATTGATGACAACACAACAAGTAGAGCATAGAAGTAATGAAATTAAGACGAAATGCTCTTAAAAGAATATAACAAGTACAAATTTGCAACACAAGAGGCTCGAAGGCTCAAATAATGATCAATAAAGCACAAGAGCACAAAGTAGCTGACTGAGTACAATAATGGCAAAAGATAGTAAATGGCAGATAATAACAAGTAGCAAATGATAATAATGACAAGCAATCTCAAATAGATAACAATAAGCCCAAAACAATAGAACTCCCCCTGAAGCTAAGACTCCCCCTACAACTGAGCTAGCCTCTCCCTGACTCTAACTCTTCTCCCCCTTTGGCATCAAGACACCAAAAAAAGGGAAGTCGAGTGCCTACGACTCTGGCGCGCTCCTGGCGACGGTGAAGCGGTCGGCGTCGGCGGTGCTGTCGTCGGAGCTGCTCGAAGCGGAAGTCGCTGATGCTGGAGCCGAGGGAGCTGGAGCTGGAGCTGCTGAAGCTGCTGGGGGGTCCACTGAGACTGCTGGCGCCACTGGAGAAGGAACTGCCGGTAGAGGAGAGAACGGGAACGACGTCGGTGGCAGTCCTGACGAGTGAACGGGCGCTGTCGAAGCCAACAGGGGTGACATGCTGAAACTGGGGATCGGCGAAGACGGCACTGGGGCTGCAGCATGTGCCAGAGGAGGTGCTCCGGGAGTCTGACCAAGTCCCGACTGCTGAGGTGGAAGAGCGATCCCGGTCTGCTGGTAGAGGTTGGTGATCAACCCGAGAATGCCCATCATAGCCTGCTGAGTCTGCTGCTGCTGGTCGAGAGTGCGCCTGGTCATATGATCAACAAAGGTAGTGAACCTGTCGGTGTCCTCTCTCCTCTGACGGGCTATCTCTAGCTGCATCTCCTGTTGCTGCCTCTGAAGCTCCTCGTGACGTGCGTCCTGCTGATGCTGTTGCTCGATCATCTGCTAAAGTAGGGACGAGAGCTCAGAAGGCTGTGACACCTGTGCCTCTGACACCGGAGGTGGTGTAGGTGGTGGAGCAGTTGATCCTCCCGCCTCCGCGTCGTGCTGTCTCGGTGGAGGAGAAGGAGGAGGGAAGTACTCCTCGACGCTGTCGCTGGTGTCACTGTCTGACCAGATATGCTGTAGGTCTCCACCCTGAGCCTCTGCCTGTGCAAGCTCTGCGTCCTCCCTGGCCAAGTCTGCCCAGTCCTTCTCAGAAAGTCTAGCCCGGACCTGACGCTCGACTGGACGGCCAAGGCGGCGGTCTCCAGGAGCAGGGACTCGGTAGTGGCTGAACCGAGTAACGTGGAGCTCTGTTAGAGGTGCAGTGCCTGGAGAACCCTCCGGAACCAGCTGGTGAAGAAGGTGACAGATCCAGTGAGCAAAGACTAACTGTCGAAGCATCCCAACTCCATCAGTGATCACATCCTCCATCTCGCGGATCAGGATGTCCACGATATCGAACTCCATCCCGTTCATCACATAGAACAGGAGAGTCTGCTGTAGGCTCGTGAAACCCTCAAGGTAGCCAGACCTCGGAAGCAGTGTGCGGCGCAGTATGTGGTGAACTGTGCGAGCCGCTGGAGTGAGTAGTGTTGGCACCCTCGGCTGGTCTAGAGTGAAGGGCGGAGTGAACAGCCCACTGATCTCGTCGAACGGTGGTGACACTCCTCCTGTCAGTGGCCTCCTCGGTGGATCTGCGTCTCCGTAAACGATCTGGTGCAGACAGGTAGTAGAGGTGTCCACACCAAGCAGTCTGGCCAACAGATCTCGAGACACGTCGTGGCGCTGCCCCAAGAACATGAAGTGGATCGAGCGGCGGCCCTCAGAGACGTAGAGAGTGGCGTAGAAGACTCGGACCCACTCCTCGATGTAGGCACTCCGCTGGTGTGAAAGCAGCTCTACCAGACCTCTGTATCTCTCAAAGTATGGTCTAATCCTGTGTCCGACTGCTGCAGCTAGCTGATTCCAATCAATACTGTTATGCTGGAAGAGCTTGTGGCCTCGACGCCTGTATGTCTCGTACAGGGACGCCTGTGTCAAGGTCCAGAAGCGGGGGTCCACTCGAGTGTCCCTCGGCTGCGCGAACCACTCCTCAGGCAACGCTGTCCATCTGAGCTTCTTCAGCTGTCTGGCCTTCATCTTCCTGTAGTCTGTGAGTCTGACCTCCTCGGTGACACGGACTGCTGTGTCCATCAGGTGGATGGCCCTCTGGGCCTCTCTGTCCTCCGCACGGTCAGCTGCAGTGGGGCGCTGTGGCGCGGTAGGGGTCTGACCACCCCCACGGGTCCTCGGGCAGCGCCGACGGACAAGAGGCGGCACCTCGGTCTCCTCCTCGTCGGAGTCCTCGGGAGGCACCGGCTGGACCGGAGGCTGCTCCTGCCTCTGCCGAGACTCGCGGATCCGCAACGAACCGCGATGGCCGCACTCACGCTCCTCGGCGGCGCGAGCGGCCAACTCTGCACGACGGGCGTCCTTGGACAGCTTCTGCTTCTTCGCGGCGGGCTCCTCGATAGCCTTGCCCTTTCCTTTGCGATTGCGACCCATCTTGATGCAATGGAGAGCTAGGGTCAGCGACGATGAAAATGAACGACAAAAAAACAACGAAGGACGTTGCATGGCACGGAGCAAACCTTAGCGACGAGCGATCCCGAGCACTAGGGGCGCGAATCGACGAAAGAGACGACGCACTGCCGGGCAAACCCTAGCGGCAGAGAGCACGCGGGGGCCGGGTGCGAAGTGAGAGACGGTGGTCAGGTGATGGTGCTAGGAGGCCGGCGGTGGATGCTGCTGTGGTGGCGGCGGCGCGGTGGCGAGCTGGGAGGCGGAGACGGCGGCCTGGGAGGCAGTGGCGGCGCTCGGGCACGGCAGGCGCGAAGGGAGGGCGCGGTGGCGGCGCACGGGTGCGGCGGCAGCCGAGGGAGGAGGCGCGGTGCGCGGGCACGGGCGGCGGCGGCCTGGGAGGCGGCGGGTGGCGGTGGAACGACGGCGACGGCGACGGAGGGGAGCGCAAGCACAATGACGGCGGCGGGGTGTCGGGAGAAAGAAGAGAGGGAGGTGGCCGAACCGTTTTTAAAGTGTACGGGCAAACCCTAGCCACTAACAGAACATCGGATGGACCGATGATCATCGGAGCAGAGCATCGGTCAAGTTCAACAGAGAGTTCGTTCCAAGAACCTTTTTAGCACCGGATGATCCGACGTAGAGGAGTCGATCATCGGTCAAATTCTGCAGGACACCAGAATACTGAACACCGGATGCTCCGATGTTTTCCAAAATGAACGCATCGGTCGATCTCTAAATTTTGACTGAACTGAACTTTGAGCTGAAGCACCTGTTGATCCGATGACACTGCTGGCCCTAGCATCGGATAATCCTATGACTACAGAACTTCTAAGACAGCCCATATATGTCCTTGGACTTAAACACACAAAGAGAAGAGCGAGTCCTAGGACCTTTTTGGGCAACTCCTAACCTCTAATAGAGGGCTTCAAATATAGTGCCACATATTGGCTAAGCCCTTAAGAAAAAAAGGCACACAAAGGTTAGGAGGAAAATCACGGAAATGTAAGGCCCATACTTTGTGAGCTAGAGTATGAGGAACTTCTATCTCTTTAAAGCATGTACCTTTAGAATTTTGCTCTATCCACATCATATGAGTTGAGATATTGCATTTTGAACAAGTCTCCTTCTCATGATGTGGGTTCCCCTTTGTGACAATCTACCGTATGCAATGCCAATCAAATTGTGCAAGATATTAAATGAGTGCAAGTCTACATGGCAGAGATCATGCAAGGCATAAAATAAATCTATCTTGCCAAGTTTAAACCTTCCAAAGGCTTCCTCAGGGAAAACTATTTCTAGCTCGCCCCTATCCTTTGGGAGTTAGACAAGACCTATATGATATGCATCCTTACATGAACATGGCAATTTACATGACGTTAGATGCATCTAGCACATTTAATTCATTTCTAAGTCTAGAAAAGGTTTTCTCATCAAGTGGTTTAGTGAAGATATCCGCCAATTGTTCTTCGGATCTAACACCTTGCAAAGAGATGTCTCCTTTAGCCTCATGATCCCGCAAGAAGTGATGGCGAATATCAATGTGCTTAGTGCGGGAGTGTAGAACGGGGTTTCTAGCTATCTTAACCGCACTTTCATTGTCACAAAGGAGAGGCACACAACCAAATTTAATTCCAAAGTCCAAAAGGGTTTGCTTCATATATAGAATTTGGGCACAACATGCACCGGCCGCTATATACTCTGCTTCCGCCGTGGACAAGGCGACGGAGTTTTGCTTTTTGCTAGACCAAGACACTAGGGAACGCCCAAGCAAGTGGCACCCACCGGAGGTACTCTTGCAATCCACGCGGCATCCGGCAAAGTCCGAATCTGAGTATCCCAAGAGTTGGAAGGTTGTACCTTTAGGGTACCACAAGCCCATACTAGGGGTATGCTTAAGATACCTAAGTATCCTAAAGACCGCCTTCTTATGCGATTCTTTAGGAGCCGCTTGAAAGCGAGCACATAAGCATACACTAAACATTATATCGGGCCTAGATGCGGTAAGATAAAGCAATGAACCAATCATAGAGCGGTAGTGAGATTGGTCAATAGGTTTACCGTCCTTATCCGCGTCGAGATGGCAATTTGTTGCCATTGGAGTGCTTCTTGAGCTACAATCTCCCATCTCAAATTTCTTCAAGAGTTCCTTGGTGTATTTCTCTTGGTAGACGAAGGTTACCTCTTGAAGTTGCTTGATTTGGAATCCAAGGAAGAAGTTGAGCTCTCCAATCATTGACATCTCGAATTCCCTAGACATCATTTTGCCAAACTCATGGCTAAAAGCTTCATTAGTTGAACCAAAGATAATATCATCAACATAAATTTGACAAATGAACAAATCTCCGTTGATGTCTTTGGTGAAGAGTGTGGTGTCCACCCTCCCGATCTTAAATCCTTGCATGATGAGGAAGTCCCGTAGTCGTTCATACCACGCCCTAGGTGCTTGTTTGAGCCCGTAGAGCGCCTTGTGCAACCTATACACATGGTTAGGATTCCTCGGATCTTCAAACCCGAGAGGTTGTTCAACATAAACAAGCTCATTAATGTAGCCATTAAGAAAGGCACTTTTCACATCCATTTGATAAAGGGTAATATTATGATGTGAAGCAAAAGCAAGGAGAATACGAATTGCCTCTAACCGGGCGACCGGAGCAAATGTCTCCCCAAAGTCTAGTCCTTCAACTTGCGAGAACCCTTTGGCCACAAGTCTTGCCTTGTTGCGGACCACAACGCCATTCTCGTCTTGTTTGTTGCGGTACACCCACTTTGTTTCGATGACGTTCTTGTCCTTGGGTCGCTCCTCCAACACCCAAACTTCATTGCGGATGAAGTTGTTGAGTTCTTCTTGCATAGCCATCACCCAATTTGGGTCTTGGAGCGCTTCCTCAATGTGAGTGGGTTATACACACGAAACAAACGAGTAGTGCTCACAAAATGAGGCAACGTAGCGGGAACGAGTACTTACGCCCCTTGAAGGACTTCCAATGATTTGGTCCATTGGATGCGCCTTGGAGATGCGTCCATGCCTCATAAGTGGTTGTGAAGCACTTGGCGGTGGTGAAGCGTGTTGCTCCTCTTGTGGTTGGACTTGATCATGGACTTCTTCTTCATCTTGATGTTGTATTGCTTGTGAGTCTTGAGTTGGCAATGGATCATCTTTCTCCTCTTCGTCTACTTGAGGCGCCATGGAGGTGTTGTTGTTGGATCTTGAAGCTCCCCCTTGATCATGGCCCTCTTCAACTTTCGGCTTGATGTCTCCAATGGTCATGTTCTTCATGGCTTCTCGTAGAGGCTCATCATCTATTTCATCATGACCAAAACTCTCCTCTTGGGAGCCATTAGTCTCATCAAACTCAACATCACAACTTTCTTCAACTAGACCGGAGGTTTGGTTGAATACTCGATATGCTTTTGAGTTTGATGCATAACCAAGAAAAATGCCAACATCACATCTTCTTTCAAACTTACCGAGCCTTTTCTTGCGGTAGATGTAGCATTTGCACCCAAAGACTCTAAAGTAGGAGATGTTGGGCTTTCTCCCAATGAGAAGCTCATATGGGGTCTTTTGGAGTAGTCGGTGAAGATAGACCCTGTTTGCGGCATGGCACGCCGTGTTGATTGCTTCGGCCCAAAACTTCTCCGACGTGCCGTAGTCATCAAGCATTGCTCTTGCAAGAGTGATGAGGGTTTTGTTCTTCCTCTCAACGACACCGTTTTGTTGTGGAGTGTATGTGGCGGAGAATTCATGCTTCACACCTTCACGGTCACACCACTCCCCAATGTTGTAGTTCTTGAATTCGGTGTCGTTGTCACTCCGGACCTTGATAATGGGAAGTTGGAATTCCCTTTGAGCACGGTTGGTGAAGGTCTTGAACACTTCCAGAGTTTCACTCTTGTCACCTAAAAATAGAGTCCAAGCATAGTGAGAGTAGTCATCAACTATAACAAGACAATAGAGGTTACCGCCAAGGCTTTAGTATGTGGACGGTCCGCAGAGGTCCATGTGGAGTAGTTCAAGTGGCTTGGAGGTTGACATCATTGTCTTCATTGGGTGGTGTGAAGCAACTTGCTTCCCGGCTTGACAAGCGCTACAAAGCTTGTTCTTCTCAAACGTCACATCCTTCACGCCGGTCACCATCCCAAGCTTGAATGACTTCTTGAGTTTGCTCATTCCAATGTGTGCTATGCGTCGGTGCCATAGCCAACCCAAGCTTGTCTTAGTGAAAAGACAAGTGGTTAGGCTAGCATTCTTGTTGGAGAAGTCTACTAAGTAGAGATGTCCATGCCGAAACCCTTTGAAGATTAGCTCTTTGCTTGCCTCACTCCTCACAACAACATCATTTTTGCTAAATGTGCATGTTAGTCCAAGATCACAAAGTTGTGCAATGGAAAGTAGATTAAAGCTAAGCAACTTAACATACAACACATTAGAAATGGATAAATCATTAGAGATAGCAATTTTACCTAATCCTATTACCTTACCCTTAGAATTGTCACCAAAAGTGACTTGTTCATGATTACCGGGGTTTTCTATGGTGGTGAACATACCATCATTGCCGGTCATGTGTTGAGTGCACCCGCTATCGAGTACCCAATGCTTTCCTCCGGCTTTGTAGTTCACCTACACACATGAAGTTAATTTTTAACTTTAGGCACCCAAGCCAACTTAGGTCCTTGTATGTGAGATACAAGTGTCTTTGGGACCCAAAGTTGCTTGGGGAGCTTCCCCTTCATGCTCTTCATGTCTTTGCCAATGAACCTAGCTTTCACCTTGCCATTCACTTTACTAAGAAGGTAATAGCGATCATTGAAAATAGATTTGTAGTTAGTAGTCAATTTAGGTGAAGGTCGGTTAGGAAGAGGACACTCCCTTGTGTGGTGACCGGTGACCTCACAATGTTGGCAATAAGAACCAACTTCCTTGATGAAGCTTGTTCTAAGCTCCGGTGAGGGCACCTTTCCTTTGTTGGGCACCGGGAAGGATCCAAGTCCTCTTTTGTTGAAGGCTTTTGCTTGTTGGAAGAGGATTTCCTTGTGCTTGACTTCATCTTTTGAAAGTCTAGCCACACTAGTGCGGAGACTCTTAATTTCTTCCAACAAGTCCTTCTCCCTAGCATTAGCTTTTAAAGACAAAGACTTGTCCAAGACATTAGAGACATGCGAAGTAATGGATATCTTATCATTAAGAGTTTGTTTCTTTGCATCTTTTAACTCTTGATCAAGCATGTCATGAGCAATGTTAAGTGTTTAGTATTCTTGAGTTAGCTTGTTGTGCTCCTCCAAGAGAGTTTGGTGTGCTATGTTGAGCTCATCATTGTCTACCTTGATTTTAGCATTTTCTTCCTCAATTTGCTTGACATGAGATTTGAGCGTGTCATGCTCTTTAAGTATGCTTTCATACTTGTCAAGCAAATCAAGGTTAGCACTCTCAAGTTTAGCACAAATTTCTTCAAGAGTTTTAACCTTACTCTTCTCTCTCTTAATGATAGCATGATATTCATTAATCAAAGAAGTTAAATCATCGGGGGAAAGCTCATCATCACTAGAGTCGTCACATACCTTGGTGTTACCTTTAGCCATGAGGCACATGGGTGGTGGAGGAAGAGGTGAGTCATCATGGTTGGCAATGGCAAGGCCGGCCAAGCTTTCTTCTTCTTCTTCACTCTCTTCATCACTTGTTTCTTCGTCGGTGATCCATTAATTTGCCTCACACATAAACACCTTTTGTGGACCACTTCTCCTCTTTGGGAAGAGTCTTGCCTTCTTGCCCTTGTCTTGCTTCCTCTTCCCAAAGGCTCTTGATTTGGGTTTGGCTTCTTCTTCATCATCATCACTTTCTTCAAGCTTGCGTTGCTTGCCTTTGTAGTTCTCTCTCCTTTTGTCCGGTTTTGGACAATCATGGGAGATGTGGCCTTGATATCCACAATTGTAGCATATCTTGCGATCGTCTCTTCTTGGTAGAAATGCCTTCTTCTTGGGATCAAAGGTGTATCCCTTTTTGGTGATCTTGGAGTTCAAGCGTGAGAACTTTCTCATCATCAAGGCAAGCTCATCATCGTCATCTTCACTTGACGCTTGCTCTTCTTCACTTGAGCTAGGCTCAACCACCTTCTTCTTCTTGAAGCTTGTCTTCTTGGTGGAGGCCTTTAGAGCAATTGTTTTTGATGATGATTGCTCCATCATCCCAAGTACACTCATCTCATGAGCGTGTATTTCTCCAATGAGCTCTGAAACTTCAATGTTGTCAAGTGATTCCTTTTGAAGCATGGAGTTGATGATGTTGTACTTCGGCTTGGGAAAGAGCATGAGGATCTTGCGGTTAATAAGTCCCTTGCCAAGAGACGCAATGTCAAGAGCATTAATTTCCTCAATAAGAACATTTAAGCGTGAAAACATTTCATTAACATTTTCATGAGGAAGCATCTTAAATTCATCATATTTAGCTTTGAGCATGTGATATTTAAGTTCCTTTACACGAGATGAGCCCTCTTGGATTTCTATCAAGCAAGCCCAAATTTCACAAGCTTTCTCCTTACTAGCAATCCTAGAGAAGACATCTTGACTTATGCATTCATAAATAGCATTCCTAGCCTTAGCATCCCACTTAACTTGATCACCCACATAGTTAAGTTCTCCAAATCCCGCATGAGTCGCTTCCCAAACTTCGGGGGCAATAGCCTCAAGGTAAGCGCGCATGCGTGCTTTCCAATAGGCAAAATTCTTGCCCTCGAAGATAGGAACCGAACCCCCAACCTTGGCCATTTTTGCTCTCTAGCGGTGAAGCTAGAATGATCCTATGAGCAACCTTACTCTGATACCAATTGTAAGGATCGAAACGCCCAAGAGGGGGGGTGAATTGGGCTTTCTTTCAAATTTTAAGGCAATTAAAAACGAACTACTTAAGTCCAATTCCCAATGCGGTTCTAACTATGCAATCAACGTAGATATAACTTGTGAACTAAAGATTGCATAATGTAAAGAGAGGGAGAGAAATGCAAACGCTAGGGGACACGAAGGTTTATCCTGTGGTTCGGCAAGATCGCAAGGATCTTCCTACGTCCACGTTGTGGCACCCACCGAAGGGTTTTGCCACTTCCAATGTCACCGAGACAATGGAGTCTTCACTAATCTTCTCCGTTCGCCATCTCCGGCAAGGTGGAGCTCAAGCCTTGTACAATCTTCGATGTTCCGGGCTTCCACACACACCTTGGCAAGCTCCGGAACGATCTTCTTCAACTTCTCACTAGCCTAGAGAGTTCAATCACAAAGAAAGAACGCACACAAGCTTCTCTCTAGCCTATTACAAATGATATAAAAGAGTGGAAATGTATGCTCTATAGTCTTGAATGCTCTTGGATGTGTAGTTGGCTTCAGGTGATCAAGACTTGTTGAAATGACTAGTTGGAGGGGTTTAAATAGCCAGCCTTCCCGAATTAGCCGTTGGAAAAGTAGGCTGATTAACTTTACTGTTAACATCGGATGATCCGATGCACCCCTTTATTGAGCATCGGTCGATTTCAATTAGCTGACATCACTGTGTCAGATATGACCGTTGATCGACCGATGTAACATCCTCTTCATCATCGGATGAACCGGTGAGTAGATCTTCAGACTTGGTCCAGAAATAATAGCTTCTCTGAATTGGACCGATGTACACTTGCATTGATCATCGGATGATCTGGTGTGTACTTCTCCAGAATTACTCAAAGATCATCCCTTCTGTTGGATTCAACCGATGTGCCACTTCCTTCACATCGGATGATCCGGTGTGTACTTGGCTCTGAGGTCTTCTTCTTCTGCAAACTCAAACTCGACCGATGTAGTCATTTTGCAAGACATCGGATGATCCGGTGAGTTAAACTTGTTTGCTTCGAGTTCTTTTGAGTTGATCTTTGGAATCTTCTCGAGTGACCTCTTTGACAATTGTTAGACTTGTTCTTCTAATGAATGTTAATCTTCTTGTGTTGCCAATTTTGATAGAATAACGTCGTTGAATGAGTTCTTCATTTATTCTTCATGAAAGTCGAATAACCCCTTAGAATATATCGTTGAGGGGTCTCCATTTGTATCCAATGAGCAGTAGATGATATGAGAGATGATTCATTACGTTTGATTTGTTTTACGTGAGACCTCGCATCCACAAACTCATTAGTAATCACTAACGGTTGTCATTAATCACCAAAACCATACCTCATGGGGGCCTAGATGCTTTCACGGGTATGCCCCGTACATCATGTACATGATTGAGAAAGTGACCGGACTTGAGTTTGTCAAGGATGTTTCTCATACGGGGTTGAAGCCACAAAAGCCCACCGAGTACACCCTTCCCTCAGCACCAACTGCTCCTTCCTCCCCCAGAGCTGAGAGGAGGTCTAAACAATCTCAGGATGTGAATGCCACAAGGTCTGCAGCTGCTCCTCCTGGTTCTTCTCCTGTCCATGAACCCTCCGGTGGTGTCCTCAAAATGCTCTCCTCCATCTTTGCCTGCTGCCGCAAGATCGAAGTCAGGCATCGGAAACATCAACAGTATGTGAATGCCAATATCAAGTCTATCTGTGAGAAGCTGGAGATTGAGCCGGTTGGATCACCGCCCGCCTTCGAGGACTCAGGGGAAGATCCTGCTCCGGTGAATGACGATGATGGTGAAGATGAAGATCGGACTCAAACTTAAGAAGGGAGCAGCGATGAGTGATTACCCTTGATTTTTCCCTTTTTGGTGCCTTGATGCCAAAGGGGAGAGATTGAGACTCAAACTATCTCTAGTATTAGTTATTAAGCTTTTGTGATCGAGGACATGTACCTATTTTTAAAACTTTGTAATGCAACATTTCTTTTCCTATGTGTGATGCTTATTGTTGCTCTAATGCTTACTTCTATGTTCATTATTGTTTATCTTTATTTCATCACACTTTGTTGATCACACACCTGTTAGGCACCCCACCATAAGGTGTGTGCATATGTGAGAAGCATTTTGTGAATTAATCGTTATTCTCATATGTGCACACCTTATGAAAATCAAAACTTTATTCTCAATTGTGATATCTCAAATGGTTGTCATCAATCACCAAAAAGGGGGAGATTGTAAGTGCATCTAGGATATCCCTTGTGGGTTTTGGCTAATTGATGACGAACATATGAGATCCTAATGAAACTATTGAGATGATTGTAGGACAAACAAAGTGAAACACCTCGGTGCACACAAAAAGGTGAAATGGAGTGGTGTCCAAAGAGGAATACTTTGATGGAACTTGGAAGAACAAATTAGATTTTAAATGTATAGGGAGTGTATGAAAGACACACATCCCAAGAGCTCGCGACCTTGCGCAGGGGTAAGGGTTTTAAAATTAACCTAACATCTCACAGTGCACCAGACTAGTCCGTTTTCCAACCGGACTAGTCCACCAGACTTTCTGGAGTTTGTTTTCACATAGGGCCAGACTAGTCCGTTTTCCAACCGGACTAGTCCGCCAGACTTTCTGGAGTCTGCTTTCACATAGGGCCGGACTAGTCCATTTTCCAATCGAACTAGTCCGCCAGACTTTCTAGAGTCTGCTTTCACATAGGGCCGGAATAGTCCGTTTTCCAACCGGACAAGTCCGCCAGACTTTCTGGAGTCCATCTTCACATAAGGTTGGAAAAGTCCGTTTTCCAACCGGACTAGTTCGCCAAACTTTCTGTACATTGAGTTGCACTGTGACCGAACAAGTCTGGACTTGCACCGGACTAGTTCGGTATTAGGGTTTTTCAACGGTAACTTTTTGGAAACCCTATAAAAAGAGGATCCACAGCTTTCCTATGAGAATACACGACGAATACTGTTGAAAATAAAAACCCTAGCGCCGCCACCTTGTCCCAAGAGCCAAAAAACACATCTCCCCACACATCTAAGGTGCAAAAAGAGTAAAATCACTTGAACACTTGGATTCGAGATTGGGAGATCGTCGTTCCTTTGTTGCGAGCTCTTGGGGTTTGATCTTTCTACACTCATACTCTGCATTGTAATACTTTCAAGTGTATTTGATTGCTTCTTTTGTTGTAATTCTTGTGGGAGCCCTCAACTTGTGAGGTTACCCCACAAACTCGGTGATTACCCGTGCTAGTGGAATCAAGTCGGCCTGTGTGGTGACTTGAAGGGGGAAAGGGTTGGAGACCTGGCTCTGTGTGAGCTTCCTCAATGAGGACGTAGATCTCGTGGTGAGATCGAACCTCGGTAAAAATTCGTGTCTCTTGTGCCTTATTTCTTTTACATTTTGTTCACTAGATCACTTGATTACTAAACATCAATTTAAGTTGCTTATAAGTTTCCACGTGCATTGATACAATAATCATAAACCAAAGTATTTGTTGTTCTCATTTCCGCTGCTAAAAGAATCTAGTTTCCCAAACAACACTTAATCAATTCACATTTTTCAGCACACCGGACTAGTCTGCCCACACAACCGGACTAGTCTGGTCAAACAAGTTTTTGACGACTCTATTAAGTGTGCAGGAAATTTTAAAGGCCTATTCACCCCCCCTCTAGGCCACATTCAACTGCATCGACAAACAATCCTAAGAATGCATTGAACGCAACGCGAACTCTTCTCCAGCGTCCTCCAGCTCCCGTAGCTCCTCACGGCGCGATGGAGCAATGGCGCACTGATGTGGATCACTTGGTTGCAGATGTAGCCAATGCCATCAGTAACCAAGGTCTGCCCCCTATTGGGCAGACACCTTCAAGAAACAGGACCTTGTCTGGTAGACTTGGTCCTCAGGCGTCATAGCCCAGGAGGCGTGCGCCTTCCCAGCAAGTGACGTCACTGCCCTCCGGGGCACGCCGCACTCATACAGTGTCAAGGCTCTCGACTCATGATCTCCGGTCGGAGCTCGATCGCCGGTTCATGAGGCGAGATGGTCGCATCCTCATGTAGCGCGCTCGCGAGAGGCGAGCTGCTCATGAAAGCCCTTCTCCCTTAGTAGTAGGGGATGGTTGTTCAGCCTTGGCCAAGCATCTTCGCATGGTCGAATGGTCTTCGAAGTTCCGACCTCATCTGCTAGAAAAGTACGATAGAACTGTCAACCCTGTCGAGATCCTCCAGATCTACTCCACCACCATCCTCGCGACTGGAGGCAATGAGGCCGTGATGGACAACTACTTTCCAGTGGCTCTAACCAGGACAGCAAGGTCCTGGTTCATGAGTCTTCCTCCTAGCTCCATCTACGTCTGGGGGGGGGGACTGTGCCGCCAGTTCACTGCCAACTTCAGGAGCTCTTACACCCGACTTGGGACAGAGGTAGACTTATTTGTCGTATAGAAGAAGGCGGGAGAGTCGTTGTGATCATTCATCCAGCAGTTTTCTCAGGTATGGAATACTATTCCTTCAATCTCCAATGCCTCTGTCATTGTCGCATTTCGACAGGGAGTTAGAGACAAGAAGATGTTGGAGAAGCTGGCAACCAAAGATGTCAGCAGTGTCACAGAGCTCTTCAGCCTAGCCGACAAATGTGCTAGGGCTACGAAGGGTCGGGAGATGCACTCCAAACCAGCTCCGGAGGCTGGTAAATCCTCCTTCAAGGCTGAAGTTGTTGCCTCCAGCAGCGGAAAAAAGAGGAAGAAGTCCAACAACAAGAAAAAGTCATCGGCCAGCACACCTAATGCTGTTGCTGCTGCAGCTACAACTCCTGGTGGCCAGGGGCCATGCCCCGAAAAATGACCCCGGTCGTCGACTGAGGAAGGTGACAGTGAGAATATGTGATGTCTGATCCACAAGACGAAGACCCACAACCTCAAAGACTGTCGCGAGGTACAGCGGCTCATTGAACACAGCAATGAGCACCAAGAAAGAGCCCCTTTTCGCCAACAGGAAGGGAAACAGAAGGTCAATGAAGCTCCAGCTGATCAGGAGCTAGGTTTCCAGGACCCCAACGAAGTCCTGAAGGGCGTCTACAATACCGTCGATGATGACTCTGATGTCTCCGATAATGAGCGTCGGAAGACTCTCCATATGATATATGGAGGGTCCTGGGATATTACCACCCGGGGTATCCTCAAGACGACGCGTCGGGAGATGGATGCCGTAGCTCCCATCGCCAAGGAAGAACCTCATCAGAAGTGGATGGACACTGCCATCACTTTCGATGCTTTGGATTTCCCTAAGAACATGACCGGAGCTGGTCAGTTACCCCTGATGGTTTCTACTACCATCAACAACATCCAGCTCTACCATGTCCTGGACGCGAGGGACGAAGGTCCGAGAGGCTGAGCCGGAGCTTCACGAACGCTGCATAGCTGAGGAGGTTGAGCGCCGCACCTCCATCAGGGGTAGGTCCAGGAGCTATCACTTCTCTCGGATCAGTTATACTCCCGGTGACCTTCGAGACTCAGGACAATTATAGGTCCGAGAAGTTGGTCTTCGATGTAGCGTACATCAGCCTTCCCTTCAACGCCATCCTAGGCAGGTCAGCCCTGTATGGTTCATAGCCGTAGCTCATTACAGCTATATGGTGTTGAAGATGACGACTCCTTCAGGCATCCTACAGATTCATGGGGATCGCACTGCGGGAGTCACCGCGCTAAAAGAACTCCACGCGCTTGCAACAGCGCAGGAGGAAGGATCCGGTAAAGAGCAAGCTGCTCAACCTCCGAGCTCTCGTCAACGAGGCTCAACCTCTGCACCATGTGTGCAACCAAGCAGCGACACCGACATTCCCGTCAAATTCGTCCAAATCGGTTCTGATGCTGCTCAGACCACCTGTATATCGAGAGGTCTGGACAACAAATAGGAACTCATGCTCATCACTTTCCTCCGGGCAAATGTTGACGTGTTTGCATGGCAACTATCACAGATGTCTCGGATCCCTAGGGAGGTGATTGAGCGCAGTCTCAAGATATACCCTGACACACGACCAGTACATCGGAAGCCCCGAAAGCAATCAGTCGAGCAGCAGAACTTCATCAGACAAGAAATCAAGAAGCTGCTTGAAGCTACTTTCATCCGGAGGTTCATCATCCTTGGTGGCTGGCAAATCCACAAAGGCTGGCGGGAAGCTTCAGATGTGCATCGACTACACCACCTTGAATAAGGCATGCCCAAAAGACCCATTTCCACTACCTAGAATAGACGAAATAGTGGATTCCACCTCCAGGTACGAACTATTGTGTTTCCTAGATGCATATTTTGGATATCATCAGATTCAAATGTCTAGGGAAGATGAAGAGTATACTGCCTTCATAACAGTAGATGGGTTGTATTGTTATATTGATATGCCTTTCACTCTCAAAAACGCTGCTTCAACTTTTGTGCGAGCCATGCACAAAACATTTGGAGAGCTCATTAGGGACTTGGTGGAGGTCTACGTTGATGACATCGTCGTGAAGGTGAAGAACAAGGAATCACTCCTTGACAACCGACAAGCCATCTTTGACAAGTTGCGCATAACGCGCACCAAGCTAAACCTGGACAAATGTGTCTTTGGGGTTAGCTCCGGGAAGCTCCTTGGGTTCTTGGTGACTCACCGAGCAATTGAGGCAAATCCGGTAAAGATCAAGGCTATTGAAGAGAGGCCCCTAGCCCGCGTCAAGGATGTCCAGAAGCTAACTGGATGTCTAGCTGCGCTTAGTCGGTTCATCTCAAGACTGGCAGGGCAGGCGCTTCCCTTCTTCAAGCTATTGAGGAAGTCTGGGCCATTTCATTGGTCCGATGAAGAAGAAATGCGTTCGAGGAGCTCAAGCAGCTTCTCACCATACTACCAATCTTGGTAGCTTCAGATCCTAGTGAGCCTCTTTTTCTTTACATTTTGGCAACTACGGAGGTTGTCAGCATGGTTCTGGTCGCAGAGAGACCAGAACCATCTTCAGTTCAGGAGTCCAGATCTCTCCAGAAGGGTCCGGAGCTACCTGAAGGCAAGTCTGGGTCCCATCCCCCAGGCACAGATCCTAAAGGCAAGTTGCCTAAGGATCAATCCCTCTCATCCGAGGGAGTTCTCACGGATAATCAAGAAGATTTGGACCCCTCCAGGAGGGTCCAAGAAGCTCAAGAAGAAGGTTTACACCCCTCCGAGAGGGTCCGGGTTGATGAATAAGAAGCTTCGAGCTCTTCCGGGAAGGTCTGGACAGTCCAGCGGCCAGTGTACTTTATTAGCGAAGTACTACATGACGCTAATACTTGGTACATTGAGGTGCATAAACTGCTCTATGCAGTTCTTATTGCCTCAAGGAAGCTTCGTCACTACTTCCAAACCCACAAAATATCAATGGTAACTTCTTATCCACTACGTGCTATATTGCATAACCCCAACTCTACGAGAAATATTGCAAAGTTGGCAGCGGAGTTGGTAGAATTCGATCTCGAATTCTTGCCTCGACATGCTATCAAGAGTCTGGCATTGGCTGACTTTGTGGTGGAGTGGACCCCTTCTTCATCAATCCAGGGGGCCACAGTGAGCAGAAGTCGGAACCTAAGGTCCCGATCTTCACCGAGCCTTACTGGACTCTCTACTTCGATGGCTCCGTGTAGAAGCAGGAGGACAGAGCTGGAATCCTTTTCCTTGCTCCGATCGGGGAGAAGGTCAAGTACATGGTACACCTTGACTTCAAGGCAACCAACAACATGGCAGAGTACGAAGCTCTCATCTACGGACTCAAGGTGGCACTATCATATGGCGTCAAGCAGTTGATGGTGAAGGGTGACTCGCAACTCATCATCAAGTAAGTCAAAGGTGAATGCAGTTGCAAGAACCCTCAACTTGTTGCTTACCTCCTTGAAGTCCTCGATGTCCTAGACCTCTGCCATGCCCAACGTCTCAACAATGTTGAAGTTGATGAACTCTTGACGAAAGATTCAACTGGAGCTCAAGCTCCCGACGTAGTTTTTGTCAGGATATTGTCAGGTCCTGCCACTCAGCCTGCCGAACTTAGTGATGGGGGGCGAGACCAGCACCCAGAAGCTGGTGGTCCCGGTTTCCCTGTTACCATGGCGTCCACCAAGGATCGTAGGCGCTGCAGGAAGCTCGGAGCAACCCAGTGTGTAAGATCTGTAAGCTCAAGTTAGCTCCAACGCATGGATCTTGGAGATCTGGAGCTACTTGAAAGACAACATCCTTCCTAAAGACAGTGCTTCCGCTGACCGAATCGTCAGATTGGCTAAAGGATGCATGCTGGTAGAAGGAGATCTCTACCGATGTGGTGCCAATGGCGTTCTAATGCGATGCATTGCCTGGGAAGAAGGTCGTGAGCTCCTCGTGGAAATTCATGGAGGCGAGTGTGAGAACCACATGTCTTCCGACACATTGGTTGGTAAAGCCTTCCGACATGGCTTTTACTGGCCTACAACACTCCAGGATGCAGCTGAGCTGGTAAAAAAGTGTGAAGCGTGTCAGTTCCATGCAAAACAAATTCACACACTAGCTCAGTCGCTGCAAATAATACCTCCTACATGGCCATTCGCTGTGTGGGGGGTGGACATTTTAGGACCTTTCCCAAAAGCCGTCCGAGGTTACAAGTTCCTGTACGTCACCATCGACAAGTTCACTAAGTGGTCGGAAGCTACTCTAGTTGTTACAATTAACAAGCATTCTACTATCAAGTTCTTGAAGTCTGTAGATTTGGAGTTTTGAACAGAGTCATAACTGACAACGGAACCTGTCAAAGTGTGAGAACGACACTTCCCCCGGTACTACTAGATTGTAGCCCATGAAGGTTCTTGTATTGGTTTGGGCACGCAGAGATTAGGAACAAGATGATGACACAGGAGATTTACGTGGTTCGGGGCGCCTGAGTGTAATACCCTACTCCACGGGGTTTGTGTTGTTGTATTGAGTAGTCCTAGTATGCCTGTCAACTTGGATTAGCTTGTCTTTTTTTGTATCGTACAGCTCAGTCCTTTTATAGTCCAAGGACTGATCGTTACAACATTTGCCTAGCCCAACATGTGGCCCTGACGAATTTAATAGCCTAATACACTGTTTATGAGCATTAAGCGTGGTTAATAGTGTGATAAGATGCCTTAATGGTTGCGCTACCCCTATTAATAGTGCTCTGATCGTGTGTCATTAATACAACATTAATGACACGTAATCAGGTCTTGTAAATGCTACTTTAACTGTCCCTTGAGCGTTCGTGCTATTAGAGATCCGCCAGTGTACTCGTTGGGGGTGTAGGTCCGGAGTCTCCACACGTGGCAGCTTCAGAGCTTCCCCTTGCGGGGAGGTAGCTCCGGAACTGCTATACACGTGGCAGCACCAGAGCTCCCCTCTGCTGGGGGTTAGGTTCAGGGTCGTTATACACGTGTTGACTGCGGAGCTTCCCTGTGTTGGAAGTTTAGCTCCGGACTTACATTACACGTGTAAATCCCGGAGCTACCCATATGGGGATGCGGGTCCAGTGCAGTGTGACGTGCGGGGCCTGAGGAGACCTTCAACTTTGACAGGTGGAACTCTCTTGCACTTCTTGCGGTACCGTGGGGTACCCGGTACGCAGGGTACCAAAGGTGGCCCTCGGGCCCGCCTCTAGGAGAAATCCTTTGGGTTAAGTTATTCTCCCGGTGGTGGGGCCATCCTCGATTCTCATGCTTCGACTTCAAAAGTATTCTGATGTGCCTTTGGGGCAATGGTTTGGGATTAAACCATTGCCGCGTGGCTTGTTATGAATGTGGCAGATGAGATCTTTGAGTGCAGATCTCATGCAATTGAAGGTCTCCAGTTCCCAACACGAAAATCGTATCAGTTTCGAGCTTCTTGTCCGGGTGCCGCCTTTGGTTTCCCTCCGCCCATCATGACAATGGTTCGCCTGGGGTAATAACCTCGGCCTCTTTGTCGGGGTGACCCCGAGCCCATTCGCCATTGACGGGGTAGATTTTTGAAATGTGGCTCTGCTCTCGTTGCAGTTTCCATCCAAGCATCGCGGAGGCTTACTTAAGAAGGAAAGTATGCATGGTTTGGGGACTCTTTACGCTTTTGATCAAACTCGCGCTCAGAGCCTCCCAAACTTCGCCTAGCTTTCCCTTCATTTGCTCCACTTTGCCGTGATGGAGTTGGGTCTTCCCAAGAGCCGCATCTGGAGCAAAGACAATCTGATGAAGGTCCAGACCATCATGGGTTGGTCCAGTGACTCCTTCAACCACCTGGTCTGCGCCGACAAGCTCCCCTTCAAGAAGGAGCACTGCGGGGAGATGGTGTCTTTTTTGGCGTACGCCATGGTGGGACTGATCCCACCATTCTCAAGCTTCATCCTGATGTTGCTAGACTTCTACAGTCTCCAACTGCATCACCTTGGCCCGCACTCCCTTCTGCTCGTGGCCACCTTCGTCCACTTCTACAAGATGTGGGCGGGTGTGCCTCCCTGCGTCGAACTGTTCTGAACCTTCTTCATAGCTCATACCATCGGCAAGGGGACAGAGTTGGTTGGCTTCTATTACTTCGTGAAGCGCAAGAACTGCCCCTTCAAGTACCTGAAGTCGTTCACCTCAGGCAAATGGGACAACTGGAAGAAAGATTGGATCGTCATTGCAGTGGATGAGCACGACAGGTTGGAGCTGACCTAAGGACTCTCCAACATCGACATCGAGGCCTGGAACATAGTTTCGAAGTTGTCGGATGTGTTTAAGCCTGTCCTGACCAGGATCCGAGAATGCATGGAGGGTGGAGTGACCCCCCAGATTGTCTTCGGAAATTTCTTGGTGAACAGGTGGGCTCCACTGAGGAAGAGGGAGAAGCTCGTCTGGGCTCTCAACAGTGTGATGGATGACAACCGGATTGAAACCGGCTTGAAATCCAACTTAGATGATGAATCTTGGAAGCTCCATCTTAAGAAATTTCAGCATGGGCTTGTCGACGGCGACAACTTGGCTCCGCCAGCTGCTTTTCTGCCCTTAAACATGATTCAAGAGATCAGTAGGGAGCTCCAGAGGAAGATGCCGGAGCTTGATGACTTGGGTGAAGTGGAGAAGCGTCGGACCTCCAGGGTTGTAATCCCCAGAGCTTCCTAGGAGGTGGTCGCCCCTACTCCAAGCCAAAGGGTTGAAGATATTGGCAAGGGCAAGGGAAAGGAGCCAGTTGAGTCTTCCAACCGAAAGAGGAAGCTGAAGTATGTTGATGGGAGGTCCGTCAGGCTGGCTCCACCCACAACAACCCCTTCACCCCGGCGAGGGAGATCTTCTGCGGCTACACCTCCTCCGCTGCAAGCGTCCTCGAGAGGTGCCAGTTCTGGGCAGTCGACTCCGATCTCGGTGCTAGCAAGGGGCTCCAGGTCCGGAGGTTCTTCCCAGGCGAGGGAGACTTCGGTTGGGGCATTGCCAACGATGACGGCAGGCTCGGAGCAACATTCTGGAGCTCCTTCCGTGCTGATCACGGCAAGCTCTGGCTCCGAGCCTCCGGCAAAGAGGTTCCGTGCTGATTGGGGCGGTAGCTTCCCAATGTAAGCTTTGCTTTTTCACCTTGATTTGCCACTCTTGTTTTTATCATGTTTTGAATCTTCCGATGTTTTTACTACAGGGCGTCAAAGTCGGGGTCTAAGGCTCCAGCCTCTGTCGCACCAGCTGGGGCTGCACAAGCTGAAGCTCCGGCTCCAACTATCGAGCCCTCTTAAGTGGTGGCTGAAGACACGGCTGTTTTGGCGCCAGTTGTCGTGGTCTTGGATCCAGAAGATACGCCAGAAGCTCCCGTGGTAGCACCGGACCACGAGGGAGAAGTTGAAGATGCACCGCCGGCAACAGTGTCAGAAGTTGAAGCTACAGTGCAGGAGTTGGATATGTCGGAAGCTTCGGCGTCTGAGCCAGAGGTAGTTGAAGCTCCGATCGTTGGACCAGAAGTTGTTGAAGCTCCGGCGGTTGAGCCGGAAGTAGCTAATGTATTGGCACCTAAGCCGGCGATGGAGATGGCTTCGAGTGAAGCCCCGACGACCACCCCAAAAATAACTGCTCTGGAGATGCCCACGCCCATGGCAGAATGCCATGAAGAGGCGGAGGCAGGCTCTTCACCCACAGAGCCAGCAATTGAAGTTCTTGCAGTAGGACCTTCGGCATCAGCCCGAAGGTAGGAGTTCTCCTAGCAGGTTCTTCCTCTGCTATAGCCGAAGAACTTCCGAAGGGTGGCCCCAGTGCCGCAGGAGCTTAAGGTACCTCACTTGTAGAGTAAGACCCTATTTTTGTTATGGAGAATCCCCTGGAGCCAGCGGAGCTGACCCCAGCAGGTCTGGAGCCCATTCCCTTGGCGTTGTCCATAGACAACGCCTGCTCAAGCCTCCGACAAGTTCAGCTCGCCTTCGATCATGAGAGCAAGGTCCTTGAGGAGGAGCGCCACACCTTGAGGCGTTGGCGCAACAGGCTCCACTTTGAGACCAGACTTGCTCAGACAAGGCTTGTTGATCAGAAGGAGTGGGTCAAGAAGGAAACAACCCGGATGGAGTACTAGGGCAAGCTGCTGGAGGAGAAAGAAGCCACCATCAGGGCCCTTGACGCCAATTCTCAGGATATTCTCGAACGTGCTAAGGAGAGGAGTGATGTTGTTGAAGAGTGTCACGAGAACCTCATTGCACTGAACGAGATTCTCCAGAAGCGTCGGGCGGACCTTGATGTAAGGGAAGAAAAGCTCCTGGAGCAACAGGAGGATATTGACTCTGGGTGAACAGAATTTGGCAGATCACACCAAAAATTTGGATCTGTGGAGTGAGGAGGATAAAGAAAAGTACTGGAAGTTGGGGCAGGAGCTCTCGAAAAGAGAGAGTGGTATTGCCGCCAGAGAAGGTAAGGTGACGGCAGGGAGAAAGACCTGGCTGAACGGCGGAACCGCATCCACCTCTGGGAGACGGAGCTAAGCAACCGCGAGAAGCAGGTTGCTGAAAGTATGCAGCAACATGCCAAAGTGGTGGAACGCCTTGCTCGGGAGAGTTCAGAGCTAGCGGCCACCTGGAGGTCACTGGAGGAGCTGCAGAGCTCGAAGGCAACCGAGTCCCTGATGGTATGGGACTTCCTCGGACGTGCGAACAGGGCCTTTGTGCCTCTTGGTTTCAGTCCAGTATGCCCGGAGGACCCAGCGCAGGAGCTGGACCACACGCTGGTGGCACTTGGCTCTACTGGCAGCAAACTCGACGCGATGGGTAATGTCATCGCTGATCAGCTGGAGACAGAGGGTAAATCTCTGGCCAAGAACGTCGCCGAGTATGTCTTGGTGTGTTACAAAACCTGAGACCCCCAGTTCTCCCATGAGCTGATCTTTGAAGGAATCATTACCGAAGAAGAGGATGCCGCCAGAGCCAGTGTCCAAGAAGCTGCTGAGAAGGTTGCTTCATTTTTCCACAGGACTTAGATCCTCCAGTGGCTAGGACTTTTCCCTTTTGCCCTTTGTTGTAATCCCAATTTTGTAATCCAGTGCTTCGAATTAATGAAATCCACTTTCTCTGCCATGACGAATTAATGAAATCCACTTTCTCTGCCATGAATTTCACTTTATTGTTCTTTTGTCTTCAATATATTGTGCTCTGTCTTGTTGGACCCCTGGTATATGTGCACAATTCAAGTGTGTACATGTACTAAAAAGATTTGACAGTATGTTGATGACTTGAATGCTTCGAACTTGTAGATTTTAGGTCTAAAGTATTTATCTCCGATACGTCAATGGCTGGCCCCCTAGGGCTGTCGTAGCTTGATAGCTCCGATGGTGCCCGCCTTCAACATATAAAACGTTGATGGCGCGCCCCCCTGGGCTGTCAGAGTTTGATAGGTTCGGTAGCGCCTGATGTCAACGCACGAATCATCGACGATGGGCCCCCTGGATTTGTTAGAGCTTAGTAGCTCCGACGATACCCACTGTCAACGTATAAAACGTCGATGGCAGGCATCCTTGGAGAATGCTGGAGCTTTGTAGTTCCGGTGCCATCCACCATCGCTATGAGTTTCTGTTTTTCCTGCACATTAAATACAAAGATGGTGACTTATCATTCTTATTTGAGCTTTAGATCCAAATATATTTGATATGATAACAAGCATATTGATATAATATTTCCAGACCCATATACTTTTTTAGTACTCACCCTATTGAGGCCTAACGAGGTGTAGGTAGAGTGGCGTACTTAGGGTGCAAGACCAGGCTAAGTCAATAGCACACTACGGACCTATGTTGGCTTGTCGTTCAGGCAAGTAGATTATACAGCATATTAAGATCCAAAGAGATCAACAATATAACTTGTAACACATATGAATAACTTGGACAAAAGCTAAAAAAGAATTGCACACTTCATTATAGACAAGAAGGATAAAAATAATAATTTGATATATCGAGCCTTGTACAAAAATAAATGCACGTGGAGTCTGTTTTCACACAACAATGTCTTTCATTACAGGTCCAGATTACAGGGGAGACAAGGACACACTTTGGGTGCAGGACCAAGCTAAGTGCGCTATACATCTTGTACTAGCCCTGGGCAGGTAGTTACACTTGTAGTGTTGTGACTGTATCAAGTATTACTTGAACTTCTCGGACCTTCCCAGAGGGGTCCAGATGTTCTCCTGGAGGACCTACCCTTTTATGTGTATTGACTTTATATTATAAATTGTGTGTAATTACAGACTCACCTTCGTAATTCTAAGTATAAAACTTACGTAGGTGCTCGATGTTCCAAGGATTAGGAAGCGGAGTCCCATCCTCAGTTGCCAAGCAAACGCATCCAGGCCGGGATACTTTGATCATCGGAAGGGACCGTCCCAGCTGGGGGAAAGTTTATTCATCCCTTCGGGAGTTAGTATTTTCCACAGCACCAGGTCGCCTTCCTCGAGTTGTCAGTTGCGCACGTGCCTTTGATGATAGTGTCGGAGCGCTTGGCGATAACGTGCATTCTGAACAGCTATTTGGCACCTTCCCTCGTCAATGAGGTCAAGGTCTTCACACTGGAGCTGGTCCTACGTGGCTTCGTTGAAGGTCCGGACCCGGAGGGACCCCATGGTGATCTCCGGAGGAAGGACTGATTCAGCTCCGTATACCAGGAAGAAGGGTGCTTCCCCAGTTGATCGGTTAGGTGTTGTCCTATTCGCCCACAACGTGGATGGAAGATCTTCAATCCAGTTGGCTCCATGCTTTTTTAGGCGCTCGTATGTGCGCGACTTGAGTCTTTTAAGATTTCTGCATTTGCTCTCTCAGCTTGGCCATTACTTGCTGGGTGAGCTACTGAGGCATAGTTGAGTTGAATGCCGAGGTCTTTGCAATATTCTTGAAATGCAGCACTTGTAAATTGAGTTCCGTTGTCAGTTATGACTTTGTTTGGAACTCCAAATCTGCATACTATGGATTTCAAAAATTTGATAGTTGATTTCTTGTTAATTGTGACAACTGGAGTTGCTTCTGGCCACTTGGTGAACTTGTCGATGGCGACATACAGGAACATGTAACCTCCGACGGCTTTTGGGAATGGTCCCAAGATGTCCATGCCCCACACAGCGAATGGCCATGTAGGAGGTATCATTTGTAGTGACTGAGCCGGTGTGTGAATTTGCTTTGCGTGGAATTGGCACGCTTTACACTTTTTCACTAGCTCGGTTGCATCCTGGAGTGATGTAGGTCAGTAAAATCCATGAAAGAAGGCTTTACCAACCAACGTGCGGGAAGAAGCATGGTTCCCACACTCGCCTCCATGGATTTCCGTGAGGAGCTCGCGTCCTTCTTCCCTTGCAATGCACCGCATTAGGATGTCGTTGGCACCACGCCGGTAGAGATCCCCTTCTACCAACGTGTATCTTTTAGCCAATCTGACAATCCGGTCAACGGATACACAGTCTTCAGGAATGATATTGTCTTTCAAGTAGCTCCGGATCTCCGAGATCCATGCATCGGAGCTAATTTGAGCTTCTGAATCTTGCGTGTTGGGTTGCTCGGAGCTTCCGACAGCACCTACGACCCTTGGTGGATGCCATGGTAACAGGGCCACCGGGACCGCCAACTTTGAGGTGCTGGTCTCGTCCCCTTCGCTCAGTTCGGCAGGCTGAGTTGTTGGTCTTGACAACCTCCGGATGAAGATTCCATCGGGAGTCGGAGCTCCGGTGGAAGCCTTCGTCGAGAGTTCGTCAGTTTCAGTGTTATGAAGATGCTAAACATGGTGGAGATCCAGGACTTCGAAGGCCTTCTAGAGCCTCTGGACTTCAAGGAGATAAGTAGCTAGTTGGGGATCGTTACAGCATCATTCACCTTTGACTTGTTTGATGATGAGCTATGAATCACCCTTCACCAACAACTGTTTGACACCATAGGATAGAGCCACCTTGAGTTCGTAGATGAGAGCTTCATACTCCGCCATATTGTTGGTTGCCTTGAAATCAAGGTGAACCATGTACTTGACTTTCTCCCCAGTCGGAGCAAGGAGAAGGATTCCAGCTCTGGCCCCTGCTTCTGCACGGATCCGGTGAAGTAGAGAGTCCAGTGTGGTTTAGTGAAGACCGGGACCTTGGGTTCCGGCTTCTGCTCACTAGGTCCCCCAGGGTTTGATGGAGAGGGAGTCCACCCCGCCATGAAGTCCGCTAAAGTCTGACTCTTGAATGCTTGTCGTGACACAAACTCTAGATCGAACTCGGCCAACTCCACTGCCCACTTTGCAATGTTCCCAGTAGGGTTAGGGTTATGCAAAATAGCACACAATGGAAAAGAAGTTACCACTGATATTTTGTGGGCTTGGAAGTAGTTACGAAGCTTCCTTAAGGCAATAAGAACTGCATAAAGCAGCTTATGCACCTCAATGTAGCATGTCTTGGCATCATGGAGTACTTCGCTGATGAAGTACACTGGGCATTGGATGGTTCGGACCCTCTCGAAGGGACCCAAAGCTTCCTCTCCATCGACCCAGACCCTCCCGAAGGGGTCTGGTCCTTCTTTTTGAGCTTCATGTACCCTCCCGGAGGGGTCCATAACTTCTTCTTGTTCGACCTGGACCTTGTTAGAAGGGTCTGAATCATCTTGTTCAACCAGTTGAACCCCCTCAGGTGAGTGAGGTTAATCTCTTAGCATTTTGCCTTGAGGTTGCGTGTTTGGGGGTTGGGACCCAGTCACGCCTTCAGTTAGCTCCAGACCCTCCCAGAGGAGTCTAACCTCCTGGGTTGGATGTGGCTCTGGTCTTTCCGCGACTAGGACCATGCTTACAACTTCTATGGTTGCAGAAATATAAAGCAGTAAAGACTCATCAGGATTCGGAGCTACCAAGATTGGTAGTGTGGTGAGGAGATGTTTTAGCTCTTGAAACGCCTTTTCCGCTTCTTCAAACCAATGAAATGGTTCGGACTTCCTCAAGAGTTTGAAGAAGAGAAGTGCCCGCTCTGCTAGTCTTGAGATGAACCGGTTGAGCACAGCTAGACATCCAATTAGCTTCTGTACATCCTTGATGCGGGCTGGGGGCCGCATATCTTCTATAGGCTTGATCTTCGCCGGATTTGCTTCAATTCCTCGGTGAGTCACCAAGAAACCTAGAAGCTTCCTGGAGCTAACCCCGAAGACACATTTGTCCGGGTTCAGCTTAGTGCGCGTGTTGCGCAACTTGTTGAAGACGGCTTGCAAGTTATCAAGGAGTGACTCCTTGTTCTTGATCTTCACGACGATGTCATCAACGTACACCTCCACCAAGTCTCTAATTAGCTCTCCAAATGTTTTGTACATAGCTCGCACAAATGTTGAAGTGACATTTTTTATACCAAAGGGCATGGCAGTATAATAATACAATCCATCTACTGTTATGAAGGCAGTATGCTCTTCATCTTCCTTAGACATTTGGATTTGATGATATCTATAATATGCATCTAAGAAACACAATAGCTTGCACCCGGAGGTGGAGTCCACTATCTGATCTATCCTAGGTAGTGGAAATGGATCTTTGGGACATGCCTTATTTAAGGTGGTGTAGTCGATACACATCCGAAGCTTCCTGCCAGCCTTGGGCACCACTTTGCCAGCCATTTTGGATGAAACACCTCCCGTATGAAACCAGCTTTGAGCAACTTCTTGATCTCCTGTCGGATGAAGTTTTGTCGCTCGATTGATTGCTTTCGGGGCTTTTGGTGTATAGGCCATGCGTCGGGATAAATTCTCAGATTGTGCTCAATCACCTCCCTAGGGATCCTAGGCATTTGCGACGGTTGCCAGGCAAACACTTCAACATTAGCCCAGAGGAAAGTGAAGAGCGCGAGTTCCTATTTGTTGTTCAGACCTCCCGATATACGGGTAGTCTGAGCAGCATTGGAACCAATTTGGACGACTTTGATGGGAACATCGGTGTCGTCGCTTGGTTGCACACGAGGTGCGGAGGTTGAGCCTCGATGACGAGAACTCGAAGGTTTCGGAGCTAGCTCCTTATCAGATGCTTCCTCCTGCGCTGTAGCAAGCGCATGGAGTTCTTCCAATGCAGTGATTCCTGCAGTGCGATCCTCGCGGATCCGAAGAACGCCAGTAGGTGTTGGCATCTTCAAGACCAAGTAGCCATTGTGGGCGAAGGTCATGAACCTATATAAAGCAGGCCTGCCTAGAATGGCATTGAATGGTAAACTGATCTGCGCTACGTCAAAGACCAGCTTCTCGGTTCTATAGTTCTCCCAAGTTCCGAAGGTCACCGGGGGTGTAATGGAGCCGAGAGGGGTAATGGCCCCCGGACCTACCCCAGAGAAAGGTCGAGAGGGGCGAAGGTCCAAAGGTCAGAGCTGGAGCTTGACGAAGGCTTCGAAGCTTATGAGGTCCAGCCAAGCACCTCCGTCCACCATTACATGGTGGAGTTGAATATTGTTAATGGTTGGAGACACCATCAATGGGAGTTGGCCAGCTCCGGTTATGTTGTGGGGGCAATCCGAAGCATCAAAAATGATGGGAGTGTCCATCCATTTCTGGTGAGGCTACGCCCTGGCGATAGGAGATGCAGAGGCCATGTCCCGCCGCATTGTCTTGAGGATGCGGCGATAGGTGATGTCCCAAGAACCACAACAAATGGTGTTCAGGGTTTTTCGACGCTAATTGTCTGATACATCGGAGTCTTCATCGATGGTGTTGTAGACAGCCTTCAGAACCTTCTTGGGGTCCTGAAAGCCTAGCTCCTCTTCAGCAGGAGCTTCGTTGACTTTTTGCTTTCCTTCCCGTTGGCGGAAAGGAGCTTCTTCTCGGCGCTTGTTGTAGCACTCGACAAGGTTTCGGACCTCTCAGCATTCTTCCAGACTATTTTTGTCCGTCTTGTGAATTGGACACCATATCTTGGAGCTGCTGTCGTCTTCTGACAAAGGATGAGGTCGTTTTTCTGGACGTGGCCCACGGTCACCTGGAGTTGCAGCAGCCGCAGCAGTAGGTGCGCCGACCGAGGCTTTTTCTTGCCTTTGGGCTTCTTTTTCTTTTTACCACCTCCGAATATAGTGGTGTTAGTTTTTGAGGATTTCTTGTTGACCTCCGGAGGTGGTTTGGAGTGCATCTCACGTCCTTCCACAGCTTTAGCACATTTATCTGCTAAGTTGAAGAGTTATGTGACAGTGGTGACTTCTTTAGTCGCCAGCTTCTCTAGCATCTTCTTGTCTCGAACACCCTGTCTGAATGCGACAATGACAGAAGCGCTCGAGATTGATGGGATGGTATTGCGTACCTGAGAAAATCATTGGATAAAAGATCGCATCGATTCTCCCGTTGTTTGCTTCACACGAAACAAATCTAGTTCAATGTCAGGTTGGGTGTAAGAACTCCCGAAGTTGGCAGTGAACTGTTGGCATAATTCTTCCCAACTATTGATGGAGTCAGGTGGAAGACTCATGAACCAGGACCTTGCAGTCCCAGACAGAGCCACTCGGAAGTAGTTGGCCATCACGGCCTCATTGCCCCCCGCCACCAGTATAGCGGTGGAGTAGATTTGAAAGAACTCGGCGGGGTTGACAGTCCCATCGAATTTCTTTGGCAGATGAGGCCAGATCTTTTGTGGCCATCTAACCATGCGTAAGTGCATGGTCAAGGCAGAACAACCTCCTCCTACTCCCAGAGGAGCAGGGCTGTCTCAAGCCTCTCGCCTCTCGCGAGCACGCTCGATATGGACGTGGCCGTCCTGCTGCTGGTAACGGCGATCAAGTTCCAACCGTAGGTCATGAGTCAGAATCCTGGTGATGGTGTGGGTGAGTCGTGCCCCGGGAGGTAGCAAAGTCACCTGCTAGGATGCAACACGCTGTCAGTGTTGTGACACGTGAGGACCAAGTCTTCCAGACAAGGTCCTACGATGAGCTGTTGCCTGCCCCGACGGGGGGGGGGGGGGGGGGGGGGGACCTTGATTGCTGATGGCATCGGTTGCGACTGCAACCAGATGTTGTACATCAACTCACCACTGCTCCATCGCACCCTGAGGTGCTCCGGGTGCTGGTGGACGCTCCAACAGAGTTCGCACAACAATTAGCGCATTATCGGGGTTGTCGTTTGTCGATGTTGTGATCGACACAGGTACTTCATCCTGCTATCCAGCATGGTTTGATGGGGCAAATGGTGGTGGTGGTGCCATGGCACCCGCTGGGACAACGGCGCCCGCTGGCTGCTGCATGTTAGAGGGATTGCCTCTAACAGGCTGTTCGACATGGTTGCCGTTGGAGGATCATGCGGTGGAGTTCACCATCTTGTGATCTTGGGTGCCCCTACCTGGCGCGCCAAATGTCGAAGTGTGAGAACGGAACTTCCCCCGGTACTACTAGATTGTAGCCTGCGGAGGTTCTTATATTGGTTTGGGCATGCAGAGATCAGGGACAAGATGATGACATAGGAGATTTACGTGGTTTGGGCCGCCTGAGCGTAATACCCTACTCCATGGGGTTTGTGTTGTTGTATTGAGTAGTCCTAGTATGCCTGTCAGCTTGGATCAGCTTGTCTTTTTTTGTATCGTGCGGCTCAGTCCTTTTATAGTCCAAGAACTGACTGTTACAACATTTGTCTGGCCCGACATGTGGCCCTAGTGAATTTAATAGCCTAATACAATGTCTATGAGCATTAAGCGTGGTTAATAGTGTGATAACGTGCCTTAATGGCTGTGTTACCCCTATTAATAGTGCTCTGATCGTGTGTTATTAATATAGCACTAATGACACGTAATCAGGTCTTGTAAATGCCGCTTTAACTGTTCATTGAATGTCTGTGCTGTTAGAGATCCACCAGTGTACTCGTTGGTAGTGTAGGTCCGGAGGCTCCACACATGGCAGCTTTGGAGCTTCCCCTTGCGGGGAGGTAGCTTCGGAACTTCTATACACATGGTGGCACCGGAGCTCCCCTCTACTGGGGGTTAGGTCCGGGATCGTTATACACGTGTTGACTGCGGAGCTTCCCTGTGTTGGGAGTTTAGCTCCGGACTTACATTACACATGTCAATCCCAGAGCTACCCATATGGGAGATGTGGGTCTAGTGCAGTGTGACACGTGGGGCCTGAGAAGACCTTCAACTTTGATAGGTGGAACTCTCTTACACTTCTTGCGGTACCGTGGGGTACCCGGTACGCATGGTACCGAAAGAACCCAATTAACAAGTGCAGCATTCTAAGAGTATTGCGAAGATCTCGACATACAAGTCAGCTACACATCAGTAGCTCACCCAGCAAGTAATGGCCAAGCTGAGAAATCAAATGCAGAGATACTAAAAGGACTCAAGATGCGCACATATAAGCGCCTGAAGAAACATGGTGCCAACTGGATAGAAGAGCTTCTGTCTGCACCATGGGCGAGCAGGACAACACCTAACCGGTCAACTAGAGAGACACCCTTCTTCTTGGTGCACGAAGCTGAAGCGGTCCTTCCTCCGAAGATCACCATGGGGTCACTCCGGGTTCGGACCTTTGACGAAGCTGCGCAGGACAAGCTCCGGCGTGAAGACCTAGACCTCATCGACGAGGGAAGGTGTCAAGCGGCTATTCCAAATGCACTATACCGCCAGGCGCTCCGACGCTATCATCAAAGGTTCGTGCGCAACTGGCAGCTTGAAGAAGGTGATCTGGTGCTGCGGGGAATACTGACTCGAGAAGGGATGAACAAACTCTCCCCAGGCTGGGAAGGTCCCTTCTGAGTTATCAAAGTTTCCCGCCCCGGATGCGTTCGGTTGGCAACAGAGGATGGGACCCTGCTTCCCAATCCATGGAATATTGAGCACCTCCGTAAGTTTTATGCTTAGTTTCACGGAGGTGGGTCTGTATTTACACATAATATAAATTATAGAGTCTATGAACAGAGTTGGGTAGGTCCTAGACAAAAGCACACTTAACTTGGTCATTGTACTTTAAGTGTAGCTTACCTACACTGGATTAGGGGCCGTTTGGCTGAGAGAATCAGATCTGATTCTAGCCTGAAACAAGTGGAGCTGTACCAAACGATAAAACTTGGGAAGTGATTCACCCTGAAACGGCAACTACCTTATTCCAAAAAACAACGTACTCAGTTGAATCGGTGGAAACGGTGTTCTGCACACCGAATCACCTCAACAGAATAGATATAGGATCCAAGTTGTATTGTATTTACGTCCATCTGCCACTCCGTTTTATTTGCGGGAAAGATCGTATCGAACATCGATCTCCTCGGAGAGTTCCGCCCGCCGCCTGCTGCCGAAGACTCCTGCCGCCCGCTTCCCGCAATGCGCCTTCCCGGAGGCCGCGCAGGTGCCTTCCCGGAGGCCGAGCCCCGCGGTTGCCGAAGACTCCTGTCGCCCGCTGCCCGCAATGCGCCTTCCCGGAGGCCGCGCAGGTGCCTTCCCGGAGGCCGAGCCCCGCGGCGTCCCGGAGGCCGAGCCCCGCAGCGTCCCGGAGGCGGAGCCCGCGGCTTTCCCGAGGCCGCGCTCGGAGCCTTCCAGAGGTCGCGGTCCGAGCGTTCCCCGACGCTGCGCCTGGTGAGAAGTCCTCTGCGTCCGTTGATTGTGGAAGGTAATACTTGGCTTGATGCCCAACTCTTGTTATTGACGGATCTATCTATTGATCTCTGTATAATATTGTCAATGATCTGTGTTTTATATTGAAGGTTCCTCATTGTGCAGTATAGTAGTATTCTGGTGTTGGAATAATTTCAGTAGGTGGTAGAAGGTCAGTAGTGGTGTCCAGCATATTTCTTCTTTAATTGGAGGTGGTAAATTATTGGTTACCAAATGATTAGCGTACCTCCTGATAGTACAATACAGCTACTGCCGTCATAATGTAGATGCTAATCCGGCAGCATTATTGTTGGAATCATTGTTTCGGTTGCTGCAATTCGGTCAATATCTGATACTGTGATACAGCTAGTTTGTGATTGGTTCTTTGGATAGCCAAATTTGGGAACAACACAGCATTGCCTGTTATTTGCCTTATGTGCTTATTTGCTACAGTGTCATTATGTATGTTATTGCCTTATGTGCTTACTTCCTTTTATGATGATATGGTGGCAATGATAATTTCTTGCTTGTGATATGAATGTCTATAGATGGCTGACACGGCTGACACGGCTGATTGGTCAAATGAGGAACATGTTAAAATTGTTTGTGAGCTTTTTGCTGAACAAGTGAAATGTGGGAATCGATCGAATACCCACCTCAACAATGTAGGTTTCAAAAATGTTATTGAAAAGTTTAAAGAGCGAACTGGTATGCAATACACAAGATTGCAATTTAAAAATAAGTGGGCTAAATTGAAGGCGGATTACACATGTTGGAGGACATTATTGAAGCAGACGGGTCTAGGTTGGGATGAGAGAAAACAAAATATTGACATGCTTGAGAGTTGGTGGAAGAAGGCTAGAAAGGTACAAATATTTTTGTTAAATGGAGCACTTATTTATCATTATGAATAAATTATATTACATTTTTTACAGGACATTCCTAGTTGTGGAAAGTTCAATGCACAAAGACTTCAAAATGAAGAAAACTTGAGGATTATGTTTGAAGACCTTAGAAATACCGGTGATGATCATTTTTGTGCATCAGCAGGTGTCATACCGGAAGAAAATCCAATTATCAATGTTGATGGTGGTGATGACGGAAGTGAGGATGAAGCTTCTAGTGAAGAAGAAGAAGTGCCCCCTCCTTCCAAAGGAAAAGGAAAGAGAGCTGTTGCTCCATCTACTGAAAATGTTAAAGGCAAGAGGCCTAAGACAAGTGGAGGACTATGGATGCAAGAACAAGTCAGCAAAATTGTTGAGTTGCAAGCGAAGTCAGTTGCTTGTGTTGACTCCATAGCAGCCAGACAGGAGGATAAGGGGCCGTCCATCAAGGATGTGATGGAACTTGTAAAGGAGTCAGGGGTTGTACCTGGAATGAAGGAACATTTTATTGCTACTGAACTGTTTACAAAGAGAGTGGAAAGAGAGATGTTCATGACACTGGACACTCCACTAGACCGCTTTCAATGGCTCAATATGAAGTATTTTTTCAAATATGAGAAGTAGATTAGGCTTGTTTATTCGTTTATTTGTGGTGTGTGAGACTATTATTTTTTTTACTTGTGTGAATGAACCAGTATTGTAAACCTTTACTACATGTTTCCTATTTTTATATAATGATGATGTGTGGCTGTTTTTGGTGCTGATTCGTTGCTGTTGTTGTCCTGATTTGTGGTTATTTTTATGATTCTTTATTGCTATTTTCATGCTGATTTGATGATGTTTTCATGTTTTTCTACATATGTCATCTATTGAAAGTGATGGGAGTGCCTCTGAAGATGATAATGTGAGTGCTTCAGATGTACAATTGCTGAAACATCATATGATTATACAAGCTTCATTGATTCCTGCAGTAATCATTATTTATGAGTATTACATGACATATTATGATAAGAATCCTCAAATAACTTCTCAACTTTGTGGTTTTGCTTAGGTTATGGAAACATTGAATACTCCTGGTGAAAGTCATAGAATGTTCAGAATGAATGAAAGACTGTTTATCCAATTACATGATCTTTTGGTGAATGACTATGGCCTCAAATCAACCATTCATATGAGTTCATTGGAATCTCTCGCTATTTTCTTGTGTGTTTGTGGTCAGAATAGATCGAACACTTCAGTTCAAAATACATTCAAGCACTCAGGTGAGACAATTAGTAGGAAATTTGATGAGTGCTTACAGTGTTTAATTAAAATGGCTAAGCATTATATTAGACCTCAAGATCCAAATTTCAGTACTGTGCATAAGAGGGTCAAAGATGATCAGAGAATGTGGCCACATTTCAAAGATTGTATTGAAGCTATTGATAGCACTCACATTGGTTGCATTCCTCCAGCACGAGATTATGTGAGGTATATTGGTAGATCTGGTACTCCGACACAAAATATTCTGGTGATTGTTGATTTTCATATGCGATTCATATATGCATCTGTTGGACAACCAGGCTCTATGCATGATACCAGTGTGTTGTTCCATGCTATTGAACATGATACATTAGTATTCCCACATCCTCCACATGGTAAGTATTTCTTTAATTTGTTGTTGAATTTTTCTCCTTTTCGTACTAAAACTCTTGTTCGTAATTATCTAAATAGGAAAATACTATATGGTTGACGCGGGTTATCCAAATAGGTCGGGATATATGGCACCATACAAGGGACAAAGATATCATGTTCCAGATTGGAGGAGGGGTGTCGCTCCCAGTGGAGAACAAGAAATATTTAATTTTTTACACTCAAGTATTCGTAATGTTATTGAATGGACTTTCGGTGTATGGAAGATGAAGTGGAGAATTCTTTTGAAGATGCCAAATTATCCAATGATAAAGCAAAAGATGATAGTTGCTACAACAATGTGTCTTCATAATTTCAACCGTGAAAATCATCAACTTGATAGGCATTTTCGAAGATGTGATCGAGATCCCGATTATGTGCCTACAATACCGCACAGATATGCAAGACATGCACCATCTTCAAATGCATCCGACGCTTCGACATCTTCAGCTAGTCACAGGAGTATGGATAGATTTCGCGACGAGCTTGCAGCTGCAATAATGTCATCTACATCATAGATGCTTACTTGAAACTTATCTAACATTTTTTTCATTTAATATTTGCATACATGTTCATACAGTGCGTGCTGCATCAATTTTTTTACAGCCAATAAGTGCTTTGTACTGGTATGTGGTACTTTTTCAGGGTTCCTGTAGACACACCACTGTACATATGTAAATGATTTTACACAGTTGAGGCATGAGGAATCCATTGAATCTTCACAAGATACTATCATAGAGGTTGGTGATGGCGTTGGAGATTGTCACAGCGGTGCAGACACCTTTCCTGCTACCTGACATGTTCTCTTCCAGCAGCAACTGTGTACTTTTCCTTCATCAGCTCCATCTCTGAACTGACAAGTCTTCAAGCACCAGAAAAGAACACCATACTATAGGGCATCAGGTCGCAACCCGTTACATCCTTCCTCCATTGACTTCTCGTCGACAGCTTGCTGCAGCTCATTCATGATCAGCTTGCTGGTCACCGAGGGCGAGAGGCACGCCGCTGCCGTCATGGAGGGCGTACGACTCATGCTGTTGCTGCGGCCCCGCGGCGATGACTCGCAGCGTTCCTGCTCGTCGTAGCTGTACGAGGAGGCGTCGATGCGGAACAGCGTGCGAGCGTAGTTGTGGCTGTGGAAGCCCGGGAACGACGGCCAGCACTCTTGTCGCACAACAAAAATAACATAGTAAGAGGTAGGGGTAAATGAGTCAAATTATTCCTTCTCTTTTTTCAGTTGAAACTGAAACAAGAAATCAGCCAAACGATTTATAAGGTGATTCTGATTCTAGGTTGAAACAGTTTATGAGCTGAAACTGAATTGATTCTGATTCTGTGTGAATCTGGAACCGTACCAAACGACCCCTTAGAACAAGATAAATAGCACACTTAGCTTGGTTTCGTACTCTAAGTGTCTCCTTGTCTCCTCTGTAATTCGGACCTATAATGAAGAACATTTTTGTGTGAAAAGCAGACTCCACGTACATTAATTTTTGTATAGGCTCCTTACTTTTATATCTTTTTCTTCTTATCTATAATGAAGTTGTGCATTTCCTTTTGAAATTTAGTCCAGGTGTTTCACGTGGTATATAAATTATATTTTTTGATCTTCATTCGGATTTTAGCATTGCTAGATGGTCTACTCACTTGAAAACCAAAGCCAATGATGGGTCTGGAGTGTGCTATCGAGTTATACTGGTCAGACACTCTAAGTACGCCACTCTACCTATAACTTGGCAGGTCCGGAAGGCATTCATATCTAAAAAGATTGCATCAATATACTTGTTATCATATTGAATTCTTTTGGATCTAAAATTTAAATAAGAACAGAAAGCCACAAATAAATTATAGACAAGGGGACAAATTTTACTCCTTTTCTTGTCTTTATTGCGCAGGAAAAATGAAAAACACATAGCGATGGTGGACGATGCCGGAGCTGCTAAGCTCCGACAACCCCCAGGGGGCCCACCATCAATGTTCTATACGTTGACAGTGGGCACCGTCGAAGCTAGAAAGCTCCGACAACTCCCAAGGGGCCCGCCGTCGATGTAAACAATTAACGGCGATTTAAACGAACATGGTGGAAAAATCACCCCAACGGGGCCTGCCGTCGACGTTCTATACGTAGACAGTGGGCGCCGTCAAAGCTGAGAAGCTCCGACAACCCCCAGGGGGTCCGCCGTCGACGTTCTACACGTTGACAGTGGGCGCTATCGAAGCTGAGAAGCACCAACAACTCCCAGGGGGGCGTCGTTGACGTTCTATACGTTGATAGTGGGCGCTGTCGAAGATAAGAAGCTCCGACAACCCCCAAGGGGCCCGCCGTCAATGTTCTATACGTTGACAGCAGGCGCTGTCGAAGCTAAGAAGCTCCGACAACCCCCAGAGAGCCCACTGTCGACGTTCTACACGTCGACAGTGGCGCTGTTGAAGCTGAGAAGCTCTGACAACCCCAGAGGGCCCAATGTCGACGTTCTACATACTGACAGTGGGAAGGAAGCTCCGACAACTCCCATGGGCCCGCTGTCGACGCCACAAAGGGCCTTCGGAGGCGTCAAAACTAAACTTCAGACCTAAGAGCTAACGTCCTAACTACAAGTTCGAAGTGATCAAGTCGTCAAGTCATTGTCAAAACCTTATTGGTATATGTCCGCAATCAAATTGTGGACATCTACCAGGGGCCAATAATATAAAGGGCAATGCACTGAAGACATATACAAAATGGGAAAATGTAATTCATTCATTCAAAAGATTTGATTTCATTGATTCAAAATTGGAGAATTACAAGTGAAGGCAGAAAGAAAAAGCCCTAGCTACTGGAGGTCCTATGGAAGAACGAGGCAACTTTTTGGGCAGTTTCTTGAATGCTGGCCCTGACGGCATCCTCCTCTTCAACAACGGGTCCTTTGATTACCGGATCCAGAGACAGATGGGGGTCTCGACTTTTGAAACATGTCAGCACATATTCCGCGACGTTCTTGGTTGAGGACTTCCCCTCCATCTCTAGTTGGTCGACGATGACGTCACCCACTGCATCAAGTTTGTTGCCGGCAGAGCTCAACGCCACCAGCGGCTTGTCCAGCTCCGGCTTCAGGTAGCCAAGTGGCACCAGAGCTTTGTTAGCTTGCCTCAAAAAGTTCCACACTAGCTGAGACTCAGTTGCTCTCGAGCTCCTTAATTCCTCCAGCGACCTTTTGGTAGCTATAAGCTCCGAACCTTCCAAGCGAAGCACTCGACCTCCTTAGCATGTTGCTGGATACTTTCGGCCAGCTGCTTTTCGCGTTCAGCAAGCTCTGACTCTCGGAGGTGGATGCGGTTTCGGTGGTCCACCAGGTCCTTCTCTCTGCCTTTCATCCTATCCTCTATGGTGGAGATGTAAGTCTTTCTCTTGGAGACGTATTTTCCCACCTGTCAAAGTCTCTCTTTCTCTTGAAAGCACCACTCCTCAAACTGTTTGATGCGATCAACCAAACTCTGCTCTCCCAGGGATAGCCTCTGGGGGAGCTCCTCTTCCCTCTTTATGAGGTCTTCCTCTTTCTCCAGGAGCTTATCCTCCCTTTGCTCGAGGGCTTCCCGACGCTTGAGGAGTACCTCATTTAACTCGTTGAGGCTGTCCGAGCGGTTACAGCTGCCTCATTGATCTCCATAGCATGCTCGAAGATCTCCCGAGTATTCGTATCGAGAGCCTTGATGGCAGCCTCACACTCATTCAACAAGCGGTCCCACTGCATTAGCCGAGCCTTCTCCTTGTTAATCCACTCCCGCTGATCCACAATCCTTGATTGCGTCAGCTTGGTATCCAAGTAAAATGTGTTGCACCAATGCCTCAGGGTGTGGCGCTCTTCTTAGAGGATCTTACTGTCATGGTTGAAGGCAAGCTGGACTTGACGAAGACTGGAGCAGGTGTTGTCTATCAACAATGCCAATAGAATTGGCTCCGAACCAGCCTGGATCTCTTTCGCCGCTCCAGCGGGTCTTCCAATACGACTGAGGGGCACCAAGGTGCGAGCTCCCTCCTCCAGCAACTCCACGTCGGCTGGACCGATCGTCAGAAGCTCCTCCAGCTCCATAACCCTCGAAGCCGATGAGGAAGGTCGCTCTGCTGGATCTTCAATTGTTGGCTCGGTGGGAGGAGGACCCTCAGTCGCCTCCTCTGGGTGCTCCGGCTCGGACATGGACACCTCCGGAGCAATCACCTCCGGGGCTGGCACTGTAGCTTCATTTGGGGATCCCACCACCTCCGGCTCAGACGCCGGAGCTTCAGCTACTTCCAGCTCAGCTGCTGGAGCTTCAGTTACTTCTGGCTCAGATGTCGGAGCTTTCGCCATCTCCGACACCGATGTCGGAGCTTCAGCCGCCAGCCCTGAGACCGCTGGTGCTTCTTCACGAGTCTCTTTCCTGTGGTTCGGCGCTACCATAGAAATTTCCGGTGTTGTCGTCGGACTTGTTTCCACAATAGCTGGTGGCAAAGCTATTGTGTCCACAGCCACCACTAGGGGAGGCGCAGGGGTCGAAGCAGGAGTCTCTGCTCGCATAGCCTCAGTTACTGCAGTAGGGGACATAGCTTCAGTTTTGTTTTTTGACACCCCATAAACAAAAGATCAAAAAATTCGAAACATGGTAAAGATAAAAATAACAACTTAAGGTGAGAACACAATGCTTACCTTGGGAAGCTTCCACTCTAGTCATTGCAGAACTTCTTCTTCTGTGGCTCGAAGCCAAAGCCCACCAGACCTAATGAGGTAGAGACTCCGGACCCAGGCCAGAAGCTTGCCGCAAGAGTTGGAGTCGCCTCAGCCGGGACCTCCCTCAGATGGGAAGGATCCCCGGACCTGGAGCCTATAGCCGACACTGGGCTCATGGACGCCGGCTCCGAAGAAGGTTTGGCCGTCGAAGCTCGGCTTGGTCAGGGGGAAGATGCGGCTGGAGATGGAGCCAACCTAACGGAGCTCCCATCAGCGTGTCTCAGCTTCCTCTTCTGGCTAGAAGATTCGGCTGGCTCCTTGCCCTTGCCTTTGCTGGCGTCGTTGACCCTCTGGCTTAAAGCAGTGGGAGCCCTCCTTTCTAAAGCTCCGGGAATAGAAATTTCGGAGGTCCCACGCTTCTCCACCATGCCAAGGTCGTACAGCTCTGGCATCCCTTTTTAAAGCTCCCTCCTGAACTCAGGAACCATGTTCAGAGGGTGGAAGTCCACTGGTGGAGTCAAGGCGTCCTGGGTGATGGCTCCGTGTTGAAGCTTCTGGAGATGGAGCTTCAAAGCCTCATCATCCAAATTAGTCCGAAAACCAGCTTCGATTCGGTTGTCATCCATCTCGCTGTTGAAAGCCCATGCGGGACACTCCCTCGTCTTCAGCGGAGCCCACTTGTTGACCAGGAAGTGACCAAAGATCATCTGAGGGGTCACTCCACCTTCCACACATTGTTGAATCCTGGTCAGGACGGGTTGTATGCTTCAGACAATACTGAAGCTGCATTCCAAGCGTCGATGTCAACATTAGAGAGGCTTGTAGGCAACTCCACTCTGTCGTGATGATCCACCGTGATGACCACCCAATCCTTCTTCCAGTTGTCCCACTTCCCAGAGGGGAAGATCTTTAAGTACTTGAAGGGACAGTTCTTGCGCTTCACGAAGTAGTAGAAGCCGATCAACTCACTCCCCTTCCCAGTAGTGTGGACCATGAAGAAGGTCTGGAAGAGCTCGATTCTTGGTGGCACACTCACTCACGTCTCACAGAAGTGGACGAAAGTCACCACTAGCTAGAATGAGTGAGGGCCGGGGTGATGAAACTAGAGATCGTAGAAGTTCAGCAACATTAGGAGGAAGCTTGAAAAAGGTGGGACCAGCCCCACCATGGCGTACACCGAGAAAAAGACGATCTCTCCGGCGCTTTGCTTCTTGAAGGGAAGCTTGCAAAAGCGGATCAAGTTGTTGAAGGAGGCACTGAACCATCCTTTGTAGGTCCGGACCCTTGACAAATCTTCGTTGCTCTTGATCTTGCTGTGGGGAAGACCCCACTCCATCGCGGCAAAGCGGAGCGAAGGTTGAAAGAGTTATGCAAGGGCGGAGAGATTGTGAGCACAAGTTCGAATGAAGGCATAAAGAATCCTCTAACTGTTCAAGCTTTTCTTCTTAAGTAACCCTCCGCAACGCTGGGATGGAAACCGCGACGGGACCAAAATCTCATTCCAAAAATTTACCCTATCAATGACAAGCGGGTACGGGTCCACTCTGGCGAAAAAGTTGCACCAGGTGAAGCGTTGTCATGATGGGAAGTTGGAAACCTGAGGGCGGTGGCCTCACAGAGTTGCAGAAGTTGCACTCAGAACCGATACGTTTTTCGTATTGGAAACCAGCAACCTTAAATTGCGTGAGATCTGCACGCCAGGATCTCACCCGCCATACCAAGAGTGGCCACGTGGCGATGGTTTTACTGCAGACCGTCGCCTAGACAACCTAGGAAAAGATCTTTGAAGCTGCAGCACAGGAATCGATGATGACCCCACCTTGTGCCTGGGGCCACTGTCGGTACCCTGGATACCAGATACCCATTCTTACTGTGATTAAAACTACGAAGTTTCACCTATCCGAGTTGAAGACTTTTGAAGGCTCCACGTGTCCCGCCGCACTGGACATGCCTCCCTCGGTTGGGTAGCTCCGGCGCTGCCACGTGTATCGCAAGGCCGGACCTAACTCTCTTCACAGGGAAGCTCCGGTCATGCCACGTGTCCAATGACTCCGGATCTAACCTCCAGTAGAGGGAAGCTCCAGCGCTACCACATGTTTAGTAGCTCCGGACCTGCCTCCCCACAGAGTGAAGCTCCAGAGCTGTCACGTGTTGAGCCTCCGGATTTAAGCTTGCAACAGGAAGATTGTTGGATCTCTAACGACACAGACATTTAAGGAGCTATTAAAACAGCCGTTGCAAGACCTGATTAACACATCATTAATGATATATTAATGACGCGTGATCAGAGGACCATCAATACCATTAACACTATCATTAAGACATGTTATTACACTGATAATCACTCGTAACGTCATTAGATCATGTATAGGGTGTTCAATACAGCCGGAACCACATGTCGGGCCAGGAAAATCATGTAAGGGCCAATCCTTAGCATATAAAAGGGTTGTGCCGCACGGTAGAAACAAGTCCAAGGAGGCTCACACGCATACTACGCACATAAACTTACCAACAATCACCCCGTAGAGTAGAGTATTACGCTCAAACGGCCCAGACGACGTAAAAATCATCTGTGTCACCGTCTCGTTCTTAATCTTACGCGCGCTCCAACCGAATACGAAACTCCGCGAACTACGCTTTAGTAGTAACGGAGGAAGTGTCTTAGTCTACACTTCGGCAATCACAAACTCTCAATTTAGAGGCTAGAATCACAATTACACTTCAAATAAAGGGTAAAATCACAATTGTCTCTTTTAGAAAACATGTCGCAGCACTACTTTAGAAAATTCGTTGATTCGCAAGTAATATCGAGCGAGATGGTCGGAGTGGGCCAGGCCTGTATCTGGGAACGGACCTGAATTCATCCTGCGTAGGATGCCGGGCGATAATCCGGTCCGGCCCAAACGAGTGACCAGCGGCCTAGCCTTGTAAAAGGAGGCGGCAACGCGAAGGGTTTAGGGTTCAGGAGCCCCGCTGCCGCCACCCGTTCACCTCCAGCCTCCGAGCTCAGGCGACCGGCAGCCGACCTCAGAGGAACCGGCAGCCGCACGACGTCGGGATAGTAGAGTTCATTTTCGGCCTCTAGAAGCTTCGTCCGGCGTCGCCGCCGCAGAGGAGGCTTGCGCCCCCGCCCCCGCCGCCATGGCCCCGCCGCGCGGCGACCGGAAGAAGGGGAGGCCCGAACTGCGCCCCGAACGCAAGCAGTTCAAGAAGCACTGCAAGGAGGCGGCGGCTGAGCAGGGGGAGGACGGCGAGAAGCATCAGCAGAAGCAGCCGAGCTCCGCTGCTCTCTTCGCCGCCGCCGCGGCGGACGACGCCGACTTCCCCAGAGGTAAGCCCCGAACCACCCTCCCCCTTTTTGGCGTGTCAATTTTCCGCGCTGACATGTTGTTATGCCGCGTGTGCTTGCTTGGTCTGTCGTGCAGGAGGGCGCAGCCTCCTGAGCAGGGACGAGGTGGCGGAAGCCCGCGCGGAGGCAGAGGCGGACTTCGATAAGGAGGGCAGGAATGGGAAGGGGAAGAGAAAAAGGAAGGGTGGCGAGTCCTCTGGTTTTGATGCAGATGACGACTTGGGGATACTCTTCGGAGGAGCCACCACTGGGAAGCTCCCACGTTTCGCTAATCGCATCACACTCAAGGTTTCACTCTCTCAAACTTTGTTTTGCTATGTCCTCTGAAGAAAGATGTCTACTATAGTAAAGTGCATTTACAATCCTTGTAAGATATGGACATCTGAACTGGGTCCTTGAACTCGGGTTGGTAGGCCACAAAAGTCATCCTGTATAGACCTAAGCGTGACAAATCCATGTAGACAAAACTTATATGACACTATGGAAGTTCAGGGATGTATTGTCGTGAACCCTTGAACCAGTCAAAGCAAGTGGTTGGTAGGTTGTACTGTTGGTCAGCTAGATCAGTGTTATTCACCTTATGTAAAATATATAAACTCAAGCATAAACTACTACTGTTTTATATGAACTGGCGATAAACATGTTTATTCTTCGTTTTTCAGAATGTTTTGCCAAATATGAAACTCTGGGGAGTTGTTATAGAGGTTAACCAAAAAGATGTTGTACTGAGTCTACCTGGTGGAATGAGAGGGTTTGTTCGCTCAGAGGATGTCTGTGACATTCCTTTGCATGTAAGTTGTAAGGTAGGAGAGTTCTTGTTTTGGAATACTTCATGTTTTATTGCTTTAACAATGAGTTGCCATCTGGTCAAACCATCTGACATTTTTCTTTTGCAGGATAGTGAGAACAGTATATGTGCTGAAGTTGTTCATGTTGGCCAACTTGTTCCTTGTATAGTCCTACGAGTCGACAATGATAAGAAAGAAGGGAAAGTAAATAGACGGATCTGGTTGTCATTGCGATTAAGCCTAATATACAAGGGACTTTCTCTAGATGCCCTGCAGGAAGGAATGGTAATGTTTTATTAGCCTTTATATTTTTGACTCCAGATATTCATTTTTTTTTTGAAAAAAAACAATATAAACTATGTTTGGGTTTCTTATTATGCATCTTTATTTAAATGTGTAACATCAAATTCACAACCATCTCAGTGTTTGGTTGAGTTTGACGATCCATTCCTCTAACAAAAATAATATATGGAGTGGAATTTCAAATTTTCTTTTTGGAAGTACTCCATATTGATTCTTAAGGAGAAGTTTACACAAAAAATTTAATCGCTGATGAACATGCTCTAAGCTTGCTTGTGTAAGAACATGTACATACTTGTGTACATTTTGGAAGCATGTAATTTTATAGGAAAATATGCTAATACCATCACATATAAACTTCTGCTTGACTGCTTCCTTCTTCCAGCTTATAGGGGTATATTCATTATTTTTGTTTACTAATATGGACATTTCACCCTCCCCCCCCCCCCCCCCCCCCCCCTTGCATGACATGTACACAAACAGGGTTGCTCCCCCAACCCAAATCCCCGCTCTACTGTAGATAATTTGCATTAAAACCACTAATTTTCTGGCGGTGTAAGCTAATCTTTACTGTTTTGCTGATTAAAGTTGTGTATAACTTAGATGGAGCTCCATCGGTTCAAATAGGCTGAGGTCTCTGAGCTGCACATTACTATACAACATGGAACTCCATGCTCTCACATTGCACCAGTCAAACATGTGCGAAATTGTACTTGCAAGCTGGGCTATTTGCTTAATTTGGGTTTGTTTAGCTTGACAGAACATTTTTGATGATATTAAGTTGATTTTGCTCATCAAATGCTTCTTATGATTAACATCCTGCTAAATGAACTTTTCCCTACATTTTTATTAAGTGGTATACCTGTTTTTGTGATTCTCATAGTAGGTACACTGGATTTTGGATAGCCCTTTACAAATAATGGACGTGTCTGCCTAATTTTTCTTAGGTACTTGCTGCCCAAGTGAAAAGCATTGAGGACCACGGGTACATTCTTCACTTTGGAGAATCTGCCTTCAGTGGATTTATGCCGAAGGATGACACAGGTAGACGTAGGCAATATCACCTTATTGTGTTACAATTGATGTTTTGTCTTAAGATAGACAGATAAATGTGAGCTGGCAAACAAGTTTGTCAGGGATGTAAATGGTGCACTCTGGTTTCTAGCCTGGGTGCCTCCCTCCTCTACTGTATAGTGTATACCCTAGCAAACTTGGTTGTTACAAGTTCACAATACCACACTTCTTGAGGGCAGTCTGAAGTGCATAAAATGCTGTTTCAATACTTATGCAACCGCAAGCTTGCTGCTTGTTGATATATCATATTTGCGCTAAAAATATACATATTGTTGTACCTCTTTTTGCTCTTTGTCCCCAACTTCCAATGCTGTTAATGATACACTTTCTTGGAGGCAATAAGTTGGTCATTGACTGATTTTTTTACTTTCCAGAAAATGTGAAGATTGAAAGCAGACAACTGATACAGTGTGTTGTGAAGGCCATCGATAAAACTAGGGCTATTGTTCACTTGAGTTCTGATGAAGACTTGGTTTCCAAATCTATCGTATGGCGAAGCAGTACAAATCTATTTTTATTGTGATAACAGTTCTCTCTATTGTTTTTATTTATATTGTTGTTTTTGTCCAGATTAAAGATCTGAAAGGCCTTTCTATTGATCATTTGATTCCTGGCATGATGATTAGTGCACGGGTTCATTCAATCCTTGAAAATGGAGTCATGTTATCTTTTCTTAGTTATTTCAGTGGAACAGTGAGTGCTTTCTTAACCGTTTATTACTTTTCTTGTAACATGCCATGGTATTGAATTTGATTTTACTGGAGTGATTGAAATTTTTTGAGTCATCTCTAAACTCTTTTCTTCATCCCATCTCGAACAAATTGACATTTGATGTATCACTCTCTTATCAGGTTGATATTTTTAACCTGTCAAACTTCTTCCCACCTGGCAGTTGGAAAGATGATTACAGTAAGAATAAGAAGGTATCCAGTAAAATGTTTTGCAGAAAAATAATTATATGGTGAAATTTGTATATTACAATCTGTCTATACTTTGGGCAAAGTTTTTAATTGTGTTTGTGTTATAATTTACAGGTCAATGCCCGTATCCTTTTTGTTGACCCGTCAACAAGAGCAGTTGGGCTGACATTGAACAAACACTTACTTCGTCTTAAAATGCCCCCTGTTGTAAGTTTTCTGGTTTGACATACCAAATCATTTGATAAATTCTTGGATCTTGCCCTTTTTTTCCTACAAACCTGGTTATGATGTAGTATTTTTCTTCTTTGCTTTCTTTGTACTATTATGTTTTGCTGATAATATTTCCAATTTATAGAATGTTAAAGCTGGAGATATCTACGATAATTCGAAGGTGGTGAGGATAGATAAAAGGGCTGGTCTTTTTATTGAAATACCTTCTCCAACTCCATTGCCTGGATTTGTTAGTGTATGAATCTTGAAACTTCTATAAATGTTCTACATCAGTCGTTATTGAAGGATTTAATTTAGTTTTCCCTATGATGCATCTCAATATTTTGATGTTGCAACCTGATGCACAGATTCATGATGTCTCGGACAAAGATGTGAAAAACTTGGAGAAGAAGTTCAAGGAAGGCAGCATGTTACGTATACGTATACTTGGAGTGAGACATCTTGAAGGAGTTGCAATTGGCACTGTAAAAGTAATTACATCTGTGCTTTTCTTAGAATTTCATATTCATGACTAGGCAACCTTAGTATGATATGTTTATATGTCCCAAAATAACTTCTCTTGATCATTTTAATTATTTTAACTTTTACATGTTAATATAGAGAGTAACATATATCCATATTCCTTTTGCTTCATAGTGCATCTTCTGTCTTCTTGTCATTGATTTATGCATAAGCTTTGGGAAATTTTATTTTTTATATAAATTGTGCAAGTCAGATGTGATCCCCACTAATCATCATCTGCTAGTTTGAATTATTTGTAGAATCTGCCCAGCAGAGTAGTTAGAATTAGGGGGGGGGGGGGGGGGTAAATGCTGGAATCTGCACTGTAGCAATGGCTGTACCGTACCAGTGGCTGTGCTGTACTAGCGGCTGGAACACTTCTTTGTGTTCGAGACCAGGTCTATAAAAGGAGGGGAAGTGTTCTTCCTCAAAGCAGCTCAGCTGCATTTCCTCACATCCACAGGTTCAGTCTTCATCAGAGAAGAGAGAAACAGAGAGGGAGAGGGGGGGGGGGGGGAACACCCAGTGCGCAACAGAGAAAAATCTGTGAGGTATAGACACAATTAGAGGGATCAATTTCCCACTGTATTCAACACAAAAAACTCAACCATATACCTGTGTCCAGGGCCAACAAATTGTTAAATTCTTAGGAAAATCATATGCCCGCACACTTATGGTCAACATCATGGAATTATATGATAATATAAGTTGATGGTTAGAGTCTGATTACCCGAGTATCTTTTTGTATATGTACGCAGGACAGTGCTTTTGAAGGGTCTGTTTTCACCCATGCTGATGTTAAACCTGGAATGCTAGTGAGAGCCAAGGTTGTTACAGTTGAGCCATTTGGCGCTATTGTGCAGTTTCCCAGTGGCGTGAAAGCACTATGCCCACTTCCACACATGTCAGAGTTGGAACATGTTGTAAAACCACCAAAGAAATTTAAGGTGTATTTTTTTCCTGTTGCTGTTTTCTGCCCTATTGTACTTCCTATTGTTTTGTAAATGAATTTTTTCTGTATGTCGAGATGTGGAATGCACTTAAGCCTTTTCTTTCTTCTGTAGATCGGAGTTGAACTACTTTTCCGTGTATTGGGCTGTAAATCGAAGAGAATAACAGTGACATTCAAGAAGTCTCTGGTAACTTTTTCTGTGCTCTCGCCTTATAATTCTGTGAATTCTGGTAATATTTAATATTATTACATCTCTGTAACTATTCTCCGAAGAAGACTCCATGAACTCAATATTCTCTGTTAGCTTTATTTTTCTTTATGCTGAGCCTTGTAATAAAATTATGGTTTCAGGTCAAATCAAAACTCGATGTTTTAGCCTCATACGCCGATGCTAAAACAGGTTTAGTGACTCATGGATGGATTACTAAAATTGAAAAGCATGGTTGCTTTGTGAAATTCTACAACGGAGTTCAGGGTTTTGTTAGCAGGTTACTATCTCAATTTCCTACTTTTGGATCAGCTTGGAAATCTGACACAATATTTTTGATGTGTCATATTCCTTTGAGTTCGTGATATTGTCTGAGTTCAGTGAATAAATGTTGAGTGTTACTGTGACTTCGTTATTGTCCTATTTTTTACTTGCCACCATTGTTTTATTTGTTAATTTTTTTAATTATAGTTGGGTAATATGATTCTGAAACATCTGCTTTCTCAATTCCTGGTGAATATTTTAGGTCTGAACTTGGATTAGAGGCAGGTACTGAAGCAGAAAATATTTATCATGTGGGGCAAGTGGTCAAATGTAGAATTGTCAGCGTGGACCCTTCCTCAAGGAAAATAAGTGTTAGCTTTCTTGTCTCTGCAAATAGGTAAGTTTCGTGACACGTTTCCATTTATGCGTCCTACGTTCTGTCATGTTCTTTTGTTTCTACTTTTCTTTTTGTTCATGAAACTTATGGCCACTTTTTGTTGCCTTCATTTTTTTATTAGCATTTCTTTCCATTTCAGTTTGTATCTAGAAAGTTTGTTTGGTTTTAATCTTCAAAAACTTAGGGTGTGTTTGGTTCGCTGTATTGGATTGGATTGAGCTGTATTGGATGGTCCAGTCCGGTGTTTGTTTCACAGTCAGATGGACAAAGTCATCCAGTTTCGAGGAATATTCCTTCCAGATGCTGGATGAAGTGGTCCAGGAATTTTGGTTGGATGAGTCTGTCCACCTTATCTAAGTATGCTTCTTAGTACCATAATTAATGATAATTAACTTATTTATTGTTGATTAATAATTATGATTATGATATTAATATTAATATTTACTAGTATTATGATACATTGTATATAAGTAAGTAGTATCATGTAAAATTATCAACTTAGATGATCCGGTCCATCCAAGTCCATCCAACCTACCAAACAAAAAATTGGATTGTCCAATCCATCTAACCAAACATCAACTTGGATCATCCAATACAGAAAAACGTGGATGACCCTATCCAATCCAACTTTGACTTCAAACCAAACGCACCCTTATCTACTCTCAATGATAGTGGTTCAGATTGTTATAGGTACAATATGATGATATGTAGGGGTTGTATGGTTACAACTTGTTATCTGTTTTGAAGATAGATGTACTTGATGATGATAGTTGCAATGTTATCATTATTTTATTTCTATATTATATATCATGCCTCTCACATTTTCATGCCAACCCCAACTTGCTTGGGACAAAGGCTTAGTTGTTGTTGCTGCCTCTCACATTTTTATTCTGTGAAGTAATATGTTCTAAACCTTTCCAGCCCCATGTTCTTTGCTTAGGATGTATTGCAAGCATGTTCCTAGTGTCCTTACTGAGCACCTATCACATTAAGCGAAAATAATTTATCTTGATAATTTGCATGACATTTATTCTGTTGTTTTACTTGCAAACTATGTGTATCGTCCCCATACAGGGTTATTCAAGCAGACACTGCAAAGTTGGGTAGCATTGTCTCTGGTGTCGTGGAGAGGCTTACTCCTGCAGCTGTTGTTGTGAGTGTGAATGGCTTCTCCAAGGGAACGATAGTGAACGAACATTTGGCAGATCATCATGGTATCATCAAATATCACTGCCCCCCTCTCATGGGCACTCACCCATATTCTTTGTTTATTTTTTCATTTGAAAAGTTCCACTTACCTTAATCTTCATTTTACATGATTAGGTCAAGCTGCTCAGTTGAAGAACTTGCTGAAACCTGGGCATGAGTTCAACCAACTCTTAGTTCTCGGTGAAGTAACATAACTTCAAGCTCATATCTCATTCAAATCACCTTAAACTACTAGGAAACGCTGTTATAGTTCCTTGATACTCCGTTTTTTTGGGCACGTAGTGTGCTTTGTCCAGTATGCAATTTGAACAAAAACTTCTTATTTGAAAGTGATAGTTAAAGTGTGAAATTGTTTCATGAAATGCTTTCACAAATCTTGGTACTATTTCCGCACTTTCTAAACTATCATATGCTCACAAATGGATTGAGTACCATGCACAGTTAGCTTGAGTATAAGATTAGCAAATTTTTATAGTGGCACAAATTTTATGCATGTACCCTCTCAAACTTGTTTTGATCTTCCCATAATCAGTCATTTACAGTTGCTTTATGACACACTTTTGGCTGTTTTTACTAGTTTTTTTTTCACATGACTAACTTTTTTCCTTTTAATTTCGAATATTATTTTCAACAGATTTCGAAGGCCAAAATTTAATTCTTTCAGCAAAACATTCACTTATCAATAACACAGATGATATTCCTTCAGACATAATGCAGATGCATGCTGGATCTTTAATTCATGTACATTTCTATTTCTCGAAGTTATTTTGGCTAAGCCTTTGTGGAACAACTTAGTTGACATTTCTTTTCTGTTAGGGTTATATTTGTAATATCATTGAAGCTGGTTGTTTTGTTCGCTTTCTTGGTCATCTGACTGGTTTCTCACCAAAGGATAAAGTAAGAATTTTTCAGCTCTATTATTCTTTTTTGATTGTTTGATAAAATGCTAATATTCCTTGTTCACAAAGGCAGTTGATAGGCCGATAGCAAAACTTTCTGATGCATTCTATGTTGGCCAGTCCGTTCGGAGTCAGGTTCTGAATGTATGACACTTTATACTCTTCTCGTGATCCCTTTTTAGTTTTATTCTTCTGAATCTTTACCTTTCACCCATATTAATAGGTAAATGCAGAATCTACTAGAGTAAAACTATCGCTTCAATGGTCTATGTGTTCATCTGATTCTTCATTTATTCAAGGATATTTTCTTTTGGATCAGAAGGTAATCTGAAGCATACATCTTTACTCTGTTGAAGAAAGTCTACTTTGAATACCTTTTGGTAGCTGGTATCAATAGTGGTTTTCTGGTATCAATAGTGGTTTTCTTTGCGTGGCATGTGTGTTTTTTAAGAAATCTGAAACATACTCTATTTTGTTGAGGGAACCTGCTTAGCTACTTTTGGGTACTATTGCTTCATTGGTATATTTGTTTGTTGTATCATTATCACTGTTACCTACCCAAAGATTGCATCTTGCACGTGTAGACATGGGAAAGTTGGTCATGCAATGTGCATACATAATGTATTTATTCAGAACCCCGAAGGTAGTTTTGGACATTTGTGTTAGTATGCTGCGGGTCTTCGTGCCACTAATGATTATTGTGGCATGCGTGATCTTGTTAATCACAACTGAGAAACTTGTTCTCCAGATTTTGCTTAGTTAAGTTCTGTAGAAATTCTAAAATAGATCTACATTATTTAAGACTTCTGGTCTTTTAGCTAATATACATGTATCTTAGTTTTATTGTCCTTGTATACTAAACCTTGTCTGTAATGATGTTTACGTTGATGGTGACCTTGTTGAAAAAGATTTCAGCATTGAAGTACTCAAGCATTGATTGGGCAAGCTCTTTTGGCATCGGTAGCTTGGTTAAGGGAGAGGTGGGGGCAATAGAAGAATACGGGGTTATCATTAACTTCAAAGACCATCCAGATGTTGTTGGTTTAATTGAACATCACCAACGTAAGTAATTAATTTTCTCCTTTTCTGTTATCATCCATCGAGTTGCTACAATCATGCCGAAATTTCTCTTCTCGTTTTGCAGTCAGTGACAGTACGGTAAAAGTGGGATCTTCTGTGAAAGGTCTTGTGTTAGATTTATCTGATGGAGTTGTCAATTTATCCCTTAAATCGGAACTCGTTAGCAGTGTAAAAAAAAGTGGAACAAAGAAGGTAATAATAGCTTGTGCCTTTTATTTTGAAGTCCTCAGTGATATGCTTGATTAGGCACATGTTAATGTGGCTTATATTATTGCTTGCTATTATGCCACTTCTTTGTGCATTGTTTGTTTGAAATTTGTACTAGATTGGGGAAAATGGATTGATTATATTACCATCAGGCAATGGAAATGGGTACACCTTATATAGGCTAGCTAGTGTAGTGTGAAACCAAAACTAAACCCTTTCACACTACACTAGTGTGAAAGTGAAACCAAAGCTAAACCCTTTCACACACTCATACATAACAGTCCAACAATTTGCATACATCGGCTTTTAGCAAAATTGCTAAACTTCGGAACATACCTTGGATATTTGATTATAAATCTCGATCTGCATATTCTCCTTTATTCTTACTCTAGTATTGTTGCCTGCTAATAATCAATTTAAGCTCATTCATCAATTTTATTTATTTTTTCTTTGCTTTCCAGAAACGTCAGAGGGCTGGAGTTGCAGACTTGGAGCTTCACGAGGAGGTGACTGCAATTGTAGAAGCTGTGAAGGAGAGCTACATGGTATGCAAATTACTTGTCATTTGACCGATTTGTTGAATTGACTTATTGCAGTATATTTACCTCACATCCAGATTCTTTCCGTCCCTGAGTACAACTATGCAATTGGCTTTGCACCACTTATGGATTACAACTCACAACTGCTTCCTCACCGCCACTATGATAATGGGCAGTGGTAATTTCTTTTTGAGAATTTTGCTCTTATTGACTTAGTTTTTGGCGTTGCTAGAAAGCTGCTAATGTTGAAGTACCCTATTAGACTCTTTAACATAACCTACAATTTGTTATAATTAGCCTCTTGCTATTAGTTCAAATGGAGTTACATATTATTATTTAGAACATTTGAGCTTTATTTGTTGGATAAGGATATGTTTGAAATCCGTCCTGTTCAGCCCCTGCTCTTAATCTGAAAATATTGTTATTGAGGTGTCACTCAAGCGTCACTTAGGCGATGCTTAAGCGGTAAGGCGGCTTCTGAGGCTGGGGTGTCCTTGTCGCCTTAATCATCTTCCTAAGGCGTCCTAAAGCATCCTAAGGCGTCTGCAAGGCGCTAAGGCGAGGACGCCTTGCTGCCTGCTTGCTGTTGCTGCCCCTCTGCTCCCTCTGTTGCAGTGTCGCACATAATTTTTTCATCACGATGAGTTTGACGATGGATATTGAGACAAATTTGAAAGATGAGAGTGGTTATCTAGTACTATCTATTAGTTATGTTGGACTTTTAGTCTATTATGTTTGTTTACGTTGAACTACTTCTATTTGCTAATTGGTACTTCAATCCTTATCTATTTGGAATTTGGGACTGCAGTCCTATCATTTCCTATTTTTACATATTAAGGTGTCGCCTCGTCTTACGCCTTAGCTTTATCGCTTAAAAGGTAGTCTTAGTTCACCTTACCGTTTCAATAACTATGCCTGCAAAGGTACTGATCTCTTCTGGTTGGGCAGAACAGACCCTTGGTGAGTCTGACAGACAAGAAGAAAGGGTCTTGGACGTGTGCAGAGAAGGACAGATATCAACTCTGCTCCTGATCAGGGTGATCAGAACAGAGCAGGGGATTAAAAGAGAGTTGACGCCTCTGCTGCATAAGGACTCGCAGGAGTTCTAGGGGTTGCAGAGACTAAATCCTGATCTAGACGAGTTCAGGGAAATCGTCTAGATTGATCTGTTGCCGTGAGGGCTAGTTCTGGTGGAAATCTTTGTTTATTCAATGAACCTGCGGTGATTACAGGTGGCACATGCTTTATTTTATAGCCTGGATACATGAGGTGTCCTATATTGATTACACAAGACAAAACCAGACTTATCTCTAAGGAAATCTCCTAGGGAACTCCTGATCTATTAATGCATGCGCCACCGCCTTTCTTTGTGCTGCCGTCGTCCGACTCCATTCCGCGAGCGCCGCCGCCTGGTCCCTACCCGCGCGCGCTGCCGTCGGCTGGCTCCAGTGCCGCCAGATCTGGCCCTTCCCCACGCGCGCCGCTGTTGGCTTGCTCCGGCGTTGCCGGATACGGCTGGCCACGCCACCAACATCCCAAGCTTGCGCGCCGCCAAATCTGGCATGGCAGGCCCTGCCGCCTTCTTCGGCCCGGGCACCGCCTTCCCAGGCCCAGTTGCCGCCGGATCTGGCCTGGCATGCCCCGCCGCCGATGTTCCAGACCCGTGCGCCGCTGTTCTCGGCCTTCCAGTCAAAGCCCCCTTCTTTCCCGGCCTGGATGTCACCTTCCAGGCTCGGGCACCGTCAGACCCGGCCCGGCAGGCCCCGCCGCCGCCGACCTAGGCCCCTGTCCTGCTCGTCTCGAGCCGCCGACTCCTGGTCATGTGCCTACCGCCCGATTCGCGCTGCCACCGTCGGATCTGCGCCATCAGCCGCCCTATCTGCGTCGTCGATTGCTGGAGCCGTGCCGCTGTCAGTCGGATCCACACCACCATACCCTTTGCCGTCCGACCTCGATCAAACGTGTTGGCGCTTGGACTGGCCGTTGTTTTCTCTGTTGGCACAATCGTCGGCGGTCCGGGCGTACTACCTCCCTCCCTAGTGTCGCTCCCTAGTGTCGTCTTCTCTGCCTCCACCATGCCCGCCTCGTCCTCAGTCGGCCAGTGTGATCGCTCTTGCACACGTCGGACCCGTCTACACCAGCGGTGGATAGTGGATGGCGACCTCTGGCGAGTCGAGCCACCCTGCGGCTGGGTCGTCCGCTCCGACCTACTGGGCTTTGGGGAACCCAATCGGCCAACCCGCGTCTTTGGTGCAGCACCACAACTCACCCCTGATTTGGGATCGGTAGTCGCCCGCGTCCTCCTTCAGCGCATTGAGTCTCCCACCACCCAGTCCTGATGTCGGTACTCGGTATACTCTCCTCCACCCGCTCTTTACACCCCTCTTCTCCATCTATCGTTGTTGAGAATGGACCTGTTCTTCCGGTCACCTCAGTAGGTGACTCTGGTTTGTCGAGTTCCTTTTAGCTTCATGATGTTCTTGTCGCTCCTCACATTATTAAGCACCTTTCTTTTCGTCGTTTTACCACTAACAACCATGTTTCTATCAAGTTCGATCCTTTTGGTTTATCTGTAAAGGATCTTACTAACCGACATCTTCTTCTCCGCTATGAGAGTTGGGGGCCCTGCACACGTTGCGTCTTCCTGCTTTCGCTCGGCCTACGCCTTTTGCCTTGACTACGACGGCCTCTTCGACCACCTGGCATCGTCGGCTTGGCCATCCAGTGTTGATGCTATGTCGAAGTTGTCTAGTAGTTCAGTGATTTCGTGTGCTCGGGGTACTCATGAGTCTTTTTGCGATGCTTGTCAGTTGGGTCAACACGTTTGACTTCCTTTTCTGCATTGTCACTCGTGTCGAGCCCATCTTTGATCTGATTCATTGTGATCTTTAGACATCACCTATTCTCAGTGTTTCTGGCTATAAGTATTATCTGGTGGTTGTTGAGAATTTCTCGCACTATTCGTGGACTTTTCCCTTGTGACAGGAGTCGTATACGTTTGTCACCTTCTCTCACTTCTTAGCTTGGGTGTCCATCTAGTTTGGGTGCACGATCAGGGTGGTCCAGTGCGACAACGGGCGCGAGTTTGACAACTTTGTGTTTCGTGACTTCATGCTCTCTCACGGTGTTTAGTTGCATGTCTTGCCCGAACACTTCTCCCAGAACGGCAAGGTTGAGCGCATGATTCGAACCACCAACGATGTCATGTGCTCTCTGATGTTCCAGACTTCTACTCCTGCTCACTACTAAGGTGATTTGTGCTCTCACCCCTCACTTCGCTTTGTTCGACACTCCTCTTTACGATTACCTTCGAGTCTTCGGGTGCGCTTCCTACCCTAACCTCTCCGCCACGGCCCCCCGTAAGCTTGCGCCTCGCTCGACTCGGTGTGTCTTCCTTGGGTACTCCCCCGACCATAACGGGTACCGGTGCTTTGACCTTACTACCCGTCGTATCTCTCGACACGTCGTCTTCGATGAGTCCTCTTTTCCCTTTTTCATTTCGCCCTCTAACTTTGTTGCTGAGTTGGATTCCTTCTCGACCTTGTATTTTTCCTCCTGCAGGTTACCCACCAGCTGTGCCATGTGCGGCCCTGATGTCTCCACACCACCGGCTGCGCCTTGCGCTGCCCCGGCGTCGCCTGCTGCGCCACACGCAGCCCCGACGCCACCAACTGCGCCACGCGCGGCCCCGTTGTCCTTGACGCCACCGGCTGCGCCTTGCGTTGCCCCGACGTCGCTTGCTGCGCCACGCGCGGCCCCGATGTTCTTGATATTACCAGTTGCGCTTGGTGCTGCCCCGACGTCGCCCGCTGCGCCACGCACGGCACCGGCGTCCCTGACGTCGCCCGTTGCACCAAGCGTGACACCAGTGTCCCTGACTTCACCTGTTGCGCCACACGTGACCCCTTCGTCGCGGTACGTCGATTCCGCTCTTGTCTATCAGCGACGAGCGCGGGTTAGTGTTTCGACCTCCTCCCGCACCGAGCCCTCGATGTACCACCCCCCATTGCTCCACCGTGACCCTAGCCACGTTCACCCAATGGTCACCAAGCGTGCCGCTGGGGTCCTCCGGCCGGTGGAGAGGTTCTCCGGGGTCGTCCTCTTCTCAACAACCTTTCCACCGCCTGCCTTCTCACCCATCTCGCATATTCCCTCCTCTGTCCGTAATGCCCTCGCCGATCCTCACTTGCGTCGGGCTGTGGAGGAGGAGTATGTTAGTAGCTGGATTTTTACTCTCATTGAAGAGAGGATGACACTAGAGAGTTGGGGCAATTTTCTTGTCTATTCCTCACACAATGCCATACCAATCCAAGGGGTTGAGGCTACATATTTATAGCAGCCCAAGGGCAGCCAACCAACCAAGCATATGCCTTCTTGCTAGTCCAAGATGCCATGCAAGGTGCTGTCCTAAAGATGCTAACAACTGTCCTAAAAGCAGTCAAGATGCTGCTGTCCTAACTGCTGTCCTAAAAGCAGTCAAGATGCTGTCCTCTAGTCTAAGATGAGTACAAGGACCAAAGACCAAAGGACAAGGGTACAAGGGACTAGGGGACCAAAGACTAAAGGACTACAAGACTTATTCCATCATTCTCCCCCTAAGTCTTGTACGTCGTCTTCTGGAAGGGTTGGACCATCCCGATCCTGGAGCAAAGTTCAATGAACTTGAGCCTCCCAAGGGGCTTGGTGAGCAGGTCCGCAAGCTGGTCCTTGGTGTTGATGTAGATCGCCTTGATGCTGCCTTCCTCCAAGCAGCCTCGGATGAAGTGGTACCTCACCCGGATGTGCTTGCTCCGTTCATGGAAAACGGGGTTCTTTGCCAGGGCCAGAGCAGACACGTTGTCCACCCTGAGTTCCACCGCTCCAGTGTCTCTGCTGAGGAGATCACCAAGCAGTCGAACAAGCCAGAGCGCTTGAGTCGAAGCGGTGGAGGCCGCTATGTACTCGGCCTCGCAGCTGGACATGGCCACCACCTGTTGCTTGACCGACTACCAGCTAACGAGGCACTTGCCGAAGAAGAAGAGGATCCCGCTCGTGCTTTTGCTGGTGTCGATGTCGCCGGCGTGGTTGCTGTCGCTGTACCCGACAAGGTGTGCCTCTCCAGGACACCTCGAGTAGTGGAGGCCGTGATCAAGAGTCCCCGCAACATAGCGGATGATCCTCTTCACAGCCTGCTGGTGCTCCGTCGTCGGTCGCTGCAGGAACCGACTAACGTAGCCGACGGAGAATGCCAAGTCCGGCCGTGTGTGGGCGAGGTAGCGAAGGCTCCCCACAAGACGCCGGTACTATGTAGCGTCCACCTCCTCCGCCGTGCTGTCGCGGCTCAGCTTCAGCCTCTCCTCCATCGGAGTGAGGGCTGGGTTACAGTTTGTGAGCCCAGCTAGCTCAACAATGCGCCTGGCGTAGGCTGTCTGTCGAAGCGTGATCCCGGAGTCGGCCTGGTGCACCTCAATCCCTAGGTAGAAGGAGAGGGATCCCAGGTCACTCATCTTGAAGGTGGCTTTCATCTCTTCCTTGAACGCTGCCACCTCCGCATCCTTGGTGCCGGTGATCACCAAGTCGTCGACGTAGACACCCACCAGTAGGGTGTTTCCCCCATTGCCCCGCCGGTAGATGGCCGCCTCGTGCGGGCGTTGCCCGAAGCCCATCCTCTTAAGCCCATCCTCTTGAGCGTGGAATCCAACTTGGCATTCCACGCTCGTGGTGCCTGCCGCAAGCCATAGAGGGCCTTGCGCAGGCGCAACACCTTGCCCTCCTTGCCAGGGAGCGCAAACCCCGGCGGCTGGTGTACGTAGACCTCCTCCTTCAAGTCGCCGTTGAGGAACGCTGACTTGACGTCCATGTGCTGGACACGCCAGCCTTCTTGGGCAGCCAGCGCAAGGAGTCGCACGGATTCCATCCGTGCCACGGGGGCAAAGGCATCGTCGAAGTCGATCCCCTCCTGCTGCACGAAGCCGCGTGCCACCAAGCGAGCCTTGTGCTTGACGATGGCGCCGGCTTCATCCCTCTTCAGCTTGAACACCCACTTAAGGGTGATCGCACGGTGACCGCGAGGGAGGTCAGCAAGCTCCCAAGTGCGGTTCGTCTCAACCGCATCCATCTCCGACTGTATCGCGGCACACCATGCCGCGTGTTTCTCGGCCTCCGTGAAAGACCGAGGCTCGTCGTCGTCGCACGCAAGGTGCAACTGCACCTCCGAATCTTGATCATCCAGATCGTGAGGGGCCAGTCCCGGCATCGGCTGGTCGCCGAGAATGTTCTCCATCTTGCGATACCACAACTGCTCGCCATCGTAGCACCCGTCGAGGCGCTCCTCGTCGTGGGAGAGCGGAGTGACAAACTCCACTGGGTCGTGCTCGACACGAGTTGGTGACGGAGTGGATGTGCCCGGAGGGGTGGCTGTCGGTGCTGGAGTGTGTGGGGTCGCCGGCTGAGGTGGAGGTGAACGCTCTGGGGCTGGGGTAGACACGCTCGGTGAAGAGGAGCTGCCTACTCCCCCTGCTCCCTTGAAGTAGACGTAGTCGACGACGAAGTCGTCGTTCGTCGAGGTCGAACCGTCGTCCACCGCCTTGTCCCATGCCCATCCTCGCCCTTCGTTGAACACAACGTCGCACGTCGTGCGCACACGCTGTGTCTCTGGGTCGAGAATGCGGTAGGCCTTCGAGCCCTCCGCGTAGCCGATGAACACCCCGGGGGTGCTCCTGTCGTCGAGCTTGCCGATCTGGCCAAGCTCCTTGGCGAACGCGAGGCAGCCGAAGACCCGTAGGTGAGAGACCGCCGGCTTGCGCCCATACCAAGCCTCGTACGGCGTCCTGCCGTGGAGGGCCTTGGTGGGCGAACGGTTGAGGATGTAGACGGCGGTCACCACCGCCTCTCCCCAAAACATAGCCGGCATTCCCCTCTGCTTGAGGAGGGCCCGAGTCATCCCCACAACCGTCTGGTTGCGCCGCTCGACGACGCCGTTCTGCTGCGGGCTGTAGGGCGCGGAGTAGTGGCGCTGAACACCCTCATCCGCGCAATACGACGCGAATTCAGCGGCCGTGAATTCGCCGCCGTTGTCGGTTCACAGCACGCGCAGCTTGCGGCCGCACTCCGCCTCCGCAGTTGCCTGCGCACGCCTGATGGCGTTCGCAGCCTCTCCCTTGCTGCCAAGGACCACCACCCACATGTAGCGGGAGAGGTCGTCGACGAGCAGCAGGAAGTAGCGTCGTCCTCCTGGTGTAGCCGGTGTCACCGGGCCACACAAGTCCCCGTGAACGAGCTCGAGCCGCTCCTTGGCTCGAAAGCTCGATTGCTGGGGAAAAGGAAGTCGCCTCTGCTTCGTCACCACGCAGACGTCGCAGAGCTGCTCCACGTGGTTAAGGCATGGCATGCCTCGCACCATCTCCTTGGCACTGAGCTGCTTCAGGGCCTCGAAGTGAAGGTGCCCAAAGCGCTCGTGCCACTGACATGCCTCGTCCTCCCGACGAGTGGCAAGACAGACAGGCTGTGGTACCTGCACGTGAAGGACATAGAGTCGATTGGTGCCTCTAGTTACCTTGGCAAGAAGGCGACAATGGCGATCCCAAATCCTCATGACTCCGTCCTTGATCTCCACTCGCGAACCACTCTCATCCAGCTGTCCCAAGCTGATGATGGAGTTTCGCAACGCGGGGATGTAGTAGACTCCGACGAGCAGCTTGTGCTCACCGGACTTAGCGCTGAGGAGGACGGAGCCAACACCCTTGATCTCCACGCCGGAGGCGTCACCAAACTTGATGGAGCCTCGGACATTTGGATCAAGCTCGGTGAAGAACTCCCGTCGACCGGTCATGTGATGGGTGGCGCCGGTGTCGAGGCACCACCCGTCAGTCTTGTCGTTGCTGGAGCCGTCGCCAAGGAGAGCGTGTGCTCTCGGGTCATCAAGATGAAAGAGAGCCGCTGCGGTCGATGCCGCTAGAGGTGGCTTGATGCTTCCATGTGCCATGAGCAAAGCTGGCTCCTCCTCCACCTGGGCGACGTGGGCCTCCTCCGCCACTTGTGCGATGTGGGCCTGACCACGTCGTGGCTGTCGACACTCCCTGGCCCAATGACCAAGCTTGCCACAGTTGTGGCAGGTGTCGTCTCGTGCCGGCTTGTGGTTGCCGGCGGCACCGCCCTGGGCACCTCCGCGGGCACTTCCTTGCGCCCCGGCCTGGGCGCCTCCGCGCCCCTTGCGCGGCTTGCCGCGCTTGCGGCCGCCTGTCGAGGAAGAGGACTCCTCCTTCTTCCGGTCACCCTGGCTAGCCTCCCACTGCTCGCGAGTGAGATGAAGCTTCCCGCCAATGGTGATAGGCCCCGAGAGAGGTTGTGGTTCGTCGCTGTCCACGACCTTGAGGCGACCTATCGCCTCTTCGATCGACATCGTGGAGAGGTCCAACAGAGACTAGATCGAGCGAGCGATCTGCTTGTACTTCTCGGGGATGACAACCGAAGAGCTTCTCGATAGCTCTCTCCTCGTCATAGGTGTCGTCGCCGAACTGCTCCAACTTCTGCAACAAAGTGTTGAGACGGAGAGCAAAGTCATCGACGTCCTCACCTGGCTTAAAGGCCAGGTTCTCCCACTCCTTGCGAAGCGCCTGCAGTGTGGTCTTGCGGGCGCGGTCGCTGCCGATGCGTGCCGCAGCGATGGCGTCCCAAGCCTCCTTAGCAGTTCGCTTCTTGGAAAGCCAGAACTGCATCACGGGCGGGACTGCAGCAATGAGGGCATCCAGCGCCCGTCGATCCTCGTAGTAGTCGACGTCGCCATACTGAACTGCTTCCCACATGTGTTGCACCTGGAGCCGCACCCTCATCACCGCGGCCCACTCGACGTAGTTGGTCTTGGTGAGGGTAGGCCACCCACCGCCGGGACCGACATCCCTGACAATGGTCTGGACCCCATGGTGTCCATGGTACCGATCTGGGGAGGGAGAACCGCGCTGCCTGTAACGGCCGCGTTCTTCGTCGACTGCGCCGCCGCCGCCGTGAGCGCCACCGGCACGTCCGCGCCGGCCTGGCCTGCGGCTATCGCGCCCATGGGGACGCGCGGCTACTCGATGCATCTCCTGTGCTCGCGCCACTTCCTTGCCAACCTGAGCTCATCGTCGACACCGCCGTTGAGCTGCTGGAGCTACTGCCGCGCAGAGCCTCCAGCTTTGCTGCCGCTGCACGCGCTACAGCCGCCGCCACCGCTGCTTCCACTTCCGCCCTCGCTGCTGCCAATTCCGCCGCCGCCAACTTTGCCGCTAGTGCCGCCGTCGTCGCAGCCTCTGCCGTCGCTCGCTCGCGCTCCTCCGCCGCGGCAACCTCCGTCTGCTGCGCGCTCGAGGCAACCGAACGCTGAGACTGTCCGTTGGACATCGCGCACTAGTGGGGAGCTGGTGTGTGGGGAAGAGGGATGAGCTGGGGCAGCCGGTGTTCCTGCTACCGGTTGCGGACAGGGAGAGGCGCGGGAGGGAGATGAGCAAGAGATGTTTAGGCTACAGGATAGAACGGCTCTGATACCAAGTGTTATTAGCTGGATTTTTACTCTCGTTGAAGAGAGGATGACGCTAGAGAGTTGGGGAAATTTTCTTGTCTATTCCTCACACAATGCCATACCAACCCAAGGGGTTGAGGCTACATATTTATAGCAGCCCAAGGGCAGCCAACTGGCCAAGCATATGCCTTCTTGCTAGTCCAAGATGCCATGCAAGGTGCTGTCCTAAAGATGCTAACAACCGTCCTAAAAGCAGTCAAGATGTTGCTGTCCTAACTGCTGTCCTAAAAGCAGTCAAGATGCTGTCCTCTAGTCTAAGATGAGTACAACAAGGACCAAAGACCAAAGGACAAGGATACAAGGGACTAGGGGACCAAAGACTAAAGGACTACAAGACTTATTCCATCAGAGTATGCGGCTCTGCTTGCTAACCGGACCTGGGACTTGGTTGCCCGTCCTGGTCGTGGCAATGTTGTCACGGGCAAGTGGGTATTTACGCATAAGAGGAAGGCGGATGGGTCTTTGGAGAGGTACAAGGCCTGGTGGGTTCTTCGGGGCTTCACTCAGCGTCACGGTGTCGACTACAACTAGACCTTCAGCCCGGTGGTGAAGCTGACGATGGTTCAGACCGTTCTGTCGCTGACTCTCTCGCGTTCTTGGCCTGTCTACCAGTTGGGCGTCAATAACGCCTTCCTCCATGGCACGCTGACGGAGACGGTGTACTGCAGTCAACTGACATGGTTCGTTGATTCAGCTCATCCAGATACGGTCTGCCGGCTGAACAAGTCCCTGTACGGTCTGAAGCAGGCACCCCGGGTTTGGTACAACCGGTTCACCTCCTTCTTGGTCTTGCTCGTTTCGTCGAGGCCAAGTCGGACACCTCGCTCTTCGTTTATCAACGGGAGGGTGACACTGCCTACCTTCTCATGTACGTCGATGACATCGTCCTCACGGCGTCCAGTCTGGCTCTCCTTCAGCGCACGATCTTCGCCTTGCAACGGGAGTTCGCGATGAAGGACCTTGGCCACCTTCACCACTTCCTGGGCATTACGGTTGGACATTACGGTTGGACTGTGTTTGTGGGTTTATTGGGCCAGACCCATGTATCTAGCTCTGAGGGCTATATGTACTCTTGACATTCTATTATGAAACCCAAATCCATTCTATTTCCTCAAATAGTTATCAACTCTTAGCACTGGTGCCTTCACCCTTTTTGCTAAATCTTCTACATACTGTGCCATTCATACACCTTGATATGCCCCTTGTGTATTCTCCTTAATGGACGCCATGAAGCGGGGTTGTTTCTAAGACAGAACATCACTCCGCTCGTGCTATTGCGCCCCTCCACGTCTCCTACGTAGCCGCTATCCGAGTGGCAAATCAACTTCATCTTTCTTTTTTTTTGGATAGAAGGTTCCAAAGTGGATCAAACCTGTTATATGGCGTATGATGCCCTTGACTGCAACAGTGTTCTTCCCTTGACTTTACTCGCATACCTAATCGAGTAGGCGAGGTCTGGACGTGTGTTCACCAGATATCACAACCCTCTCACCAAACTCCGCAGTCTGTTGCATGCACCAACGGACTCTCTGTTGCCGCTGGCTCAGTTGTCTTGTAAAGCTTCAGGTCTTGCTCCATGGAGAATGCACAGGGGTTGCAACATTATTATTGAGGCATCACTTAAGCGATGCTTAAGCGGTAAGGTGCCTTGCGAGGTTAAGGCGTCGCATCGCCTTGGAATGCTGGGTAAGGCGACTTGACGACGGCGGGAACAGGGGAGGGCGGCGGCGGGAGTACGGGAGGGCAGCGAAGCAATCATACCTCGGTGAACGCCGACTTGGAGGGGTCTTTGGTGACGCTGGGCCCGGTGATGCTGCCGCCTTGGAGGGGTCTCTGGGCTGGTGATGGTTGGTTGTCTCACATATCGGGCTGGGCCCGGTGACGCCGCCGCCTTGGATGGGTCTCTGTTTCCGTCGACATGGCTCCGGTACCACGATTGTTGGAAATCTAACCTGTTAATCCCCTGTTTTTAATCTGCAAAGGTACTGTTCTGGTTGAGCAGAGCAGACCCTTGGTGAGTCAGACAGAAAGCAACATAGGGTCTTGGACGTGTGCAGAGGACAGAGATCAGCTCTGCTCCTGATAACGGTGATCAGGACTGAACAGGGGATTAGAAGAGGGTTGACGCCTCTGCTGCAGAAGAACTCGCCGAGTTGTAGGCGTTGCAGAGATTTGATCCTGATCTAGACGAGTTCTGGGGAAATCGTCTAGATTGATCTGTTGCCGTTAGGGCTAGTTCTGGTGCAAATCTTTGTTTATTCAATGAACCTGCAGTGATTACAGGGGGCACAGGCTTTATTTTATAGCCTGGATATATGAGGTGTCCTACACATAGTTCTTAAGGCGGTAAGGCGACCTAAGGCGACCGCCCCCCTTTTTACCTTTTAAGCGGTAAGGCGTAAGGCGAGGCGACGCCTTAGTAATATATAAAAATAAGATAAATAAGTAAATTATGTGATCCATTATAGATTAAAATCCAACATAAACAATTAGCAAATAGAAGTAGTTCAACATAATTAAGTAGCAAATAGAGTTAGTCCAACATAATAGACTAAAAGACCAACATAACTAATAGATAGTACTAGATAAGCACTCTCATCTCTCAATATCCATCATCGAACTCGTCGGGGATTGTAGGATCACTTTCTTCTCCACCATCATCCCCACCAGAACCTTCTTCATTATCACTCACATCCAAGTCATCACGTGGGTCATCCTCCAAGTCCGAGTCATTAGCATCTTCCTCATCTTCCTCAACTTCTTGTGCCCTCATTCTTGCACGCCTTTGGTACGTGTTCATCTTACTAGCTTGCCTTGGAAGATTGCGACCTCGAAGCGAGCTTGATGCTCCAACAGCTTCATCAACATGATCCCATGTGAGGTCTAAAATACCATCATTCTCTCTATCGGTTTGAACAACCGATGAGTCTATCCACTCATTGTCCCAATCAAAATCTTCAATGACTAATGGATCATAACTTGGGCCAGCATTCTCCTTCCTCTTTTGAAACCTACTTTGCATCTTGCGATTGTATGACACAAAGACCAAGTCATTTAACCTCTTGTGTAGCAATCGGTTCCTCCTCTTTGCGTGCATCTACAAATTCAACAATAGGAAGCCAAATGACTATATAGATTATGAAACTTCAATATTCAAAGTATGTGGATTATGGAACTACAATACTTACCCATTCAAAGGTACTCCAATTCCTCTCACAACCGGATGAGGAAGCACAAAGACTAACTATACGCTTTGCAAACCTTTGCAATTCATATGCTCGACCGCCATATGAACGCCACCAATCAACTACAATTACAAGTGCAAACATATTAGTTAACAATTAGGAATAGATGCAAAATGGAGAAACTAGCAAACAAGCATCAATACTTACGAGGGCTTTTGTTATCAGCTTGTTGTAATGCCATCCCATTTGAAAAGATAGGTCCACGATGATCCTCATAAAGCATTGCATATTCATCAATCTTGATTCGAACCTGTTCATCGGGTTCCATTCTTGCAAGCACATCATTGAAGCAACTTCTCAGCTCAGCAATATATCTATCATCTCCATTCCTTTGTATTTCAAAAAATTTTCCCGGGTTCAAATAAAGTGCAGCTCCATACAATGGATGGTCCATTTGTGAGAACCATCTACGCTCAATGATGTCCAAGATTTTTTTCAGCAAACCTTGCTTGTTTTGAGTAGGGAAGCTAGCACTTATCTTAGTTTTTGCAACATTCATCAAAGCTGCAACTTCAGGCATGGCTGGCCTCTCATCAGCATCAACTGCTCTAAGCACAATGAGAAGAGGTGCAGAAGCTCTAAGACAATCTTCAACTGAGGACCAAAACACCTAAGCAAGAATAATGACAGAAACATTAGCAACAATATTAATATCACAAACTTTAGCAACAATATTAATATCACAAACCTTAGCTAGAATAATATCACACACATTCTGCCCGGCCTGAGTCATTGCTAATTTGTTTTGGTTCCATATTTCACTCACAAATAGACCTCTCAAGGCATCTCGGTGCTTGTGTAGGCTCTTCAAAGTAAGAAAGCAAGTGGCAAACCGAGTGGCTGCAGGTCTTACCAAGTCCATCCCACCTGTCTTCTCTCTCATTGCACTAAGAATTCTTCCATGCCATACTTCCATCCTGGATCATTGGACTTCGCTTTTCGCTTAGGATCAGCCATGGGGTCATATGCATCTGCATTCACAGGAGCATCCGCAGAACCGGCACTCTCAATTTGATTCATGTTCAATCTTCAACCTGAAATTCATGAGCAGCAGCAATCAAGCAATAGCAAGCAACAGCAAGTAGCTAACAGGGCGCCAGAGAGAGGGGGAGAGGGCGCCAGAGAGAGGGGCAGAGGGCGCCAGAGGGGGAGAGGGCGCCAGAGAGAGGGGGAGAGGGCGCCAGAGAGAGAGGGAAAGGGAACAGAGGGGGGAGGGCAAACCCGGCGCCAGGGGGGGAGAGGGGGCAAACCCGCCGCCGTCGGTTCCAGTCCAGCCGCCGCCGCCGTCGGTTCCAGCCGCCGCCGCCGCCTAGGGTTCCAGCCGCCGCCCTCTGTCCGGTTCCAGCCGCCGCCTCTGTCCGGTTCCAGCCGCGCGTCCAGGCAAGTGGTCCGGTTTCAGCCGAGTCAAAGACGCAGCGGGGCCGCACCGACCCGATTTGGCAATCGTGGTCTAAGGCGTCGTCGCCTTACCGCCTCAAGGACGCTTTAGAGCGCCTTAAGGACGCCCTGGACGCCTTAGGGACGCCTTAGTCCAAACTTTAAGGCGACAAGGACGCCTTACCTCCAGATCACGCCTTACCGCCTAAGCGTCGCTTAAGCGACGCTTAGGCGACGCCTTAAGAACTATGGTCCTACATTGATTAAATGATTACATAAGACAAAACCAGACTAATCTCTAACGAAATCTCCTAGGGATCAACTCCTGGACTATTATCATCTCTAAGATAAACCTGACAACTCCTATTGAGGTGCCAGCCGCACCAGGGCAGAGTCCTACTCGGACTCTAGCCCAGCTCCTGGTGCGCCCCCCTGCCTGTCCTACACTGAGTGGGACATGGAGGCAGCACCCAGCTCTGTGTCAAGTAACAGGTTGTATATAATGGTTGGGCCTTGGCACTGGATAAAGCACAAGGTCAGATTTTGTGTAGGTTCTTGCACAATCTAGAATTTCCAGTAGGGTTGGAGTATGTTGCATATCATGGATCTCCATGTTTCATGCTGACCTGTGTTAAGCTCATCCATGGTAAACAGCTAGAAATCAGTGTGTGCACCTGAACATGGTATGCAAAGTAATGCTTTATTGAGCGCCTTGCACTTGCTAGATACTAGGAGATGAAGTCATGCCTATAGAGATGACCAAGTCTAGATTAATTGCTTCATATGCTATCTAACGAAGCAATACTGTATAAAGCACAATGCAATAGCAAGATACTAGGTGGAATTGTGACCAGAGAATGACCATGTCTACATTGATTGCTTAACACACTAATCATTCTCTGTAGTTCCTTGTTTGATATTAAATGTCGACAGTCTTCCCAATTATTCGTAGTACACAACGTCTGACTATTATTTTAATTTGTATTTTTTTTGTTGTATGTGGTGCAGCATTAGTGTGGTTGTTGGAAGCACCCCAATTTCTAACCCTTTTGGAAGACTTGTACTGCTCCCAAAGACATCTACCCAGGATTCTGGTTTTCCTGGTTCTAAAAGGGTTAAGAAGAAATCTGACTACAAAGTGGGCTCACTTGTTGAAGCAGAGGTGCAAACTCTATTTCTTTTCATTTGCTTTTGATTGGTAATTATTTGCTTTATTTTTGTATGTGCGAATTGCGGTGATTGGGAAGGACCTTGCACCTTTATTTCTCTTCTGAATGAAATGATACACTCTCCTGTACATTTGAAAAAAAAATCTCTATGTCTGATGTCATTATTAATATCAATTTCTGTTGGATTTCAGATTATAGATATCAAGCCACTTGAACTTTTACTGAAATTTGGTGTCAATATTCATGGAAAAGTTCATATTACCGAGGTAAACGCAGGACTTTACTTGAACCAACTTTCTTATGTAACAGTGACTAATCGCTGATTGGTTATTGATATCACATAGGTCCTTGAAGAGGATTCTGATGAGCATCCCTTTACAAAGCTCAAAATTGGGCAAAAACTTAGTGCCAGAATAGTTGCAGAAGCTGAATCTTCTGCAATGAGTGGCAAGAATTTCAAGTGGCATCTGTCTATTAGACCATCTATTGTTGAGGGTATTCTTAGTTTTTTTCCTTTTTAATTTTTTCTTTCAATTTTAAGCAAGTATTTTATAGATTCTGTACCTGCTGACTTGACTTATATCCGTTTGGTGATTTTTTTCTGAAACAAATTATCAGGAGAGCTTGATGAGCCAGCTTCTCAAAAAGGAGTATTAAATTACTCCATTAATGAGGTAGTACGGGCTTATGTCGTCAAGGTGGATAAAGAATGGGTCTGGCTAACTGTATCAAGAACTGTTATGGCTAATATATTTATTCTTGATAGTTCGTCTGAGCCCAGTGAATTAAAAGAGTTCCAACAGCGCTATAGTGTTGGCCAAGCAATGAAAGGTTGTGTTATCTGTGTGAACAGGGAGAAAAGGTTGCTTAGGCTGAAAGCACTTGATAAACAAGTTCTGCTAGAGAAGATAGACAAATCACAACATTCTGTATCTCCTACAGCTGAACATAAAAAGCAAGGAGATGTCATTGGTGGGCGCGTTCAAAAGATTCTACCTGGTGTTGGTGGGCTTGTCATCCAGATTGGGCCTCACCTTCATGGAAGAGTTCATTACACTGAAATTGTTGATTCATGGGTGCCAGAACCCCTGTCTGGTTTGCATGAAGGCCAGTTTGTGAAGTGCAAAGTTCTGGCTGTAAGCCGTTCCTCTGAAGGATCTCTTCGAGTTGATCTTTCTCTCCGCCAATCTAACCTATCAACTGATTCTAACCGCTCAAGACTAGTTGATTACTCGTAAGTGCTATAGCTTGTGAATAATGTTTTTTCATCTGTGTTAGATAATTTTTTTTTTTCAAAAATCAAATGGTAATGTGTACTTCAAATAGATTTCTGATATAATGTATTAGCTATGGTGGTGGTGCATTGGTTTTGATCTCTCTTAAAAATCCTGAGCCAGTCCCCCACATCCACATCTGCCCTTACAGTAGTCCAAACGATTTATGTATCATGGTATTTTTTAGGGAAACTGATACCCTCCGGATTGAGAATGTCAAGGACCTCTTCCCTGGAGCAGAGATCAAGGTATTTTTTTGTTTTGAGTAATTTGGCTTATGTGTGCATTATTGTTAAATAATCTTCTTTGTGGCACATAGTAGTCTTTATGCATTCATGTAAAAAATTATTCCAAATCAATATAATAAGTGTTATTTAAAAAACCAAATGCTGTATTGTTGTTATATTTTTGTTTTACTGCATCATGTCCAAACATTACCAGGCATCTATTGTAAACAATTGCATCTGTAATCAATTATAAGACAATTTCTTTTTGCTTAGGACTTGAAATTTCTTTTAACGTGTTTTCATTATTGTGATATTACATGATTTGTCCTGTGAACATTCTAGGGCTACGTTAAGAATGTGAATCCCAAAGGATGTTTTATTATTCTTTCTCGAGTGGTTGAGGCTAGGATCACTTTGTCGAATTTGTCAGATGAATTTGTTGAAAACCCTCAGAAGGAATTTCCAGTTGGAAAGCTTGTACATGGAAGGTGATATCTCGTCATTTACTACATATGCTTGCACAAGAGACAAATATAATGTGCAGTGATACCTAAAAATAGATTTTTTTTTGCAGGGTCTTGTCTACTGATCCGTCATCCGGTAAAGTTGATGTGTCGCTAAAGAAGAGCATGGGTAGCAAATCAGAAAATCTGGATGGTGCAAGCTTTAGTGATTTGCATGTTGGGGATATTGTTGATGGTCAAGTGAAGCGGGTTGAATCCTTCGGATTATTTGTGACAATTCAGAGCAGTAAATTGGTATTTCTTGTCATTATTAGACACCATATTTTTAATTAATTAATATGTACTTAATATAAATTATCTTTTCGGTAGGTGGGTTTGTGTCATGTATCAGAACTTTCTGATGAACCAATCCTTGATATTTACTCTTGCCATAAGGCTGGTGATGTGGTTAAAGCCAAAATTTTGAAGGTATATATTATTTTCTTTAGGAAGACCATATTTCTCTGGCACTGTGAATTTAAAACATTGCTGTGCTGCATTCAGATTGATGAAAACAGGCACCGGGTGTCCCTTGGAATGAAAAAATCTTACTTTGATTCTGATATGATTAATGGTACCAATGATGGTGATGAACATACAATTGATCCTATGGACATGAGTCATACGCCTCAGATTGTTGGATATCACAACTCAGGAGTTCAGAAATCGAAACCCAGACCTTCTGTGTTGCCCCTTCAGGTCTCCTTGGATGATTCAGAAGGCTCTGACCAAGAGGATTGTAATAAAGGTCATGAAATTGATCATGTTACTGAAGTGAATACTAAAAAGAGTGAGAAGCGGTTAAAGGAGAAGGCGAGGAAACAAAGGTTCAGGCATTTGTTCAGCACCTTTAACTTTGTTCCTTTGACATATACATCAGACGTTTACATTCTAGTATGGTTTTTTACAGGGAATTGGAAATCAATGCCATCGAGGAAAGGACTTTGCTGCAGGATATACCACAAACACCTGATGAATTTGAAAAGTTGGTCAGGAGCTCCCCAAATAGCAGCTTTTTATGGATAAAGTATATGGCATGTCTGTTGGATCTTGCAGATGTTGAGAAAGCACGTGCAGTAGCTGAAAGGTTTTGTCTAGAGTCCAATAAACATTTTTTTTTCGTAAAATGAAAGCCTGTGGTCATAATACGTTTTATTTTTCGATTTTAAGTGCAGTGATGCTTTATTTAAACTTTTTGCCTCTGATTGCATTAATTTGCACCTTGTACCTTGCTCGTTTCATTAGGGCTTTGAAAACAATAAGTCTCCGAGAAGAGGGGGAGAAACTTAATGTTTGGGTAGCGTATTTGAATATGGAAAATGAATATGGAAGTCCACGGGAGGTAAGAATGATATATTTCTTGGGGCTATGTCTGTTGGAGTGATTACTGATTCAACTGTTTTGTATTTACTAGGATGCTGTCAAGAAAGTATTCCAAAGGGCCTTGCAATATTGTGATCGCAAAAAGGTGCACTTGGCTCTTCTTGCAATGTACGAGAGGACTGAACAGTACCAATTGGCAGATGAGCTTCTTGATAGGATGACAAAAAGATTCAAAACTTCTTGCAAGGTTAGTTTTTCTCTTTCCTATGTGTATCTCGAGCATATTTGACCTGTCTAATATAAATTGCAGATTTGGTTATGCTGTATCCAATTAGCCCTCAAACAAGGAAAGGATGTGGAATACATCAAGTCCATTGTAAACCGTGCACTTCTATGTCTGCCACAGAGGAAGCATATAAAATTCCTCTTGCAGACAGCTATTCTGGAGTTCAAGTGCGGGGTACCTGAAGAAGGAAGATCAAGATTTGAACTCATCCTACGGGAGTACCCGAAAAGAACTGACATTTGGAGTGTTTATTTAGACCAAGTAATCAACCATTATAAGACTTCATTTATATTGTAATATGTAGTTATTAATCCTTCGAATTGTGCATTTATGTTAACCTGCATTGATATTTTGTAGGAAATTCGTCTTGGTGACCAAGAAATTGTGCGGGCATTATTTGAGAGGGCAACCTGTCTTACCCTTCCTCCAAAAAAGATGCAGGTTTGGTTCTAATGGGTTTTAATTATATAACAGTACAGGCTGTGTTATTCAAGTGTATTTTATTGCTATAACTATACAAGTTGCATTACTCCGATGCATTTTATTACTGTTCTAATAAAACAGGTACATGAATATGAACTTCAGTGATATCTATTATCATCATCCTGCCTTTTTTGTGTACTTGAATTTGTGTGTTAGCATTTTTCCTTAATTTCCTAAAAGGAATTATTGATTGATGTATCCCTAATTCCCTATTGCCTATGTTACTAGATTCGTACCTGCATGGCACCATATTTTTATTGTTTTAACCATGGATTTACATCATTTTGCAACTAGTGGCTTGATTACAGCATATTGTAACTAGTGGCTTGATTGTTAATGTATGTGTTATCTGTCTGCTATCATCATGTGCTTCATATTTTTCAGTAAATTTATGCAATGGATACTTGGCTGACCTTTATATTCAATTTTATGCAACCTTCGCAGTTCTTGTTCACCAAATACCTTAAATACGAGAAGTCGCAGGGTGACAGGGAAAAAGAAGCGTATGTGAAGCAAAAGGCAATGGAATATGTTCAGACTTCACTGCCCCCAAAAAGCTCCCCTTGAACTCCAGTTCCTCTATCCAGCAGTGCTCGTTGCAATATTTGGCTGCTGGATTTTTTTGCTTCCAGGAGTGAATGCTCATGCCGGGTTATTGACGAGCCCACTTGCAGGCCATCAAAAAATTTCTGCCCATGGCAGGATGAAAAAAAAAAAGCCTGGCAATGCCTCTGAATCCGTGTTCTGTTGGATAATCTGCACTTTAGACGGCAGAAGTTGGCATTGCCTCTAAATCGGTTGTTAGGTAATGCATACTGTCCTATTTTTTGTCTGAATGGAAGTTAAAAATTTGGACTGGATCGATTTTATCGTCTCTTGTAGATGGAAAAAATCTTGTTGCACACAACAGCCCTGCTGATGACAGTTGCGGCTCGATTATGAAAAGGTCGTAGATAAAAAAATCTTGTCGTACACAACAGGCCTAGTAATGACATGAAAAATCTTGTCGCACACAACAGGGCTCGTAATGACATGGTTGCTGCTCGATTATGGAAGGGTTTGCAAAGTTTGACTTCCTTTAGGGCACGAAATCCTGTGAGATCATACACAAGTGCTACCTGCAGCACAAGGTACTAATGCCTGTTTTGTCTCGATCGTATATGACAGCTGTAATACTGTCTATGCCCTATTTGGCCAATTAAGCTTCATCTCTAAGAGTTGTGTCCATTATCAGTGTTGCCGTGAATCTAGGGATACTGGTTGGGTCGGGTAGAGCAAATACCTGATCTGAACTAAAACTGTTCGCGGGTACAGTTTTGTATCCGAATTTATACCTGTGGGTAAAATTTCGTACCTGAACCCGTATTGGACGGGTTTTGGGTACTCGTCGGGTATCACCAAATATAACAAAAAAAATCAATAAAATCTAATGGGAACCATAATCCATTCAAATTTGTCTTAAAACTACAAAGAACAGAGAGCGGCCATACCTAGTCCGTGGGGTCCGGCGGTCGGCGATGGATTTGTGGGGTTCGATGGTCGGGAGGAGGTAGTATGGAGTCGAGACCGCGGGAAGAGGCGGGATATCGGTGAGGAGAGGGCTGAGGTACAACCTACGGCGGCGGGAGGAGGCGGGATGACGGCAGGACTCGGGAGAAGGCGGGATGCCGACGAGGTCGAGAGGAGAGGGGCGAGGCACTCCCACTCCGGCGGCCTCGGCAGTCGGCCCTGGGCGTCGGTGGGATGGCGGCTCGGGATCGGGAGTGAGGACTGAGGAGTTGATCAAGATGGGGTGTTGGGGATTGGCAGCTGTGTATGAGGGTACCGGGGTACGGGCTATGTACAAGAGCTTTAGGATTAGGGTTTCTTTAGTGGGCTGGGCTATTTTTTGGGCATTTGAATTAAGAAATCGGGTATCCGTCGGATATCTGCGGGTAAAAATCATACATGTATCCGTACCAGAAAAAAAACCGGTTGTACCCGTAGATAAAAATATGTTCCCGTACTCGTCAAGTACAATACCCGTCAAGTACCCGTACTCACAGGTACAATTGCCATCCCTACGTGAATCACGACCAGGAAGACCAGCCCAACATATTCTCTCTCCTACTGTCCGCCTAACCAAATGTCTTGCAGCCTAGCTCGGCCCACGCCAACAGGCCACCCAACCAGGCCACCCCACCAGACCCACGTAGCCACCTCGCCATGTAGGCCCAACTTTCTTTTAGGGCCCATCCCAACTCAGATGGCTCATCTGTTCGGTCTCTCACGAGTCACGACCACGGAGCCGCCGTCGATCCTTCGCTTCCTCTATCTTCTCCAGCACGCGTTGCCCCGAGTCCCTGACCTCGCGAGCACCACCATCCCACGCTAGAGCTACCTTGCCCGCGAGCTGACACCTTGCAGCCGAGTCCCGAGCCAGACACCACCTGCTCTTGCAAGCTGCCGCACCTCAAAGTCCTCACGTGTCTTCGATTCCAGTTAGGGATAAAAACGAATAGATATAAACAGATAAAATGTTTTTTCATATCTATATGTATATAATAATTTCGTAAACAGGTTCAGATTGGATGTGATCGAAATATCAGATATGTCAGATGTATCAGAAACAAATTCATTAGATCGGAGATTTATAGATATTGGACGGACTGAAATATTTATTTCGAAAAAAATATTTCATGTATCACATCATTAAATGATAGACAATAAAAAAATATATAGTTCGCAAACATAACAAATATAATTAGTATTACACATGTCAGATCATTTTCACATAACACATATAATTAAAATTTAATAAAATTAACACACAATTCGTAATTCATACACATAATTCGTAACACATAAATCATGAACTGTTAGCACAAATATTCAATAATCTCCATTTAAAATTACGTGATAATGCCTTCATATATGAATCAGAAGCTTAATCTACAACTTCATATTCTTGATTATGAAATATGCCAAGTTTATGAATCACATAAGCTTCATACACAATTTTATATCTGACAAAATATGGATATCCGACTATTCAGACGGAAATTAAGTTGTACTATTTTCGATACGATATTTGAATTCGAATATCCGATTAAGATCTGATAAAAACATATATGAATCGAATATTTTTTGATCTGGTACTCAGACAAATCGAAAAATATCCGATCCGTTTTCATCCCTAATTCCAACCTCGGTGAGTCCGGATCCAACGAATACGTCCACAATTGAGTTGTTGAGCCCCCACGGGAAACGACGAGCCCTGCCGTTGCGGCTCCCGCAAGCTTGCCTCAATCTCCGGGACCGCCTGCGTGACCCTCTTGCTTGTTTAGATACAAATTGTTGGAATTCCAACGAAAATTAAATACTAGTTTTTCACAATAATCTACTTGATTTATTCTCTGGACTTGCCCAGCTGTATAAATATCCCTTATAGGTAAAATATAATTCAAATCTATTTAGGACTCTATCTAGAATATTTGATTCAAACCCTGTCTCTATCTCCAACTCTTCTCTAATCTTAGTTAGACTATTCTAAACTTTATTATCTTTTAGAAAACATAATTAACTTAACAGATATGACTGACCAGCCACGCTAGGCCCTGCAACGTGTTCATTGATGATCTGCGGGGAAGATTATTCATCCCGTCTTATGAAGTAGCAACATCATACCACATCTACAGTTAACTTGTAATTACCGTCTTTAACTAACAATGTAGCACATGTATTAACGAGATCGTTGTGTGTCAGCTAGATAACTGGATTTTCATGTGCCGCGCTCCATTTTATTTTCTTGGTTTTGTTTGTCTGGTAATTACCACACACGGGCTTTTGTGCAAAAAACTAGACTTATGACCTTAGGGTGTTTCCGTAAAAACTCTGGACTGCAATATTAATTCCAGTGAGTCCAGGAGCTTATGAGTGAAAAGTAGTTAACTGATGTTGGTTTGCATATAATTAATTACAGGTGGTTAATAATTAATTATTAACCAATTATTTGTGGACTATTTTAATAAAGATTAGTAGCATACAATGAAGTTTTGTAATTTATTTACGAGATTCAGATTCTAAAGGAACTTTTATAATTATTGATAATATTTGAGGCCATATTGTAAGTATCCAGTGGCTATGATATTGTATAGAATACCATGAGGGTATAAATCCATTTATTGAGATGTCTATGGACCAAAATGTAAAAATAGTAGGTGTCAGGGGACCTGTCCACAATGTTAGAATGGTCCATGACTAGAAGTGTAAAAAAAATTAGTGTTTCAAATATCATTTCAGATGCAGTAGGGCTTTTATCTGTAATTCTGGATACATAGGTGCTAATATGTAATTAACAGGAAGTTCCTGAGACAATCTGTAGTCACAGATAAAAGATGACCTTTAGTGTAAAATTGTGGAGTTAGAAATAATTAACTGAAGTCCTAAGGGTGTTTCTGTAAAAATGGTCAGTTAGCGGGCGGTTACCCTTGTGTTGGTTCCAGCTGCCATCGACCGGAAACCCGCGAAATAAAACTCGGAAATCCGAGGAACTCTCTCCCCCACCGACTCTTTTCATAATCTCTGCTTTTCTCGTCTTGGTTCCATCTCGTCGCGATTGCTCGCCGTTGGCCACGGGCGTCACACCTCTGCCGGTGACCACTTCGAATCTCACGTCTCGGTGCCGGCGAGCCGATGGCCCAGGGCTATCACAAGATTCTCCTTCACTCCCTCCGGCGGTCCTCGACTCCACCGCTGGCGGCGTCGGCTGCAGCGGCCCTGGCTGAGGTGGCCGCGGAAGGTAGGGGAGACTCTCTTTTACTCTTGCCATGGGTCAGGGCCCTCCGCCGATCCGGCCGCCCTCTGCGGCGACGAAGCTTCTGCTTCTCCGCCGCTGGTTATACGCGTGAGTCTGCACGGGGCCGTTTCCGCAGCCCTTGCTCTAGGAGCCGCCGGAACCATCAACATGCTGCATATGTTGACCTTGGTGTGCGTAATCAAGACGCACCATGAGTATTTCGGGGTGATTTCTGTCTTTTTTACAGAGGTGCGGATCTTGCTGGCGACGATTGTGTTGAAAATAATCTTGTTTTTCTAGAATAAACTAAAGATTAGGGGGTGTCAACGTAGGACATGATTAGTTATTAGAAATAGAGTCCAAGTATTTTACGGAGAGTCCTAGTACAAATTAAGTATAAGAGTCCAATTTAGATTAGAAATAGAGTCCTAATAGGAGTTAAGTTGTCTGTAAATGGTCTTTATATACAGTCGTGTGCCCTCGGCCAGATTAACCAGTTTTAATATTATAATTTTAGTCTCGGAATTCCAACAATTGGCATCAGAGCTGGTTAAAGTTATACGATCCAATCTCCCTCCCCGGGAAGACGTGTGCTCTCGGGGAGGGGCATCCGGCGGCCCAGCAGGTCACGGTAGCCGGAGGTCGCGCGATTAGGGCGGCTGCTGCGGGAAGCGTGGCCGGAGAATCGCAGGACGCGTGTGGTTGCGGGTGCAGCGACGGGGACCCACTATGCTCCGTGGAGCCGGAGCGTGAGACCGATCTGCGATTGGGCCACCTCAGGTGCATGCTCGCGTTTCGCAACCTCAGGTGCATGCTCGCGTGCGGGATCGAAGATTGGCGCTCGATTCCAGGACGGGGCGATTTCGGATCTGGCGTGGCCAGGATGAATCACAGATCCCGAGGGACCCCGAGGGATCGAAGGTAGATTCATTGCCGGATGCGGACAATGCATAAGACTCGACAAAGATGGGAGCCGGATGGGCTGCGTATTAGGCATGAGCCAAACAAAGGACAAGGACCCATACTGAGGAGGTGAGGAGGTGACAGTTGCTGCTTGGCGGGACCCAAGGCAATGGTGGCAGGGGGTTGAAGGAGGTGCTGCTGGTCTGTGGCGTACGTTGCTGTCGTGGTCACACGTGGGTGTTTTTCAAGCTCCAGCCGGTGCTGTCTCAGGAACCTGCCTTGAATGCATGCTGAAAAGTCAAGGAAAGTAGGTCACGTGAATTGCTGTAGTGGTGGCAGACTCTCAGAGAAAAGGAATCTCTTCCTGCGTGGAGAGTACGAGAACAGAAGAGACAAACTGGGTCAGGCTGGTCCGGATTAGATTTCAGGTTGGGCCAGATCTAGGTTTGGGCTGGGCCGAACAGATCGGAGAAGAAGAAAAACACAATTGGGCTTGTGGGCCCGGTCTGTGTTGGTGGTGGTCACACACAAGGAAGAAAAGTATGCTCGAGATGAAGATGTGACCATCTTGAGTGAGTGATGAAAATATGCCCATTCCGAAGTAGAGTGCAGGTTGAAGATGTTTCCAACCTAAACTCGTGAGCAGGATGAAGATGAGCCCATCCTGGGGTTGAAGATGTGTCCAACCCAAAGGTGCTTGGGGTGTAGATGTGCCCATCCCGAGATAGTGTGCAGGATGAAGGTGAGTCCATCCTGAGGTTGAAGATGCGTCCAATCTGAATTTGTGTGCGGGGTGAAGATGTGCCCATCCCGGAGATGAAGATGTGTCCATCTCAAAATTATGCAGGGTGAAGATGTGACCATCCTGGGAGTGTAGTTGTGCCGTGTTGGGTGATCTCTCTGCCATCCCCTGGTGCAGCAAAAAGGTGGAGACCAACCTGGACTCCTGGAGGAGTCCGAGCTGGCTCTCCCAGGAGCTGCGTACCAGGGGGGCATGTAGAGTCCGGCTGGGATTCAAACCCAGGTGCGGACAGCACTAGAAACCAGAGGTATCCAGCATTAGATAATAGATAAGGGGAAAGCAAAGTTAGATTTGGACTCTAGAGTCCAACAGCAGCACCTATATGTCCAGGAGCTTCCATAGGATTTAATTACCTTAGAGATAAAGTAGAGATAGTTTTTTGTCTTATCTGTAATAAATAAGGACTCTGTAGTCTGTACATGCCTATAAACACTGGCCGGTTTGACCCTGGTGAATCCAATCATCAGAGAAATAAAATAGTCCCCATCTGAAAAGAATTAGTATCCCACGTAACAGAGGGAACTCGCTGAGTTCCAAATAGAGAACCTAGCCGACTTCTCTCTTCTTGTTCTGCGCACAGCAAGGCCCCTAACGTTTCTATCCAGAAGCTTTCTTTCCTTTCCTGACTTGATCCAGCCGCAAGCAGGAGGCTTGCTGAGTTGATCTGCATCCTGGTCAACTCCCTGAACAATCTGTACAGACCTGTTCTGCAGGTTCAGATCTGATCAGGCGCACAAGTCAGAAGTTTTGGTGTCTAGGACACCGGATTTCCAACAATCGTGTCCACTCCAAAATTAGGTGTGTTTGGGATATAGTTGTGTCCATCTCAATGGTGTAGTTGTGTCCATCCGCAAAGTGTGTAGGATGGATAGGTGTGTCTCCGTCCTAAGTGTGTCCTAGAAAACAAGAGTAGGGGGTGTGTTCAAAATAATCTTGTTTTTCTAGAATAAACTAAAGATTAGGGGGTGTCCAGGTAGGACACGATTAGTTATTAGAAATAGAGTCCAAGTATTTTAGGGAGAGTCCTAGTACAAATTAAGTATAAGAGTCCAATTTAGATTAGAGATAGAGTCCTAATAGAAGTTAAGTTGTCTGTAAGGGGTCTTTATATACAGTCGTGTACCCCCGACCAAATTAACCAGTTTTAATATTATAATTTTAGTCCCGGAATTCCAACAGGCTGCTCGGATTTGGGACAGATGCAATGACTTGCTTTGACTTGGGACAGATGCAATGACTTGCTTTGGCTTTGGGATGATATTAAGCGCCACCAGGAGCAGAGACTCCACCCTTTGTCCACCGAGCATGTCATACCAGGTCCACCATCCCCAGAGCTTGACGTCTGCTAAGGTAAGTGGCATGCCAAGGTAAGTGGTGTTGCGTCTAACTCTTTTACGCATTGTTAGTGTGTCTCTGTGTGCAGAGTGTGCGTTCGTGTCATATAAAAATCAGGTGTTTGTGTGATTAGCAGGTAAACTGCAGGTGTATGCGTGGGTGAGCGGTGCTACTGGGGTGTGGCAGATTAGCCGGTGGACTGCATGCATGTATAGGATTTAGCTGTGTGTGAGTGCAAATTAGCTGCTAGTAGGGAAACTGATACCCTCCAGATTGAGAATATCAAGCCGGTGGAGCTGCATACATGTATAGGAGTTAGCTGTGTGTGTGAGTGCAAATTAACTTCTTGTAGGGAAACTGATACCCTCCGGATTGAGAATGTCAAGCCGGTGGAGCTGCATGCATGTATAGGAGTTAGATGTCTGTGTGAGTGCAAAATAACTGCTTGTAGGGAAACTCATACCTCCAAATTGAGAATGTCAAGGACCTCTTCCCTGGGACAGAGATGAAGGTAATTTTTTATTCTGTTTCCAATAATTTATTTTTGCGTGCATAATTGTTAATTAATCTTCTATGTAGCACATAGTAGTTTTCATGCATTCCTGTAAAAAAATTCTAAATAAATATAATCAGTGTTATTATAAAAAAAACCTATGCTGTATGTATTTTTGTCATATTTTTGTTTTTTTGCATCATGTCCAAACATTACCTGGCATCTACTGCAAACAATTTCATCTGTAATCAATTATAAGACAATTTGTTTTTGCTTTGGACTTTAAATTTCTTTTAATTGTTTTTCATTATTGTGAAATTACATGATTTGTCCTGCGATCATTGTAGGGCTACGTGAAGAATGTGAATTCCAAAGGATATTTTGTTATGCTTTCTCGAGTGGTTGAGGCTAGGATCACTTTGTCGAATTTGTCAGATGAATTTGTTGAAAATCCTAAGAAGGATTTCCCAGTTGGGAAGCTTGTACATGGAAGGTAAGATCTCTTTGTTTTACTAGAGGTGCTCGCACAATAGACAAATATAATGTTTGGTGAAATCTAAAAATATCTTTTTTTGCGGGTTTTGTCTACTGATCCGTCATCCGGGAAAGTTAATGCGTCACTAAAGAAGAACATGGTAGCAATACAGAAAATCTGGATGGTGTAAGCTTTAGTGATTTGCATGTTGGGGATATTGTTGATGGTCATCAAGTGAAGCGGGTTGAATCCTTTGGATTATTTGTGACAATTCAGAGCAGTAAACTGATATTTTTTTGACTCCATATTTCATGTAAATTTCTTATATGTAGGTGGGTTTATGTCATGTATAGAACTTTCCGATGAACCAATCTTTGATATTTACTCTTGCCACAAACCTGTTGATGTGGTTAAAGCAAAAATTTTGAAGGTATATATTATTTCCTTTAGTCAGACCCTATTTCTTTGGCATTGTGAATTTAAACATTGCTCTGTTGCATTCAGATTGATGAAAACAGGCACCGGGTGTCCCTTGGAATGACAAATCCTCTAATTCTCATATAATTGATGGTACCAATGATGGTGATGAACGCAAAATTGATCCTACATACATGAGTCATATGCCTCAGATTGTTGGATATCACTGTTAGACTGCACTTGTATTAGGATACTATAGGGGCATTTTAGTCCTTTTGTATTAGGCTCCTTGGCCCCCATGTCAGGGTTCCTTGGCCCTTAAGTTTTGTATCTCTATATGTACCCTTTGTGAGATTAATGGAATCTAATCTTTCTCTTCCAATTTGGTATCAGACTAGGGTTTCTCTTCTCTCTCCTCTTCCCTCTCCTCTCTCAGCCGTCAGCCCCTCCAGTAGCGCCGCTACCGCCGCCGCCACTCCAGTCTAACGGCCAGCGCCCCCTCCAGCCCGCCGGCCCCTCCAGTGGAGCCGCTGCCGCCGCGGCCGCTCCGGCCGGCGGCCCCTCCAGCCCGCCGCCGCCATGCAGAAGGCCATGGCCGCCGGCGCCCCCTCCCAGTGGCCGCCATGGATGGCCGCCGTCCTCCCTGGCGCCCGCCGGTCGCCGGCCTCCCTGGAGCCCCGCCGGCCGCCCTACCTGCCGCCCCGCCAGCCGACCTCCTCCCCCCGTCGACCGTCCTCCCTGGCGCACCAGCCTTCGTCCTCCCTGGCGCCCCAGCAGCCGCCGCTTTGGGATGGCTGAGGGCGGCCGGATTTGGCCCCCTCAACACTGCTGCAGCCTTGGGATGGTCGGGGATGGCCGGATCTGGCCCCCTCACCGCCGCAACCACCCTTGGCTGGCCCGACATGGCCCTTGCCGGTGCTGGTTTGGCGCAGCCCGCCGCCGCTGGCGCTGCATGATCCCTGGACGTCGCCACCACCACAGGCGCGGCCGGATCTGTTCGCCCCACTACCGCCTGGCCGCCAGGCCCCGCCGCCGGCGCCACTGGACTCGTCGGCGCTCCTTGACTCGACGTCGGCCTTGCTGGGCTCGCCGTCAGCCTGGCCGGCCACGCCGGCGCTACTGGATCCGGGGGACACCCCTCGTCGCACATCTCCGACGTCATATCTGCTCTGGCCATCTCCCGTGAGCGGGAACGGGTGCTCGTCCTTGCCTTGGAGCAGGAGTGTGCGTCCGCCGCTGCCTGTGTCGGTGGTGGTGCTACTAGTGGTAGTAGTGGTGCTCGGGGCCAGATCTCGATGTGGTATGGGCCGTCTCCGGGTCTCCCTGCACTTTCGCCCATTGCACCCTTAGCCTACCTACGTGACCACTCTCACTTACGGCAGACCTGCCTACGCGGCTGGTGGACAGTGGATCCTGCCCCCTGGCGGACCGGGCTCCTCTGCGGTCGGGCCTTCCTCTCTAGCTAACTGGGCTTCGGGGAACCCAGTTGGTCAGCCCGAGTCGTCGACGCCACACCCTAACTCTGCTCAGGCCTGGGGCTGCCAGTCGCTCGCGTCCTCCTTCAACATAGTGAGTCTCACACCATCCGGCCCTGAGTGGGTTGTGGACTCCGGAGCTTTGTACCACACCACCCCTGACGCTGGTATACTTTCTTCTATCCACCCTTCCCATCCTTCTTTTCCTTCCTCTATCGTTGTTGGGAATGGGTCTGTTCTTCCGGTCACCTCAGTAGGTGACTCGGGTTTGTTGGGTTCTTTTCAACTTCGTGATGTTCTTGTTGCTCCGGACATCATTCAACATCTTCTTTCTGTTCATCGTTTTACCACTGACAACCATGTTTCTATTGAGTTCGATCCTCTTGGTTTGTCTGTGAAGGATCTTACTACCCAGCGTCTTCTTCTCCGTTGTGAGAGCTCGGGGCCTCTGTACACGATACGACTTCCTGCTTCCGCTTTGTCCTCGCATTTTGCCTGACTACGACAACTCCTTCGACTACTTGGCATCGTCGGCTTGGCCACCCTGGTGTTGATGTTATGTTGAAGCTGTCCAGTAGTTCAGTGATTTCGTGTACCAGGGATTCTCATGAGCCTTTATGTCATGCTTGTCAGTTGGGTCGCCGTGTTCGGCTTCCTTTTCCCCATTCTGTCACCCATGTGGAGCGCCATTTTGATCCGATTCACTGTGATCTGTGGACCTCACCTGTTCTCAGTGTTTCTGACTATAAATATTACTTGGTGATTGTTGATGATTTTTCACACTATTCGTGGACTTTTCCCTTGCGACAGAAGTCCGATACGTTCGCTACTCTTTCTCACTTCTTCGCTTGGGTTTCTACCCAGTTTGGGTGCACGATCAAGGCTGTCCAGTGCGATAACGGGCGCGAGTTTGATAACTCCGCGTTTCATCAATTCTTGCTTTCTCATGGGGTTCAGTTGCACATGTCTTCCCTTACACTTCCCCCAAAAATGGCAAGGCCGAGCGCATGATTTGTACCACTAACGATGTCATGCGCTTCCTGATGTTTCAGGCTTCCACTCCTGCTCACTACTGGGCGGAGGCTCTTCACACCGCTACCTACCTCATTAATCGTCTTCCTACTAAGGCAATTAGTGCTCCCACTCCTCATTTCGCTTTGTTTGGCACTCCTCCTCTTTACGACCACCTTCGAGTTTTCGGGTGTGCTTGCTACCCTAATCTCTCTGCCACCGCCCCTCATAAGCTCGCGCCTCGTTCGACTCGGTGTGTTTTCCTTGGGTACTCCCCCAATCATAAGGGGTACTGGTGTCTCGACCTTACCACTCGTCGTATCTTGGTCTCCTGACACGTCGTGTTCGATGAGTCCTCCTTCCCTTTCGCTAGGTCCTCCTCTGACTCGGTCTATGAGTTGGATTCTTTTTTTTTCCACTGACCCTGAGGCCGCTCCTGTTCAGCGACCTTGTTTTTTACCTTCTGCAGGTCTTCCTCTAGCTGCACCGGACACGACCACGGTGTCTCAGACACCACCTGTCGCGCCCCCCGCAGCTCCGGCGTTCTTGCCGCCACTGGCCGTTCCTCCGACGGCCCCGATGTCGTCCGCTGCGCCGCGCGCGGCCCCGACGCCACTTGCTGCGCCACACGCGGCCCCGACGTCCCCGACACCACTTGCGGCGCCACGCGCGGCCCCAGTGTCCCCGACGTCACTTGCTGCGCCACGCGCGGCCCCGGCGTTCCCGACGTCACCTGCCGCGATACACGCGGTCCCGGCATCCCCGACTGCGACCACTGCCCCACGCGCGGCCCCATCGTCGCGGTATGCTGAACCCGCTGTTGTCTATTAGTGACGAGCGCGGCTTGGTGCACCAGCCTCTTCCCGCACTAAGCCTCCGGTGTACCACCCTCTGCTGCTCCACCGGGACCCTCGTCACGTTCACCCGATGGTGACTCGATGGGCAGCCGGTGTTCTTCGACCGGTGGAGCGCTTCTCCGGGGTCGTTCTATCGTCCTCGACTTCCTCGCCACCTGCCTCGTCATCCATCTCGCCTATCCCCTCTTCTGTCTGTAGCGCCCTCGCCGACCCTCACTGGCGTCGGGCTATGGAAGAAGAGTATGCGGCCCTGCTACCCAACCGTACCTGGGACCTGGTTCCCTGTCTTGGTCGTGACAACGTTGTCACGGGCAAGTGGGTGTTCACGCATAAGAGGAAGGCGGATGGGTCTCTTGAGAGGTACAAGGCACGGTGGGTGCTTCGTGGTTTCATGCAACGTCCCGACGTCGACTACGATGAGACCTTCAGCCCGGTGGTGAAGCCGGCGACGGTTCGCACCGTTCTGTCACTGGCTCTGTCGCGTTCTTGGCCTGTCCACCAGCTGGACGTCAAGAACGCCTTCCTCCACGGGACGCTGACGGAGACGGTGTACTGCAGTCAGCCGACAAGGTTCGTTGATTCAGCCCGTCCAGACTTGGTTTGCCGGCTGAACAAGTCCCTGTACGGGCTGAAGCAGGCGCCTCGTGCTTGGTACAGCCGGTTCGCCTCCTTCCCGGCCTCGCTCGGCTTCGTCGAGGCCAAGTCGAACACCTCGCTGTTCGTCTACAGGCATGAGGGTGACACTGTCTACCTCCTCCTGTACGTGGACGATATTGTCCTCACGGCGTCCAGCCCGGCTCTTCTTCAGCGCACGATCTCCGCCCTGCAGCGCGAGTTCGCGATGAAGGATCTTGGTCAGCTCCACCACTTCCTGGGCGTTGCTGTCGAGCACCGCTCGGACGCTCTGTTCCTCTACCAGCGCCAGTACTGCCTGGATATCCTCGAGCGAGCAGGCATGGCTGATTGCAAGCCATGCTCCACTCCCGTGGACACCCAGGCGAAGCTGTCTTCGGCCGACCGGTCGCCGACCCCACCTCTTACAGGAGTCTTGCAGGTGCCATGCAGTACCTAACCTTCACCAGGCCGGACATCTCCTACGCGGTTCAGCAGGTGTGTCTCCACATGCATGATCCGCAGGAGCCGCATCTCACGGCGGTGAAGCGGATCCTTCGGTACCTGCATGGCACCCACGACTACGGCCTTCTTCTGCGTCGCGACTCTGCCCCCGAGCTGGTCGTCTACACTGACGCTGACTGGGCGGGTTGCCCGGACACCCGCCGGTCCACCTCCGGCTACGCCGTCTTCCTGGGCGGCAACCTCGTCTCCTGGTCCTCGAAGCGGCAGCCTGTGGTGTCCCGCTCGAGTGCCGAGGCGGAGTACCGCGCCGTGGCCAACGGCGTGGCCGAGTCCTCCTGGCTTCAGCAGCTGCTTCAGGAGCTCCACTCCCCCCTCGCCCGGAGTACGTTGGTCTACTGCGACAACGTCAGCGCCGTCTACCTCTCCACCAACCCGGTGCAGCATCAGCGCACGAAGCACGTGGAGATCGATCTTCACTTCGTTCGTGAGCGGGTGGCTCTCGGGGAGGTGTGAGTCCTGCACGTTCCGACGTCGTCGCAGTTCGCCGACATCTTCACGAAGGGACTTCCTTCGATGGTGTTCACCGAGTTTCGGTCCAGTCTCAACATCTACCGTGGCTAGATATTGGGACTGCGGGGGTGTTAGACTGCACTTGTATTAGGGTACTATAGGGGCATTTTAGTCCTTTTGTATTAGGCTCTTTGGCCCCCAAGTCAGGGTTCCTTGGCCCTTAAGTTTTGTACCCCTATATGTACCCTTTGTGAGATTAATGGAATCTAATCTTTCCCTTCCAATTATCACAACTCAAAAGTTCTTCAGAAATCGAAACCCAGACCTTCAGTGCTGCCCCTTCAGGTCTCCTTGGATGATTCAGAAGGCTCTGACCAAGAGGATTGTAATAAAGGTCACAAAAATGGTCGTGTTACTGAATGGAATACTAAAAAGAGTGAGGAGCGGTCAAAGGAGAAGGCGAGGAAACAAAGGTTCAGACATTTTGGTCATCACCTCTTTCTTCCTTTGACATATACCTCAGGCATTCACAGCCTTGTATGGTTTTGTACAGGAAACAAGAATTCAATGCCATGGAGTGTTATGGCGCTGGCAACACGGAACAAAGGTAATTCACCCCTCTCTTTGGAGGTTCTGAACTAAGTTTATTCCTTGCTTAATCCTCCTCAATGACCCTGCCTGTACTTATATAAGCAGGGCTTTACAATCCACATTCAGACTAGGACTCTTATTACAACCAGACTTGGACTCTTATTTCCTAAACTCATTAAATAGACTCTACTAGTGTACGGTTAATTATTCGTTAACCAACTCAGACTCGGGTACATTTTCCTTAGCACGACGTATATATTTCCTACCAAAGAAAGCATCCATAACACTCCCCCCCTCCTGGAGAAACAGATCATCCTCGAGCTGAAATTCTGGATAATCTTCTTTGAAGTCTTCTAACTTCATCCATGTAGCTTCTGCTGAACTTTGTCCTTCCCAGTGAATCAGGAGCTCCCAAGAATCTTTTGTTGGTGTAACTCTCAACACCTTCTCTGGCTTTGGGACTGCTCTGTTTCTAACAATAAGGGGTAATGGCTTCATTTTATTTGGTGGAGCCCCTTCAAACTTTTTTAGAAATAGTACATGAAATACATCATGTACTCTTGCCTTTGCTGGAAGACAAAGATGATAAGAAACTTGACCAATGTGCTCTACAATTTCATGTGGTCTGAAATATTTAGGACTCAATTTATATCTTCCAATCTCACAGAGAGATGTTGGTGCCCTTTGGTTTAAACGCAGCCACACCAAATCACCTATTTCAAACTGAATATCTCTATGTTTTTCATCATAAATCAGCTTCATATGATCTTGGGCTTGAAGTAAACGGTCACGGATTTCAGCCAAAAATATATCCCGTTCTCGTAATTGTTGTTCTACTGCTACCACCCTTGCTGCACCAGTCGGAAATGGTATAAGCAGTGTCGGTTCTCTCTCATAAACAACCTAAAACGGAGTGGCTTTTAATGCTGATTGATATGATGTGTTATAGCAATATTCCGCCCAAGGCAGCCAATGAAGCCAAGACTTAGGTCTATCCCCTGCAAGGCATCGCAGATATACTCCCAATACCCTATTTGTCACTTCAGATTGACCATCTGTTTGTGGGTGAAAAGTTGAGCTGAGGCGTAATTTAGAATAAGATAATTGAAATATCTCTTACCAAAAATTGCTGGTGAAGATTGGATCTCTATCACTGACAATAGAGCTTGGAACCCCATGGAGCCGCACCACTTGGTCAAAGAAAACTTGTGCCACGGACGTAGCTGTGTATGGATGCCGTAGTGCAATGAAGTGCCCATATTTTGAGAAACGGTCCACCACAGTAAGTACCACTGATTTACCTCCTACTTTAGGAAATCCTTCTACAAAGACCATTGCAATATCAATCCAAATGTTGTTAGGAACATCAAGTGGTTGTAATACTCCTGCCGGATGAAGATGCTCTGTTTTGTTTCTTTGACAGATAATACAACCCCGAATAAAATCGCGCACCAGCTTGTTATCATGAGGTACATAAAAAGAAGACCGAAGTCTAACCAAAGTCATTTGAATACCTTCATGTCCTGTGCCATGGGCTTTTTCCATAACCTGAGACCACAACGTTGAAGATTGAGGCATAAAAATACGATTTTTGAAACAGACCACATCATCTTCCAAGGTCCAATCTGCTGAAGTAGTCCTGGCTTCAATTTCTTTCCGTTTAGCCACAATTTCAGGTAATTCCATTGCCTCTGTTCTGAATTTATCAAAGAGCTCAAATTCTGGTATAGACAAGGCATGAACCGTGATGACCTCCTCATCACGACGTGATAAAGATCTGCAACTATATTTTGTGCTCCTGGTCTGAACTCAACTTGAAATTGATAGCCAAATAATTTACTAACCCACACATGTTGTGGAACAGTTGAAAGACGCTGTTCTAACAAAAATTTTAGGCTGTAGATCTGTTTGGACAATGAAAGGTCTTACCCATAAATATGGACACCAATGTCGTACTGCCTTGACCAACCCAATGAGTTCTCTTTCATATGCTGCAAGTTTTACATGATCTGGTGCTACTGCTCGACTGTAGAAGGCTATAGGACCCTTCCCTTGGTGTAGAACAGCCCCTACTCCTGATCATGAGGCGTCACAGTCCACTATAAACGTCGTATTGAAGTCAAGGAGTTGAAGAACTGGTGCTGTAGTTAGTGCCACTTTGAGTTGTGTAAATGCTGCTTCAGCCTCTGGCGACCACCGAAATGCTTCTCGCTTGCAAAGTTTTGTTAGAGGTGCTGCAATTTCACCATAGCTACGTATGAATTTCCGATAATAACCCATTAGGCCCAAAAAACCTCATACATCTCTTACTGTCCTTGGAATTGGTCACTCTTGGACCACCTTCACCTTATCTGCATCCATGTCTACACCTTGAGTAGAAATAATATGACCTAAATATGCCACTTTCGAAATACCAAAGGAACACTTGGACCTCTTTAATACCAAATTATGGTCACGCAGCCGTTGGAAAACTGCCCTGACATGTTGCAGGTGAGTACTCCAAGAAGAACTGTAAATTAATATATCATCAAAGAAGACAAGAACAAACTTCCTAATGAAATCTTGCAACACTTCATTCATAAGGGTGTGAAATGTGGTAGGAGCATTTGTTAGACCAAAGGGCATCATAAAAAATTCAAAATGACCGTGATGTGTACGGAAAGTAGTTTTATCCGCATCATCAGGATGCATAAGTACTTGATGATAACCACTTCGTAGGTCTAGCTTAGTGAAAAATCGAGCATTACGTAATTCATCAAGAAGTTCATCCACCACTGGTATTGGAAACATATCACGGATTGTCCGTGAATTCAAAGACCGATAATCAAATACATAACCACCAAGTGTTATCATGCTTCTTAACTAATAGTACCGGTGATTAGAATGCCGAGGTACTAGTGCGGATGAGTCCCTGTTGCATTTCTTGACACCGTTTCTCAATTTCATCCTTGAGTAATTGTGGGTATCGATATGGTCGTACCGCAATCGGCGTAGAATCAGGCAATAAGTGAATGCGATGGTCATACCGACGGGATGGTGGAAGACCTTGTTGGACTATATGGTGTACCTTTTAGGTGTTTTGGGCTAGGCCCATGTACCAGCCCACCCTAGGGTCTTTATATATGTACTCTCCCCTCATGATGATTAATCAATTCATTATTAGCCTCTAATATGGTATCATTAGCCAAACCCTAACCATAATTACTCACCACCCAGCCGCCAGCCACTACCCCATGGCCAGCGCCCCACTGCCGCCGCCGGTGCAGCCCCCCTGTCTGGCGCCCTGGCCGACGCCCCTGTTCTGGCTGCCGCCGGCGCCCTTGTTCTGGCCGCCGCCGGCCCAACTATGGCCGCACCTCCCCTGGCCGACGCCCCTGTTTTGGTCGCCGCTGCCCCCTCTCTAGCTGCCGTCGGCCCCTCCTTGGCGGCCACCACCCCCTCTCTGGTCGCTGCCGGCCCCTCCCTGGCGGCTGTCGCCACCTTGGCCGGCGCTGCACAGATCGGCGCCCCTCTGGCCGGAGCCCCCCTGGCCGGCGGCTCCCTGGCCGGCGCCCCCTGACTGGCAGCTCCCTGGCCGGCGCCTCCCTTGCCGGCACTCCTGCACATGCCCCCTCCCTGGGCGGCCTCTCCCTGGACAGCGCCGTCAGGACCCAGATCTGCGCCCCTCCTCTGTCACGGGTGCAGCTACCACTGCCCGGTGCGTCCCATCTCGCCGGTGCGCCCGCTACTGGTCCGACAGCCGGCGCGCCACTCGTCACTGTGGCTCGGCACGCGCCTGGCGCAGCGACTAATCCGGTAGTCGGCGGCTCACTCGGCGACTCTACTGCCGTCGCCTTCATGACGGGCTCCGGACCAGTTGGATCTGCTGTTGGCGCCGCTGTTGCTCCTCACGCGGCCACTGATCCACTCTACAGCGTCGACATCACCACCATGACGGTTGTGGACACCTCTGGTGTCTTCGCAGCTCTGGCTGCCTCTCGCGAGCGCGAGCGGGCACTTGCTCTCGCACTGGAGCAGGAGCGTGCTTCACTAGCCGCTCTCTCTCACTAGATCCAGGAGGGTGCTCACCGGTTGTCAACTGCTGTGTACGAGCCTTCCTCCGATGTTGGTGCGCACTCCGCGTACTCGGCGTCTCTCGTCGCCGCTCTACATGCCCAAGCTGCTGGAGTTCAGAACATCCGAACGCTTGTGTCGATTGTCCTCAGTTCTAACTCCACGGCCTACGCCCACTGACGTCACGTGTTCCTTCTCATGCTGAGGCGATACCAGCTTGAGGACCATGTCCAACGGGAGGGCTCCCCGTATGATAACTCTTGGACCAACATGGACAGCTTGGTCCTTGCTTGGATCCTTGGGTCCCTCTCCGACTAACTACACGACCTGGTCGGGCAGCGTGGTGGTGTGCGCGCCGGGTGTGGCTGGTGCTTGAGCAGCACTTCTTGGGGAATCGTGCGACTCAGGCCCTCAACATCAATGCACGGTTCAAGAACACAGTCCAGGGCGACCGCACCATCTCCACCTACTGCGGGGAGATGAAGAGCATGGCTGATGCTCTGCGCGATCTTGGAGAGCCGATCACCGACATCACACTCGTTCTTCGGGTCCTTCAGGGCTTGAACGAGTGCTACAACCACCTTCGTTCGTGGCTTCTTCGTATGGAGCCGCCACCAACCTTTGAGAAGGTCTGGTGTGACCTTGAGCTCGAGGAGATCACGAATGGTAGCCCTACTGGTTCTGGGCCAGCCACAACCTTCTATGGCTCTGGGCAGTCCCCGCGGCCACCTACTTCCTGCGGACCACCTCCGAGACCTGCTGCTCCGTCTACTGCCCCAGGTGCCCAGATAGGCTCCGGGGGTGGTAATCGTCGACGTCGCGGGAAGCGCGACGGACGTGGTGCTAATGCAGGTAGCACCTCTACGCCTGCACCTGCTCCTGCAGGTGGTAGTGGTGGCACCGGCCGGGGAGGTGCACCCTGGCCCACACCCTACAACCCGTGGACTGGTCAGATCTACATGTGGCCTGGACCGTCCCCGGGTCTTCCTTCTCCACGCCAGCCGCGTCCTCAGGCGTACGTGGCCCACCCGGGCTTTGGTGCTCTCGCCTAGCCTGTCGGTGGATCGTCGACTCAGACCTATGAGGGCACTGCCTACCCCGCTGGGTACTCGGAGCCACCAGCACCTCTCCAGGAGCCGCCCCTGGGGTGGGATGGTCAGGAACTGGCATCTTCGTTCAGCACCATGCACCTCACGCCACTTGCTACTGATTGAGTGGCTGATTCCGGGGCTTCGTACCATACCACTCCTGACGCTGGTATACTCTCTTCTACACACCCTCTTCGTCCTTCGTTTCCTTCATCTATCGTTGTCGGGAATGGTTCTGTTCTTCCGGTCACCTCAGTAGGTGGCTCGGGTTCTCTGAGTTCCTTTCAGCTTAACAACATTCTTGTTGCTCCGAATATCATTCATAACCTGCTTTCTATTCGTCGTTTTACCACTGATAATAGTGTTTCTGTTGAATTTGATCCTTTTGGTTTGTCTGTGAAGGATCTTTCCACCCGGCGTCCTCTTCGGTGTGATAGCCCGAGACCCCTGTACACGCTTTGACTTCCTACTTCCGCTGTGTCTCCGTCTTTTGCTCTGGCTACGACAGCTTCGTCCACCACTTGGCACCGCCGGCTTGGCCATCCTGGCGTTGATGGTATGTCCAAGCTGTCTAGTAGTTCAGATATGTCGTGTACTAGGGGCACACATGAGTCTTTATGTCATGCTTGTCAGCTTGGTCGCCATGATAGGCTTCCCTTTCCTACGTCTGTGACTCATGTTGAGCATATTTTTGATCTCATTCATTGTGATTTGTAGACATTTCCTATTATCAGTGTTTCTGGTTTCAAATATTACTTGGTGATCATTGATGATTTCTCGCATTTTTCCTGGACGTTCCATTGCGTTTGAAGTCTGAGACCTATGTCAGTCTCTCTCACTTCTTTGTTTGGGTTTCCACTCAGTTTGGATGCACTGTCCATGATCTACAGTGTGATAACGGACGGGAGTTTGACAACTCAGCGCTCCGTAATTTTTTACTCGCACATGGCATCCAATTGCGTATGTCTTGTCCTTATACCTCTCCCCAAAATGGCAAGGCATAGCGTATGATTTGCACCACTAATGATGTCATGTGCTCCCTGATATTTCAGGCTTCTGTTCCTGCTCGATATTGGGTAGAGGCTCTTCACACTTCCACTTTTCTTATTAATCGTCTTCCTACCAAGTCGATTCGAGCACCTACTCCGTATTTTGCCTTGTATAGCACCACCCCTCTCTATGACCACCTTCGAGTTTTTGGGTGCGCTTGCTACCCTAATATTTCCGCCACGGCTCCACATAAGATTGCGTCCCGCTCTACTCGGTGTGTCTTCCTTGGGTACTCTCTCGATCATAAGGGGTATTGGTGTCTTGGCCTCACCACTCATCGTATCTTGATCTCTCGACACGTTGTGTTCGACGAGTCCTCTTTTCCTTTCTCCACTTCCTCCTCTGCTTCAGCTGCAGAGTTGGACTCCCTGTTTTCTACTGACACCGAGGCTGCTACAGTACAACTGTCTTGGCCTTTTTTTGCAGGTACGGTACCCGTTGCGCCATGCGTGGCCCCGACGTCTTCTGTTGGTCCACGTGCAACTTCAGCATCCACGACGTCGACTACTGCACCCCGTGCAGTACCGGCGACTCAGGTGCCACTGGCTGCACCTCCCGTGACCCCGGTGTCTCGCTTCACTAACCCTGCACTTGTCTACCAGCGACGAGCGCGGGTTGGTGCTCAGGCTCCAGCAGCTCCGGCGTTCCGGAAGTCTTCGGCCGCGCCTCCAGCGGCCCCGTCGTCTTCGACTCCTACTGCCGAGCCACGCGCGGCCCCCGCGTCTCTAACCTCCACAACCGTGCCACGCGCGGCCCCGACGTCTCCGACCTCCTCTGCCGCACCACGTGCGGCCCCTGCGTCTCCCACCTCTTCTGCCACCGCGCGCGGCCCGGATGTCTCCGACCTCCACTGCCGCACCACGCGAGGCCCCGGCGTCTCCGACCTCTACTGCTGCACCACGCGCGGCCCCGACATCTCCAACATCACGAGTCGCGCCACGCACGGCCACGACACCACGGTTTGCCGACCCGACTCTTGTCTACCAGCGACAAGAGCGGGTTGGTGACCTGACTCCTTCTCGTGTCGAGCCTCTGGTGTACCACCCGCCTTTGCTCCATCGAGACCCGGGACATGTTCACCCGATGGTTACTCGACATGCAGCTGGAGTTCTCCGGCCTGTTGAGCGTTTCTCTGGGCTTGTCCTCTCGTCGACGACACTTACACCGTCTGCCTCCTCTTCGGTATCACCTATACCGTCTTCCGTCCGTAGCGCTCTCACTGACCCTCACTGGTGTCGTGCTATGGAGGAAGAGTATGCGACCCTACTTGCCAACCGGACGTGGGACCTTGTTCCTCGTCCCACTCGTGGCAATATTATCACAGGCAAGTGGGTGTTCATGCATATGAGGAATGCAGATGGCTCTCTGGAGAGATATAAGGCTCGATGGGTACTTCGGGGTTTTACTCAGCGACCTGGAGTGGACTACGACGAGACCTTCAGTCCTGTGGTGAAGCCGGCGACGGTTCACACCGTTCTGTGGCTGGCTCTCTTGCATTCTTGGTCTATCCACCAGCTGGATATCAAGAACGCCTTCCTCCACGGTACTTTGATGGAGACAGTGTACTACAGTCAGCTGACAGGGTTTGTTGATTCAGCTCATCCAGACATGGTCTGTAAGCTGAACAAATCCTTGTACGGTCTGAAGCAGGCACCTCGAGCCTGGTACAGCCGGTTCGCCTCCTTTCTGGTCTCGTTGGGCTTCGTTGAGGCCAAGTCAGACACGTCACTGTTTGTCTATCGACGAGAGGTTGACACTGCCTATCTTCTCCTGTACGTCGATGACATTGTACTAACGGCGTCCAGTCCGACCCTCCTTCAGTGTACTATCTCTGCTTTACAGCAGGACTTCGCCATGAAGGACCTGGGCCAGCTCCACCACTTCCTGGGTGTTGTAGTCGAGGACCGACAAGGTGGCCCGTTTCTTCACCAGCGGCAGTACTGTTTGGACATCCTCGAGCGAGCAGGCATGATTGATTGTAAGTCGTGCTCCACGCCGGTGGATGCCCAGACTAAGGTCTCTTCTGCCGACGAGACACCTGTCAGTGACCCGACCGCCTACAGGAGTCTTGCAGGTGCGCTTCAGTACCTCACCTTCACCAGGCCGGACATCTCCTACGCGGTTCAGCAGGTGTGCCTTCACATACATGACCCGCGGGAGCCGCACCTCACCGCTGTGAAGCGGATCCTCCAGTACCTGCGCGGCACCCTCGACTACAACCTCCTTCTTCGACGTGACTCGCCCTCAGAGTTGGTCGTCTACACTGACGTTGACTGGGCACGTTGTCTCGACACCCGTCGGGCCACCTCTGGCTACACCGTCTTCCTGGGCGGCAACCTCGTCTCCTGGTCCTCGAAGCGGCAGCCTGTGGTGTCGCGTTCGAGTGCTGAGGCAGAGTACCGCGCCGTGGCCAACGGCGTGGCTGAGGCTGCCTGGCTCCACCAGCTACTGCAGGAGCTCCACTCCCCCGTCTCTCGGAGCACGTTGGTGTACTGCGACAACGTCAGCGCCGTCTACCTCTCACCAACCCCGTCCAGCATCAGCGCACGAAGCATATGGAGATCGACCTCCACTTCGTTCGTGAGCGGGTTGCACGTGGCGAGTTTCGGGTTCTCCACGTCCCGACGACGTCGCAGTTCGCCGACATCTTCACGAAGGGTCTCCCGTCGTCGCTATTTTCAGAGTTTCGGTCCAGTCTCAACATCTGTTGTGGCTAGATGTTGAGACTACGGGGGGGGGGGGGGGTTGGACTATATGTTATACCTTTTAGGTGTTTTGGGCTAGGCCCATGTACCAGCCCACTCTAAGGTCTTTATATATGTACTCTCCCCTCATGATGATTAATCAATTCATTATTAGCCTCTAATAGACCTGTGGGTGGATCAAACAATTCCTTAAATTCCTCCAATAATATTGCCATGAGGTCTAATTCAGTTATTGAGTGGATTAATGGAAAATTAGGTCTCTGTTTGACTCCAGTCCTGTTCACTCGATGATCATCCCTCCAACAGCTCATGCAACCTCTCTCAAAATCCCTGATAGGCCCAAGGGAGCGTAGCCACTGAATCCCAAGTATCATATCCTTCTAGAGGTATTACAAATAGATCTAAAATAAATTCTTCATCATCAATGAAAATATGCACAGCCTTACATACTCCAAGACTCACCACTTGATCCCCATTGGCAACACGGACCTTTAATCCAGGACGTTGCATAGGTTGTAGCCCCAATTTTGCAGCTGCTCCTTCTGACAAGAACGAGTGCGTGGATTCTGAATCCACCAATGCTCTAATCTTGTTCTGTATCATTACAGATAGCTGCATTGTTTCTGAATGTTTTATGCCAGTGATTGCATGGAGTGATATTCCCATATTTTCATCATCTTCTATTTCTCCATAGTCTTTCAAGTTGCAGTTAGTATAAGCCTTTCATGGGACAAACCTTTAGATGTTCCTTAGAAAATTTGTCAGTGCAATTATAGCATTCGCCTCGCTCCCGCTTGGCTATCATCTCTGTAGCAGTAAGCCGTTTAAATCGTGTGCCTGTCGATGGTACTGACAGTGTTGGCTCCTTGACTGAAGGCATAATTGGAGTTGCACCTTGTTGTACGAATCGAGTTGGGGCTATTGAGTGGGCCGTCGATTGTACTGCTGGTGGTTTGTAGTAGCTCCGGCCACATCTCCCTCTGTTATAGACATGCGTCTTTCAAATGCTCGAGCCAAAGACATGGGATCTTCCAAGGTTGTGGGGTTCTGGCTTCAGTGGGTCCCGCAATCCTACTGTAAAGATGTCAATCTGCTGTTTTTCTGTGACGTCTTCGCAACGTGCCAAAAGGGTCAGAAACTTAGACTGATATTCCGCCACCTATCCCTCACGGCGTAATTGGATCAATTCCCCCAATGGATTGCTTCTTGTTGGTGGTCCAAAGCGCTGGTTAACTAGTTTGGTAAATTATGCCCATGTTGGTTTCCCTTGATTTCGTTCTAGACGATAATATCGCTGCCACACTTTTCCTTCTCTAGGTGTCTCTTGTGCCCTAAAAACTGTTCACAACGATTAAGCCATGGCAAAGGATCTTCTGAGCCATCATATGAGGGAAAGACCAGTTTGTGATGACTTTTGGCAGCAACAATATGTCCTTATTGTGGTTTACTGTAGTCCCTTTGATCTCCTTGCTGCTGTTTGCTAAGACTTCAGTCTGGAGTTGATTAACAACTCGCAGACGGCTCTGATCTCCCTTGAGGGTGGCAAATTCTGATTCAATCCCTCCCATAGTCTTCTTCATGGATGCCATATCCCCGAGCAATGTGGACAGTGAAGCTGCAATGCCAGAAAACTTGGAATTGAGGGCGTTCATGGTGGTGCAGGAGACAGATTAGGGTTATACTCAAGGTAACGGGTAGGATGTGGGCGGGTGGAGGCACTCAGCGGTGGCAGGTGAGGGTTGCGGGAGCCGCACGAGGTGGTTAGTCGGGGAAAACGCGAATCGGCGGAGGCGGGCGAGGGGTGGGGTAGCGGTCGGGTGCTGGTTGCGCGCGCGTGGCAGGTGGAAGTCAGCGGCAGACCTGGAGGATGGCAGCCGTCGCTGAGAACCGACGACCTGAGCTCTGGATACCAGATGTTATGGCGCCGGCAACACAGAACAAAGGTAATTCGCCCCTCAGTTTAGAGGTTTTGAACTAAGTTTATTCCTTGCTTAATCCCCCTCAATGGCCCTGCCCGTACTTATATAAGCAGGATCTTACAATCCAGATCCAGACTAGGACTCTTATTACAACCAGACTTGGACTCTTATTTTCTAAACTCATTAAATAGACTCTACTAGAGTACGGTTAATTATTCCTTAACCGACTCAAACTCAGGTACATTTTCCTTACCACGATGTCTATATTTCCTACCAAAGAAAATATCCATAACATCGAGGAAGGATATTACAAAGACACCTAATGAATTTGTAAAGTTAGCCAGGAGCTCCAATTAGCAGATTTTTATCGATATTGCATAAGGTATGTCTTTTGGATCTTGCAGATGTTGAGAAAGCACGTGCACTAGCTGAAAGGTCTTTCTAGAGTTGAGAAACATTATGTTTATAAAAAGATATACTGTTGTCATATGTTTGTTTTAGATTTTGAGTGTAGTGATGCTTTATTTAAACTTTTTGCCTCGGATTGAATTAATTTGCACCTTGTATCTTCCTCGTTTTATTAGGGCTTTGAAAAACAATAAGTCTCCAAGAAGAGGGGGAGAAAATGTTTGGGGATACTGTTGATGGTTAAGTGAAGTGGGTTGAATCCTTTGGATTATTTGTGACAATTCAGATCAGTAAACTGGTATTTATCATTATTATACTCCATAATTATATCTGAATTAATTAATATGTACTTAATGTAAATTCTCTTTCTGTAGGTGGGTTTGTGTCATGCATCAAAACTTTCCGGAACAAATCCTTGGTATTTACTCTTGCCACAAAGCTGGTGATGTGGTTAAAGCCAAAATTTCAAAGGTATATATTATTTTCTTAAGTCAGACTCTTTTTCTTTGGCATTGTGAATTTAAAACATCGCTCTTTTATATTCAGATTGATGAAAACAGGCACCGGGTGTCTCTTGGAATGAAAAATATCTTACTTTGACCGGGTGACTCTTGGAATGAAAAATATCTTACTTTGACCAGGTGACTCTTACAGATGCAGTTAGGGATGAAAACGGTACGGTATATTACCGGATCATCCCACGTCGTTTTTAAAATTTTTTGATGCGATTATCATTTTCGACAACTTCTGAAATATTTGATCCGATTATCGATTTTATCGAACACTGAAATTTGGTAAATGGAGCGGAAACGATTTGGATTGATTTCCGACCGAATTATCGGAACACTGTATTTTAATGAAAAATTTCCGAACGATAACTAAATAATTTTCGAATAGTAGGTTGAGTTTAATAGACTGACATGTAATAAGCTCAATTTTTTAAATTTTTTATTCAGACACCAGTTTGGATAAGGAGTTAATTTAATTACATACAAATATTTATTTACTTTAAAATGTGTTTCTAAAGTGATTTCGTTTCATATTTATTTTTTTATAAAATTAAACTAAAAGTTGTTGTCTCATATTATATTTAAGTTGTTGATACTATAGATGAAAAAATTTGATGTGTTGTTTCCGAATAAAATTTGGAACCATTCTGATATCGACATATTTCTGATTCGATATACCCGTTTCCGATATTTCCGAAATTTCCAATACTGTAACTGTGTCCGATGATACCTTTTCCGATTTCGTTTTCGAAAATTTTATATGAAAATGAAAACGATTTCACCCTTTGTTCATCCATTTCTGACCATATTCATCTCTAAATACAGTAAAACTAAATGGGCCAGGCTCAGGTACAACACTGCTGCAGGAATACACGGGGGCCCAAGGTCCCGCGTGTGGGCTTTCGGATGCACTATGACAAACAATGTTGCTGGGTCGCTATTACTGCAAAACATTAAGGCACTCATCCAATGGGTATATCTACATTGTGGGATAGCAGGTTCCAAATTGCAGACTCAGTGGTTGCAGAGGCTGATTTACAAAACTCAACGATGCCATCATCAATTGTGTACTATATGTCTCTATACTCAACTTCCTCGTCTCAACGACGTCAAAACAACATCAACGAATTGGACAAATGGGACACATATGACAAAACCTGCCTATGCTTCGCTTCAACCCTCAAAGGAGATCGGGGTTTCTTGCAAAGTACCTCCAGCCTTCACCTGGGACCTCTACTACTACAAAAGGCTTCATCGCAGGCGGCTCTAAATATATTATCACATACGGTTTTAAAAACCGCTTGTAACGAAGAGTCTGTGAAAATGATCGATTAGCACAGGCGGGAGCAAAATCCGTCTGTAAAAATGCATTTTTATATACGGTTTTTTATTGTTGACCGCCTGTGAAAATGCATTTTCACAGACGATTTTTTATTGCTGACCGCCTGCGAAAATGTATTGTCACAAGCGGTTTACACCCAAAATACATCGTGGTTCTTTACACTCATGAAAATACATCACAACCGACGGATTTTGTCAATAACTGGCCAAAAGATTTTGTGTTCTTTGCTGGCAAAAAACAGCAGGCAATGAATCAAGTACTTGAATCTTACGGGCGCATGCTCCAAAAAAATGTATTAGAAATCATTTCAGAACCTCATCGGCATACACTTTGCCTACATGACTGTTTACTCGAATCTCTAGTATGAACAAGCTAACTATGTACAATAGAATCTCTAGTATGAACAAGCTAACTATGTACAACAACAACTTTGCCTATGTTTGGCTTGAAGCTGAAGAGCTTCCAAGTACTGGTGCCACCCGCTCAAACACATCGAGTAGATTCGCCTCCGCTACCGCCTGCTTAAGGACACGCCCCGCAAGCTCGCCTGCGACCTCGGGGTGTCCAACCTTGTCGACGTCTCGGCTGCCCTCGGCCAGCCGTTCAACGTGTTGGCCGTGTTGTAGGGCAAGCTCCGGATTCGGCAGATGCAGATAAACTTTGCGTACTTGCTGAAGAGCCTCGACGCCAGCAGGAAGAAGACGCGCGACAGCAAGGAGGGCGAGGAGGCGGAAGCGGGCTGCCGACGCTTCGGTGATGAAGCGGAGCTGCGGTAGAGCGAGGTTGGAGAGGGAGGAAAGATAAGTGAGATTGAGGATAAAGACGTGAGATGTCGGTGCTGCTGCTGTTATATACATATGGATTAGAGATGACCCTCTGTGAGTCATTGGATCGATAAGTAGTGGAGCGTGGAGATATGAAGTTCAAGAGTGATCCGTGGGATGAAGCAGCGCACCAATCAGGAGCCAGGCGTTTTTTTTGTTACAGGCCGCCTGTGAAAATCAATACATTTTCACAGGCGGTTGTTTGTTACGGACCGCCTGTGATATTCTATTATCACAAGCGGTTATTAACTCACCTGACATCACAGACGGTACTTTTAACGAACCATCTGTAAAAAAATAAAGAGACGTCTGTGAAAATGCATTTTATAGTAGTGCTTCTCATTATACTCGTCTATGTGCTTGACTGGACTCAATTTTAGGGGTGGGCGCGGTTAACCGCATAACCGTTAACCGAAATTAACCGCACCGAATTAACCGAAATTTTCGGTTAATTCGGTTTTCGGTTATCGGTTCGATTATGATTTTTTCACTATTCGGTTTTCGGTTAATAATTCGGTTTTTAATCCGATTAACCGAATTAACCAAATTTTATGTGATTTGTTCATGTCTATTTTTGTTTCTCTTGGTTTATAATTTATCAAACATGGATGTATGCTTGTATATTAACTTATATATTGGTCTTTTTATGTTTGAGTTGATTTCATGTTGTTTTATTATTCAAAATTTCAAATTTTCTTTATTTATTTTTATGTTTAAATTGTGTTTTAATCTATATGCGGTTAATTCGGTTAACCGATTAACCGAACCGAATTAACCGCAACCGAATTGTGCGGTTAATGTTTTTGTTCGGTCATATTCGGTTATCGATTTCTATTAACCGAATTGACCATTAACCGAATTAACCGAACCAAATTAACCGAATTAACCGAATGCCCACTCCTGCTCAATTTAGGCTTTGGAGAAAAGGGTATTACCTGTACAAAGTCACACCAAATATCAGTACCATCATCAACATGAACAACTACCGGCACCAAACATCTATAATACTGTGGCTATGGTGGTAGAGGTTGTTGGCCGTTTGTTTTATTCCTCTCCTTTTTAGTTGTGCCAGTTTGTATCGGTCGTGCCAGTCGATCGATTTGAGTTGTAGGTCTAAGCCTCGTTTCCTTTTATCTCAAGAGGGACACACTTTACCTCTCCCAATTAATCTTGCCTTTGGTGTCAGTACTGTGGTTTTAACACCATTTATTTAAAATTGATATATTCATTACGGAGGTTTCCTTGCAGTTTCGGTTAAAAAAAACACTGTGGCTATGGTCCATTATTTGCCTTGAGCCCCAAACAAAGAGTAGCCCAACTCTTGAGCTTACGACTATGATATATTATCATGTGTCTTCTTTGTACACTGTCAATGAGTTCCTTAAATGGAGGACAACAATGCATTGGAGGATTTTAAACTAGAACATCAGGGGAATTAATGATACTAGGAAACAGCTGGCAGTTCGTTCAAAGATTGAGGAGGTCAACGACTGTCATATTTTTTGCATACAAGAAACAAAGAAGGAAAATATTGACTATGCCTTCATCAAGAAGATTGCTCCACGAAGATTCAATAAATTCGTCTTCTTACCATAACGAGGAGCCTCGGGAGGAATTCTCTTGGGATGGAATGGAAACCTTTTGCGTGCAAAAACACAACAGATCTAACCTTTTGTGTGGCAAAACACAACAGATCCATGACTTTGCAATCTATATGAAATTCACATCACTTCAAAATGGGACTATATGGAAACTTATTACAATTTATGGCCCTTGCCATGGTGAGCAACAACAACAATTCACCCAATGGCTGTGGGACCTTCCTCTACAATCAGATGACCTTTGGCTAATAGTGGGGGATTCAACTACTATAGATCTGTAGATGATAGGAATAGATCTGGGGCTAATTATGCAGACATGCAAGTCTTTAATGCACTGATTCAACATTTGAGAATGCTAAAAGTCCCACTGAAAGGCAGAAAATTCACATGGAGCAACATGCAAAGCTCACCATTGTTGGAACAATTAGACTGGTGTTTCACATCTCTAGAATGGATCCTAAGCTTTCCAAACACGTGCTTCTTACCGCTTTTCAGAGATGTATCTGATCATATACCGTGTGTTTGTGCAGATTGACACCTCCATCTCCAAAGCCAAATGTTTCCGGTTTGAGAATTACTGGATTCAACATCCTCACTTTCAAGAAATAGTGTAAGAATCATAGAACCAATCTATACATGTGATGAGCAGCGCAGAAGTGATCTCATGTAAACTCAAAAGGCTAAGATACCGTCTCAAATACTGGAGCAAAGCAGTGGGCAATCTGTCTAGACTTATTCACAACTGCAACAATCACATTTTAGTGATGGACAAGCTGGAGGAACAAAGATGCCTCTTTATCTAGGAAACAAAATTCAGGGTCCTGATGAAGCAGCAATTAGCACAACTCCTAAGCCAAAAACAAGAATATTGGAAACAAAGATATACTGTTGGATGGACACAGCTGGGGGATGAACTAACTAAGTTCTTTTTGGCGCAGCCACTGAGAGATATAGGCAGAACACCATTACTATACTACAGGATGCAGATGGGGGAGACTTGATGGATCATTATCAAAAGGCAGAACTTCTTTGGGCAGAATTCAGGAGTAGACTTGGAAGTGCAGAACAAGTTCAAGAGTGGTCGGATCTTCATATATCCATGGCACATGATCGAGACCTACAACATCTATGTGCGCCCTTCACAAGGCTGGAAATGGATGAAGCTCTAAAGGCAATGCCAAGTGACAAAGCGTTGGGTCCGGATGGTTTTAACACAAAGTTTTACAAAAGTTGTTGGAACATCATCAAAGAGAACATATATGTTGGACTGCTATTGTATGAGAGTGTGGGGTATTGGGTCTGGCCCATGTAATAGGGCTATATATACTCTTGACACCCCATTATGGAATCTGATCTCATTTTATATACTTCTAATATGGTATCAGCCAAACCCTAACCCTAATCCTCCTCTCCCATGGACAGCTGCCACCACCCTGGTGCCAGGCCGCCGCCGCCGGCGTGCCGTCGCGGCCTCCCCCTCCTCCCCTGTTCCTCTCTAGCCTGGAAGCCGCCACATCCCTCTCTCCAGTGTCCGTCGCTGCCGCCTCTGCCCCTGCGCCCGCCGCCGCCTCTGCCCCAACGCCCACCGCCGCCTCTGCCCCAGCGCCCACAGCCGACGCCGCCCCTGCTCTTACGCAGGCCGCTGCAGCTGCCGCCGACGGCCCTTTAGCAGCCAGTATTGCGCCGGGCGCCGCCACCGCCTACGACAACGCGCTGGCAGCCGCCGCTGCCTATGTACCCGCGCTCGCCGTCCCCTACAACCCTGCACTGGACGCTGCATCCGCCTACGGCCTTGCGCCGGGCGCCGCCGCCGCCTCTGGTCCCGCGCTGGCCGCTGTCTCCGGCCATGTGTAGGGCGACACCACCATCTATGGACATCTATGGCACTGCACAGGGCGCCACCGTCGCCTATGACCCTGTGCACGACGCCACCGCCGCCTTCGACCCTCCACAGGGCGCCGTGATGGCCGCCGACCACATGCTGGCACCACTCAGACCTGCTGTTGGCGGAGGCTTTGGGGGTGGCTAGCTCTATCCCTGGCGCGGCATTCCCCTTTGGGCTACAGCCTTGGTGTCCTACCTCACCGCTGCCGTCGCCGAACACTGTCCCGCCGACTGCCCTCTACACCGCTGTCGACGACCTGGACACTATGGTCCGCGGAGCTGGACAACCTTCTACGCCTACCTTCAACATCGCAGCGGCTCTCGCGGTCTCTCGCGAGCGTGAGCGGGCTCTTGCCCGTGCCCTGGAGCAGGAGCGTTCGTCTTTGGCGGCTCTGACGCACCAACTTGGGGAGACTACACACCCGTAGAGGGGTGCCACCCACTAGCCCTCGCCAGGCGGTGGAGCTGCTTACAACACCTACACAGCCTCCCTCGTCGCGGCTCTCCACGCTTAGGCCGCAACTGTCCCGCACATTCGGACGCTCATCCCGGTTGTCCTCAACACTGACTCCACTTCGTACGCCAGGTGGCGTAACCTGCTGCTCCTCATGTTGAGGCGCTTTCGCCTTGATGACCACGTCCTTCGGGATGACTCTCCGCTGGACGACACCTGGCTGGGCATGGACAGCTTGGTCCTTGCTTGGATCCTCGGCTCTCTCTCTAAGGAGATGGAGGAGCTTGTCGAGCAGCGTGGTGGCGGTACTGCTCGTCAGGAGTGGCTCATTCTCGAGCAGCACTTTCAAGGAAACCGCGTGACCCGAGCCCTTCACATCCTTGCGCGATTCGCGGCCATTGTCTAGGGTGACCTGCCAGTCTCCGCCTACTGTCGCCAGATGAAGGGTATGGTGGATGCCCTCCACGACCTTGGTGACATTTTTCCGGAGACTTCCCTTGTTCTTCAGGTCCTGCAGGGCCTGAACGAGTGGTACTCTCACCTCAGGATGGTGATTCTTCGTGAGGACCCACTTCCGACCTTCGAGAAGGTCTGGTCTAATCTCGAGCTCGAGGAGCTGACTTCTGGAGGCCCTGCTGTCTCCTCGGCGGCCACAGCTTTCCACGGCTCTGGGACAGCCTGCCGCCCCTTCTCGTGGACAGCCTCCGCGCCCACCTACCACACTAGGGGCACCTACCTGCCCTGGTGGTGGTAATCATCGTCGTGGTGGTAGCAAGCGCGGTGGCCATGGCGGTACTGGTGGCAGTGGTGGTACCGTTCAGGGTGCTGGCACTAGTTAGGGTGGCGTACCTTGGCCCATACCCTACAACCAGTAGACTAGCTAGATTTCCATGTGGCCTGGGCCATCCCCGGGTCTCACGCCACCACGCCCACCACGACCTCAGGCAGCATACATGGTCACTCCTACTCACGATGGGCCCGCGTACCCGTCTGGAGGACAGTGGACTCCTCCTTCAGGTGGGCCGCGCTACCCTCCTGTTAGCCCGTCCACCCATTGGGGTTGGGACGGACCAGGTAGCCACCCGAGTCTTCGGTGCAGCGCGCCACTCCTGACGGGTGGAACTGTCAGTCGCTGGCTGCCTCCTTCAGCACGATGACTCTCACTCCACCCAGTGCCGACTGGGTTGCTGACTCAGGTGCTTCGTACCACACCACTCCTGACGCTGGTATACTCTCTTCTACCCACCCTCTTCACCCTTCTTATCCTTCATCTATCATTGTTAGGAATGGGTCTGTTCTTCGTGTCACCTCAGTAGGTGACTTGGGTTCTTCGGGTTCTTTCCATCTCAGAGATGTTCTTGTTGCGGCTGACATTATTCAGAATCTTCTTTCTGTTCGTCATTTTACCACTAACAACCATGTTTCTATTGAGTTTGATCTTTTTGGTTTGTTTGTGAAGGATCTTACTACCTGACGTCTTCTTCTCCGCTGTGAGAGTTCGGGGCCCCTATACATGCTTCGTCTTCCAACTTCCGCTTCGTCTTCGCCTTTTGCTCTGGCTATGATAGCTTCTTCCACGACTTGGCATCGCCGGCTCGGCCTTCCTGGTGTTGATGTCATGTCTAAGTTGTCTAGTAGTTCAGTCATTTCGTGTACTAGGGGCACTCATGAGTTTGTGTGTCATGGTTGTCAGCTTGGTTGCCATGTTCGGCTTCCTTTTCCACACTTTGTTACCCATGTTGAGCGCATTTTTGATCTGATTCACTATGATCTGTGGACCCTTCTATTATCAGTGTTTCGGGCTATAAGTACTATTTGGTGATTCTTGATGATTTTTCTCACTATTCGTGGACTTTTCCCTTGCGTTTGAAGTCTGACGTTCATCACCCTCTCTCACTTCTTCGCATGGGTGTCCACTCAGTTTGAGCGCACTATCCGAGCCTTTCATTGCGATAACGGACGCAAGTTTGAAAACTCTTCGTTGCGTGACTTCCTTCTCTCTCATGGTGTGCAGTTACGCATGTCTTGCCCGTACACTTCCCCACAAAACGGCAAGGCCGAACACATGATTTGTACCACTAACGATGTCATGCATTCCTTGATGTTTCAGGCATCAGTTCATTCTCGGTACTAGGTAGAGGCCCTTCACACCGCCACCTTTCTCATTAACCGCCTTCCTACTAAGACGATTAATGCTCCCACTCCTCACTTTGCTCTTTTCGGCACCACTCCTCTCTACGACCACCTACGAGTGTTTGGGTGCGCTTGCTACCCTAACCTCTCCGCCACAGCTTGTCATAAGCTTGCGCCTCGCTCGACTCGGTGTGTTTTTCTCGGGTACTCTCCTAATCATAAGGGGTACCGGTGCATTAACCTTGTCACCCGTCGTATCTTGGTCTCTCGACACGTTGTCTTCGACGAGTCCTTCCCGTTTTCCACCTTTTCCTCTGATTCTACTACCGAGGAGTTGGATACCTTTTTCTCTACTGACCTTGAGGTTGCTCCTATATAGCGACCTTGTTTGTCACCTTTTGCAGGTTACCCACTTGCTGCACCACGCGCGGCTCCGGCGTCCCGGTACGCCGGACCCGCTCTTATCTACCAGCGACGAGCGCGAGTGGGTGCCCCAGTGTCATCACCATCGGACGCTGCACCACGCGCAGCCCCGGCGGCCCTGGCGTCCCCGACGTCGCCCGCTGCGCCACACGCGGCCTCGGCGTCCCCGACGACACCTGCCGATCCACGCGCGGCCCAGGCGTCTCTGACGTCACCTGTCGCGCCACACGGGGCTCAGGCTTCCCCAACGTCACCTGTCACGCCACGCGCGGCTCCGGCGTCCCCAACATCACCTATCACGCCACGTGCTGCGCTGGCGTCCCCATCGTCACCCGCTGCGACACGCGCGACACCGGCGTCCCCGACGTCACCAGCGACTTCCTCGACACCGCCCGCTGCTCCATGCGCGGCACCATCGTCCCGATATGCCGAACCCGCTGTTGTCTATCAGCGATGACCGCGGGTTGGTGCTCCGATCTCCTCCCGCCCCGAGCCTCCGATCTACCACCCTCCACTGCTCCATCGGGACCCCAGTGACGTCTACCCGATGGTGACTCGCCGGGCGGCTGGGGTTCTCTGGCCAGTGGAGCATTTCTCCGGAGTTGTCCTCTCTACGACGACCTCACCACCGTCTGCCTCTTCACCCGTGTCTCCTATCCCCTCTTCTGTCCGTAGTGCCCTCGCCAATCCGCACTGGCGTCGGGCTATGGAAGAAGAGTATGCAGCTCTACTTGCCAACCGGACTTGGGACTTGGTTCCGCGTCCTGGTCGTGGCAATGTTGTCACAGGCAAGTGGGTATTTGAAAGTTGCCTAGAGGGGGGTGAATAGGCTAATCGACCTGAAATGGCTTAATAAAACGAGATCAGTACTCAGAGGGCAAACTAGTCTGGTCCAGGAGCGGACTAGTCCAGTCCACCTGCAGGAAAAACCTAAAAAGGGGTTTCTAACAAGTTTTAGTTCGATTCTTGTGATGCAAAGTATGTTAGAATGACTTAGTGAACCTTAACAAGTTGTGGAGCAAGTATGAGGCTAAGTATCACAATTAAACAAGAGTGATGAACAAAAACAGTAAAGCTAACCCTAGAAGCAATGTGTGATAAGTGAAAGTGAAGTACACAAGGGACACAAGGATTTTATCCCGAGGTTCGATCCCACAAAGGAATCTATGTCCCCGTTGAGGAGCCCACGAAGGACCGGGTTCAACAACCCTTCCCTCACCAAGTTTACCACAAGGGCCTAACTTGGTTCTCCACTATCACAAAGGGTGAATACAAGATTCGTTGGGGCTTCTCACAATCTGAGGCTCCCACCACAAATATGATTACAAATCATGAAGAATGACTCAAGCCACAAATCACAAAGATTCACAAAGTGCAAGAGATCAAACCGAGATCCTAGAGTGGTGTTCTTCCTCTTCTTCACCTCACCAAACCCTAATCCACACAAGAATTAGTTTTAGAGGGAAGGTAGGCAAGAAGGAGGCTTTTGGAGGCTCAAAGTTTGCTGTGGCGGCGCTAGGGTTTCAAAGTACTCAAGGAATGGTTCAAATGAACCTAGGGGTTCTCTATTTATAGAGGTTCCTAGCCCATACTGCTGACTTCAGCAGATGGGCGGACTAGTCCAGCCTACGGCCCAGACTAGTCTAACCTTTGGGACCACTGACGTCCCTGACAACTGTCGCACTGCGCGGCAATCGTCACGCTACCCGCCAAACTTCAAATTCAAACGGTCACTTCAAAACGGACTCTCACATATAACCTTTTCTTCCGTGTGAAAACGGACTAGTCTAGAGACCACAGACTAGTCCGACCACCAGGGCGGACTAGTCCGGCCTCCCAGACTTAGTCGCTGAAGCACCAAATTTCTCACCAATCCGTACTAGTCCGGCACCCAGGGCGGACTGGTCCGATCTCAGTCAGGACCTTTTGGTCCGGACTAAAACAGACAAGTCCATGGTTTTGGGACTTAGTCCCGAAAACCCACTCCATGACTACCCGGACTAGTCCGTCTCACTACAGACTAGTCCGAACTCAATGAGACCCTTTTGGTCCGGCTGAAAACGGACTTGGCCGGCCAGGAGCGGACTAGTCTGGCCACCTGCACGGGCTAGTCCGGCCCTGCCAGACTTCTCCAACTCTCTTCTCTCAATTGGTTTTGATCTCTAACCGCTTTGAGCTCCTAACTTGATCTCAATGCACTTTACACACACACACACCCTCAGACATATTTGGCTAGTCTAAAATCGTCACACTAGAAACCCTAGTTTCTTCTTTTCGAGTCGACACCGCCGTTTTCATCCTTTTCCTTTTTGAGGGTTTGTGTTTGTCGGCCTTTGGATCCGGCAGATTTTCCGACACTACTTTTGGTTGATCGAGGAGTTGTAGTTCAATAATGGGCGCACAGAGATTCAAGAAGGTGAAAGACACGTGTACACAGGGATTTACGTGGTTCGGGCCGCGTGAGCGTAATACCCTACTCCACAGGGTGTGTTGGTGATGTATTAAGTTTGTGAGTCTGGAAGAAGCTCCAGAAGAAGAAGCTCGTCTAGCTCAGGGTGTTCACCGTGCTTTGGAACCGTCCTTTGTGTATCGTCGACCAATCCTTTTATAGTACAAGGACTGGTCGTTACAACGTTATCCTGGCCCGACAGGTGGCCCCGGCGGTTACACACACTTTATACACAATAAATGGGGTTAATTACCCTTAATAGCCTGGTAACGGGCCTTAACAGTGTTGTTACCAGTATTAAGGGCCATCCGATCGTGTGTCATTAGTATGGTATTAATGACACTTAATCGGGTCTTGAAGTCTTTGATTGATCCTTGAAGGCCTGGAGCTGTTGGGGGGTCCACCGGCCTGATGGTTGAATTTGAAGGTCCGACAATTGCCACATGGCAGCACTGGAGCTCACCGTCGTGGACGGGTAGGTCCGGTGCTGTTGGATACATGTCAGTACCAGAGTTGCTCTCTGTCTGGGGTTATGTCCGGGGGTGCCATATTGTTATTCTAACCGGAGCTTCCCAGGTGTGGGTGATAGCTCCGGTCTTGTGATACACGTGGCGGCCCCAGGACTAACCATGTCTGGGGAGCAGGTCCAGCTACGCCTGACATGTGGGGCCTTCGGAGGTCTTCAAATCTGGTATATGGAGTTTCCTTGTGATCTTTGCAATCCCAAGGGGTATCCGGTACGGAGGGTACCGACAGTGGCCCCCTGGACTCACCTCCGGGAGAGACCTTTTGTATGAAGTCATTTCGCCGCAGGTGGGTCCATTCTTCTGTTTCTGAACCGTGTCTTCAAGGGTCTTTGGTTGTGCCGTCGACGGTAGTTCACAGTTGAACTTTCGCCGCGTGGCGTATCTTGAAGGCGGCAGGTGAGACCTCAGCGTGCGGATCTCACGCAATTGAAGGTCGCCGGTTCCCGATATGAAAATGGTATCGGTTCTGTGCGCCCTGTTGGGCCGCCGACTTCGGGTTTCCCGCCTTTCATGATGACAACCGTTCGCCTGGGGTTAGATCCTCGACTTGATCGTCGGGGTGGCCCCGAGCCCCCTTGTCATTGGCGGGGTGAATTCTTTGAATGGTATCGTCGGCTCCTCTGCGGTTTCCATCCAAGCGTTGCGGGGGCTTACTTAAGAAGGAAAACACACACCGTTTGGGGTTCTTTACGCCTTTCAATCGATCTTGCGCTCAAACCTTCCAAACTTTAGATTGCCTTTCCTCTCCTGCCTCGCTGTGCTGCAATGGACTTGGGTCTTCGCCATAGCCGACTGAAGACCAATGACAATTTGAAGAAGGTCTGGGCCCTCATGGGATGGTCCCCTGACTTCTTCAACCACCTGGTCCGCGCCGGCAAGCTTCCGTTCGAGAAGGAACATGTTGGCGACATGGTGTACTTCTCCGCGTCAGCTATGGTGGGACTGATCCCACCTTTCTCCTCCTTCTTCTTGATGCTGCTAGACTTCTATAGTCTGCAACTTTACCACCTTGGCCCCCACTCCATTCTGCTGGTGTCCATATTTGTCCACTTCTGCGAGATGTGGGTGGGGATTCCCCCCTGCATTGAGATCTTCCGCACCTTCTTCACTGTCCAGACCACAGGTCGGAGCGACGAGTACCTTGGATTCTATTATTTCATGAAGCGCAAGAAGTGCCCATACAAGTACTTGCGGTCATTCCCTTCTAGGAAGTGGCACGACTGGAAGAAGGACTGGATTGTAATCTGGGTGGAGGAGCACGAGAAGCTGGAGCTGCCGGAAGGCCTCCCCAACATCGACACTGCAATTTGGAGTGAAGCTCCGGTGCTGTCGGATGCCTTCGATCTTGCTCTGACCAGGATCCGCCTGTGTGTGGAAGGAGGAGTGAATCCCCAGGCGGTGTTTTGCAACTTCCTGACCAACACGTGGGCTCCGTTGAAGAGGAGAGAGAAGTTGGCTTGGGCCCTCAACAGTATGCTGGATGACGACCGGATCGTGACCGGTTTGAAGTCCAACATGGAGGGTGCAACTTTGGAGTTCCACCTGAAGAAATTCCAGCACGACATCGACGTCGAGGGCGATGATTTGGCTCCGCCACCAGCTTTCCTCCCACTGAACATGGAGGCAGCATTCAGTAGTGAGCTCCGGCGGACGATGCCGGTGCTTGACAACCTCGGTGTCATTGAGAGGTGCTCGACCACCGGGTTGGCGATCTCCGAAGCTTCGGAAGGTGGCTCCGTTCCTGCCCCTAAGCCAAGAAACGAAGTCGTCGGCAAGGGGCAAGGAATTGGCCGAGCCCTCGAGCCGTAGAGGAAGCATGCCGACAGAAGGGCCAGGCATACTTGTTCCGCGGCGTCTCCTTCCCCCCGGAGGGGAAGGTCTACAACAGCGGCGTCTACTCCAGTAGCAGCTTCTTTCCAGGGTGCTAGCTTCGGCTAGGTGACTCTGGTCCCAGGGCCAACTGAGGATTCCGGGTCCGGGGGTCCTTCCCGGTCGAGGGGGGCCTCGACTAGAGCAACGCCGGTAGCAGCAGCAAGCTCCACGGGGCCCTCCGGGACTACCACGCCAGTGTCGGCTGGGGCCAGTCCGGAGCGTCCGGAGAAGAGGTTCCACGGGAACTGGTGCAGAAGCCTTCTGAGGTTTTTGATTTTTACCTCAGTCAGTTGTTTTATTGTTAAATGTATTTTGAGTCTCTTCGTCCTTCATCCACAGCGTGCCCAAGAAAAGGGCTGAAGCTCAGGCCCCTGCAGCAGCAGTTGAGGCTGTGCAGGCTGAAGCTCCGGCTCCGATTCCAGCGCCGCCCCAAGAGGTGGCAGAGGCTACAGCAGCCCCGACACCGACTGTCGTGGTATTGGACGACTCATCCCCAGAAGCTCCTGTGGTAGCACCGGACCACAGGACTGAAGATGTACCAGCAGCGCCAGCATCAGAGGTTGAAGCTCTGGGCTTGGATGCTGTGATGTTGGATGCTCTGGCCGCAGAGCCGTAGGAAGCTGCGATCCCGGCCCTAGAGCCGGATGTTGTTGAAGCCCCGGTAGTCGAGCTGGTGGCTGATGAAGTCCCGGCGGTAGAGCCGGGTGTTGATGAAGCTCCGACACTTGTGTCGGTTGTCGAGGAAGCTCCAGTGGTAGAGCCAGTGGCTGCAGAAGTTCCGGCTATGGAGCTGGATGTTAAAGAGGTTCTGGCGTCTGAGCCAGTTGCTGCAGAGGCGACGGCGCCTGAGCCTATGGCGGTCGAAGAGCCAGCGCCGGAGCCCATGATGGCTGATGCACCAGCACCCGAACCAGAGGCGGAGGAAGCGCCTGTGCCGGAGCCAAAAGTAGCTTCTGCTCCGGCCGAACCTTCAACGCCCGTTCCAGAAGTAGTGATCCCGGAGGTGCCTGTTGCCAAGCCAGAGTGCCGTGACGAAGCTGCTGACCCCCCGCCAGAGGGACCAATTGTTAATGACCTGGCGGCTAGGCCTTCGGAACCAATTCCGGAGGTCGGAACTTCTGCTGCAAGCACTTCCTCGGCGGCGGCCGAGGCTATCCTGGAGGACGACCTAGTGCCGTGGAAGCTCAGGGTATCGCTCTCGTAGAGTGGGACCCAATTTTTGTTGCTGAAGATCCGCTAGAGCTAGCGGAGAGGACCCCAGTAGGTCCAGACCCGATCCCCCTATCGTTGTCTATCGACAACGCCTGCTCCAGTCTTCGCCAAGTCCAATTGGCCTTCTACCACGACAGCAAGGCCCTCGAGGAGGAGCGCCAAACCCTTAGGAGGTGGCGCAACCGACTCCATTTCGAGACCAAGCTGGCGCATTCAAGGCTGACTGACGACAAGGAGTGGGTGCAGAGGGAGAAGGTCCGCCTGGAGTACTGGGGAAAGTTGTTGGATGAGAGGGAAAGCATGACGTGGACCCTCGACAACCAGTCTCGGGCCATCTATGACCAGGCCAAGGCTACAAATAGCGCGGAGGATGATCGCCAGGAAAGGCTCACCGCCATCCACGATAGTCTCATCAAGCGCAGGGAGGCTCTTGAAGCGCGGGAAAAACGGCTCGAAGATGAAGAGCAGAAATTCATGGAGCTGCGAGATGACCTCGTGAAGAGGGAGGAGAAGCTTGTCCAAAAGATAGCTCTGGCTAACAAGAGCCTTGAAGAACGCACCAAGAAATTGGAGGATCGTTGCAAGGAGGAGGAGAAAAAGGCCTGGGAGCGAGGGCAGGAACTCTACAAGCAGGAGAATGCCATCGCCACCCGGGAGAAGAAAGTGCGGGGCCAGGAGAGATATTTGGTCAACCGACGGAACGAGATCCACCTCCGGGAGGAAGAGCTCAGAAAGCTCAAAAGGCAAGTTGCTGAAACGATTCAGCAGAATGCCAAAGAGGTGGAGCGTCTTGCTCGGGAGAGCTCGGAGCTAGCGGCGGCCAAAAGATCCTTGGAGGAGATGTGTGGTGCAAGGGCTGCGGAGTCCCAACAAGTTTGGGACTTCCTGGGCAAGGCCAACGATGCGCCTATGCCAATGGGCTTCAGTCCCGTGCGTCCGGATGATCTGGAGCCGGAGTTGGACCAGACATTGGAGGAGCTGGGTTTAGCACGCAACAAACTCTACAAGGTGGGCGATGTCATTGCGGACCATTGGAAACATAGGGTCAGTCCCTGGCGAAGAACGTCGCAGAATATGTGCTGACATGCTACACCAGCCGGGACCCTCAATTCCCTTTGGACTCGGTGCTTGAAGGTCCCATCAAAGGAGAGGGTGAAGCCGCCCGAGCCAACGTGTCGGAGGTGGCTCAGAAGGTCGCCCAGTTCTTCCATAGGGTCTAGGATCGTTTCCCTGTAGCTCCCGCTTGTACTTTCTCTTCTTCCTCCCCAATTTTGTAATCTCTTGTCTCCAGATGAATGAAATCCAAATTTTTGTGAATTCGAATTTCATTTTTTGTCTTCAACACCTTTGTCTCGCTTGGCCCCCTGGTAGATGTACACAATTTGATTGTGAACATGTACCAAGAGGATGTACTAGTTGTTGAAGACTTGCATGCTTCAAACTTGTAGAATATAGGTCCGAAGTCTTCGATAGTGTAGGCTCCCTGAGGATGTTGGAGCTTAGTGGCTCCAGCATTGACCATCGCTGGAGCTTAGTAGCTCCAGAGCATCGATGGTTAGTCCTCTGGGGTGTCGGAGCTTTGGCAGCTCCGGCAGTGACCTCCATCAACATGTGTTGTGTCAACGTTAGACTCCACTTTAGAGTGTTTCCACCATCTTCACATTGACGACTTGCCTCCTAGCTTTACCGGAACTAAGTAGCTCCAGAGATGCTCGATGTCAATGTTTGAACATTGACCACAAGCCACCTAGAGGATGTCATAGCTTGTTTATTTTTCATGCACACTGAAGTCAAGAAAAACAGTAAAATCCATTTGCTATCTATAACTTCATTGCGGCTTACTGTTCCCGAGAAAGTTTTAAGTCAAGCACAATTCTAAATACAATCAAGAGCACCGTCTAGCTTCTTTCAGGTCCGATGGTTTCCGGACTTGCCTTACTTCGGCCCGCCGGGGTGTAGGTAGAGTTGCGTACTTAGGGTGCAGGACCAGGCTAAGTCGATAGCACACTCCGACCCTAGATTGGCTTGGCGGCATTCAGACAAGTAGGCCATCAACAATGCTTGAACCCGTAAGGATAGACAATGCAACTCGAATTGTACATGAATTGGTCGAGCTAAAGTTTCTTAAGAACTGCACAACTTTGTTATAGACAAGAAAGAGAAAAATAAAAAATATTGAGCCTGTACAAAGTAAATGCACGTGGAGTCTGTTTTTACATAATGATGTCTTTCATTATAGATTCGGGGTACAGGGGAAACAAGTACACTCTTAGGGTACGGAACCAGGCTAAGTGTGTTTCGTTTCTCGTTTGACCCAAGGTAGCTAGCTACACTTTTAGTTCTAAGACTGTGACAGGTGTTGCATAGGCGTTGCAGAACTACCAGGGTAGGTCCGGCTGCCCTCCCGGAGGAGCTACCCAACTCTGTATAATGACTCTATAACAAACACCACATGTAATTACAGACTCACCTCCATGATACTAAGCGTAGAACTTACGGAGGTGCTCAATGTTCCAAGGATTTGGGAGAGGTGTCCCATCCTCGGTTGCCAAGCGAACGCATCCGGGACGGGATACTTTGATCACTCGGAAGGGTCCCTCCCAGCCGGGGGAAAGTTTATTTAACCCTTCTCTGGATTGTATTCTATGTAGCACCAGATCGCCTTACTGGAGCTGTCGGCTGTGAACATGCCGTTGATGATAGCGCCGAAGAGCTTGGCGGTATCGAGCATTCCGAATAGCTGCTCGACACCTTCCTTCTTCAAGGAGGTCAATGTCTTCACGCCAGAGCTGGTCCTGCGTGGCTTCGTCGGAGGTCCGGACCCGGAGCGATCCCAAGGTGACTTCCAGAGGAAGGACTGCTTCAGATCCATACACCAAGAAGAAGGGTGTCTCTCCGATTGACCAGTTTGGAGTTGTCCTGTTGGCCCATAGAGTGGGCGGAAGCTCTTCAATCCAATTGACTCCATGCTTTTTCAGGCGCTCATATGTGCGCGTCTTGAGTCCTTTCAGGATTCCTGCATTTGCCCTCTCGGCTTGTCCATTGCTTGCCGGATGAGCTACACAGGCGTAGCTGCCTTGGATGTCGAGGTCTTCGCAGTATCCTTGAAAAGCAGAGCTTATGAATTGGGTCCCATTATCTGTTATGATTTTGTTCGGCACTCCAAATCTGCATACAATGGACTGCAAGAAGTTGATAGTTGATTGCTTGTTGAATGTCACAACTGGAGTTGCTTCCGACCATTTGGTGAACTTGTCAATGGCAACATACAGGAACTTGTAACCCCTGACGGCTCTTGGGAAAGGTCCCAAGATGTCCACGCCACACACAGCGAAAGGCCATGTAGGAGGTATCGTTTGTAGAGGCTGAGCCGGTGTGTGAATTTGCTTTGCATGGAACTGGCATGCTTTACATTTCTTCACCAGCTCAGTTGCATCCTGGAGCGCTGTAGGCCAGTAGAAGCTATGCCGGAAGGCTTTACCGACCAGCGTGCGGGAAGACACGTGGTTTCCACACTCGCCTCCATGGATTTCTGCGAGGAGCTTGCAGCCTTCTTCCCTTGTGATGCACCGCATTAGGACGCCGTTGGCACCACGCCGGTAGAGATCCCCTTCTACTAGCATGTATCTTTTAGCCAATCTGACTATCCGGTCAGCGGATACATCATCGTTAGGAAGGATGTTGTCTTTCAAGTAGCTCCGGATCTCCGAGATCCATGCATCGATTGCTTGAGTATTTGAGTCTTGCGTGCTGGGTTGCTCGGAGCTTCCGGCAGCACCTACGACCCTTGATGGCTGCCATGGTAACAGGGCCATCGAGACCGCCAGCTTCGGGATGCTGGTCTCGCCCCCTTCGCTCAGTTCGGCAGGCTGAGCTGTGGGTTTTGACAACCTCCGGACGAAGGTTCTGTCAGGAGCAGGAGCTCCGGTTGACGCTTTCGTCGAGAGTTCGTCAGCTTCAGCATTATGGACACGCTGGACATGGTGGAGATCCAGGACTTCAAAGTCTTTCTAAAGCCTCTGGACTTCAAGGAGATAAGCAGCTAGTTGAGGATTGTTACAGGAGCATTCACCCTTCACCTGTTTAATGATGAACTGTGAATCTCCCTTGACCAACAGCTGCTTGACACCATATGATAGTGCCACCTTTAGTCCATAAATGAGTGCTTCATACTCCGCCATATTGTTGGTCGCCTTGAAGTCAAGATGGACCATGTATTTTACCTTTTCCCCAGTTGGAGCGAGGAGAAGGACTCCAGCTCCAGCCCCCTGCTTTTGCATGGAGCTGTCGAAGTAGAGGGTCCAGTGAGGTTCGGTGAAGACCGGAGCCTTGAGTTCCGATTTCTGCTCACTGGGGCCCCCAGGGTTTGATGGAGAGGGGGTCCATTCCGCCATGAAATGTGCCAATGCTTGACTCTTGATCGCTTGTCTTGGGACGAATTCAAGATCGAATTCGGCCAATTCCGCTGCCTACTTTGCAATGTTCCCAGTAGAGTTGGGATTACGCAAGATCGCACGCAGTGGGTAAGGGGTCACCACTGAGATCTTGTGAGCCTGGAAGTAATGGCGAAGCTTTCTGGAGGCGATGAGGACTGTGTAAAGCAGCTTGTGCACTTCTAAGTATCGAGTCTTGGCATCATGTAGTACTTCACTGATGAAGTATACTGGGCGTTGGACTGCCCGGACCCTCCCGGAGGGGCCCGGAGCTTCCTCCACATCGACCCGGACCCTCCCAGAGGGGTCTGGACCTACTTCGAGGACTTCTGGGTCCCTGCTAGAGGAACCCGGAGCTTCTGCAGGAGTGACCCGGACCCTCCCGGAGGGGTCCAAGTCTTATGAGATAACTCCCTGTTGATCCAAGTCTGGGGGCTGGGACCCAGACTCACCTTCAGGAACCTCCGGACCCTCCCGAAAGGGTCTGGATTCCTGAGCTTGAGATGGTTCAGGTCTCTCCGCGACCAGGACCATGCTAACAACCTCGTCGGTTGCTGAAATGTAAAGCAGTAAGGGCTCACCAAGGTTCGGAGCTACCAGGGTTGGTAGAGTGGTGAGGAGCTGCTTTAGCTCTTGGAATGCCTTTTCTGCTTCTTCAGACCATTGAAATGGTCCGGACTTCCTCAATAGCTTGAAGAAGGGTAGCGCCCGTTCCGCCAGTCTTGAGATGAACTGGCTGAGGGCGGCTAGACATCCAGTTAGTTTCTGGACATCTTTGATGCAGGCTGGTGGCCGCATCTCCTCTATGGCTTTAATCTTCGCCGAATTTGCCTCTATGCCCCGGTGGTTTACCAGGAAACCGAGAAGCTTTCCGGAGCTAACCCCAAAGACGCACTTGTCTAGGTTCAGCTTCGTGCGGGTGACCTGCAGCTCGTCGAAGACAACTTGTAAGGTGTCAAGGAGTGACTCCTTGTCCTTGATCTTGACAACGATGTCATCAACATACACTTCCACTATGTCTTTGATGAGCTCTCCAAAGGTTTTGTACATAGGTCATATAAATGTTGAAGATGCATTCTTGAGACCAAATGGCATGGCAATATAACAGTACAATCCATCTATTGTGATAAAAGAAGTATGTTCTTCATCTTCCCTAGACATTCTGATTTGATGGTACCCAGAATATGCGTCTAGGAAACACAGTATCACACCCAGAGGTGGAATCCACTATCTGATCTATTCTAGGTAGTGGGAATGGATCTTTTGGCATGCCTTATTTAGTGTTGTGTAGTCGATACACATCCAAAGCTTCCCGCCAGCCTTGGGTACAATGACTGGGTTTGCCAGCCATTTTGGATGGAAGGCTTCTGATGTACAGGCCGAACGTCGGGGTAGATCTTCAGATTATGCTCGATCACTTCCCTAGGGATCCCAGGCATTTGTGACGGTTGTCAGGCAAACACGTCGACATTAGCCCGGAGGAAAGTGATGAGCGCGAGTTCCTATTTGTCATTCAGACCTCCCGATATACGGGTGGTCTTAGCGGCATCGGAACCAATTTGGACGACCTTGACGGGGATGTCGGTATCGCCGCTTGGTTGCACGCGAGGTGCGGAGGTTGAGCCTCGTTGACGAATGCTCAGGGGTTTCGGAGCTTGCTCCTGCCTTTATTCTTCCTCCTGCGCTGTAGCAAGCGCATGAAGTTCCTCCAGAGCAGTCACTACAGCAGTACGGTCTCCACGGATCCAGAGAACGCCAGCTGGTGTTGGCATCTTTAACACCAGGTAGCCATAATGAGCAGCAGCCATGAATCTGTACAAGGTGGGCCTGCCCAGAATAGCGTTGAAGGGCAAGTTGATCTTAGCAACGTCAAAGATCAACTTCTCGGTGCGATAATTCTCCCGAGTCCCGAAGGTCACGGGGAGAGTAATGGCACCGAGTGGTGTTATGGCCCCTGGACCTACTCCAGAGAAAGGTCGGGAGGGGCGAAGATCCGAAGGTCGGAGCTAAAGCTTGACGAAAGCTTCAAAGCTTATGAGGTTCAGCCCCGAACCTCCGTCCACCGTTAAATGGTGGAGTTGAATGTTGTTGATGGTAGGTGATACCATCAGAGGTAGCTGGCCAACTCCGATCAAGTTCCAAGGGCAGTCCGAAGCATCAAAAGTGATGGTAGTGTCCATCCACTTTCGATGAGGCTCCGCTCTGGCTGTAGGAGCTACTGTGGCCATGTCCCGCCACATAGTCTTGAGGACACGACGGGAGGTGATGTCCCACGAACCACCAAAGATGGTGTTCATGGTCTTCCAACGCTCATTGTCGGAGACATCGGAGTTGTCGTTGACGGAGCTGTACACAGCCTTCAGGACCTTTTTAGGGTCCTGGAATCCAAACTCCTCTTCAACCGGAGCTTCGTCGACTTTCTGCTTTCCTTCCCGCTGACGAAAAGGAACTTTTTCCCGGCGCTTGTTGTAGCGCTCGACAAGGTTTTGGACCTGCCGACAGTCCTCCAAATTGTGGCCGTTCGACTTGTGGATAGGACACCACATTTTGGAGTTGCCATCGTCTTCATAGGATGGCCGAGGTCGTTTCTCGAGGCGTGGCCCCCGGCCACCCGGAGCTGCAGCAGCTGCAGTAGTGGATGTGCCGGCCGACAGCTTCTTCTTGCTGTTGGACTTTTTCTTCTTTTTGCCACTCCCGGAGGTAGTGGCTTCGCCTTTGGAGGATTTTTTGCCATCCTCCGGAGGTGGTTTGGAGTGCATCTCACGGCCCCCCGCAGCTTTGGCACACTTGTCCGCCAAGCTGAAGAGCTCCGTGACGCTGGTGATCTCCTTGACCGCCAGCTTCTCCAGCATCTTCTTATCCCGTACGCCCCATCTAAATGCCACGATGACAAAAGCGCTAGAGATAGAAAGAATGGTGTTTTGTACCTGGGAGAACCTATGGATGAATGAGTGCAGGGATTCTCCCCCCTTCTGCACAACTGCAAAAAGGTCCAGTTCGGTGCCTGGTCGGGTGTATGAACTCCCGAAATTTGCGGTGAACTGTTGGCACAATTCCTCCCAACTATTGATAGAGTTGTGAGGAAGGCTCATGAACCAGGACCTAGCGGTCCCAGTCAAAGCCACTTGGAAGCAGTTGGCCATTACAGCCTCGTTACCTCCGGCCGCAAGGATTGCGGTGGTGTAAATTTGTAGAAACTCGGCGGGGCTAACAGTCCTGTCAAATTTCTGCGGCAGGTGTGGCCAGAACTTTTGTGGCCATCTGACCATGCATAGGTGCATGGACAGTGCAGAACAGCCTCCTCCTACTCCTTCGGGAGCAGGGCTGTCTCGAGCCTCTTGCCTTTCGCGAGCGTGCTCGATATGGACACGGTCGTCCTGTTGACGGTAACGGCGATCAAGCTCCGCCCGGTGGTCATGAGTTGACATCCTAGTTACCGTATGAGTACGTTGCACCCCGGAGGGTAGCGACGTAACTTGCTGTGATGCAACACGCCTTCTATTCTGGGAAGCATGCGGACCAAGCCTACCAGACACGGTCCGACGCTGCGATGCGGCCCGCCCCAAAGGGGAAGGACCTTGGTTGCTGATGCGGTCGGCTGCTGCTGCAACCAGATGCTCCACAGCAGCCCTCCACTGCTCCATTGCACCCTGGGATGCACCTGGAGGTGGTGGTCGTTGGAGGAGAGCACGCGCTACATGAAGCGCGTGTTCAGGGTTGTTTTTGTTGGCCGATGCAGTGACCGATGCCGATGCACCGTCACGCTGCTCAGCTTGACGTGCTGGTGCAGGCGGTGGTGGTGGAGGCATGACTTCTGCTGGAGCCACGGTAGCTGCTGGTTACTGCATGTTGGAGGGATTGCCTCCAGTGGGTTGAACGACAGGGTTGCCGTTGGATGATCCAACAGCTGAGTTCACCATACTCAAAATCTCGGGCGCCCCCTACCTAGCACGCCAACTATCGGCGTTTGGATCTGGCAGATCTCCCGACACTACTTTTGGTAGATCGAGGAGTTGTAGTTCAGTAATGGGCGCGCAGAGATTCAAGAAGGTGAAAGACACGTGTACACAGGGATTTACGTGGTTCGGGCTGCCTGAGCGTAATACCCTACTCCACGGGGTGTGTTGGTGATGTATTAAGTTTGTGAGTCTAGAAGAAGCTCTAGAAGAAGAAGCTCGTCTAGCTCAGGGTGTTCAGCCGTGGTTTGGAACCGTCCTTTGTGTATCGTCGACCAGTCCTTTTATAGTACAAGGACTAGTCGTTACAACATTAGCCTGGCCCGACAGGTGGCCCTGACGGTTACACACACTTGATACACAATAAATGGGGTTAATTACCCTTAATAGCATGGTAACAGGCCTTAACAGTGCCGTTACCAGTATTAAGGGCTATCCGATCGTGTGTCATTAGTATGGTATTAATGACACTTAATCGGGTCTTGAAGTCTTTGATTGATCCTTGAAGGTCCGGAGCCGTTGGGGGGTCCACCGACCTGATGGTTGAATTTGAAGGTCCGGCGGTTGCCACATGGCAGCACCGGAGCTCACCATCGTGGACGGGTAGGTCCGGTGCTGTTGGACATGTGTCAGTACCGGAGCTTCCCTCTGTCTGGGGTTAGGTCCGGGGGTGCCATATTGGTATTCTGACTGGAGCTTCCCAGGTGTGGGTGATAGCTCCGGTCTTGTGATACACGTGGCGGCCCCAGGACTAACCATGTCGGGGGAGCAGATCCGGCTACGCCTGACATGTGGGGCCTTAGGAGGTTTTCAAATCTGGTATATGGAGTTTCCTTGTGATCTTTGCAATCCCAAGGGGTATCCGGTACGGAGGGTACCGACAGTGTTTATGTAGGATCGAAGAGCACGTGAAAATCTACCAGGGGGGGGGGGGTGAATGGTAGATTTAAAAATCTTACGCAGCGGAAACAATTAAACCCCAATCCCTTCGGCAGAAAAACAATCTGTTAAAGAAATCATGTGTGAGACTAATATAAACGTGATTCATTGTGACAATAGTGATAGATATCAGAGAGAATCAAGTCATGAAGACAACACAATAAGAATCACTCAAATCCGTCGAGAATAACTCAAGTTATGATCGAAAGATCAAACAAAGGTCAATCTGCCCTACTCGAGAAAAAAACAGTTCTGGAACGCTGCAAAGAAACTTGAGTAGATAATAGACCACAAATCCAATGACCGTGAAATTTTGACAGATGATAGATAATCAAGTTTTGAAGACAATCCAAAAAGAATCACGTCAATTGGATCTGTAAAACTCGAGTTATGATAAAATCACCAACAAAAGGTAGTGCTGTCCAGAAACTCGACGAGTAAAACTTGTCTGGAACAAGTCAGACGAACAAGGCACAAAAGTTCCTTCAAACTACGAATTTTATTCAATAGTACACAAGAGGATCAGCCCCAAAGTCGTGCATCACGAGCTCTGGGCTCCCTTGCTTATATAACCAGCTCGAAAGCCAACTCAACTCAGATCAGAAACCTAATCCTACTCTGTTCATGAATCATAACTTTCCATTACTGCTTAGGATTCTTCTATACGCAGATAGAAGCAATCTTAAGACTTCCAAACACCTTAGGAACGTATCTCACATTCCTAAACAACTCAAATTCGTGACCCACACGAAATCCTATCATAACCAACTCAAATCTTTCCATATTTGAGTCAAACCCAACTCAGCCGCAGCCTGAGTCCATAACCTAGTCGGTTGTACCTTTCCGACCAACTCTTTACGTACACATCTTTTCATCACGTCTCGGAACCATGTAGCCACGTCCATGCACTCCTTGCACACATGCAAACATATTATAATGACATCCACGATACCTTCACATGCATTATTCTTGATTCGATCATGCTGCGCAACCTCCTGATTAGCTCAACCACAATTCCTCCTGAATTTGGTTGTTGGAACCTCATCTCCTCCCTGAGACTAGTCCAATGGATCCCATCACCAGCCATGTATTGAACTCAAGCAACACCTGCACATGAATAAACAACCAATCCATACGAGCCCAAGTCCTCGACTTGACTCAAGTTAGTTCCAAACACAACACCTTACGTGAGAACCTCACATAAGCATGTTGCAAAACCACAATAACACGATATCATCCATGTCAACCAAAAACGTACCAAAAACTTAGCAAATTAATACTAAGCAATCTTTACAACAATGTAAAGCAAGTACAAAATATTGCAAATGAAAAGCAGAAGCACTGCGGTCAAGTTCCGGACCTTGCCAGAGCAACCCGGACCTTGAGCCGGAGCTAACAAAAGCTAGTAGAACCTAGCGCCGGAACTAACCAGAACTAGTCGGAACTAGTAAACCCAAAAGCCGGGGCTAGAAAAATCAACTTGGAGCTTAGCAAAAACACGCCGGAGCTATCAAAGACATGTCGGAGCTAAAGACAAAACTCACCGGAGCTAACAAAAACTAGTCGGACCTTAATAAAAAGGTGTTTTGGTGATATTCAAAACTTTTATCGTCAAAGCAAGTGTATTTACTACAAGCTAATGTATTCAGCACACATAGGTCTTGCAATCTCCCCCTTGATGAATGCATTGGCAACACCATTTAAAATCCAAACATTGGCTTATTCTCATAAAAGTTTTGAAGGCAATTTCTACCCCTTTGTAAATCAAAAGTAAAATAAGAAGAAAATCCAAAAATTATCCCATATTATCTCCCCCCTTTATTATCTCTTTTTATGCACATATTTTCTTTCTCTTCATGCTTATCTCTCCCCCTTTGACAATGTATTCAGCAAGTCATGAGCATATAATCAAATTATCTCTCCCACTTTAGTTGTTATGAGCATATTATAACATATACATGTAAACAAAGCTCATCCAAGTCATACTATCAAGTACCTTACATTATCACATCAATGAAATACATAAAGTAGGGTAAGCCATACTAGAGATCAAATGTAATTTTCAATTTAAGCAAGTCATGATCTCACAAACTTAACTATTTCAAAACCTGAAAGCATGACACTAGTTGCTGCATTTTATTATTTTTCGAAGCATACATTTATATCATATGATATTTGCAAGAGATTATATGCGCATCTGCCTTATTCTAACCAACCAAGCCAAGCCTATGTCATTTGACAATCAGAAGCTTAAGTACATGGTTTTAGTCATACACAACTTCTTCCAAGTTCATATCTAAGTGCAATGATAAGCCATCTCAAAAGAAGAAGTGCGATGCATGCATATTCTCTTGATCTTTTCTCAATTTATATTTGTTCATAAAAACTCAACATGTGAGTTGATTACTTGATTAATTCTTAATGTTTAAAAGCACTTATGAACATGTAACAAGTTCAAAACAGCAAGAAAGTTCGACCATGACCAGTTTTAGTGTAAGTAATTATTCCAATTACTAGACATGGCAAAAACTACAAAATGTATAACACGAGTAATGTAGTAAGAACTTTCAGCATGTAAAAGGAATCACAAAGTCATATATGTATGAAATACTATGTTCATATTATTTTAATTTCAAATTCACACATAGACTTCCCAAGTTTCAAAACTCCCCCTCAATTTAAGCCACGAGGATGCATAACCCCTATTTCACTACGAATGTAACAAAAACGAGTGAAATCTAAAGGTTTTGTAAAAATGTCAGCCAATTGTTGTTCGGAATCTATATGGTGAAGCATAATGTTTCCTTTTTCAACATTATCTCGGAGAAAGTGATACCTAATGTCAATGTGCTTAGTTTTAGAATGTTGCACGGGGTTTTTAGCAATGCAAATGGCACTAGTGTTATCATAGAACAGTGGAACACTATCTAGATCAACCCCATAGTCCTTAAGTGTTTGAACAATCCAAAGAATTTGTGAGCAAGCACTAGCAGCAGCTACATATTCAGATTTGGTTGTGGATTGTGCAACTGAATTTTGTTTTCTAGAGGACCAAGCAACAAGAGAATTACCAAGAAAATGACAAGCACCGGAAGTACTTTTCCTATCAATCCTACAACCCCCAAAATCAGCATCGGAAAAAGCTTTCAAAGTAACGATTGAGGAAGAAGGAAGAAAAATGCCAAATTCTTGAGTTCTATGTAAGTACCTGAGAATCCTTTTGACGGCTTGACGATGTGAAGCACGTAGGGAGGCTTGAAACCGTGCACAAAGACATACGCTGAATTGTATGTTTGGTCTTGATGCCGTGAGGTACAAAAGTGATCCGATCATGCTTCTATATTCTTTTTGATCCACGGGTTCACCATATTCATGAAGTCCAAGTGTTGTTGCTGTTCCCATTGGTGTCTGAAGAGGCTTGCTTTTGTCTATGTTGAAGCGCCTTAGGAGATCTTTTGTATACTTCATTTGATGCACAAAGGTACCCTCCTTTGTTTGCTTGATTTGCAGCCCCAAAAAGTAAGTGAGTTCACCCATCATACTCATTTCATATTCGAAACTCATCATTGCTGAAAACTTGGACACAAGATCATGAGAAACACAACCAAAGATAATATCATCCACATACACTTGAACGAATAATGAGTTATTGCCATGCTTAAACACAAAAAGAGTTTTATCAACCTTGCCCATGGTAAACCCTTTTTCAAGTAAGAATGTTTTCAACCTATCATACCATGCTCTAGGGGCTTGTTTGAGACCGTACAAGGCTTTGGACAGTTTGTAAACATGATTAGGAAAATCTGGATTTTCGAAACCTGGTGGTTGTTTCACATAAACCTCCTCATCTATGTAGCCATTAAGAAAAGCACTTTTAACATCCATTTGATATAGATTAAAACCAATAGATGCAGCAAAAGCTAACAAAATTCTTATGGCTTCTAATCTAGCAACAGGAGCAAAAGTTTCATCAATATCTAGACCTTCAACTTGAGTGAAACCTTGAGCAACCAGCCTAGCCTTATTCCCAACCACAACCCCATCCCCACTTTGTTTATTTTTAAATACCCATTTAGTTCCAAATAAAGTGTGACCTTGAGGTGGAGGTACAAGTTTCCAAACATTATTTCTTTCAAAATTTTCTAACTCTTCTTGCATGGCAATAATCCAAGATTCATTAGTGAGTGAGTGTGATATATATATATTTGGGTTCAAAAGAAGCAACAAAAGAAGAATGAGCATAAGAGTTTGGATCGCAAAACCTGGACCATGTGACTCGTTCGTGCAAGCTTCCAATCATCTGTTGTGGGGGATGATCTTTGTAAAACTGTAGGGGAACAGATGTCTCACAAGCTTCTTCTTCTTCATGTTCATCACAAATCGATGAGCTTGTGACTTGAGGATGATTTGAATCAGCATTGATGGTTGTCGGTGCTGGTTGAGAATTAACATCCGAAGCTGAACCAAAGTCTTTAGCTGCTGAATATTCGGGTAGCAGCTCCAATTCTTCCTCATCTTCAACGAAAATGCTCCCCCCTGCAGATATGGATCTGGACCTGCAATGTATGAGCTAGTACCTGGGCTAGCTTCATCAAAAGACACTTCACAAGTCTCCACAATTTTGTTAGTGTCAAGTAAAAGCACACGGTAGCCTCTAGTATGAGATGGATAACCAAGAAACATGACATCAATGGATCTAGGTTCAAGTTTATCAAGATTACCATGTTTCTTAGCAAAACATTTGCAACCAAAGACCCAAAGTGTGTAACACTAGGCCTATGTCCAAACCGGAGCTCATATGGTGTTTTGCCTAGCTTAGCACGCAAGAAAACACGATTTGAGACATAACAAGCGGTTGCTAACGCATCAGCCCAAAATTTCCTAGGAGTTTGATATTCATCAAGCATAGTCCTAGCCATCTCAACTAAGGTTCTGTTCTTTCTTTCTACAACACCATTTTGTTGAGGTACATATGGTGAAGAAAATTGATGATCTATTCTATTTTCAGCACAAAAGTGATCAAAAGATTGATTTTTAAATTCAGTTCCATTATCACTTCTAATTGCTTTTAAAGATCCTGGGTGATCAATTGATAATCTAAGAAATAAAGTTCTAAAGTGACTAAAAGCTTCATTCTTAGACGCCATAAAGTAAACCCAAGAGTATCTAGAATAATCATCAACAATCACAAGAACATAACATTTACCTCCGAAGGATTGAACACGTGAAGGTCCTACGGTGTCAAGATGCAAAAGTTGACATGGTTCAGTTGTCATGATCATTGTGAGAGGAGTATGTGAACCTGCAACCATCTTAGCATGTCTACAAGAAGAGCACACAATTTCTTTGTCCCCTTTAAGCTTAGGCAGCCACGTATGCGATCAAGAGCACTAACACGCGTTAGGTGATCAAAGCCTACGTGACCAAGTCTACGATGCCAAAAATATAGGTCCTTTGAATCATTAGCAACTAGACACCTATGCTTAGAGGAAGACATATCAAAATCAGCTTTAAAAACTCTTCCAAACCGAGACATGTTAAAAATAAGATCACTATTTAAACCTACAACTTTGCAGCAGTTTTTATTGAAAATAATTTCTAGATTTTCATCTAGCAATTGTGCAACAGAAAGCAAGTTGTATTTCAAATTTTTGACAAGTGCCACATCCTTCAAAGTATAGTGATCATTTACTCTAACCGAATACTTAGCAATTATAGGAGTTGAAGATTTATCGGCAAAAGTAACATTCTCTACACGTGACACAAAAGAGAGGGAGGAGAACCAATCTTTGTTACCGGTCATGTGGCGTGAGCAACCTGAATCCACAATCCAAATGTTCTCCTTCCTCAAACGTGTAACCTACATAGAAGCACAATACATTGATGACTCAATACTGGGGTTAGTCAAAAGGCATTTAGGAATCCAGTACTGAGTTACGCGACGTGCAGCAGGAAAAACACGCGAAAGCTGAGACAAAACAGCAGGTTTATGAGTCAAAGTTTGAGATTTTTTATTCTTAACTACTGACCTATAAGGTGTTACTTGTGTAGCACAAAAATCAGTAGCTCCGGAGGCAAAAACAGAAGGTCCGGAGGTAAACTTTGAATGTTTTTGACTCAAAACAGCAGGTTGTACATTCGGTTCAATATTTGCAGCAAATTTTGCATGAAAGTTATGAGATCTAGCAACCATTCTTTCCCTTTTCTATTGTTTAGCTAGTCTATAACAAAAATCTATGACATGACCATCTTTACCACAGTAGATACAATGAAATTTAACTTTGTGTTCATGTCTAGATGAGCAAACAACATTTTTATTTGAAACCGAATGAGACAATACTCCTGCAGATTTGAAAACCACTTCTTTTTTTTTAGGAACTATTTGAATCAAACCACTTCCTAATGACTTTACAATTTTAGGTGGATGTGCCTCAGCATGAGCATGAGAATCAAAACCTAAACCAGTTTTATCATTGCAAGACTTGGAAGAATTCAGCAGCAAGTTTAGGTTCTTATTCCCATTACAAAACCGATCTAATGTCCTATACATGTCATCAAGTTTATTGGACAGATCAAGGCAATTTTCATATGAAGTTTGTCCTTTTAGTTTGCAATTGGAACAAAATTTAACTTCATGAGAACATAAAGCATTGTTCAATATAGAAATTTCATTCATAGCATCCTGTAGTTTCTTATCAAGATCATCACAAGTAGAACAATGCAAATCAATTGTAGAACAGCTAGCATCTTTCAAGTTTTTATCATTAAGTGCAGCAAGCTCTTTGTTCTTTTCAATTTCTAACTCAATTTTATCAAGTGTGGAGGTGTGCGCACTTCTTAATGAGGACAATTGTTCATATATTAAATCACATGAGGGACATGCATCATCACTAGGAATCAAAGTTTTTAAACGGTTGATTTCAGATTCTAGTGATTCAATTTTAGCAGCACTATCCCTAAGCTTTTTGTCCTTTTTCTTAACAATAATAGTGGCACGAGAAATAGCATCACACATTTCTTTGCAAGTAGGACATACCTCTTCATTGTCGCTGTTGTGTTCTGCCTCCTCCATACTTGATCTTGACTTGCCCGTCATGAAGCACAAGTTCGCCAAATCATCTTCATCTTCATCACTTCCAATGTCCACGTCACTTGAGCCAAGTTCCCGGAGTGCTGAGATAAAACTGTTCACCAATTGACATCCTGTAAAACCCTTCTTTTTCTTCGTATCTTTTGCAGAGGAGTGCTTCGTTCTTGTTGTCTTTTCATCCTGAGAAGTAGGACCTGAAAGGTTAGGGCAATCTTTACGAAAGTGTCCTGTTTTACCACATTCAAAACAACGTTGAGGTCCGAAGCTTCCTCTCCTTCTAGTTCTCACATTTTGCAATGCTTTTGAGAATCTAGTAGAGATGAGTGCCAACTCCTCTTCTGGAAATTCTTCAATCTGCTCCAGGGTTAGTGAGGACAACAAAGCAAGAGTATTGCAAGATGATGATTGGCCGGAGCTAGACATATCACGTTGTGAAACAAATGCAATAGACTTATTTGGGTTCTTACGTGCTAGGATGTCGATTTCATGAGTTTTTAGTTTAGAATAGAGTACATCTAATGTAAGAGAACTCATGACAGCAGATTCACGAATAGATGTGACTTTTATCTCCCAAATTGACATATCTAATGCACTTAGCAATTGCCTAGCATTTTCAGCATCTGAAAAATTAACATTGACACTATGCAAGTTGCTAAGAATTTTATTAAAGCGAGCAAAAATGTTATCAATAGACTCACCGGGTTGCATCTCGAAGCACATGTATTCCTTTTTGAACATGTCTTGCCTTACCTCTTTGATTGTGTTGGATCCTTCGTGGTAGTGACAAAGTGCTTTCCACACATCGTATGCAGATCGGAGGTGTGCAACACGGTCGAAGTCACTTTGTGTTAATCCTTGTATGATGAAGTTCCGAGCCTTGTTGTTGTTGTCGACATCTCTCAGATTTGTAGCTGTAACTTGATCGTTTGATGGCACTTCATAAGGCTTGTATACCTTCTCTCATATTGCAAAGCCTTGTGCCTGGATGGAAGCCTCCATGCGTGCCTTCCAAACCTGAAAATCAATACCAGGGAACACACAAGGTTTGGCAGAGTACTTCTCCATGATGATTAGTCAAAAACACGTGCAAATCACAAAGATTAGAGCACCGTGGCTCTGATACCAATTGTAGGATCGAAGAGCACGTGAAAAGCTACCAGAGGGGGGGTGAATGGTAGATTTAAAAATCTTACGCAGCGGAAATAATTAAACCCCAACCCTATCGGCAGAAAAACGATCTGTTAAAGAAATCATGTGTGAGACTAATCTAAACATGTTTCATTGTGACAAAAGTGATAGATATCAGAGAGAATCAAGTAACGAAGACAACACAATAAGAATCACTCAAATCCGTCAAGAAAAACTCAAGTTATGATCGAAAGATCAAACAAAGGTCAATCTGCCCTACTCGAGAAAAAAATAGTTATGGAACGCTGCAAAGAAACTCGTGTAGATCATAGACCACAAATCCAATGACCGTGAAATTTTGACAGATGATAGATAATCAAGTTCTGAAGACAACCCAAAAAGAATCACGTCAATTGGATCTGTAAAACTTGATTATGATAAAACCACCAACGAAAGGTAGTGCTGTCTAGAAACTCGACGAGTAAAACTTGCCTGGAACAAGTTGGACGAACAAGGCACAAAAGTTCCTTCAAACACAAGAGGAACAGCCCCAAAGTCGTGCACCACGAGGTCTGGGCTCCCTTGCTTATATAACCAGCTCGAAAGCTAACTCAACTCAAATCAGGAACCTAATCCTACTTTGTTCACGAATCGTAACTTTCCATAACTGCTTAGGATTCTTCTATACGCATATAGAAGCAATCTTAAGACTTCCAAACACCTTAGGAACATATCCCACATTCCTAAACAACTCAAATTCGTGACCCACATGAAATCCTATCATAACCAACTCAAATCTTTCCATATTTGAGTCAAACCCAACTCACCCACAACCTGAGTCCATACCCTAGTCGGTTGTACCTTTCTGACCAACTCTTTACGTCCACATATTTTCATCACATCTCGGAACCATGTAGCCATGTCCATGCACTCCTTGCACACGTGCAAACATCTTCTAATGACGTCCACGATACCTTCACATGCATTGTTCTTGATTCGATCATGCTGTGCAACCTCCTGATTAGCTCAACCACAATTCCTCCTGAATTTGGTTGTTGGAACCTCATCTCCTCCCTGAGACTAGTCCAATGGATCCCGTCACCAGCCATGTCTTGAACTCAAGCAACACCTGCACATGAATAAACAACCAATCCATACGATCTCAAGTCCTCGACTTGACTCAAGTTAGTTCCAAACACAACACCTTATGTGAGAACCTCACATAAGCATGTTGCAAAACCACAATAACACGATAGCATCCATGTCAACCAAAAACACACCAAAGACTTAGCAAATGATACTAAGCAATCTTTCCAACAATGTAAAGCAAGTATGAAACATTGCAAATGAAAAGCAGAAGCACTGCGGTCAAGTTCCGGACCTTGCCAGAGCAACCCGGACCAAACAAAATCTAGTAGAACCTAGCGCCGGAACTAACTAGAAATAGTCGGAACTAGTAAACCCAAAAGCCGGAGCTAGAAAAATCAAATCGGAGCTTAGCAAAAACACGCCAGAGCTACCAAAGACATGTCGAAGCTAAAGACAAAACTCACCGAAGCTAACCAAAACTAGTCAGACCTTAATAAAAAGGTGTTTTGGTGATATTCAAAACTTTTATCGTCAAAGCAAGTGTATTCACTACAAGCCAATGTATTCAGAACACATAGGTCTTACAGTTTCCACTTGAGTCCACACCTGTGCTTAAGATCACTGAGCTCATTAGTTACTTAATTGTCGTCATCAATCATCCAAAACCCATGGGGATCCTAGATGCACTTTCAATCTCCCTCTTTTTGGTGATTGATGACAACACATTAAGTCTTCACATATAAGAGTATAAATTTTGATTTTCATAACGTGCGGGTGTATGAGTAACTCCCCCTCAATGAATGCATCATAAAAAGAAGATTGAAGAAGTCCTTCATACACACACACACACATTATGGTGGGGTTCCTACGTGTTGCGCTAAACATTTGTGACAAGGCATATTAAATATGAATATGATCAAAAGATAGACATTCAAAGCATCATTTTGATATTAAACATTCAAAACATAGTCTTGCACAAATTTAAACATTCGACATGACATAAATATTACAATAAGAAGTGCAACATGTCCAAGGATTCAAAATAAGGTGCTACTCTCCACACATCTAATTCTCCCCATCTCTCCCCATCTACCTCTCCCTCTTTGGCATCAAGACACCAAAAAGGAAAAGAAGAGGGGAACAATGAGGCCTATACACTAGTCGTCATCCTCCTCACTATCGCCCGCCTCATCATCGGAGTCGCTCTCTGTGGCCTCCGGATCCTCGTGGGCCTTGTCGTCATCGGAGATCCGTGTCGAGGGAGCCGCCCGAAAAGAGCTCCCGTCCTCTTCGAGCTGGGCGAGCTTGTTGGTGGTGAAGTCGGGGAACGGCATGATCTCGCCATCGCTCTCCTCCGGAGGTGACATGGGGACCTCAAGCTTGTCAAACATCGCCTTGAGGTACTTCTCTTGACGCTTGTGTGCCCATTGATTCTGGATTTCTTGCTTCCGGCAGGAGGTGAAAATAGCCTTGAAGCACTTGAAGAAAGCGCTCATCGACTGAGGCGGAGGCGGAGAAGGAGGTGCCACGGGGTGAGGTGCTGGCATCGCAGAGTGAGAGGGAGGCTCCACATTCTTCCAGCGCAGAGGAGGCGACACAGAAGGAGGCGTTTGTGGATGAAGTGGGCGATGAGTCACATCCTTGACGAAGGTCAAGCCCGACACCTTCTCGATGAGATACATGATGTATGGTGCATACCCACATGCCCGGTTAGGGGTATGCGAGATGTTGAAGACGTCGTCGAAGATGTAGTCAACTAGGTTGAACTTCTCATCACCATCAATAAGGAGGAGTAGGTGCCTTAGATTGCCTTGGATCATTCCTGCATCACCATCCTTGGGTGCTATTGTCCTTCTGAGGATCCTGTTTAAAATTCTATAGAAAGGCTTGATGTTGCGAGCATGCCCGACATCATATTGAACATGACTGGGGTACATGTAGGCCAACTCGTCTCTGTCTACGGCCTTGAGGTTAGAGATAATGATCTCATGATCCAAATGAGCCTCAAGTCCGAGAATCTTAGCAAACTCTGCAAAGGTGGGTGAGTATTGCTCCCCATGAGTCATCCAAATGATCCGTCTATCACCTTGAGTTGTGAAGTAGATGGTGGAGTAGAACTGCAGGATGACCTCAACATGCCAGTTGTACTTGAATCCCATGATGCACTTGAGCTCATGACGCTCAGCTGCCTCAACCACCACATCAAAAGCAGAGTGTTTCTTTTGGGCCATATACTCCCAGTCTACCCATTGTGCTTCGATAACTAGTTTCTTCATGTTCTAGTAGACCATACGGTAATAGTCACAATGAAAGTCGCACCAAAATCGTGGGTCGGCGGTGCTCCTTTCATACTTGTTGACTCTTTCTGTCCGCAATTTCCTGGCCTTGTCCGCTCCCTTCCCATGAAAGACATTTGTAGCCAACTCACGCTGCCGATTAGGGTTCCTCTCAGGAGTGTGAACTTCCAGAGGACCAATGGGTTTGGCATGCCCCTTCTCCTTGATGACTACGCCCTTGGCCTTCTTTGCCGGTACCTTCACACAGGGATTATTTTTCTTGGGCTCGACAGGAGTCGGGGCCTTGCCCTTTTTCGGATCTCTCTCGATCCGGCGTTCGACAACTTCTTCTTGAGCTTGCTCCTTGCCCCTTTCTTTCTCTCCCATGGTCACAAGTCTCTACCTTTTGGAGACTTGTGCTGCGATAGCCTGAGAGTTGTGAGCCTCGCTCTCCTCTCACTTCTTCTTGTGGAGTTCCTTGCGGGACTCCTCAATGGCACGAGCCATTGCTTCATCTTCATTGTAGGCCGTAGCTGCGGCCCTAGCTTCTTGTTTCTTGGCTGCCTTTGCTTACTCTTGTTGTTCGAGAATTTTCTTGGCAGCCTCAACCTCAGCCTGTGCCCTTTCATTGGCAAGGCGAAGCTGCTCTGCCTCCCACTCGGGGTCAGTGGGTGGAGAAGCAGAACGGCGAGGAGCTGCCATTTCAGATGAAACATGAAGAAGACATGGGATAGAAGGTCAAAAAGGTAAAATATCGCGAAAGAAATCACGAGAAACAACCAAATTTAGAGTTTGACCTGTGTACACTGGACTAGTCCGCCTGGCACCGGACTAGTCCTGGTTGCACAGGATAAACCCTAACTCTAACGGTTTTTCGAGAAATCGTTGGATCAAGTCGCAATGCTCCTAGGCTATGATCACAAGGATACTAGAAACAACTTTAATGAAGAGGGACCTATCAAAAACCCTATGAATCAAGAATGAGGTAGGTTTTTGAAAAAGGAGGGGTACCTCTTCGAATCTTGACGAATCGACGAAATTGGGGATGGATCGCGTCGGGAGTGATTGGGAAAAGTCTTCCACACCTCCGGGGCTTCCAATGCGTGGATTGGAAACGGTTTTTGGTGGATGGAATTGAAAATCGCCCAAGTTGGGAAGTTGTGTGTGCGTGGGAGAGAGAAAAACGAATGGGGAGAAGAGGAGGGGTCAGCCACCTCCTGGGGGTTTAAGTCCCCAAGGGCCGGACTAGTCCGGTATGGGGACCGGACTAGTCCGGTCAGCGAACCAGACCCGGATAAGTCCGGAACCGAACTTGCCCGACCATAGGGCAGACTAGTCCGGTCCTAAAAGGGTGAAAACATATATATTTGAGTTTTAGCCACTAAGGTGATCCTTTTGGACATATTTCCACAACAAAACTTTATGAATATGGTCAGTAAGCAATCAACAATCAAACTATGACCATAACTCACAAAGTCAATAGTTTTTCAAATATTTTGGAGAAAATTGAGATAGAGATAAATTTCTCAAACACATGCATTCTTTTGAATAAGGTGTAAAGAAAACATTCAGATGTGCATGTTTTAATCCACATTTTGAGAATCTAAGATATTGAGCTCACTCCTAAGCTCACAAAAGTGCTTCTCATCTAGGAGCTTGGTGAATATATAGGCTAGTTGGTTCTCGGTTCTCACATGGGAAATCACTATATCCCCCTTCAAGGAATGATCTCTCAAGATGTGGTGTCTAATATCGACGTGCTTTGTCCTCGAATGCTCAACTGGATTATGGGCTATTTTGATGGCACTCTCATTGTCACATAGGAGCGGAATATGGCGCAAGTTTATACCATAATCCCTTAGAGTTTGTTGCATCTAAAGAAGTTGTGCACAACAACTTCCGGCTGCGACATACTCTGCTTCGGCTGTGGAAAGAGCAATGGAGTTTTGTTTCTTGGAGGACCAAGACACTAAGGATCTACCCAAGAATTGACATGTCCCAGATGTGCTCTTCCTATCAACTTTGCACCCCGCATAATCCGTGTCAGAATAGCCAATGAGGTTAAACTTGGATCCTTTGGGGTACCAAAGTCCTAGGATAGGTGTGTGAACTAAATATCTAAGAATTCTCTTGACGGCGGTCAAATGACACACCTTAGGTGGAGCTTGAAAGCATGCACACATACACACACTAAGCATAATATCCAGTCTAGATGCACAAAGATATAGCAAAGAACCAATCATGAAATGATATACCTTTTGGTCCACACTTGGACCATCTTCATTGAGGTCTAGATGTCCATTAGTTGCCATTGGAGTCTTGATGGGTTTGGCTTTGTCCATGTCAAACTTCTTTAATATGTCTTGAGTGTATTTTGTTTGACTTATGAACATGCCTTCTTTGAGTTGCTTGACTTGGAAGCCCAAAAAGAACTTCAACTCCCCCATCATGGACATTTCAAATCTTTCTGTCATTATCCCTTTTGTAATGTCTCCTAGAATGTTGTCAACGAGGTGATCCTGTTGAACACTTTGATGCACACGAGGATGTGGAGGTTGAACTCTTGAGTCATCATCATCCTCTTCTTCTTCTTGGTCTCCCCTTTGATGTATGCTTCCCTCTTGACTTTTGTCTTCTTGATCATGTTGAGGTGCCACTTGTCCATCTTCAACTTGGTCATGTGGGGGTTGACTTGCATCATCTAGTGGATGGTCACTTGAGTTTTGAGGTTGTTCTTGTGGAGGAATATCTCCAAGTGCCATCCTTCTAAGAGCCTCTTGTGGAGAGTCTTCTTGATCTAACACACTTTGATCAACTTGCTCCACTTGGGAGCCATTAGTTTCATCAAACACCATGTCGCGTGCTATTTCAACAATCCTGGAGGATTGGTAGGCGTGGGTGTTTGAATCATAACCAAGCAAGAAACCTTCATCGGACTTTGAAGCGAACTTCGAAGTCCTAGGCTTCTTGTTGAGAATATAGCATTTGCTCCCAAAAACACAAAAGTAAGAGACATTGGGTTTCTTACCAACTAGAAGCTCGTAGGGGGTCTTCTTAAGGAGGCGGTGGAGGTACAATCGGTTGACGGCGTGGCAAGCGGTGTTAATCGCCTCCGCCCAAAACTGGTCCGATGTCTTGTACTCATCAAATATCGTCCTTGACATCTCGATGAGTGTCCTATTCTTCCTTTCCGCCACCCCGTTTTGTTGAGGAGAGTAGGGGGCTGAAAATTCATGCTTGATGCCCTCCTCATCCAAGAACTCTTCCACTTGAGTGTTCTTGAACTCGGTGTCGTTGTCGCTTCTTATAGCCTTGATTCTTGAGGCGAACTCATTTTGAGCTCTCCTCAAGAACCTCTTGAGGACGCCATGAGTCTCACCCTTATCATGTAAGAAAAATACCCAAGTAAAACGAGAAAAATCATCAACAATAACAAGACCATATTTGTTTCCGCCAATGCTAATGTAGGTAATTGGCCCGAAGAGGTCCATGTGTAGCAGATCCAAAGGTCTTGTCATCGTCATGATGTTCTTGGAGGAGTGTTGAGCTCCCACTTGCTTCCCCGCTTGGCAAGCACTAAATGGTCTATCCTTTTCAAAGACAACATTCTTCAAACCATAGATGTGCTCGCCCTTAAGAAGCTTTTGTAAGTTTCTCATCCCATATTGGCTAGCCTTCTATGCCAAAGCCATCCCATGTTGGTTTTCACCATTAAGCATGTGTCAAGTTGAGCTTTATCCGAGGCAAAATCCACAAGATAAAGCTTTCCCTTGAGCACACCCTTAAAAGCAATTGAGTTATCACTTCTTGTAAGGACGCTCACACCCTCATTAGTAAAAACACAATTATAACCTTTGTCACATAGTTGTGATATGGACAAAAGGTTATAGTCTAAAGAATCAACATGCAAAACATGAGAAAGAGTATGTTGGGGAGAAATAGCAATTTTACCGGAGCCAAGGATTTTCCCTTGGCTATTATCCCCAAAGATCCCTTCACTTGGATCATCATGTTGCTCATACTCCACGAACATTCTCCTCTCTCCGGTCATGTGATTGGTGCATCCACTATGGAGCACCCATTTGGATCCACCGGAGGAGTACACCTACAAAACAAGATTATGTATTCCTTTTAGGTACCCAAGCAGAGTTGGGTCCTTTGATGTTAGTAGTGAGGCACTTGGGCACCCACACACAAGGCTTGGGGCTCTTGCAGAGTGGCCTATCTAGCATATACTTTGCCATACTTGTTCCTCATTAAAACATAAGATGCATCAAAATCATGAAAGAGAGGATGCGGTTCATATTTAGGCATGTTAGTGCTAGTTGAAGTATTCTTCCCAGTTTTAGTTGAGGATGGGCTTCCCTTGACAAAGGCAATCAAGTCTTTGCCATACTTGGAGGTTTTAGAATTTTGCTTTCCACCTCTAGTATAACCAAGACCATCCTTGACATAGGGAGGTCTTGTGTTGGTGTATGCACTTTGTGCATATGCCACCTTCTCTTTGTCAAAGATGCCACCCTTAGGTGCTTGTTTGCCTTGAGTCAATTTAAGCTCATCCTTTAATTTAAGGATCAAGTTAGAACATTTGCAAGTAGATATTGCTTCGGATGCAACCTTTGAGGAGGATGAGCTTTTGGAGGAAGAGGATACATTAGTCTTGAGGGACTCAACTTGAGTTTCAAAGATCTTGTTAACCTTTGCAAGTTGCCAAGTTCGTCCTTGAGCTCAATGGTTGTCTCCTCAAGACTTGAGCATGTTTTCTTGCTTAGAGCAAGTTCATGCTCTAATGCTCTGCTCTTCTCTCTCTCATGCTCAAGGAGCTCAATGAGCTCTTTACATCTCTCCTTTTCATGGATAAGCATGTCCTCTTGCCTATCTATGAGCTCCTCCTTCTCAAAAATCTCACCCGAGAGCAATTTCATTCTACGCAAAGTGCTTTTACTTATGTCCTTAAGCATGTGTTCGTTTTCACTAGCACTATCAAAATAATCATTAGAGGATATGGAAGAGGATGATTTAGAAGTAACCTTTCTCCTTCCTTGTTTTGCCATGAGGCAAGTTGGCTTGTGGTCGTAGAGGTTGGGGAAAAGCTTGCTTCCCTTGGAGCTCCTCCCGATAGCTATGATTGCCACCTTCTCCTCGTCTTCGGAGGAAGACTCATCATCAGAGTCCCATTCCTTGCCTAAGTGAGCATGACCGGAGGGCCTCTTCTTCTTGTAGAACTTCTTTTCTTGAGGCTTGCCCTCCTTCTTCTTCTTGCCCTCTTCATGTGGGCAATCCACAATGAAGTGCCCATACTCGCCACAATTGTAGCAAGCCCTCTTTGTTTTGGGCCTTGCTTTTTATTTTCCCTTGCTCTCATGCTTGTATCCTCCTTTTCTTCTCCTCATCATCCTCTTGAAATTTTTGATGAAGAGGGCCTCTTCCTCATCGGTGTCAAGGCTCTCCTCATCATCTTCGATTTGCTCTTTTGAGGAGGATGTCGCTTTGAGTGCAACATCCTTCATCTTCAAAGCGGTGAACCTTTGGAGGTTGTTGTAGAAGAGTGCCTCCTTCTCCATTAACTCGTGGTTGATGATCCTCCCTAGGACCTCCTTCGGGGTCATTTTGGCAAAACTCGGGCTTTCTGGGTATCATGGAGCAAAGAGAGACGTTTCTAGGCATGAATGTCCGAATCATCCTCTTCACCACCTCGTGGTCCGCCCACTTGGTGCAGCCATAAGATCTGCTCTTGTTGATGAGCCGCTTTAGGCGGTTGTACATCTCTTGGGGAGATTCACCATCCATAATGGCAAACCTCCCGAGCTCTCCTTCAATGAGCTCAATCTTCGCTTCCTTCACGACTCGATTGCCTTCATGAGCCGTCTTAAGGGTGTCCCAAATATCCTTGGCCACCTCAAGTCCATCTAATCGGTTGAATTCATCTCCTGAGAGAGATGAGATGATCACTCCAGCCGCTTGGGCATTGCGGTGAAGGAGCACAACTTGCTCCGGAGTGATGTCTTGTTCATTCTTTGGGATATGCACCCCGGTCAACACAATTTGCCACAATGAGGGATTGAGTGACACGAGATGGATCTTCATGTTGTGGTTCCACACCCCGTAGTCGGTTCCATCGAATTGGGGAGGCTTCCCCAATGGGATGGAAAAATAGTGGTTGTTGGAGACAAGGCGTTCATAGTTGTAGCCTTGTTGGTTGTAGTGGGTCGTGCCACCCGATGTAGAGGTTGAAGAGTCAACCTTTGGAATCTTCAACTTCTCTCGAAGTTTCGCCTTGAGCTGGCGAGTCTCTTCGTCATTCGTCGACTTGTCTTGGTAGACAAGCACCTCCTCTTGGGTTGCTTGGATCTCATTGGTCGAGACTTCGTCATACCCCACTCCAGCCATCTTCTCTCCAAGTTGTTAGACTCTTTGGGAGAGTCCTAGCTCTGATACCAATTGAAAGTTGCCTAGAGGGGGGGTGAATAGGCTAATCGACCTGAAATGGCTTAATAAAACGAGATCACTACTCAGGGGGCGGACTAGTTTGGTCCACTTGAAGGAATAACCTAAAAAGGGGTTCTAACAAGTTTTAGTTCGATTCTTGTGATGCAAAGTATGTTAGAATGACTTAGCAAACCTTAACAAGTTGTGGAGCAAGTATGAGGCTAAGGATCACAATGAAACAAGAGTGATGAACGAAAACAGTAAAGCTAACCCTAGAATCAATGTGTGATAAGTGAAAGAGAAGTACACAAGGGACACAAGGATTTTACCCCGAGGTTCGATCCCCAAAGGAATCTACATCCCCGTTGAGGAGCCCACGAAGGACTGGGTTCAACAACCCTTCCCTCACCAAGTTTACCACAAGGGACTAACTTGGTTCTCCACTATCACAAAGGGTGAATACAAGATTCGTTGGGGCTTCTCACAATCTGAGACTCCCACCACAAATATGATTACAAATCACGAAGAATGACTCAAGCCACAAATCACAAAGATTCACAAAGTGCAAGAGATCAAATCGAGAGACTAAAGCAGTGTTCTTCCTCTTCTTCACCTCACCAAATCCTAATCCACACAAGAATTAGTTTTAGAGGGAAGGTAGGCAAGAAGGAGGCTTTTGGAGGCTCAAAGTTTGCTGTGGCGGCGCTAGGGTTTTAAAGTACTCAAGGAATGGTTCAAATGAACCCAGGGGTCCTCTATTTTATAGAGGTTCTCATCCCATACTGCTGACTTCAGTAGATGGGCGGACTAGTCCGGCCTTTGGGACCACTGACGTCCCTGACAACTGTCGCACTGCGCGGCAATCATCACGCTACCCGCCAAACTTCAAATTCAAACGGTCACTTCAAAAGGACTAGTTCGGTCCAGACCGGACTAGTCCGATGTCACACAGAACCTTTTGTTCCGCGTGAAAATGGACTAGTCTGGAGACCACGGACTAGTTCAGCCACCAGGGTAGACTAGTCCGGCCTCCCAGACTTAGTCGCTAAAGCACCAACTTTCTCACCAATCCGGACTAGTCCGGCACCCAGGGCGGACTAGTCCGATCTCAGTTAGGACCTTTTGGTCTGGACTAAAACGGACAAGTCCGTGGTTTTGGGACTTAGTCCCAAAAACCCACTCCATGACTACCCGGACTAGTCCGTCTCACTACGGACTAGTCCGAACTCAGTGAGACCCTTTTGGTCCGGCTGAAAACGGACTAGGCCGGCAAGTAGCGGACTAGTCCGGCCACCTGCACGGACTAGTCCGACCAATCCTTCCAGACTTCTCCAACTCTCTTCTCTCAATTGGTTTTGATCTCTAAACCGCTTTGAGCTCCCAACTTGATCTCAATGCACTTTACACACACACACACCCTCACACATATTTGGCTAGTCTAAACTCGTCACACTAGAAACCCTAGTTTCTTCTTTTCGAGTCGACACTGCCATTTTCATCCTTTTCCTTTTTGAGGGTTTGCGTTTCCACTTGAGTCCACACCTGCGCTTAAGATCACTGAGCTCATTAGTTACTTAATTGTCGTCATCAATCATCCAAAACCCACGGGGATCCTAGATGCACTTTCAATATTCACGCATAAGAGGAAGGCGGATGGATCTCTCGAGAGGTACAAGGCCCGGTGGGTTCTTCGGGGCTTCACTCAGCGCCCTAGTGTCGACTATGATGAGACTTTCAGCCCAGTGGTGAAGCCAGCGACAGTTCGTATCGTGCTGTCGCTGGCTCTCTCGCGTTCTTGGCCTGTCCACCAGTTGGATGTGAAGAACGCCTTCCTTCACGACACACTGACGGAGACGGTGTACTGCAGTCAGCCGATAGGGTTCGTTGATTCAGCTCGCCCAGACATGGTGTGCCGGTTGAACAAATCCCTGTATGGCCTGAAGCAGGTGCCCCAAGCTTGGTACAGTCGGTTCGGCTCCTTCCTGGCCTCGCTTGGTTTCGTCAAGGCTAGGTCGGACACCTCGCTCTTCGTCTACCATCGTGCGGGGGACACTGTGTACCTCCTCCTCTATGTCGACGACATCGTCCTCACGGCGTCCAGTCCGGATCTCCTTCAGTGCATGATCTCAAGCCCTGCAGCAGGAGTTCGCTATGAAGGATCTGGGCCAGCTCCACCACTTCCAGGGCGTTACGGTCGAGCATCGCTCGGGCGGTCTGTTTCTTCACCGGCAACAGTACTGCCTAGACATCCTCCAGCGAGCGCGCATGGCTGATTGCAAGCCATGCTTGACCCCGCCAGACACTCAGGCGAAGGTCTCCTCTGTCATCGGCACCCCTGTCGCTGACCCCACCATTTACAGGAGTCTTGCAGGTGCTCTACAGTACCTCACCTTCACCAGGCCAGACATCTCCTACGCGGTTCAGCAGGTGTATCTTCACATGCATGATCCACGGGAGCCACATCTCATCTCTATGAAGTGGATCTTCCGGTACCTGCACGGCTCCCTCAACTACGGACTCCTCCTTCGGGGCGACTCAGCTTCTGAGCTGGTCGTCTACACCGACGCTGGCTGGGTGGGTTGCCCGGACACCCGTCGGTCTACCTCTGGCTACGCCGTCTTGCTGAGAGGCAACCTCGTCTCTTGGTCCTCGAAGCAGCAACCTGTGGTATCGCGCTCGAGTGCTGAGGAGGAGTACCGCACTGTGGCCAACGGCGTGGCTGAGGCCGCCTGGCTTCAGCAGCTGCTTCACGAGCTCCACTCCCCGTCGCCCGGAGCACGTTGGTCTAATGCGGCAACGTCAGTGCCGTCTACCTCTCCACCAACCCCGTCCAGCATCAGCACACGAAGCATGTCGAGATCGATCTACACTTTGTGCTTGAGCAGGTTGCCCGTGGCGATGTCCGAGTCCTCCACGTCCCGACGTCGTCGCAGTTTGCTGACATCTTCACGAAGGGCCTATCTTTGTCGTTGTTCTCCGAATTTCGGTCCAGTCTCAACATCAGCTGTGGATAGATGTTGGGACTGCGGGGGGTGTTGGACTGCTATTGTATGAGAGTGTGGGGCATTGGGCTTGGCCCATGTAATAGGGCTATATATACTCTTGACACCCTATTATGGAATCTCATCTCATTTTATATACTTCTAATAATATACAACATATTTGATGACTTCTATGCCCACCTTGTCAGTCTGGAACCATTAAACAATTCCTTCATTACCTTACTACCCAAGGTACAGAACCCCCTGGAGCAGTGACTGATTACAGACTCATCTCCCTGTAGAACTCTGACAACAAAGATTTTGTCTATAAGGCTGCAGAGGGTAATCAATGAGATGATACATAAAAATCAATATGGCTTTATCAGGAAAAGAATAATTCAGGACTGCATGACATGAACCTATGAATACCTATATCAATGCCACAAATCGAAAAGGAAAATTGTCATTCTGAAGCTGGACTTTGAAAAAGCTTTTGATATAGTTGATCATAGCTTCATCTTGCTCATGCTGCAAAATATGGGCTTTCCGGAGAAATGGAGAAACTGGATGGTGGATATCATATCTACTACATCATCGGCTGTTCTATTGAATGGAGTACCCTAGAAAAACTTCCAATGCAAGAGAGAGGTTTGTCAAGGTGACTCGCTATCTCTCTTTTTTTGTCTTGGCGGCAGAACTTCTACAAATCCTTATCAATCAAGCAGCTAGCAATGGATTGCCATCTCTACCAATCTTGCAACTTCACACAGGGGACTTTCCTGTGGTGCAATAGGCAGATGATACAATCTTGGTCATGAAAGCATCTCAGACGGAGCTCTTCTTTATGAGAAATCTGTTGCTTGCAATTGGCAGATCAACAGGTCCATATGTAAACTGGAACAAATCTCACCTGGTGCCAATAAATATAACAACAGAAGAAACTGAAATAATGACAGACACACTTGGCTGTGCAATTGGGGCCTTCCCATTTACTTATATTGGTCTACCTATGAGTTTGGAGAGGCCAAAGGCAGAAGACTTTGCGGACCTTGTCACAAGAGTACAAAGAAAGCTCTCATCATCAGCTACTTGACTCACCATGACTGGACGATGCACCCTGATCAATAGCATCCTCTCCGCAATGCCTTTTTATACAATGTAAGTCCCTTGATAAATCCAAAAAAACTTGTCTCTGGAAGGGATCCGACATAGCAGGTAAAGGTATGTCACTGGTCGCATGGAATCAGGTAACAACTCCTCTAGAAAAAGGTGGACTTGGCATCAAATGTCTAAAAAGGATGAACAGATCTCTTCTCAGCAAGTTTCTTTTCAAGATCTACAACAAACAAGATATCCCATGGGTCCAACTAATTCTGAGCACTTACTGCACAAATAGAAAACCCCCGCATTGCACAAAAGGAAAATGATCCTTCTGGTGGGGGGATCTACTAAGTTGCTGGGAAGAAATAAGAAAACAACTACAAGTTAACATTGGCCCCGGGGACACCATGCTGCTCTGGAATGATGAATGGGAAGAACACCTACTCAGAAATGATGTAACGCCCTAGTCTCCCTCTTCCCTTTTCTGTTCCCTCTAATCCGCCTAGTGGGTCCCATTTGTCAGCGCGGTTCCCTTCATTTCCCTTTCTTTCCCCTTCTCCACAGAAGCCACGACGCGCACGCGCCCAACAACCCGAGCAAACCGTCAGGAGATCCCGAAGATTTTGTGGAGGCCGCCCTCTTTCCATCATCGTTGGTTGGCCGCCCTTCTATAAACCACCGTCCGTAGCCTAAGGTCTCCTTGCCATTGCACCCAGTGCAGCACCGCCACTGTTCCTCTAGGCAAGCCTCGTCTCGCCGCTCGATTCTCACCGTGCCTTCGCTTATAGGCCAAGCTAACATGTCGTGGTGCCATGCAGGGATGTCGAACACCTTCCCTGGACTCACCCATCGCGAGCCGCCGTCCCTATCCATAGCCTGGGCAAATTTCGGTAAGGACCGTTGAAAATAATCTTGTTTCTAGAAGGAAAATCGCGTCCAGATTTGGGCGTGCCTAATAGAGATAGAAATAGAGTCCAAATAGTAGTTTAAAGAGTCCAAGTCGTAGTTAAGAGAGACTCCTGTTTGTAATAGTCTATATAAGGCCGGGTTTATCCGAGGAATAAACAAGAAATCGACTTCCAGAATTCCAACAATTGGTAATCAGTGTGAGGTTAATCAGGGGCGACTTACCTCCTCAACACGAGTCCGACAAGCCTGTGCAGATCTGCCGAGTAGGGCGCGGATCCAGCAGGGTAGCTCGCGGATCCGGCGCTGGGCGTCGCGGGGGTGGTTGTTGAGGAAGGAGCGGCGGTCGAGGCAGCTCGTCGCTCGGGGTGCGACACGCCACGGCACATCACCAACCGGTCCTGGCGACAAATGAAGGATTGGGCGTCGCAGAAGTGCGGTCGTGGACGGAGTGGCGCAGAGGGGCGGTCACGGTCGGGATTGGGCGGCGCAGAGGCGCGGCCGTGGATGGAGCGGCGCAGAGGGGCAGTCGCGGTTGGGAGCGGCGCAAAGGTGCATCCTTCCACTCATGAGGATGCAAAGAAGCGTAGGTGAGCTAGGGTTTTGCTGGGCTGGGCCACGTGAGCTTTTGATTTTGGTCAGAAGAAAATCCGGCTCCAATCCAGAGAAGTATTGGGCCAACAGATCGGTGGGCTGGAAAATTATTGGGCCCAATTTTAGAGTGTTCACATTGATTTGCTGAAAGTGTACACGTTATGGAGGGAAAATCAATGGCACTCCATTATCCCCTACTTACGAAGATCAATTATACAACATGGGCCATAAAGATGAAGGTATTTTTAAAGGCGCGGGGGTATGGGAAGCCGTGGAGGGGACAAACAAAGTTGATCCAAAACAAGATCAGTTGGCTCTTGCGGCCATCTACCATGCTATTGACGAAGACACTCTCATGCGAATTTCTGAGCAAGAGACAGCGAAAGATGCTTGAGAGATGATCAAGACCAAGTTTTTGGGTGAAGAACATGTGATGGAAGCAAGAATTCAAACTCTTCAGAATGAGCTGGATGTGATGTGTATGAACGGGGGAGATTTTATTGACAACTTTGCCACAAGGATGATGATCATTGTCACAAAAATTTGTGGTCTTGGGGGTGAAGTTAAAGAAAGCTACATTGTGAAGAAGTTGTTACATGTCCTGCCTTCGAAATTTCTCCATATTGCATCCACTATTGAGTAATTTGTTGACATGAAGACAATGACTATGGAGGAACTTGTTGACAGGCTCAAGGCACATAAAGAACGAGTGCATGGCTTCAATAACCAAGACCATGAAGAAAAACTGTATTGAACAAGGGAGGAGTGGAAAGCAAGAGAAGCAAAAGAGGGCGGTCAAAAGAAGAAGAAGAAATTTGACAAGTCGAAGATTCAGTGCTTCAATGGTCAGAAGTTTGGACACTTCGCTAGTGAGTGTGCCAAGAAAGAGAAAGAGGAAGAGAAAGAGGAGAGGGCGCTTCTTGCGTCCACAGGAGATCTGTTTTGATTATTCATCGAGGGGTGCTCAGGGTGTAGATGTGCCCATCTCGAGGTCGTGCGCAGGATGAAGTAGAGTCCATCCTGAGGTTGAAGATGCATCCAACCTGAATTTGTGTGCGGGGTGAAGATGAGTCCATCTCGGGGATGAAGATGTGTCCATCCCAAATTTGTGCAGGGTGAAGATGTGACCATCCTGGAGGTGTAGTTGTATCCACTCCAAATTAGATGTGTTTGGGATGCAGTTGTGTCTATCCCGGGAGTGTAGTTGTGTCCACTCCAATCAGGTGTGTTGGGATGTAGTTGTGTCCATCCCAAGGGTGTAGTTGTGTCCACCCGCAAAGTGTATAGGATGGATAGGTGTGTCTCCATCCTAAGTTTGCTCTAGAAAACAATATTAGGGAGTGTGTTGGAAATAATCTTGTTTCTAGAAGGAAAATCGCGTCCAGATTTGGGTGTGCCTAATAGATATAGAAATAGAGTCCAAATAGTAGTTTAAAGAGTCCAAGTCGTAGTTAAGAGAGACTCCTATTTGTAATAGTCTATATAAGGCCGGGTTTACCCGAGGAATAAACAAGAAATCAACTTCCGAAATTACAACAAGGAAGCCGCTCCTCACCGTCGCCCCGACTTCACACACGATTTCCCCTCAAGCTAACTTTCCCTTCGGCCACGCCGTGCTCCAGAACACATCCCGGGCAAGGAGGCGCCGAAGAATCGCCACCGAGGCGCCACCGTGACATCAACCCTAGCACCCCGTCGACCTCCAACATTGCTGCTCCCTCACCGCGTAGTTTCGGGCCCCAAAATCATCCCAGGTGGGTGTGCAAGAGCCTCCTCGGTCGGACCATGTAATTAGATTTAAGTTTTAGGGTGTTTTGTCTTGGATCAAGTTTGGCCAGCGAGCTCTGTGCTCCATCTATGGCTGCACAGCCATATTGGCCAGAGGTTGAAGAAGGCCATGACCTCTTGTGTTCCCTGGCCGTTGGATCTCGCCTCAACGGTCTAGATTAGAAGCAAAGATACCCCTTCGTTTGATAAAATCCTAGCCATCCATTTTAAATCGCAGGGCTAGAAGAAGGTCACATGGGCGCTTTGGTGATTTTAAATCACAGCCGTCCCTTTTGAATCCAGTAGATCCCCATTAGATCTCCTTTATACCCCTTCGTCTTTTAATCTTGCGCATCTATTTAAAATCCGACGGCCCTTGTTTTATTGCAGCATACCCCTTTGCCACTTTATGTTTAACCCCCTGGACCTTTTGGAGTTATTTCGATCAAACCCTAGTTTTTATAGAATTGCCCTTGGACTAACAAATAATTGTGATTCTTGCTGTATATTAATTTGTAGGCCCCTGTAGCTTACTGTCTTGAGTTTTAGCCCCTGCAGTAGCACTGTTTTCACATAAAAGCAACTGTACAATTTTGTTTTAATGGAAACACCCCTGTAATCTGCTGTATAATTGCGCATAGACCCTTGCAGTTCATTGTTATGTCGTTTAGATCCCTGTAGCTCTGTACATCTCAGTTTTACCCCTTGTAATTAATTAAAAGTGCTTAGGAGCCCCTAGCTGTTAGCATATTTAATGTTTGGCCTTGGGAATGCTAGGACTTAATATTCTAACCCCTGCAGTGGTCTGTTTTGTTAGTAAAAGCCTTGATAATTACTGTTTTCACTTGTACAACCCTGTAATGGTCTAAAAACTGCATAGCAGCCCCTGTACATCTCCGTTTTTGTGGAAACACTCTAACTTCATGTTCTAGTTACAACCAGAGTATTGGTAGTTGCTGTATGAGGCATATAACGTTTCCGCAAATGTCAAATTAATGTGTACTAATGCTGTAACTCCATAATAAAAATATGCCATCACCTTACATGTTGATTAATTTGGAATTAAGTGATTATGCATACACGATTCGCGTAAATTCTTATACTTTGGTTGTTTGCTTATGTATTTACAATGTCCTGTTGATTTGCATTGTTCTTATTCTGCTCTTGCTATTCTGTTGCACATATGGTGTCGTGAATAGAGCTGTTCCCAAGCCGCCATTTAATTTGCAAGAGCAAGACTTCGACGTCAGTGAGCAACAGCAGTTTCCTCGAGGCAAGTGCCCTTGACCATATCTCCCCTGTTAGGATATTAAGGATTTAGATAGAATTAGTTGCATGCAGTCAATAAATTTGAATTCTATGATAGGTTGTTTACTAGTTTTTATCATAGTTCTTAAGGCGGTAAGGCGACCGCCCCCCTTTTTACCTTTTAAGCGGTAAGGCGTAAGGCGAGGCAATGCCTTAGTAATATATAAAAATAAGATAAATAAGTAAATTATGTGGTCCATTATAGATTAAAAATCCAACATAACTAATTAGCAAATAGAAGTAGTTCAGCATAATTAAGTAGCAAATAGAGGTAGTCCAACATAATAGACTAAAAGACCAACATAACTAATAGATAGTACTAGATAAGCACTCTCATATCTCAATATCCATCATCGAACTCGTCGGGGATTGTAGGATCACTTTCTTCTGCACCATCATCCCCACCAGAACCTTCTTCACTATCACTCACATCCAAGTCATCACGTGGGTCATCTTCCAAGTCCGAGTCATTAGCATCTTCCTCAACTTCTTGTGCCCTCATTCTTGCACGCCTTTGGTACGTGTTCATCTTACTAGCTTGCCTTGGAAGATTGCGACCTCGAAGCGAGCTTGATGCTCCAACAGCTTCATCAACATGATCCCATGTGAGGTCAAGAATACCATCACTTTCTCTACCGGTTTGAACAACCGATGAGTCTATCCACTCATTGTCTCAAGAAAAATCTTCAACGACTAATGAATCATAACTTGGGCCAGCATTCTCCTTCCTCTTTTGAAACCTACTTTGCATCTTGCGATTGTATGACACAAAGACCAAGTCATTTAACCTCTTGTGTAGCAATTGGTTCCTTCTCTTTGCGTGCATCTACAAATTCAACAATAGGAAGCCAAATGAGTATATAGATTATGAAACTCCAATATCCAAAGTATGTGGATTATGGAACTACAATACTTACCCATTCAAATGTACTCCAATTCCTCTCACAAGCGGATGAGGAAGCACAAAGACTAACTATACGCTTTGCAAACCTTTGCAATTCATATGCTCAACCACCATATGAACGCCACCAATCAACTACAATTACAAGTGCAAACATATTAGTTAACAACTAGGAATAGATGTAAAATGGAGAAACTAGCAAACAAGCATCAACTTACGAGGGATTTTGTTATCAGCTTGTTGTAATGCCATCCCATTTGAAAAGATAGGTCCACGATGATCCTCATAAAGCATTGCATATTCATCAATCTTGATTCGAACTTGTTCATCAGGTTCCATTCTTGCAAGCACATCATTTAAGCAACTTCTCAGCTCAGCAACATATGTATCATCTCCTTTCCTTAGTATTTCAAAGAAATTTCCGGGTTCAAATAAAGTGCAACTCCATACAATGGATGATCCATTTGTGAGAACCATCTACGCTCAATGATGTCCAAGATTTTTTTCAGCAAACCTTGCTTGTTTTGAGTAGGGAAGCTAGCACTTATCTTAGTTTTTGCAACATTCATCAAAGCTGCAACTTCAGGCATGGCTGGCCTCTCATCAGCATCAACTGCCCTAAGCACAATGAGAAGAGGTGCAGAAGCTGTAAGACAATCTTCAACTGAGGATCAAAACACCTCAACAAGAATAATGACAGAAACATTAGAAACAATAGTAACCCAAACATCAGCAACAATAATATATTAATATCACAAACTTTAGCAAGAATAGTGTCACAAACCTTAGCTAGAATAATATCACACACATTCTGCCCAGCCTGAGTCATTGCTAATTTGTTTTGGTTCCATATTTCACTCACAAATAGACCTCTTAAGGCATCTCGGTGCTTGTGTAGGCTCTTCAAAGTAAGAAAGCAAGTGGCAAACCGAGTGGCTGCAGGTCTTACCAAGTCCATCCCGCCTGTCTTCTCTCTCATTGCACTAAGAATTCTTCCATGCCTATATATAAAGTTGGTGATCCGTTTGGCTTGTGCAATTGGATTCTTAAATTCTTTCAGCTTTCCAACATCCTCCAACATGAGGTCCAAACAGTGAGCTGCACAAGGAGTCCAAAACAATGCTGGAATCTTTTGCATTAGAAGCCTACCCACTGCCTTATAGTTTGCACCATTATTTGTCACCACTTGAACTACATTTTCTTTACCAATTTGGACAATCCTCTTCTCTAGGAAAGCAGCTAACATTGTTGCATCATGTGATTCACTTGATGCAACAACAGACTCCAGAAAGTATGTACCAGCTGGGCTATTGACAAGAAAATTGATCAAGTGATGCCCCCTTTTATCGGTCCATCCATCCGACATGAGTGTGCAACCATAAGTATGCCATGCTAACTCATGATCAACCCACATGCGACTTGTATCCTCTACACACTCATGAAGTAGAGGCTCTCTCAATTCATGCTGACTAGGAGGAACATACTCTGAACCATATTGTGCAGTGGCCTCACAAGCAATATAGAACTGTCGGGCGCTAATGGCATTAAATGGAACACCACACTCATAGAAAAACAAAGCCCATTGCTTGCTCACATAATTCCTATCAGCCTTAGACTTTGTGCTAGCCTCAATGGTGGTTTGGTGTGGTCCTGTAGAGCGCATATCATCCACAACTTGTTCAGGTGTTTTTCGAAGCATGGTTGCAACTTTTGATAAGCCTTGTGTTGTTGCAGCTTGTGCATTCTTTATGGTCTGCACCTGAAACATAGACCTCCTCCTTTTAGCAGCTGTCCCTGGACTTGGTTGAACAACAGTTTTTTGGGAGCTATCCCCATCCCCACCTTGCCCCTGCTCTTGCTGCTGCTCAACACTATCTTCATCCAAAAATATTGGTCTAGTTCTTTTATTTTTCTCCAAATAGGCCCTCATTTCTTTCCTGATCTCAGTGGTGGTCTTGGAGCACATCACCGTATCAGCATATCCACCTGCAAGGTACTCTTTCAACCTTTTGATCCCCCCTGTTGTTACATTCTTGCAAAGGTTGCAAGTCACTTTGTCTCGATTCCCAATTTCTGTCCAATAGCCATACTTCCATCCCGGATCATTGGACTTTGCTTTTCGCTTTGGATCAGCCATGGGATCATAGCTATCGACATTCACAGGAGCATCCGCAGAACCGGCACTCTCTATTGGATTCATATTCAATCTTCAAGACTTCAACCCTGAAATACAACAACAGCAACAATGAGCAATTGAGCATGCAGACTAGCAGCACTCAAAGTGCCAACAATGCAGCAACAACAGCAAGACACCAAGTACCAACAATGCAGCAACAGTCTGGGAGAGCAATAGCCAATGCACATGGCCACAAGCCAACAACAGAAATTGCAAGGCACCAGGCACTCCGATCGAAGCCAATCAAAGTAGCAAAAGAGAGAAAGACAGAGGAGCAAGTATTACCTGCCGTTCTGCTTTGGAGAAGTGCCACCGTCCTCTGCCTGGGGGAGCCGCGCCTTCTCTGTTCTAGACTTCCAGGTGCGCGCCCTCCTCTTCCAAGCGTCGCCGCCGCCCTCTATTCCGGCCCAAACCCTAACCGCGTCAGGGTCACCAGTTCGAATAGAGAGAGAAGAAACCCGTCGAACAGAGAGAGAAATAGAAGAGGACCTGTCGGGCTGGGCCCAGAGGCGTACAAGGGGCAAGGCGTCCCGCCTTAGCGCCCCACAGACGCCTTAGAGCGCCCTAAGGATGCTTTATGGACGCCTTAGGACGCCTTACACCTAATCTTAAGGCGATTAGGACGCCCCATCTGCTAAACACGCCTTACCGCTTAAGCGACGCCTTAAGAACTATGATTTTTATATAATATTCCTTGTAGCCATGTTGGGTGGATTGTGTTACATGTCGGGATATTATTACGCTTAGCCATGCTGTCTTAGTTGGGATGGGTTATGGGATTTAATATACTTGTTATTATATTAATCTTAATCATATGAATATGTGGTGGTTTGTAGTTGGAGTGTAGGAATCTAGGCAGACTGGTCGGTTCAGTGGTTGCATGCGTGCACGAGACTCGGGTGGGTTGCTAGCGTCTGCTGTAGATTCTAAGAACCGGTTCATGGAGTATGTAACCTGGCTTTACCGTGCCACCACAAGACTGCTATGGAACAATTTGGCCAATTAAGTTGATTTCTACCTTATTTTGTGTATACCATGTGAGATGTTTGAGTGGCGCAAGAGGGGGCTACCAAGGAGAGGTACAAATAGACTCTGCCGTGGGGGGCGAAACCTTAGCGGGTGTGCACAGGTTTGGTAGTGCGATGTAAAGGTCTCATAGTGATCTCCTGATCACACACCATAGGAAGTGTGAAGTGTGATTCACGATCACGGGCATCAGGGCGGATCTAGTCCACTTGGCGATAAGGGACGGAATCACGACTTGTGGGTAAAGTGGTACAAATTCTGCAGAGTGTAAAACTATCTAGATAGCCGCGCTCGCGGTCAAGAGCAATGTTTGGACTTATTCATGATTAGTTGGGTTGGATGGTTTGGTTTTGGTAGCAGGTTGGTGGGAACCCGATAGGTTGGTGTCCAGTTGGTTTGGGCCTGGACAGTTCTTGTTGGTCACTTGGTTAGGACCTGAGGGTCTTGGTTTTGGTTACTGGAGATTGCGATGGTTCACTTAGTAAATAGGATGCTAAGGTAAACTTCTGCTTAGTGCTTAAACCGTGTCTAGCCTTCCTCATTGATTTGCTTGCATGTCATAATTTCCCACACTTGCGGAATACATTAGATACTCATGCTTGTTTGTTGCCTTTTTTTCTTGTACGTACTTGCTGCTCAGGACATGGAGATGGAGCGGATGATGATGAAGACGACGACTTTGATCCCGGCGTGCAGTACTGGGCTGGCGTGCCCCCGGACAACGCATGTGATGGAGCTACACGCTTAGTTATCCGCTGCTATGTATCTTTTCTTTTTTGGACCTATGAGACATTCATGTACTGAATAAATACGTTGAACTTGGCTTTATTTATATGATTTCCACTTTTGTCATCTCGTGTATGATTTAACTGATCCTGGCATACACGAGAGTGCATTTGGTTTCTTTTGCAGGAACCGGGTGTGACAAATGATCTCTCCAGATTGTACACATTTGCCAAAAAACCCAATATCTCAATTGCACAATTCCTTGCTAATCTTGATAGTTTGCGACATTTCTACAACCCCTTATCTGATGAAGCCCTGCTTGAACTCGACAACCTCAATGAAATACTACAACAAATCATTGACAGGGACACGACAGGGACATCTGGTTGATCAATGATGGCAAGGAAAATTTCGCCTCAACTCAGGCGTACATATCACACTTGACACACATCTTACCACCAGAACATTTCGACTGGATATGGAGCTCTAAACTGGTGAGAAAGATCAAAATCTTCGTTTGGCTCCTGTTCAAAGACAAACTAAACTCGAGGAATTTATTGAAAAGGAAAAATCTGATCATTCAAGGAGAAGATTACTCGTACGTCCTATGCATCTCAACCAAGAAGAATTCACCTACCATCTATTTTCTGCTGTCCCTTCAATGCTCAATGCTGGGGAACTATAGGTATTCAGTGGGATCACGCGGTGGAGTTCTTTGACACTATACAAAGAGCAAAACAGGACTGGCATGGCCTGAGCATCATGGAAGTGTTTAGCATAGCAGCAAGGAAAATTTGGAAGCAAAGAAATGACAAAATTTTCAGAGGCGCTCATCCAACGGTTGATGCTTGGCTCAATTGTTTTAAGACTAATTTGCTCACTCACATCTGTCGCTTCAAAGAGCAGGATCAAGGGAGGGTCATACAGTGGCTGAATAGTTCGTAGATTTTCCTTTTTTTTTGTTCTTGTAGCCTCTGCTCGAGGATCCTCTCTCAGGAACCTCTGCAACTCCCACCTTGTGTATCTTGTTCCTTTCTTTTAATTAATATATGGTGCGCTTCGTTGTAGGGGTTTCCTCTACAGTTCTCGGTCAGAATAAAAATTGATGGTGATGAACATAAAATTGATCCTATAGACATGAGTCAATATGCTCAGATTGCTGGATATCCCAACTCAGAATTTCTTCCAAAATCGAATTCCTGCTGATTCCAGTTATGCTTTTGCACTTGTACTGAATTTTGTATTGTGTTGTTTTACTTGTAAACTATGTGTATTGCCCCATACAGGGTTATTCAAGGAGACACTGCAAGGTTGGGTAGCATTGTCTTTGTGTTGTGGAGCGGTTTTTTTTTCTTCTCGAAAACGCAGGAGGACTGCGCTTCATTATATTATGAAGGTTGAAACAGGGGTAAAGAGCCGCAAACACAATACACACGCACACCCTTGGTTTTAGATTTAAATTTACTTTTTTTCATAGCCACCACACCACAACCCAAGCTTCACCACTCTAATTTCCTGGGAGGGGGGCCATCAGGTGGGACAACCCTCACGCACCTGCCATCATCCAAAGTTGACGTTCTTGTCCGAGCATAATTAGTGCCTCTGCCATGTTAGGATTGATCCCATCAAAGACACACTTATTGCGGTGGTTCCAGATTGTCCATACCCCCAAGATGATTAGTGAATTCAATCCTCTATTAGTGATTCTAGAGGCTGCCTTATTTGTCTTTTCCCACCATTGATCAAAGACTAGGTTTGGTTGCTGGGGTGCAAGGGACTCAACCCCACTTGTCGTAGTACTGTGTACCAAAACTGTCTTGTAAAGACACAAGAAACTAATAAATGATCTATAATTTCCTCCTCTTGGTCGCAAAGTGGGCAATGCTTCGGATGGAGCAGCCCATGCCGCGCCAATCGATCTGAGGTCCAAAATCTCTTATGTGCTGCCAGCCACATGAACAACTTACACTTAGGAGGCGCCTAGGACTTCCAGATCCTATCGAAAGGCTTGAACATAGTGGCACCCAAAAAAAGGTAGTCATAAGCCGATCTAGCTGAATACTTGCCGTTCACCTCCTACTTCCAAATATGGGTATCCTCCATCTCTTGCTGTAGATGAACCTCCTCTAACATAACCCACAGTTCAATGTCTTTAACAATAGTAGCAGCTGTGAGGGTCCCTTGAATATCTCAAACCCAAGCGTGACTTTGGAGGACATATTTTATTGTTCGTTTTCTCCTTCGCCTATGTGGGATGGCAACCAACAAAGAAGGGGCAATATTAGCAATGCATTGCCCATGTAGCTATCTACCCGTCTAGAACATCATGTCCTACCCATCTCCCACCTCTGAGATTATTGATATTCCGAAAAAATCACTCACCTGATCGGGGACTTGTATCTCTAGACTCGCCCAAGGGCGATGAGGTTCTGTTTTCTTCAGCCATAGCCAACGAGATCTCAATGCCCATCCTAAGATTTTGAGGTTGGAGATGCCGAGACCCCCCCCATCCAAAGGCCGACACACTGTGTCCCATGCAAGAAGACAGTGACCCCCTCTTGCCTCCTTGTGCCCTCTCCAGAAATAACTCCGCCGGATTTTGTCAATTGCTTTGTGTGCCCATTGAGGAAGATCCAAGGCCATAGCCAAGTAAATGATGGTTGCTGTTAATACAAACTGGACATGAACTTTTCTACCAGCTTTTGTTAACAGGTCAGCCTTCCAACCGGGGTGTGAATCTGCCACTCGGTCAATACTAGGCTGAATGTGCTCTTTTTTGAGTTTTTTCAAAGCCTGAGGCAGCCCTAAGTACTTACAAGGGAAATTCGATAGGGGACAAGGTAGTTGCTGCTGTATAATCTGCAGATCGTGATCTTCACACCTGATTGGTAATGCATTGCTTTTTTGAATATTTTTCTTAAGCCCTGAAGCCTTACCAAACAGCTCCAGAATGTCCATTGTGATAGCACTGTCTTGTTCTTCAGGACGTATGAACCACACTACATCATCGGCGTATAAAGGTATTTGGTGTGGTAGAGCCCGTCTTGCTAGAGGCTGCAACAACTCATCTTCAACTGCCTTAGAGAATAGATGTCCTAACACGTCCATGACCAAGATGAAAAGCATAGGGGAGAGGGGGTCCCCTTGCCTTAGGCCATGTCTATGAAATATTCTCCTGTCCGGGGTACCATTTAACAAGATCTGAGGTGGAGGAACCTAGCAGCCCACAGACTATGTCCCTCCAAATTTGTCCAAACCCCATATGTTGCAAAAACTCCACAAGAAAAGGCCATTCCACGGAGTCAAAATCTTTGGATATATCCAGTTTAAGAAAAATTCGGGGTTGTCTTTGCTGATGCAAAAACCTTGCTATTTGTTGAATAAGCATGAAATTATCCTGTATAAAGCGCCCTTTGATGAAAGCGCTTTGATTAGGCAAGATCATCTCATTAAGTCGACCAGCCAGCTGATTTGCCAAACATTTGTAATCAGCTTCGCAAAGCTATGGACCAAACTAATTGGTATGAAGTCCTTTGGCTGTTCGGCCTCTTCTTTTTTTGGGAAGCAACGTAATATATGCTGTGTTTAGGACTGAAAAACCTGTCAATTTTCTGCTCCAAATTGCTGAAATAGCTGCCAAAACATCTTGCTTTATTACCGGCCAACATGACTTATAAAACCTCCATGTAAGCCCATCCGGTCCAGGAGCTTTATCGGAAGGTAGTCCCTTGATTGTTGTCCAAACTTCTTGCTCAGTGAAGGGTACATCTAGCTCTTACAAATCAAAGTTAGGAACCCCAAGTTCACTTCAAGTTTATTGTTTGCTCCCTGTTCATGCTAGATCCCAACACATCCTCGTAATATTGATCCATCAATTTCTCTTTGTCTTCATGTCTTGTGCAAATCTGATCTCCATCAACAAGTTCGACTATGAAATTTTTTCGTTTGCGGCGACGAGAATGCAAATGAAAGAGCTTCGTATTAGCATCCCCTTCCCTCAGCCAACCAATACGTGAATGTAGCCTAGCTATTTTCCGCTTGAGAGAGGCGAGAGCAAGGCTATGCTTCTTTAGATTGTTCTTGAACCAGGCTTCACTCCCCGAGAGGTCCCTAGTATCATTGGAAATTTCCAACTGGTGCAGAATTTCCCGAGCGAGTGCAAGCTGAAAACTGACATGCCCTACATTTTTGTCACTCCAACTTTGCAATCCCCTCGTAATTTCCTTGATCTTCGCATCTAACATAGCAAACGGGCAAGAGACAGCCGGTACCGAGTTCCAACTAGCCGCTACAACTTTCTGAAAACCCTCCAACTTAGGCCAAAAGGCTTCAAAATGAAACCGCCTAGTGCCAGAATTGTTGTCATTGAGACCAAGGATGAGAGGGCAATGATCAGAGTCATTACTGGCCAAACTTTGAAGCAAGCACTTTGGGTATAAGTCCTCCCATTCCACTGTGCACAGAACCCTATCCAGCCTGACCAAAGTGGGAGATTCCTGCTGATTTGACCATGTGAATTTTCTACCATGTAGTGGAATTTCCTTGAGAGCAAGATCATTGATGACCCTCCTGAATCTTCCTATCATCGCTCTATTATAGTTTGGGTTATTCTTGTCCTCATCCTTATAGACTAAATTAAAATTACCTGGAAGCATCCATGGTCTGGAGCAGGCCCCCCTAACTTCTCTTAGTTCTTGCAGAAAATTTATTTTTTTCCTCATTTCCTTGAGGTCCATATACACTTGTTAGCCACCAGTCTAGACCATTATCTGAATGAAATTGCACCGAGATGCTGTTATTGTCAACACGGTTGTTTCCAGTAGGCCAAATATGTTCTCTCCATGCAACCAAGATCCCTCCGCTTGTACCAACAGCAGGTAACACCATATAACCCGAGAAATTAGTACCCAGGGACGAAATGATGACTCTCTGGGTTAAGTTTGATATTTTTGTCTCCTGGATGCAAACAACATCAGCCCTAGAGGATTCAACAAGTGTACGCAACGAGTCTTGCCTAGCAGCAGAGTTTAACCCACGTACATTCCAAATCAAAATTCTGTCCGGATCCATTGATCCATCAGTAGCAAAGACGACCAAACAAGTGTTATTTCAGGTTAACACCACCTCAGTCCCTTCCTGATCAGCCTCTAGAAATTCTGGCTCTTGCAGCTGATGTTTTGAGCCTGAATGCACTACTAAAAAAACATTTTTACAGGCGCCTCAAATTTTCAAACACAGGCGGTCCTTAAAAATATGCGACTGTGATGACGAATGATATAATAACCATCTGTGATGACAGAACAACACAGTTGGATTTTAAAGAACAACCGTCTGGTAAATACATTATCTTCACAGACGGTTCTTATTTAAGAACCGTCAATAACGCAATGAACTTCACATACGGATTTAAGAAACAACCGCTTGGGTAAATACATGATCTTCATAGGCGGTTCTTAATTAATAACCGTCTGTAATGCAATGAACTTCACAGGCGGATTTTAAGAAACAACCGCCTAGGTAAATACATGATCTTCGTTGGCGGTTCTTAATTAATAACCGTCTGTAATGCAATGAACTTCACAGACGGATTTTAAGGAACAACCGTCTGGGTAAATACATGATCTTTGTTGGCGGTTCTTAATTAATAACCGTCTGTAATGCAATGAACTTCACAGATGGATTTTAAGGAACAACCTTCTGGGTAAATACATGATCTTCATTGGCGGTTCTTAATTAATAACCGTCTGTAATGCTATGAACTTCATAGACGGTTCTTGATTAACAATGGCCTGAGAAGATCATGTATTTTTAGTGGCAGTCATTGTTTAAGAACCGTATGTAGTTGTTCAATTATCATAAGCGGTTTTTATTGAAATTACAGGGATGTAGTTGCAATTATCACAACCGTATGTAGTCGTGGAGGCAAAATTGTATCAGGAAAAAAACACAGATGAGCTAGCGGATACTAGTATAGTAATGCATTATAGAAAATGCTCGATCACCAGTGAGGCTGGCTTAATTGTGTTCAAAGATAATTTCTTTACACACTGAACAAAAATCATGCTACATTCATTGTAGATCGACGATGAAGCTCCCATCAATCAATCTAAATTGTACCATCCTGCTTGCTCCCGAACACGTCTCTTATATTCCGCTGGATCCTGAAAATATTGACATTATTTAAATTAACAAATGTCGAAGGAGGAATGAATAACCTACATTGGTCACTAAGTCAAAGTGTCATCTAACCTTGATAAGTAGATTATAGCAATCATTTTCAACATCAGGCACATTTGGCTGATGCAGCAAACGCTGAACTTCAAGTAGTATAGTTTTGATTGTAAAAGCACTGCACCACCCCTACGAAATATAATTTAAGCAATATAAGAAACCAGTTCAAATAAGTTCGACAACAATTATAAGTAATAATTACATGAACAAAATAGGTCTATCTTACAGTCTCTTGATCAAGAATCCCGATGCAGAGTGCTCCCGAACAATGGACATTTGGGTGGAAGAACCCAATTGGAAAGGCACATCTTGGAGGCACCAAGGGATAGTCCTCAGAGAAGGAGATTGTCAGGGGGTAGTAACCATCTTCCCATTCAGTCTGCAAAAGAAATTTATTAATAAGAGGACGATGGTTAAACTCATATTGTGCTTGTTCTTCATGACTTACCCTTTCTTTACCGGGGACGATGCACTGCCACTTCAATAAATCTCCCGATTCAGGCTTCGCAGAGAAACCCTACGCGGAGAAATTGAAAATACCAAAAACAAACAAGACGGAAAAACAAACTACATTTAAGTTCATCAGTCTATTACAGATACATATGTATATACAACCATGTGACCGGTGTGCCATATGTACATACATGGGGATGGTTCTTGCGCCACGCCAAGCGCTCCTCCTTCAATCGGCTACACGCCCGAGACATCATTATCTGAAAGACCAAACTTCCAAACTTCCAAATCGTTGAGTCCAAACGCATATGTACACAAATGCAAAAGGACACAATCCATATACCAACATTGTTCTAAGTTGATTTCAGAAGATACAAATATATACAATATATATCATCTCGCATTACTATATACATTTTTTCCAGCATTGACATCTTCTCGCATATAGGGTTTCAAATTATTTTTAATGCTTCTCTCTACGCGCTTGATGTTTTCTGGTTCGGTGAAAAGGTACATCTCTTCATACTGATTATATTCCTCTTCATTATCTCCCACATTGTCAACCCCAACAATATTCTGCTTTCCAGAAACAACTACGTGCAACTTCTTAGTTTCTGGATCTTGAACATAAAAAACTTGTGCAACATTATCGGCGAGAACCCACAGGTCATCTTTGTAACCCACTTTATTCAAGTCTACCAGTGTCAGCCCGTTATTGCCCACTTTCAAACCATCAAGATGTTTGACCCATTGGCACTTAAATACAGGCATTACCATTCTTTCGCCATAATCGAGTTCCCATATTTCCTCTATGAACCCGAAGTATGTGGTCTTCTGCCCTTGTGAATCATAAGCCTCAATACGAACACCACTATTTTGTGCAACACTCTTACCGTCTTTTTCTTTAGTGTAAAATGTGTAACCATTGATGTCATATGCTTGCCATGATATTACCAAAGCAGATGGGCCACAGGCTAACTTCTTCATTGTTGCCTCTTCTATAGTGTTTCCGTATGATATATTTTTGTCCATTAACCATTAAGTGAAACATCTTCTGTGCTCTTTCATGATCCAGTCCTCTTTGCGGTCTTGGTTTTTATCACGAAGCTCAATTTGGTGTTCCTCAATGTACGGCTCAGCTATTGCGACCTGTTGTAGTACACCAAAATATGTACGGTGTACATTCATGTAATCTTGAACAATAAAAGTTTTCTTACCCACTTTGCCTCTCCCACGTAGTCTACCCTCATGTACCGGTATAGGCACACCTATCGATTTTCCATCTTTGATGTAATCAGCGCAACCCTCAATCACTTCTTCAGTGGTGTATCCTTCCATAATTGAACCCTCTGGGTGAGCACGGTTCCGCACATAACCTTTTAATACTCCTAAATATCTCTCCAACAAAAACATATGATGTAAATATAGTGGCCCCAATGCTTTTATCTGATCAACAAGATGTATGATTAGGTGTACTTGCATATCAAAAAAGGATGGTGGGAAACACATCTCAAGCTTGCACATTGTCTCGACGATGTATGTTTTCAGATAGTCTAAATCTTCACGTGCTATCATCTTTTGCGATACTGCATTGAAGAAGTAACACAAACGTGTGATGACAACTTTTATATGCTCAGGTTTGATTACTCTTATTGCAGTGGTAAGGAAAACTGTCATCATCATGTGACAGTCGTGAGAATTATAACCGAATAAAGACAAGTCTTTCATCGAGACTAGTTTGCGGATATTGGATGAGAAACTTGTGGTCACTTTGATCCCACGCAAGCATTCGCAAATTGATTTTTTCTCTTCTAGCGTCAAGTTGTAGCTGGCTGGGGGAAGGTAATGCTTCCCGTTCGCCTTTTCTACTGGATGAAGCTCTGGTCTCAAATCAAGATTTACTAGGTCCATATGTGAATTTAATCTGTCCTTTGTTTTCCTCGGCATGTCCAGCAAGGTCCCAATGATGCTGTCAAATACATTCTTTGTAACGTGCATCAAATCAATACTATGGCAAAATTCCAGATTCTTCCAATACGGAAGATACTTGAAAAAAATTGATTATTTCTTGAAAGCCATGTCAGTTGTATCATCCGAAGATGTACTTTTGTTTCTCTTAATTCCTTTACTCTTTTTTCCCTTACCGAAAGCAATATGAATGTTCTTGACCATTTCAAACACAAGTTTTCTACTGTAAGATTTTGGTGCAGTATCTTTTTCGATTTTGTTATCAAATTGTTCTTTCATCTTCCTATACTTGTGTGTATCTGTCAAGAACCGTCGATGTCTCATGTACACCGTCTTTCTGGATGAAGTGAGGTATAGAAATCCAGTTCTATCCACGCACCTAACGCAACCTTTCTTCCCTTTCATTTGTCCCGATAATGTAAACAGTCCGGGATAATCATGCACGATAACTAATATCATTGCTCTTAGCGTGAAATACTCCCGCTTGTACTCATCCCATGTACGTACCCCTTCATTCCACAATTTCGCCATATCTTCCATTAAAGGTTCCAAGAACACATCAATTTCGATGCCGGGTTGTTTCGGACCGTGGATAAGACTAGATAATAAGATATATTTCCTTTTGTGACACAACCACGTCGGTAGGTTGTACATAGTTAAGACCACGGGCCATGTGCTGTGTATGCTCCTTTTTTCACCAAACGGATTCATTCCATCTGTACCCAAGGCAAACCTCACATTTTTGATTTCCTTCGCAAATTCTGGATACTGAATATCAAAATTTTTCCACTGCGTTGCATCACCAGGGTGTCGTATATGTTTTTCATTCTTCTTGCGTTGCTCGGAATGCCAACGCATAAGTTCAGCCTCCCTAGGGTTTGAGAACAAACGCTTCAAGCGATCAATTACCGGAAGGTACCACATCACCAATGCAGGAATTTTTCTCTTATTCTTCCCGTCTGCATCGCCAGAAGTATCGTCATCGTCACCTTCAAAACCAATAATAAACTTCTTATTCTTCTGAGTCTTTTTCATGTTGGTAACATACTGGTGATTGTAGTACTTCTTGTATCTACTGACACCACAAATGGGGCATCTAGTTGCGAGATCATGCTCTTTGCGATACAGAATACAATGGTTCACACAAGCGTGTATTTTTGTCACACCTAGTGCCATCGGGCAAAGAAGTTTCTTCGCTTTATAAGTGCTTCTGGGCAGTTTATTTGGATTTGGAAGAATTTCTGCCAGAAGATTCAAAAGATCAGAGAAACTACAATCGGACCATCCGTGCGTAGCTTTCAACTTTAGTAGTTCTAAGACTGCACGCAATGTAGTAAACTCTTTATCACAACCGTTTGATTCATCATATAAATGCTCTGTTGCTGCATTCTGCAATGTCTCCATTTTACTTAAACCTTTGCTTGCTCCCATAGAAGTCAGTACATATGGTTCAATGTGACGCAACATCTCCTCACAATCGAACACATCATCATCATCACCAACTTGATTGTCACTACCATCATCGATATGAACATTATCATCATCTGAGCCTCTCTCATCATCTTTATCCACATCATGTGTATCTAACTCACCATGATCTGTCCATATTGTGTAGTTATTTTTGAAACCTCCTTTCACCAAATGAGATTGGATTACTATAGTATCCGTCCAAGCAATCTTATTTTCGCAGTCGATACATGGACATAATATGTCATCTATCTTTTGCAACTTCGCATGTCTCTTGGATGCTTCAATAAAATTTGCAACATTACGAATGTACATAGGATCGGGTCTTGGCATGTTATACATCCACGCTCGACGGTCCATGCTTCAACAAATATTCTCTAAAGTTCTTCTATAAAATGAATTTACAGAGATATAACAAGTACGATTAGGGCGACTAATGTAGGAGACAGGCGACGTCTTGAGGCGGACGGAGTCAAAGGGGGAAACAGGCCCAGCAGCATGGGATAGGTCTGGGTGGGATCCGGTCCGTTATATCGAGAAACAGGCCCAGATGCATCTTATATATATTATAATAGCATCTGTTAATTAAACATCATATCCATGTCACATAATAGGTACAAAAAGGAAACAATCCATATAGTCTATACATCAATATACCAGAACACAATCCATACAGTCCTTACACATGCAAAAGGACAGAATCCATATATCAGAACACACAAAACTAACAGCTTATCAGCTAATGAAAATATACAAAGAAAGTAAGGAAACTACATTTACCTTGCAGAGGCGTCAGCACGGTGGGGAGGCGTCAGCACGGTGGGCCGGCTGGGTGGAGAAGTGGCGGTGCGGGGTTGAGCGGCGGCGTGGCAGTATGGGCTGGGCGGCGGAGCGGCGGCGCGACACAGGGGAAATTCAACAGCCTTGCGGCGTCGATATAAATTCTCCAGGGTTGCGTTTTGACTGCGGTGAGGGGTCCTTATATAGACGTCAACTTTTCACAGGCGGTTTTTAACTTTATCGTAGGCGGGTTTTACTTACCAACCGCCCGAGAAGATGTTTATTAATTAAGAAGTAAATATCTTCACAGGCTGTTGGTACTTAATAACCGCCTAAGAAGATTTTTATCTCAGGCGGATATTACTTAACAACCGTCTGAGATAATGCCAACTGAACAAAATATTTTTAAAACTTGTATAGCTGACATTGTAATGTTTTGGTAAATATCAAATTAATTTCTACTCACATATTATTCACATTTGTGTATCTCATAAAAAAGATCCTTCACTCAAAATTGTTGGTATGAACATATTTGTATAATTTATACATGTATGAATTTTTTTAATTTTTTTAAAAGCACTCCAACATGTCAAACTTCAAATTATCCACCAGTATTCATTGACACTTGATTGAAATATGTACAAAACACAAGAAATATGTACAAGAACACTTGATTGAAATCCTAAAACTACACTACGGCCCCGCCTCCTCCATCCTCTCCGCCAACTTCTCAAACCACGCCAAGCGGTCCTCCTCCGACTCGTCGTGGTCGTCGTCGTAGTCGTCACCATGGTGGTGGTCGCCGTTGTCGTCGCCGTCGTTGGAGGACGACTCGTCATCGCTGTCGTCGGAGGACGACTCGTCGTCATCATCGTCATCATCGTTGTTGTCGTCGTTGAAGTCGTCCTCCTCCTCCTCCTCCTCCTCCAGTGATGATGCAGCAGAAGAGTGGGTCGGCTGCTCCGGCTGAGCCGATTGCTCCAGCTGAGCCGATTGCTCCGGCTGTACCGGTGGCTCCGGCTGCACCGGCGGTGGAACGCGCTGGTCGTCATTCACCCTCTCGGGGGAGCTGCAGCGTATCCGCTTGCAGGGTGGCTGCCTCGGCAGGCTAGGTGGCGGAAGGTTGGCCATGGCTGTGGTGGTTCGTCGGCGCCAGGCTAGGAGAGGTGGAACGATGGAAGAAGAAGAAAGGAGTGCAAAAGTTCTGTGCTTGTACATAATCGACGACGCGCCTTATATATGGTCTGTGCGGAGTAGACGAGGGAGCGGTTCGTTTCCCGCGCATTGAACTCTTTGCAGACCTCGTGCGGCGCACAATTAAACCACTGTGGAAGACGATCTTCATAGATCCTTCCATCGCACGCGTCCCTGCACTACAGCTTCTCAACTTCTCTACAGACCTCGTGCGGCGCATCAGTTAATTAACACTTCTCAGGCTGTTAATTAACATGTTGTAGTTTCTAAAATGTTTATCTCAGGCGGGTATTACTTACAAACCACCTGAGAAAAATAGCATTTGTTGTATCTTTTTTATGTTCTGACCAATTTCAAAGGATTTATGAAGTGAAATTTAATGGTAACCCTTACTTATCAATAATAATACAAGAAATTGGATTTTTGCCTTTTTAAAGGACCACATTTAATCAAGAACATTAATTCAGAAGAAGTAAAAATCTTCACAGGCGGTTGGTACTCACTAACCGTCAAAGCATATATTTATCTCAGACGGGTATTACTTACCAACCGCCTGAGATAATTCCCGATACTATTCTTCAATTTCCTTATCCCTTGCTTCTTTTTTATTTAGATTCCAATATAAATACTCAAACATGTTTACATTCTGCAAATTGTGTTCAAATTCGATGATTCTTTCTTCTACATTTGTATAAAATTAACATCTACCACCTGAACAAAATATTTTGTTCATTGCGCATTGAACTCTTTGCAGACCTCGTGCAGCGCACAATTAAACCACTGTGGAAGACGATCTTCAGAGATCCTTCCGTTGCACGCGTCCCTGCACCACGGCTTCTCAACTTCTCCGCAGACCTCGTGCGGCGCGTCAGTTAATTAACATCTTCTGAGGCCGTTAATTAACATCTTGTAGTTTTAAAAATGTTTATCTCAGGCGGTTATTACTTAACAACCGCCTGAGATAATGCCCGATACTGTTCTTCAGTTTCCTTATCCCTTGCTTCTTTTTTATTTAGATTCCAATATAAATAATCAAACATGTTTACATTCTGCAAATTGTGTTCGAATTCGATGATTCTTTCTTCTACATTTGTATAAAATTAACATCTACCAACTGAACAAAATATTTTGTTCATTGCGCATTGAACTCTTTGCAGACCTCGTGCGGCGCACAATTAAACCACTGTGGAAGACGATCTTCAGAGATCCTTCCGTCGCACGCGTCCCTGCACCACGGCTTCTTAACTTCTCCGCGGACCTCGTGCGGCGCGTCAGTTAATTAACATCTTCTCAAGTGGTTGGTACTTACCAACCGCCTGAGAATATATTTATCTCGGGGACGGGTGTTACTTACCAACCGCCTGAGATAAGCCCATGGAGTTCCCCTTGTCACACGATATTGCGGTCCTGGTCGCGGGGTGGGTCGCCGCAACCTCCACCCAGCCCATGGACGACCTCTCCAGTCTGCGCGCCACCTGCAAGGCCATGCACGCGGCGTGCCGTGATCCCATCGTGGGCAGGCGCGTGGCGCTGGAGCGGGAGAGCAGCTGGGAGTGGTTCCAATGGCACGGGAACGGGAGCTACGACGCCCTCGTGGAGCACCTGGCCAACGTGGGCAACCCTCATGCGTGCTACGTCACCGGGTTCGACCTCGTCTTCAACTACGGCCGCGCGTAGGCACAGTGGGGCACCCAGTTCCTTGCCCGGGCGGCCGCGAACGGCCACAAGGTGGCGGCCTACGTCCTCGCCATGCTCCGCTACGACGCCAACCGCGGGGACCACGACGCCCTCGAGTATATCCGGCAGGTCGAAGGCGAGGCCCACGTCGGCGACAACGCAGTCGGGTCCGTCGCAATGAAGAGGACCAACAAGGAGTGTTGTCGGTGTCGGAATCAAGCCATGCAGAGGCTCGACGTTTTCGTGAGCTGGAGGTTACTGCGTAGGCCTCCTCCCGGACCGCCGCCGGTGGCGCTGCCCGACATTGACGATGGCGTTTGTCGCTGCCCAACAGGGGGGAACCAGGGGCCTGCCCGCTGCGGCAGGCGAGGGTGGTCCGAGACCGTCTTCTGTACTGAGAACTGTAGGATTGAGCGCGAGTATGACCTGTTCTCCCATAACGTGTTGTACTCTATGGGTTATATTGAAAATGTCCACTGAAAAAATAAATGAAAAAAGCATTATATTCATCAAGATAGAAAAATGAAAAATAGCATTTGTTGTATGTTTTTTATGTTCTGACCAATTTCAAAGGATTTATGAAGTGAAATTTAATGGTAACTTTTACTTATCAATAATATCACAAGAAAGTGGAATTTTGCCTTTTAAAGGACCACATTTAATCAAGAATATTAATTAAGAAGAAGTAAATATCTTCACAGGCGGTTGGTACTTAACAACCGCCTGAAAATATATTTATCTCAGACGGGTATTACTTAACAACCGCCTAAGATAATGCCCGATACTGTTCTTCAGTTTCCTTATCCATTGCTTCTTTTTTATTTAGATTCCAATATAAATACTCAAACATGTTTAGATTCTGCAAATTGTGTCCAAATTCGATGATTCTTTCTTCTACATTTGTATAAAATTAACATCTACCACCTCAACAAAATATTTATAAAACTTGTATAGCTGACATTGTAATGTTTTGGTAAATATCAAATTAATTTCTACTCACATATTATTCACACTGGTGTATCTCATAAAAAAAGTTCCTTCACTCAAAATTGTTGGTATGAACATATTTGTATAATTTATACATGTATGAATTTTTTTAATTTTTTTAAAAGCATTCCAACATGTCAAACTTCAAATTATCCACCATTCTAACTAAATGCTCATATTCATATGAGGCATTCATCAAATTATGAACACACATTGATTCAAAAAAAATTAAAAAAATATGAAAAAATTCGTAGAGGTTGGTATGATGAGTAAAAATGTCCACTGAAAAATAAATGAAAAAAGCATTATATTCATTAAGATAGAAAAACGAAAAATAGCATTTGTTGTATGTTTTTTATGTTCTGACCAATTTCAAAGGATTTATGAAGTGAAATTTAATGGTAACCTTTACTTACCAATAATATTACAAGAAAGTGGATTTTTGCCTTTTAAAGGACCACATTTAATCAAGAATATTAATTAAGAAGAAGTAAATATCTTCACAGGCGGTTGGTACTTACCAACCGCCTGAAAATATAATCTCAGGCGGGTATTACTTAACAACCGCCTGAGATAATGCCCGATACTGTTCTTCAGTTTCCTTATCTCTTGCTTCTTTTTAATTTAGATTCCAATATAAATACTTAAACATGTTTAAATTCTGCAAATTGTGTCCAAATTCGATGATTCTTTCTTCTACATCTGTATAAAATTAACATCTACCACCTGAACAAAATATTTTTAAAACTTGTATAGCTGACATTGTAATGTTTTGGTAAATATCAAATTAATTTCTACTCACATATTATTCACATTTGTGTATCTCATAAAAAAAAGTTCCCTCACTCAAAATTGTTGGTATGAACATATTTGTATAATTTATACATGTATGAATTTTTTTAATTTTTTTAAAAGCATTCCAACATGTCAAACTTCAAATTATCCACCATTCTAACTAAATGCTCATATTCATATGAGGCATTCATCAAATTATGAACACACATTGATTCAAAAAAATTTAAAAAAATATGAAAAAATTCGTAGAGGTTGGTATGATGAGTAAAAATGTCCACTAAAAAAATAAATGAAAAAAGCATTATATTCATCAAGATAGAAAAATGAAAAATAGCATTTGTTGTATGTTTTTTATGTTCTGACCAATTTCAAAGGATTTATGAAGTGAAATTTAATGGTAACCTTTATTTATCAATAATATTACAAGAAAGTGGATTTTTTCCTTTTAAAGGACCACATTTAATCAAGAATATTAATTAAGAAGAAGTAAATATCTTCACAGCGGTTGGTACTTACCAACCGCCTGAAAATATTTTTATCTCAGGCGGGTATTTCTTACCAACCGATTGAGATAACCTTCTTCTCAGACGTGAAATTGTAATTAACGATGAACACACTACACATTCATTCATTCACACAGTTGAAGAACACACAAGATACTCATTCATTAACAATATTCAATCACACATCTCACAAAAGAACACACAAGATGCACAATATTGACACAAGAACACACATGATACACAAGTAATATTCAATCACATAGATGAACAAAGATAGATTTCATTCATTAACAATATTTACAAAACAGAAGCAACTAAAAACAACAAAAAGAAAAACTAATTAAATCCTACTCCTACTCATCTTCCTCCTCCTCCTCCTCGTCCTCCGGCGGCGACACCGGCACCGGTGCAACAGGAGACAGGGCCGGCTGCACCGGCTGCACCGGCTGCACCGGCGGTGCAACCCCGAGGTTGCTAGCCGTCGCCTCCACCAGCGTTCTATGACCCTCAGGGCCAAGAACCTGGGCCATCATCGCGAACAGAATGTTGAGACGATCAGCCACCCCCGTGAGAGCGTAGAGGTAGTGGCTCATGGTACCCATTCCAGTATAATCTAGAAGGGTACCCAGCCCCAAGGCACTCATGACGCGAGACGTATTGTTGTACGCGTATTGTTGTACGCCTCTCGCGCCATGAGGAGGTGCTGCTCGGTGTTGATCTTCTCGGGGGAGCTGCAACATAGATTCTTGCAAGGTGGCTCCCTCGGAGGGCTTGGCGGTGGAAGGTCGACCATAGTGGTGTTGGGTCGTCGGAGCGGAGGAAGACGAAGAAAACAAGAGGATTCAAAGTGAGCGATGCGCTTGTGAGTGATAGCGCGTCTTTAAGGCTGCGCGGAGTGGAAGATGGAGCAGTTGGTTTACCGCGCATTGAAAGGTCGCGCCTCAGGGAAAAGAAAGGTCGCGCACGGTTGGTGAGGTGTCTTTATGTAGGCGTTCATCAAATTATAATGAACACATATTAATTAAGAAGAAGTAAATATCTTCACAGGCCCATGTTTATCTCAGGCGGGTGTTACCAACCAACCATCTGAGATAATTGTATCTTCTCAGGCGGTTGGTAAGTAAATCCGACTGAGGTAACCATCTTATTAGACGGTCGGTACTTAAAATCCGCCTGAGAAAATGTGAGTCTATATATACCCCTCGGCAGCACTGGAAAAACCTAACCCGGGCGAAACACTTAGACGCCGTTAGGCTGCCAAAATTTCGTTTGCTGCCAAGTGTTCGCCCTCGTCACTTCTAGGTACGCCGCCGAGCTTCGCCGTCGCCGCCGAGCTTCGCCCTCCTCACTTGCAGGTATGCCGAGCGAATCCATTGCCGTCGCCGCCGAGCTTCAAGGTAAACCCTAAACCCTTCGACCTTCCATCCTCCTTCGTCGTGCCGCCTCCCTCCCCGCCCTCACTGCCGCCTTGCATATCCTTGGTTAGGGTTCGGGAATTAGAAAATGGTAGGCATCCTTGGTTAGGGTTCGATGGAATTCGAAGAGCTATCAAGTTCGGTGGCATCTTTGGTTAGGGTTCGGTGGGGCAAGATTTATGTGGATGGTTATATCACGATAAATTGGTAGTTGGTTTTGTGTGTCTGAAACTGTGAAATCAGTAGCATTTCATCTTCTGGTAGTTTGCAGAGATAAAACTGCCAAGTTCGAATGAATAGGAGTTACTCCCTTCGTCGTGGATGGTTATATCACGATAAATTGGTAGTTGGTTCTGTGTGTCTGAAACTGTTCTGACACATTAGTGGTAAACATGATTCTAGACTCTAGTAACAGCAGTATATTCCCTATTTCTGTCATCGGCCTTGCATATGCCACATAATTCTCTATTAGGGGCAAGATTTAGCTATATTTGGTTAAGTTGACCAAATTTGGCTAATTTTGGCTAAGTTACATTAGATATAGTTATACTTGACTAATTTTGACTAAGTTATGCTATATTTAGCTATATTTGGCTACTTTTGCTTAGAGTTAGCTATGCTAGACTAAGTTTGCTTTTATTTCTCTAAGTTTCATTTGAGCAATTGTAGCTAATCTGTGCTACCAAAGATGTCTGCACTTGTGGCTCCATCAGCTTCATTTGAGCAATTGTACCTAATCTGAGCTACCAAAGTTATGCTATATTTAGCTCTGAAGCCAAACAAGTTGCTGGCCAACTCATTTGTGATGCCAAGAGCATCCTCACGCCCATATCTAGGTACCACTAGGTGTGGCGATGGAGTCTGAGCATATGAAGACCTATATAACTTCAAAAATGTGTTTTGGCTAAATTTACTTAATTGAGCCAAAATTGAGAAAATTTGTTTTAAATATGACCAAATTTAGCTAACTGAAGCATAATCAAGCATGTTTGACTATGCTGGGCAAGATTTAGCTATATTTGGTTAAGTTGAGCAAATTTGGCTAATTTTGGCTAAGTTACATTAGATATATCTATACTTGACTAATTTTGACTAAGTTATGCCTTGGGTTGTCGGTGTAAAGTGAGCTTGCTAGTTGCTGCTGCTGCTATCAGTCTCTTCTAGGCACTGCATCTGCACAAGTACGCATCAGCATGTTGTTTTTCATTCAGTAGGCAGAAGAATCAGTGACAGGGAATAAGAGGAAACTTGAGAGCGGGGACGATAATGCCCTCTAAGCTAGGTAGGAGCTGTGCGGGGATTTGCTTTTTGTCCCTTGCTTGATCAGTTATAGGTCCGGAGCTAGGCGCCGCCTAGTAAACCTCAAGAACGTGGTCGCCACTCTGAACGAAGCTATCCTATTTAGAATAAAAAGATAAAATTGCCATTGCTGGTGAGCAACTTTAACATGCTTGTCACCCTCGCAATGTATAGGAACCTTTTGGTCAGTCGCCTTAAACCCTAGAATGCCTTATCAAATCCTAGAATGCTTCCATCTTTTTCTTCATGCAACACTTCATGTAGAGTTAATATGCCATTTATTAGATTTTTGGACTTATTAGATCTAGCATGGAAAGCCCTAAGAAGACTGGTCCTGATAGTAACAACAAAGAAGACAATATGGAGTTTAGTGACTCCAGTAGTTCAGGCTCCTATCACAGTCCTTCGGATCCTTTTCCGAATATAAAAATTAAAAAGACTTCAGTGGATCTAGACCCGGAATATGATCCTGCCGACAAGGTATGGATCACGAATCTTAACTTCAGCAGTTCAAGTTAATGTTGGTTGTCAAGTATACGAAGTCTTATAATTTTTTTCTACCTAGATTAATCTCGAAGACAATGAGGTGACATCGGCTCCTAAAACCGCAGAAGGTTCTCCAATGGATGAATCCTCAGCTTCACTCAAGCGGAAACGAGGGCAACGAGGTCCCAATAAGGGTGCATTGGACCGCATCATGTACATAACAAGGGTCGGTCCAGGTGGGCTTCCCCAAGAACCACTGAATTTAGTTACCAAGTACCGTAATGCATGCAGTTTTCTTGTTAGGGAGGTTGTGCCGATCACAACCGAGAATTGGAGGAAATTACCCGAGCAGACCAAGAATGAGTTGTGGGAAAAGATAAAGAAACAATTCAAGTTCCCGAAAGGCACAGAGAAGCTGTAAAGAAAGCAACATTGGTCTCTTGCGGCAAGAAGTTTCGATGCTGGAAGAGTGAAATGAATGCTTATGTTAAGGCCGATAAGGTCCCTAGCCCGAGGAAGATGGGAAAATCACACAAGCTCAGTGGCAAGAGTTTGTTCGTCAAAAGAGCACACCTGATGCTAAAGCTCTAAGTGCAACTAGGTCAGAGATTGCAAAAAAGAACAAATACCATCATCGCTTGGGGTCTGCCGGATATGCCCCCAAAGTCCAGAAATGTAATATGATATTAGACGAAATTCTTAGTAAGGGCAATCCTCACCCATTAGAAGGGTGCGATGAGCGAACTCAACGCTGGGTCTTTGCTCGGTCAGGTTTGACCAGCGAGGGCAAACTTGAAAAGCCCGACTCTCTGAATGAAGTAGAGGATAAAATGAAAGAAGTAATTGAAAAGCAACAGAAGGGTCTCTTCAAGCCGAAGAGGGAGAATGACAAACTTACCGCTATCTTAGGAAACCCTGAACACAGCGGACGGGTTCGAGTGGTCTCTTCTCAAATGTCTTGGCTAGATGGTTTCCCTAAAGATAAAGACACATATAGAAGACGTGAGAAGTTTAAGAAAACACTTGATGAAACAATTGCTCAAAAGGTCAAAGAAAATATGCAAGAAATAATGGAACAACTTAGACAATCAGGACAATTAGTGGCACCGAGTACAATGATGGTTACGGTGCAAAAGGAGCAATTAGTATCTCCAACAGCCTACCCTAGCAGCGTTGGTTCCGTGCCAGGCTCAGGGTCAGCCCATAAGTTCCCTGTCGATGATATTGTTAACGACAAATCTTGTCGTCTTCTTGTCCCGATAGGCAGAGCAGGGAACAAAACCAAACAGGTTGCCACTGCTATGGCAAAGCCTGATCGTGACTTCAACGGGAATCCACTTCCGTTGTATTATTCTGTGGTGCAAGTTCTTCAGATCATTGATAATGATTATGAAGATTATGAAATAGACCACGTCACACCTGAGGGGATCGCGACTCTGGGGCAGGCTGTCAACCAATTAATCCTTTGGCACCGACGCGATATCGTGTTGGACGATGAGCCAATTTCTAGCCCCGTCGCATCTCCAAATACTGCAACCCCATCTTCTAAGGCGAAAGTGCATGAAGATCCACTCCCAGTCCGGGAAGATCCACTCCCCCTATGTCTCAACAAGGATGATATCCAAGAGCAACAAGTTGGACAACAACTTCAAGCAGTACCAGAGCAAGCTGTTGCTAGTAAAGAGCAACTAGTTGAGCAACAGCTTGAAGTAGTACTAGAGCCAACTGCTGGGAGTAAAGAGCAATCAGTTGAACAACAGGTTCAACAACAAGCCAGTGTCCAACTTCCGACGACTACTCCTCGATCATCAGTGCCTATCAAAGTTAGCTCATACGAAATTAATAAACCTTCATCAGAAGTGTCAAAGTATTTGGAAGCTATGAAGGAAAATATTAGAAAATCGAGTGCATCTCGTTCTTCTCATGAGCCAGCATTACAAGATATCGAGGAGTGGGAAGAAGACGGTGTCATGTATAATCGGCGGACGACTTTAGTTAAACCAGGAGTTTCAATATACAATCTTGAGGATGTTCCTCCTAAATTTGAGAATGGGAAGCCGTTCATGACATCCGTACAACTTAGCAAACAACCCGTCCAGCTCAGAAGAATGCATGAGTGGTACATCACTGGCAGCACAAAATTTGGTCTTAATTGCGTCACATTTTGTATTCCAAAAGAAGCATTCTGGAGTACTGGAGTAGATAAACGAGTCATTTTATTTGAAGAGCTGCTTTCCCTTTTCCATCGGGGCATGCTCGATATCAACCTCCTGCTCGTCTGGTGCTTGTAAGTGCTCTAATATTTTGTATTTGCTTTTCTTACTACACGCATGCGCATTTCATGAGATTATAACAATTCTGGACTTCTTCAATAGGATGCAATACATGGATAATGTAAAGTTGGAGCGCAAGACAGGTATCCTTGACCCTACTAGGATTGCAAAGTCGCTATTCGACGTCCAGGCGAATCGAGAATCAAGCCAGTACAAACACATGAAAAAAAAGATTTTGAAAGAGCAATTGCAAAACTTAAGAAGGATAGAAAGACAGAAGTTGCAACTTACATAGGACATGCAATGTTTAACTTTGTCAGAGACGGCAAGGACCTCGTAAAGGCTCCGTACCACTTCGAGTAAGTTCGACACATGACATTGAAATAGCTATTATTGGTAATTGTTAACACGTGTGGTTGTATGTTTGCAGTAATCACTACATAATGATCTTCATCAAGCCAACGCAGGGAATGGCAACAGTCTTGGACTCGGCCGATTACCCACCAGATCGTTACAAAGATTTCCTTTCCATTTTGAAAAAGTACGTTTATTCAATAATTTTAATTTACGCACATTTAGAATGTGTTGACAAGTTTTATATGACATTTCTTGTATTACAGCGCTTGGCAGTTTTACGCGGAGCTTGGCGGTCAGAGACCTCCTAATACGAATGCATTGGACATTAAAACGTATTATGCTTGTCCGAAGCAGCCTGCTGGGAGTGTCTTATGCGGGTATTATGTATGCGAGCATCTTCGGACCGCCGGCGTATATAGAGTCAATCGTGAGGATGTAAGTTATCCTTAATGTCGATACCTTATTTTCTTACTTTTGTGTTTCATTTTCATTGTAACTAGCATAGTTTAATGCTTATATTCTCTGCTGTTCAATATTACCAGAAACATTATTTTCATATTTTGATTCCAACTTCAAAATTCAATTGCTCATAGTACAACTGCTCCAAAAATACCATCTAAATTCTTGTATACTCTCACTTTGATCTATACTTTGAGATTGTTCAAACCAACACATTCTAAACCTTGTTATGTGTTATATTGCAGCACAAGAAGAATCTGAACGAAGAATGACCGGTTTGTAGAAGTATTCCTGATGGAGGAGCCGACAGGATTGCTTCTGAACTCTGTCAGTTCATTCGTCGCAAAATTTTGCACAAAAAGGGGAAGTTCTTTGATAAGAATGGTTCAGCAGCTGATGTGCCAGAACTTTGCGACTATGCTAATATAAATAGTTTTTAGTGAAAACTTGTAAACTTTGAGATGAATTGTATCTGTAACTTGTACATATGTATATTGTTTTAGTGAAATTGACTTCTGTGATGATAATATTGATGACTTTTGTTCTGTGATGATATTGTTGTTTTTTGTTTTGTGATTATATTGAATTGACCTGAAAATTAGAAATAACAGCAGTAGTACTGCATAGGTTATACCTTATCACATGCGGTTATTAACCAACGGCTAGGCATGACTGTGAAAAACAATTATCACAGGCGGCTAGATACAAGTAAAGAAACATCTGTGATAACCTAATTTTCACAGGCGGTGACTATTATGGTAGAAACCGGCTGCGTTAAAGGGTCTTCACAGACGGCTGATATAGGTAGACTCCATTTGTGATAACACCATTATCATTGACGGTTAGTTATATGCTTCAATAACCGTCTGTGAAGACACATTATCATTGACGGTTATTTATGCTTCAATACCCGCATGTGAAAACACATTATCATAGACGGTTAGTTATGCTTCAAAATCCGCCTGTGAAGACACATTATCATAGACGGTTAGTTATGCTTCAAAACCCGCCTGTGAAGACACATTATCATTGTCGGTTAGTTATGCTTCAATACCCGTCTGTGAAGACTCATTATCATAGGCGGTTAGTTATGCTTCAATAACCGTCTGTGATAAGACATTTATCACAGACGGTTATATATGCTGCACGACCCGTCTGTGATAAAGTATTTTCACAGGTGGCTAGCCTAAGTATAGAACCGCCTATGATAATCTGTCTTCACAGGCGGCTAGCCTAAGTGAAGAACCGCCTATGATAATTAGTCTTCACAGGCGGTTTCACTTCTACGCCTGTGAAATTGCGGATTATCACAGACTCTTCATTTCAGGCGGTTTTAAAAGCCGTCTGTGATAATAGGTTTGGAGCCGCCTGTGATGAGGCTTATTGTAGCAGTGATGGCTTCTCCAAGGGAACGAACATTTGACAGATCATCATGGTATCATCAAATATGACTGCCCCCCCCTCTCATGGGCACTCACCCATATTCTTTGTTTAGTTTTTTCATCTGACAAGTTCCACTTACCTTAATATTCATTTTACTTGATTAGGTCAAGCAGCTCAGTTGAATAACTTGCTGAAACCAGGACATGAGTTCAACCAACTCTTAGTTCTTGGTGAAGTGACCTAACTTTAAGCTCATTTCTCATTCAAATCACCTTAAACAACTACGAAACCCTGTTACAGTTCCTTGATATTCCGTTTTTTTTTTGCACGTAGTTTGCTTTGTCCAGTATGCAATCTGAACAAAAACTTCTTATACGCAAATGATAGTAAAAGTGCAAAATTATTGTCTCATGAAATGCTTTCACAAATCTTGGTACTATTTTCGCACTTCCTAAACTATCATATGCTCACAAAAGGAGTAAGTACCATTCACAGTTAACTTGAGTATAAGATCAGCAAAATTTTAGCGGCACAAATTTTATGCATGTACTCTCCCAAACTTGTTTTGATTTTTTTCCCACAATCAGTCATTTACAATTGCTTTATGACCCACTTTTGGCTGCTTTTACTAGTTCTCTTTCAGATGATTAATTTTTTTTTCATTTCAAATATTGTTCTCAATAGATATCGAAGGCCAAAATTTAATTCTCCTAGCAAAGCACTCACTTATCAATAACATAGATGATATTCCTTCAGACATAATGCAGATGCATGCTGGATCTTTAATTCATGTACATTTCTATTTCTCAAAGTTATTTTGGCTAAGCCTCTGTGGAACAACTTAGTTGACATTTCTTTTCTGTTAGGGTTATATCTGTAATATCATTGAAGCTGGTTGTTTTGTTCGCTTTCTTGGTCATCTGGGTGATTTCTCTATGAAGGATAAAGTAAGAATTTTACAGATTTATGATTCTTTTTTTTATTGTTTGAAAAATGCTAATATTTCTTGTTCACAAAGGCAGTTGATAGGCCGATAGAAAAACTTTCTGATGCATTCTATGTCGGTCAGTCCGTTCGGAGTCAGGTTCTCAATGTATGTTTGACACTTCATACCCTCTTTGTGATTCCTTTTTAGTTGTATACTTCTGAATCTTTACCTTTCACCCATATTAATAGGTAAATGCAGAATCTGCTAGAGTAAAACTGCCGCTTCAACAGTCTATGTGTTCATCTGATTCTTCATTTATTCGAGGATATTTTGTTTTGGATCAGAAGGTAATCCGAAGCATATATCTTTACTGTGTTGAAGAAAGTCTACTTTGAATACCTTTTGGTAGCTGGTATCAATAGTGGTTTTCTTTGCGTGGCATGTATGTTTTTAAGAAATCTGAAACATACTCTATGTTGTTAATGGAACTTGCTTAGCTACTTTTGGGTACTATTGCTTCATGGTATATTTGTTTGTTATGTCTTTGTCACTGTTGCCTACCCAAAGGTTGCATCTTGCACGTGTACAACACATGAGAAAGTTTGTCATGCAATGTGCATACATAATGTATGTATCCAGAACCTCGAATGTAGTTTTGGACATTTTGTGAGTATGTTGTGGGCCTTCATGCCACTAATGATTATTTTGGCATCTGTGATCTTGTTAATCACAACTGAAGAACTTGCTCTCCAGATTTTGCTTAGTTTAAGTTCCGTAGGAATTCTAAATAGATCTATATTATTTGACTTCTGGACTTTTAGCTAGTATACATGTATCTTAGTTTTATCGTTCTTGTATACTAAACCTTGTTTGTAATGATGTTTACAATGATGGTGACCTTGTTGAAACAGATTTGAGCATTGATGTACTCAAGCATTGATTGGGCAAACTCTTTCGGCATAGGTAGCTTGGTTAAGGGAGAGGTGGGAGCAATAGAAGAATATGGGGTTATCCTTAACTTCAAAGACCATCCAGATGTTGTTGGTTTGATTGAACATCACCAACGTAAGTAATTAATTTTCCTCTTTTCTGGTATCATGCATCAAACTGCTATAATCATTCCAATTTCTCGTCTCGTTTTGCAGTCAGTGACATACGGTAAAACTGGGATCTTCTGTGAAAGATCTTATTTTAGATTTATCTGATGGAGCTGTCAATTTATCCCTTAAAACCAAAATTTGTTAGCAGTGTAAAGAAAAAGTGGGACAGAGTAGGTATAATAGCTTGTGATTTTTAATTTGAAGTCCTCGGTGATATGCTTGATTAGGCACATGTAAATGCGGCTTATATTATTGCTTGCTAGTTTGACCATCCTTTGTGCATTGTTTGTTTGAAACTTGCATACGTTGGCTTTTAGCAAAATTGCTTAACTTTGGAACATACCTTGGATATTTGATTCTAGATCTCGATCTGCATATTCCCCTTTATTCTTACTCTAGTAGTGCTGTCTGCTAATAATCAATTTCAGCTAATGTCATCAGTTTCATTTATGCTTGCTTTGCTTTCCAGAAACATCAGAGGGCTGGAGTTGTGGACTTGGAGCTTCACGAGGAAGTGACTACAATTGTGAAAACTGTGAAGGGGAGCTACATGGTATGCAAATTACTTGTCATTTGACCGATTTGTCGAATTGACTTATTGCAATATATTTACTTCATTGTTTTATTAATTCTATCCAGATTCTTTCCGTCCCTAAGTATAACTATGCAATTGGCTTCAAACCATGAATGTATTACAACACACAACTGCTTCCTCACCACCACTATGATAATGGGCAACAATATTTTCTTTTTGAGAATTATGCTCTTATTGATTCAGTTTTTGGTATTGCTAGAGAGCTGCTACTGTTGAAGTACCCTATTGGACTCTTAAAACATAACCTTTAATTTGTTATAATTAGCCTCTTGGTATTAGTTAAAATAGAGTTACGTATTACTATTTAGAACATTTGAGCTTTATTTGCTGGATAAGGATGTATATAATGGTTGGACCTTGGCACCAGATAAAGCACAAGGTCAGATTTTGTGTAGAAAAACTGATGGAGGCCTGTACTCCTGTCGACCTTACACAACACGGAGATGAGTGAGTGCGTGAGCGAACCCCGTCGGGCGACCGTCCGCCCCAGAGTTCATCTCATCACCTCCGGCCACCAACCCAATTCCGGCAACCCCAAACTTACGCTGGACTACACTTCGCCTCCAGCGGCCCCCCTTCCGCCGCCCACTGGCCCAGTTTGCTTTGCCATCATCCCTTTCGTGTCCCACTGCGCAAACTTTGTGGTCTCCCCCTTCCTCTCGCCAGACTTTAGGCATCCTCTGGCCCAGTGAGCCTTCTCTAGTAACTCCATAAGCTCCCTTCCCTCGAAGTTGGGCTCGGATGCTTGGATATCGCCCCCTCGCCTACTCACCTATTAATTCTCTTGACCACTCTGGTGTTCAGCGGGTCGAGTTGCCCTCCACACCCTCGTTTTCGGCGCTACATCCACAACCACCTCCGACACCCTTTTGGGTGGCTGATCGGGTGCTTCCTACCACACCACACCAGACGTCAACTTTCTCTCCTCTTCCCACCCACGTCACCCTTCCCATCCTTCATCTATCATTGTGGAAATGGATCTATTCTTTCGATCACCTCAGTAGGTGATTCGGTTCTTCCTGGTCCGTTTCGTCTTCAGAATGTTCTGGTTGTTCCCGCCATCATCCAAAACCATCTCTCTGTTTGTCATTTCACCACTAACAACTGTTGCTCTATGGAGTTTGACCCCTTTGGCGTGTCCGTGAGGTATCTTGCCACCTGACGTCTTCTCCTTCGTTATGACAGTCCAGAACCCTTGTACACTCTATCTCTCACTGCCTCCACATCGTCCACTCCGCAGGCACTAACTACTACAACTTCTTCTACCACTTGGCCTCGTCGGCCTGGCCATCCCGATCATGATGCCTTGTCTAAGCTGTCCAGTAGTTCAGTCACCTCGTGTACCAGGGGCACTCACGTGTCTCTCTACCACGCGTGCCAGTTAGGTTGCCATGTATGGCTTCCTTTTTCTACTCCCGACTCTCATACTTCGCATGCCTTTGATCTTATCCATTATGACTTGTGGACTTCTCCGGTCCTCAACGTGTCAGGTCGCAAGTACTACCTTGTAGTACTTGATGACGATTCGTCCTTCCCTTTCTTCACCTCTTCCTCTGACCCGGTTATTGAGATGGATTCCCTTTTCCCTATTGACCCCGAGGTTGCTCCTGTACAGCTACCCTCTCCTTTTCTTCCCGCAGGTCTGATGCTTCCTTCTGCGCCACGCGCGGCACCAGCGCCTCCTGCTGCAATGTGTGCGGTTCCGATGGCCCCAATGCCTCCTGCTACGCCACACGCGTTCCTGGTGGCCCCGGCGTCGCCTGCTACGCCACGTGCGGCTCCGCTGTCCTTGACGTTGATTGCGGCACCACACGCAACTACGACGTCCCAGACGCCCATTGCGGCACCACACGTGGCTCCGACGTCCCATACGCCGCTTGATGCGCCACGCGCGGGTCCGTTGTCTCTGATGTCACTTGCTGCGCCTCGTGCGGCCCCATCGTCTCCTTCTGTGCCACGGCGGCCCCGGTGTCCGCCATGCCGTCAGTTGTGCCACGCGCGACACCGACTTCCCCAACACCGTCTGCTGCGCCACACACGGCCCCTGCGTCCACGACGCCTCCTGTTGTGTTACGCGCAGCCCTGGCGTCCCCGACAGCGCCCGCCGCGTCATGCACGGTCTCGACGTCCAAGCCACCGCTTGCCACGTCACACGCAGCCCCTGCTTCCCCGATGCCGCCTGTTGCGCCACATGCGGTCTCGGCGTCTCGCTCTGCCAATCCCGCTCTTGTCTATCAGCGACGAGTGCGGGTTGGTGCTCCGACCTCCTCTTGCACTAAGGCTCCGGTCTTCCACCCTCCTTCGCTCCATCGGGACCTTGTAACGTCCATCCGATGGTGATTCAACGAGATGCAGGGGTCCTTCGACCCGTTGAGCGGTTCTCTAGCACTATCCTCTTGTCGACGACCTCTCCATCAACAGCCTCCTCTTTGATTTCGCCTATACTGTCTTCTGTCCGTAGTGCTCTCGTTGATCCTTACTTGCCTCGTGATATGGAGGATGTGTATGCAGTCCTGCTTGCCAACCGGACCTGGGACTTGATGCCACATTTCAGCCGTGACAATGTTGTCATGAGCAAGTGGGTGTTCACGCATAAGAAGAAGGCAGATGACTCCTTGGAGAGGTATAAGACTCGGTGGATGAAAGTTGCCTAGAGCGGGGGTGAATAGGCGAAAAACCTGAACTTTGACTTAATAAATCTTATTCAACAACTAGGGGGCAAACTAGTCTGGCCAGATACGTGGAAAGAAAGGTGAGCTTTTTCTTGGTTTTTCAATGATCTACCTAGTGCGGAATGTAAAGGTACAATCTAGCAACCTAAAAAAGTAATTGCACGAAGAGAGAACAAGTTGAACTAGATGGATCACGAGATCTAAGCGATGAACACAAAGAACCCTAAAAGTCGATCTAGTGAAGAATGAAGGACAAATCGAGGCACAAGACACAAGACTTTATCCTGTGGTTCAACTTCACGAAGAAGTCTACATCCATATTGAGGAGTCCATGAAGAATCGGGTTTATCTCAACTCTATCTTCACCAAGCCACCACAAAGGTCGGTTTGTTCTTCCACTATATCACATGGAAATCACAACGATCCATGGGGCAACTCACAATCTGATGCTCTCATAAAGTTACAACACAAAGAGATCACGAATCAACACCTAAATCAACTCAAATGAACGGATCAACGCGAGAGAATCAACCAAGAGCTCAAGTCAAAACAGAACCCTTCTTTCTTAGCTCCCAAATCTTACAAACCCTCAAGATTCGCTCTTAGGGCCCCAAGAAGTGAAGAGAAAGGTGTAAGGGGGCTCTTGAAAGGTTATGACGGTGCTAGGGTTAGAGAGGGATTTAGAAGTCCATGATCCCTTTTTATAGTGTCCCGACAATTAGCTGTCGCCATTAGAAAAAGTCCGTACTAGTCCGGCCTTGGACCACAGACTAGTTCGGCCTGTGCGGACCAGTGATGCCACTCTTGACCCACAACTAAGTCCCCCCCCACCTTTTAGATTCAAACGGTCATAACACCACAGACTAGTTCGTTCAGAAACAGACTAGTTCGATCTCACATAGAACCTGTTGTTCCGGTTGAGAACAGACAAGTCTGGTCCGCCGGACTAGTCCGACCACAGTGGGCGGTCAAGTCCGGCGTTCGAGGACTTAGTCCCAACTGCCACCTCTAAGTCCCAAACGGACTAGTCTGACCCACAACAGACTAGTCTGAACTCACACATAACCTTTTGTTTCGGCTAGTATCAGAGAAGTCTACTAGAGCGGACTAGTCCGACCCCTAGGGCGGACTAGTCCGGTCCTTCAGGACTTAGTCCCAGAAGGACTCATACACACTCACCACGGAGTAGCCCGTCCTCAAACGGACAAGTTTGAACTCTCATAATACTTCTTGGTCCGCCTAAAATCGACACTTAATCATCATTGAAACCAATGTTGAGACATAGCATAAGTTATTCATATTAACATGATCATATCGTAAGTATTTAGACTATAGTAGGGGTTTATAGTGTTTATGATGATAGAATAAGATCATTATGACATAATCATAAAGACTATTCCGACCACATACATGAATTTCACAATCAATCAAGAAACACTTCATCCAAGAATATGTATAAAGGAAGACTTAAGATAATATCTTTATTATGCATAAAGCCACAAATACAAGAAGGAATACCTGAGCCATACCTTTTCCAATTTGGAATTGGGAAGAGATACCTCTACCCCTTTTCCAATTTAGACTTGGAACTAGAGACTCCTCTCTACAACCTAAGTCGTCTAAAGATTAAGAAAAGTAGTGTATACAATAAAATGATGCTCAAGTAGTGTGTGTTGAAGTGAGGGGTAGGTGGTCCTATTTATAACTGGAGACGGGTTGGTTCCCGCTACCAAAAGCGTGTGAATCAGTCTTCATCCTTATCAGGACACCACAGGGAGTCGACATGTGGAAGTTGACCGTGTTTGTCACTAGAAAGAGGTCGATCGAACCACCTGTTCGACTGACGTGGTCTCTACGCTACTCCGCGTGTGCTTTCTCGAGGTGACTTCTAGGTGGGTCCTATTGATTGATATGGGTGATACATTGTTAGATCTCCTCAGATACGTCTGTTTGTGGGCTATTTGATCTATGTGATGCCACATGTCGTCGCCTAATTGGCCAGTATGGTATTTTTTAGGATTGCTCTCCCTCTTTCACCTCAATTTCTGCATAGAAAGTCCGCATGCACTATTTTTCCACGGACAAGTGGAAATAGGTTAAGTAGAAAGGTGGTGTGTGCAAGAAATGACTTGTCCTTCACATAATTGCGTTATATTGATGGGTGAAATTGAATGTAACAACCTTAAAAAACTCCTCCAAGCTTATCTTTTGCTCGTTCCGAGCAAAGTCAAGACTTTAGGTTGATGATCAAGAGTTGCTACAATGTTCTATCTTTCAAAAGTACCAAGTGCACAACAAAATACTCTACCTAGTATTACAAAAATTGGCTATGATACTCTACCCTTATTAAGTCATTATGGGGTTTATGCTTTCCCTTTTCATGAGTAGTTGAAAGATAGAACAGTAAATGGAGCAAACATAGCCTAGATATAAAGTCACACTTCAATTTCGTAGAGTTTCAATTTAGATTCTAAGAACCTCAATTTGATTCTCTTAATCACTTCTTTTTGTGAAGTGAAAATATATCTTCACTAAGGCATTTGCCTATTCTAATCCTACCACTAAATAGGGCTTATATGTGAAGCTTGGTAGGGAATGAGAGTAGGCATATTTGTAACACATAATATTGCTATGGCAAAAGAGTAAGACTTAGGAGAAATCAATTCAAAACTTTTGGATCAAGACCCTCTTTCTTGCAGGGATGAAACATGGTTATTTTTTTCTCATACTTATGATGTAATCATGTATTTTTTTCCTTTTTTCTTGTAGCCATGTCTTTTACTTTTTTTATGCAATAAACATGAAGAGAGTACTAAATATGAAAACATGGTGTTTCTCTTTTTTATTATGGAATGATGATATGATAGTTTGCTAACTTTTAGTGTCGAAGTATAATATGTGCAAGTGAAGTCTTGAGTTCAAAAGAAATAAATCAATTCTCACATAAGACTATACTAGTTTGACTAGGCTCAATGTGAAAGCAAATAGCATATACATAAGGTTTATCAATGTAAAACATCATATGACTTTGGAAGGTATTTCCAATCAAATGAGACAAGTTTAAATCTTTTAGATTTATCCGGAAATCTAAGTTTCACTTTCAAACTAGGAATAGCAGTCATATTATTATTTCAAATCTCACAACAACCTAGAATTTGGATTATGCTTTTGCTATCTACAATTTCTAAATCAAGACAAAAATTATTCTAGCCAATAGAAGCAATATTTGGAGAGTAGCAAGTTGTAAACTAGGGACTTAGGAAGAATAAAACAGAGCCATTATTCATCATTTCATCTATGTGAATTCTAAATCATTCTTATCGCACATCTTTATTTGATGGAAAACAAATCTACAATACTATTTTTATATTTTTAATTTTTTAGATGCAAGGTGGATGAATGGATGGAAACTAAAATGCAATGGGTTTGATATAAGTTACCTCAAGTGGGGTTCTCCCCCAAGCTTGTTCTTGATCATGTTCTGCGATAGAGGTTGAATCTCTAATGACGGAGGTAGACCGTGAGTTTGGTCTATTCTTGTTGCAGCGTAGCTTTGGCAATGGAGGGTTGAATGTCGATGTTGTGCTGCCTCTCACGGGAGCTATGAGTGTGATTGAAGAGAGTGCTGTTGATGTTGCTTGTCCGCACTTCAAGGTCTCTCATGTGTTAGATGTACTTTATTATTTCATGACTAAGGTAATGATAACCTTTAGATACAAAGAAATGACGTGCATCCAACATGCGTTGAGTGCATTCCAAATTTTTTGGCTAATGTGTAATATTCCTTTTTGCTACAAAGGAATAACTTGTATCTATCATGTATTGGATGTGATCCGTCATTCCTTGACTAAGGTAATGATAATATTTAGCCACAAAGGAGTGACATGTAACCAACCTATGTTGGATGTGATCTGTTGTTTCTTGTTTAAGGTATTGATAACATTTAGCCACAAAGGAGTGACATGTACGTAACATGTGTTGGATGTGATCTGTTGTTCCTTGGCTAAGGTACAACACATCTATAACCACAAAGGGATGACGTGCACTCAACATGGATTGAGTGTGATCCGTCCTTGGCTAAGGTATAAAATACCTTCTAGCCACATAGAAACAACTTGCACCCAATATACATTGGATGTGATCTTGTCATTTCTTGATTAAGATACATCATATCTTTTAGCTACAAAAGAATAACTTACATCCAATGTTGGATGGAATTTCCTTGAGCTTGAATGAGTGCTTAGAATAGTTGAGAGCATAATACTCTCACATATTCGTAGTAGCCCATTGGTTGCTCATTGAGGGATTACATGTCAAATCTCCGACCTCATATAGTTATGCTTGACCTTCGAGCTTAATTTTCAATGGGTAGCAACCATCCTAATTTACTCCTTGGCCATGAGATGTTGAAATGGAATCCTCTTAGAATTTCCAACAATCGGATCTTTGAATGCCTACATAGTAATATGACTCCTGCAAACTTCCCTTTTATGATAGAGAGGGATAGTTAGCTCCCGATACTTGTACAAATGAATTTTTGGGTTAGGTAACTGAATCTTCATTTGTACGTACGGGGAAAACCAAATCAAAGATGCATTGAGTCCAATTTCAAGTGTATCTATGAGCAATGTATTATTCATTGATAAGAGTGGGGCTTTATGGATAAATTAATTTGCACATTTTCTGAAGCTCTTACTCATAGAAATGCAAGTGATATAAATACACTATATAGATCCCTTCATCTTACAAAGTTTCTAGCCATCATAGCTTTTTACATAATACCAAATGTTATCATTTGGATCATGACAAATAAGATTCTCAATTTTATCCTTCTAAACTTTTTTAGAAATTTCATATTTAGTGATAAACATGCAATTCAAATTAAGATAAAGGATATCACTTATACCTAGGAGATTGAAATCTAGTGACACCATATATGCACGAAGCTCAAATCAAAATCATAGTCATCACTATTCAGTTGCTACATGCAAATTCACCCATTAAATTATGTCAAAAAGTTTTGTTTTCTAAACCTAGAAAAAATGACTAATTCTATATAACAATGCTTAAAAAGTTTCAGGTACTTGTTTTAATTTTTCCAAGTAAGGTGGTATTTAGTTTTGGAGATCCAAAAGATAATACCAACACTTACTCTTGTGAGGATGCATGAGAATTGATTGATGAGGAAGTGGAAACCTTCCTTATAATTGCAAGCATGGGCATTCAATTCTAAGGCAAACCAAACAATAAAAATCATAAATTCATACCTTCTTTGAAGAGCAATTGGTCATGAAGGCCTTTGTGTGAGAAACTCACACCCTTCGAGTTTGGCGCAGGCTTGATGTTAAACGTCAAACGCCAAGTTGAGGTTGGATTTGGTGAAAATTTTGGTTGAAGCTTCATCTTGCTCCTCCATTAAGTCACTATCTTAAACTAAAAATGAGTTTGTATGAGAGATGTGTTCTCAAATCCTCTCAATGGTGGCTTGAGCTTTATGTGGCTTCATCTTTCTTGCCGTCGAAGTGTGTAAACGACACTTCTCCCGGTAGTACTAAAGCGTAGTCCGCGGAGGTTTGTATTTATATGGGGAGCGTAAGATCAAGAACAAGATGATGACGCAAAGGTTTTTACGTGGTTCGGGCCGCCTGAGCGTAATATCCCACTCCATGGGGTGGTTGTTGATTGAGTATGTATGTCTGTGGCGAGTGTCAGTGGTTGCTTATAAGCGTGTGAGCTTAGTTATCTTCTACCATGCGACGCAACCCTTTTATATGCTAAGGGCTGACCGTTGTAGTATTTGCCTGGCCCGATAGGTGGCTTGTTGATGGCTGTTATATACCAATTTCAACCGTCAATATAACTCAATTATGTGAAGGATTGATCATTTCTTGCACACATCACCTTTCTACTTGACCTATTTCCACTTGTACTTGGAGAAATATGTGTATGCAGATATTTATACAGGAATTGAGGAAAAGTATGGGGAGCAATCCTATAAAATATTGTCGGTGGTTTGGAACCGGCAGATCTCCCTACACTGTTAAAGTGATAGGGGAGTTCTATGTTCGGTATGGGCGCGCGGAGATTCAAGAAGGTGAGTAGGAATTGGCACAAGAGACACAAGAGTTTACGTGGTTCGGGCCGCCTGAGCGTAATACCCTACTCCACGGGTGTGTTGGTGTTGTATTAGCTGTTTGAGCTTGTGTTAAGCGTATGTGTCTGTCTGGCCCCGCGTGTATCGTCGACCTGTCCTTTTATAGTACAAGGGCAGGCCGTTACAGGTTAGCCTAGCCCGACATGTGGCCCCGGCGGTTACTAGTATTGATACACGTTTAATTGCTCTTAATGACCCTATAACGGGCTTTGACATCACCGTTACTAGTGTTAAGATCGTCCGTTAAGTGTCATTAATATGGCGTTAATGACACTTAATTGGGTCTTGAAGTCCTTGGCTCTCCTTTGAAGATCCGGAGCCGTTGCGGGGTCTTTCGGAGGTTAGAAGCTGAAGATCCGACGATTGGACACGTGGCAGCTCTGGAGCTTGCTGTGGGAAACAAGTAGCTCCGGGGCTATCCGACACGTGTCATGTCCGGAGCTTCTCTCGGTCCGGGGTTAAGTCCGGAGGTGCCGTTTCGGTACATGGCCCGGAGCTTCCCCCTTGTGGCGGTAGCTCCGGTTTGGTAGTACCCGTGGCGACCCAGGAATTAACCATGTTGGAGAAGCGGGTCCGATTATGTCTGACATGTGGGCCTTCGAGGGTCTTCAAACCAAGTAGACGACTTTCCTTTGAGATCTTTGTAACCTCAAGGGGTGTACGGTTTCTAGGGTACCGACAGTGGCCCCCTGGACCTACCTCCGGGGAAGATCACTGGGGTGAAGTCATTCCGCCGGATGTGGGTCCATCCTCACGACTCTTGAACTGAATCTTCAAGGGTCTTTGAAGGTGCCGTTGGCAGGGATTTATAGTTAGATCCCCGCCGCGTGGCGCACCTCGTGCGGCAGATGAGATCTTTGACGTGCAGATCTCGCGCAATTGAAGGTTGCCGGTTCCCGATACGAAAACCGTAATCGGTTCCGCGCGCCTTGTCAGGCCGCCGCCTTTGGGTTTCCCGCCTCGTGATGACAACCGTTTGCCTGGGTAAGAGCCTTGACTTGATCGTCAGGGTGGTCCCGAGCCCTCTTGTCATCGGCAGGGTGAAATTTTTGAATGGTATCTTCGATTTCCTTGCGGTTTCCATCCAAGCGTTGCGAGGGCTTACTTAAGGAGGAGAGCGCGCACCGCCGGGAGTTCTTTACGCCTCTCATCTGATCTTGTGCTCAAACTCCCAACTCGTGCTTCACTCTTCTTCTCTTGCCTAGCCGTGCCGCGATGGAGTTGGGTCTTCACGAGAGTCGTTTGAAGACCGACGGCGATTTGAAGAAGGTCCGGGCCCTCATGGGGTGGTCCTCGGACTTCTTCAACCGCTCAGTTCGTGCCGGCGGAGAGCTCCCCTTCGAGAAGGAGCACGCTGGCAAAATGGTGTACTTTTCCTCGTACGCCATGGTGGGGTTGATCCCGCCTTTTTCTTCCTTTTTCTTGATGCTGCTAGACTTCTATGGTCTGCAGTTATACCACCTTGGCCCTCACTCCATTCTCCTCGTGTCTATCTTCGTCCACTTCTGTGAGATGTGGGTGGGCATCCCCCCTGCATTGAACTCTTCCGGACCTTCTTCTTCGTCCACACCACAGGCCGGAGCAATGAGTACCTTGGCTTCTACTACTTCGTGAAGCGCAAGAAGTGCCCATTCAAGTACCTCCGGTCGTTTCCTTCTGGGAAGTGGGATGACTGGAAGAAAGACTGGATAGTCATCAGGGTGGAGGAGCACGAGAGGCTGGAGCTGCTCGATAGTCTGCCCGGCATCGACACGACGATCTGGAGTGAAGCTCCGGTGCTGGGGGAAGCTTTTGACCCTGCTTTGACCAGGATCCACCAATGCGTGGAGGGAGGATTGACTCCTCAGGCGGTATTTTGCAATTTCCTGGTCAACAGGTGGGCGCCGCTGAAGAGGAGGGAGAAACTCGCTTGGGCCCTCAACAGCGTGATGGACGACGACCAGGTTGAGACCGGGTTGAAGTCCAACATGGTGGGGAAAACCTTGGAGTTCCACCTCAAGAAATTCTAGCACGGCATCGACGTCGACGGTGATGACTTGACTCCCCCGTCGGCCTTCCTCCCTCTGAACGTGGAAGTGGAGTTCAGCAGGGAGCTCCGGTGAAAGATGCCCGTACTTGACGACCTTGGTGTCGTCGAGAGAAGATCAACCACCCGGGTGGCGATACCCGGAATGCCCGAAGATGGCTCTGTCCCTACCCCAAAGCCAAGGGTCGAGGTCGTCGGCAAAGGCAAGGAGCTGGCGGATGAACCCGAGAGCCGGAAGAGGAAGCTGCAGCATGCCGACGGAAGGTCCGTCAGGCCCGCTACTTCCGCCTCGGCTCCTTCTCCCTGGAGGGGAAGGTCTTCTGCAACTGCGGCGGTTGTCCGCGTAATGAGGTCTTCCCGGAACGAGACCGTTCCTGCAGTGGGGTCCTCCCGGAGCGCGTCTGTTCCTGCAGCGGGATCCTCCCGGGGTGTTAGCTCCGGGCGCGCGACTCCAGCACCTGGGCCGGTGGAGGCCTCCAGGTCCGGGGGTTCTTCCCGATCGAGGAGAGCCTCGATCCGAGAAACGCCCATGGTCGCGACAAGTTCCGGGGGGCCTTCCGGAGCTTCTACACCGACTATGGCCAGCCCAGAACGCCCGGGAAAAAGGTTTCGCGCAAGCTGGTGCGGAAGCCTCCCAAGGTAATTTTTAATATCTACCTTGGACAATTATTTTAATTGTAGCAACTGTTTGTTAATTTTCTTTGTTCATCATCTGCAGCGTTCCCAAGAAAGGGAGTGAGGTTCCACCCTCAGCCACAGTGTCTGAGGCCGTGAGGGTGGGAGCTTCTTCTCCTGTCCCAGTGCCACCCCAAGTGGTGGCTGAAGCTGCGACAGCTCTGGCGCCGGCTGTCGTGGTCATGGACCTCGACTCGTCCCCAGAAGTTCCCGTGGTAGCGCCGGACCACGGGAGTGAAGATGCGCCAGCAGCACCTGTCCCGGAGGTTGAAGCTCCGGGTCCTGGTGCTGCAATGATGGAATCTCCGGCTGTTGAGCCGAAGGAAGTAGTAATCCCGGCCTCTGAGTCGGAAAGTGTCGAAGCCCCGGCGGTTGAGCCGGAGGTGGCTGAAGCCCCGACATGCGAGCCGGAAACTGAGGTAGTTCCGGCAGTTGGGCCGGCTACCTCCGAAGCACCGGCTGCTGAGCTGGTCATTGTTGGAGCTCCGGTCACAGGGCCGGTCGAAGTTGAAGATCTTCCGGCTCCTGAGCCGGTGGTTGAAGAGGTGACGGAGCTTGAGCCTCCCTCGGAAGAGGTGCCCAGACCGGAGCCAGTAGCGGCTCCTGCTCCGGAAGCGACGACGTCGGAGGTACCTGCGGCCGAGCCGGAGTGCCCAAGCGAAGTCACTGGCCCCCTGCCCGAGGGGGGAACGAAGACCTTGCGGAGGGGCCTTCTTCGATGGTGACTGAGGCCATCTCGGAGGACGACCCTAGTTCCTTGGAAACTTAGGGGACCACTCTTGTAGAGTGGGACCCAATTTTTGTATCCGAAGACCCGCTGGAACCAGCGGAGGAGACCCCAGCAGGTCCGGAACCAATCCCGTTGTCGCTGTCCATTGACAACGCATGTTCCAGTCTACATCAAGTCCAACTGGCCTTCTTCCATGACAGCAAGGCTCTTGAAGAGGAGCGCCAAACCCTTAGGCGGTGGCGTAATCGGCTCTACTTCGAGACCAAGCTGGCGCAGTCGAGGCTAGCGGATGACAAGGAATGGATTAAGCGGGAGAAGATCCGCCTGCAGTACTGGGGCAAGTTACTGGATGACAGGGAGAGTATGACTCGTGCCCTTGATGCTCAATCCCGGGAGATCTACGATCAGGCCAAAGCAGCCAATAACGCGGCCGATGCACGCCACGAACAGCTTGAGGCCATTAACACCGCACTCATCAAGCACCGAGAGGCACTTGAAGAGAGGGAGAAACGGCTCGAGGATGAAGAGCAGAAACTCCTTGAGCTGCGGGATGATGTCCTGAGGAGGGAAGAGGAGCTCGCCGAGAAAGTAGCTCTGGCTGACAAGGGCCTCGAGGAGCGCGCCAAGAAATTGGAAGAGCGCTGCCAAGAGGAAGAGGAGAAGACCTGGGTGCGAGGGCAGGAACTCTACGAACAAGAGTGTGCCCTTGCTGCCCGGGAGAAGAAAGTGAGGGGTAGGGAGAAGGACCTAGTTGACCGCTGGAACAAGATCCACCTCCGGGAGGAGGAGCTCGGAAAACTCGAAAGGCGGGTTGCTGAAAAGATTCAGCAAAATGCCAAAGAAGTTGTGCGCCTCGCCCGTGAGAATTCCGAACTGACGGTGGCCAGGAGATCCCTGGAAGAGATGAAGGGCTTGAGGACTGCGGACTCCCTACAGATTTGGGAGTTCCTGGGCAAGTCCAACGACGCGCTGACACCGATGGGTTTCAGCCCTGTGCGCCCGGATGATCCGGAGCCAGAGCCGGACCTAGCACTGCAGGCGTTGAGCGCAGCTGGTAGCAAGCTCTCCAAGGTGGGCGATGTCATCGCAGACCAACTGGAGGTTGAGGGGCAATCCCTGGCGAAGAACGTCGCAGAGTATGTGCTGACGTGCTACACCAGCCGGAACTCCCAATTTCCTCTGGACCCGGTGCTTGAAGGTCCCGTCGAAGGAGAAGGTGAAGCTACCCGAGCCAGCGTATCGGAGGTTGCCCAGAAGGTCGCCCAATTCTTTCATAGGGTCTAGGACCATCTCTGTAATTCTCACTTGTATTTTCTCTTCTTATTCCTCAATTTTGTAATCCCTTGTCTCCAGATGTAATCTCTTGTCTCCAGATAAATGAAATCCCCAAATTTTGCGAATTTCACTTTTTGTCTTCAACACTTTTATCTTCACTTGGCCCCCTGGTAGATGTACACAATTTGATTGTGAACATGCACCAAAAGGATATTGTGTTTTGTTGAAGACTCATTTGCTCCTAACTTGTAGAATTTAGGTCCGAAGTCTTCGATAGTGAAGGCCCCCTAAGGTTGTCGGAGCTTAGAAGCTCCGACATTGTCCATCGCTGGAGCTTGATAGCTCCGGCAATAGCCTCTATCAACACATAGAGCACCGATAGTTAGTCCTCTGGGGTGTCGGAGCTGAGTAGCTCCGGCAGTGACCTTTGCCAACACTTAGTTTGTTGGCAGTAGACTCCATTTACGGGGTCTTCTCACCATCTTTTATTTAGCGTCGACGGCTGGCCCCCTTAGGGGAGTCGGAGCTTATTTAACTCCGGCTTTCCTCCATCAACGTAGACTTTATTTTTCCTGCACACTTAAGCCAAGAAAAATAGTAAAATTCGTTCCTTGTCTATAATTTTGTCGCGGCTTACGATTCTCAAGAAGACTTTAAGTCAAACGCGATTTTAAATACAACCGAATGCGTTGCCTTTTCTTCTAGATTCAACTGTCCATGGACCCACCTTACTTCGGCCTGCCGGGGTGTAGGTAGAGTGGCGTACTTAGGGTGCTTGACCAGGCTAAGTCGATAGCACACTCCAGCCCTAGATTGGCTTGGCGGCTTTCAGACGAGTTGGCCATGAACGATATTTGAATCCAAAAGAACTGACAATACAACTCGAATCGTATATAAACCGATCGAACTAAAATTTCTTAAGAATTGCACGTCTTTGTTATAGACAAGAAAGAGAAAAATAAAAATGTTGAGCCTGTACAAAATAAATGCACGTGGAGTCTATTTTGTATGAAGATGTCTTTCATTATAGGTCCAGGGTACAGGGGAAACAAGTACACTCTTAGGGTACGGAACCAGGCTAAGCGTGTTTCATTTCTCGTTTGACCCAAGGTAGTTAGCCGCACTTTTAGTCCTGAGACTGTGACAAGTGTTGCATGAGCTTTGCGGACCTTTCGGGAAAGGTCCGGCTGCTCTCCCGGAGGGACTACCCGACTCTGTACAATGACTCTATAACATACACCTCAAGTTACTCAAAACTCACCTCCGTGGTATTAAGTGTAGAACTTACGGAGGTGCTCGATGTTCCAAGGATTTGGGAGAGGTGTCCCATCCTCGGTAGCCAAGCGAACGCTTCCGGGACCGGATACTTTAATCACTCGGAAGGGCCCCTCCCAGCCGGGGAAGAGTTTGCTTAACCCTTCTCTAGATTGTATTCTCCATAGCACCAGACCGCCTTCCTCGAGCTGTCGGTTGTGTACATGCCGCTGGTGATAACGCCGTAGAGCTTGGCGATATCGGGCATTCCGAACAGCTGCTTGGCACCTTCCCTCCTCAAGGAGGTCTAGGTCTTCACGCCGGAGCTGGTCCTGCGCGGCTTCGTCGAAGGTCCGGACCCGGAGTGAACCCAAGGTGATTTCCGGAGGAATGATTGCTTCAGCTCCGTACACCAGAAAGAAGGGTGTTTCTCCGGTTGACCGGTTTGGAGATGTCCTGTTGGCCCATAGAGTGGGCGGAAGTTCTTCAATCCAGTTGGCTCCATGTTTTTTCAAGCGCTCATAAGTGCGCGTTTTAAGTCCTTTAAGGATTTCAGCATTTGCTCTCTCGGTTTGGCCATTGCTGGCTGGGTGAGCTACGGAGGCGTAGCAAACTTGTATGTCGAGGTCTTCGCAATATCCTTGAATGCGGAGCTTGTGAATTGGGTCCCATTATCAGTGATGATTTTGTTTGGGACTCCAAATCTGCATACAATGGACTGCAGAAAGTTGATAGCAGATTGCTTGTTGATTGTCACAACTGGAGTTGCTTCCGGCCACTTGGTGAACTTGTCAATGGCAACGTACAGGAACTTGTAACCTCCGACAGCTCTTGGGAAAGGTCCCAAGATGTCCATCCCCCACACAGCGAAGGGCCATGTAGGAGGTATCATTTGTAAGGGCTGAGCCGGATTGTGAATTTGCTTTGCATGAAATGGACATGCTTTGAATTTTTTCACCAGCTCAGTTGCATCCTGGAGTGCTGTAGGCCAGTAGAAGCCATTCCGAAAGGCTTTACCAACCAACGTGCGGGAAGACGCGTGGTTCCCACACTCGCCTCCATGGATTTCTGCGAGGAGCTCGCAGCCTTCTTCCCTTGTGATGCACCGCATTAGGATGCCGTTGCCACCGCGCCGGTAGAGATCCCCTTCTACCAACGTGTATCTTTTAGCCAATCTGACTATCCGGTCAGCGGATACATCATCATCAGGAAGGATGTTGTCTTTCAAGTAGTTCCGGATCTCCGAGATCCATGCATCGGAACTAACTTGAGCATTTGAGTCTTGCGTGCTGGGTTGCTCAGAGCTTCCGGCAGCACCTACGACCCTTGATGGCTGCCATGGTAACAGGGCCATCGGGACCGTTAGCTTCGGGATGCTGATCTCGCCCCCTTCGCTCAGTTCGGCAGGCTGAGCTGTGGGTTTCGACAATCTCCGGACAAAAGTTCCATCAGGAGCCGGAGCTCTGGTTGATGCTTTCGTCGAGAGTTCGTCGGCTTCAGCGTTGTGGGCACGCTGAACATGGTGGAGATCTAGGACTTCGAAGTCCTTCTGAAGGCTCTGGACTTCAAGGAGGTAAGCAACTAGTTGGAGATTATTGCAGGAGCATTCACCCTTCACCTGCTTAATGATGAGCTATGAATCTCCCTTGACCAGCAATTGCTTGACACCATATGACAGTGCCACCTTTAGTCCGTAGATGAGTGCTTCATACTTTGCCATGTTGTTGGTTGCCTTGAAGTCAAGGTGTACCATATATTTCACCTTCTCCCCAGTCGGTGCGAGGAGAAGGATTCCAGCTCCGGCCCTCTGCTTCTGCATGGAGCCGTCGAAGTAGAGGGTCCAGTGAGGCTCGATGAAAGTTGGAGCTTGATATTCTGTCTTCTGCTCACTGGGGCCCCCAGGGTTTGATGGAGAGCGAGTCCATTCTGCCACAAAATCTGCCAATGCTTGACTCTTGACTGCTTGCCTTGAAATAAATTCAAGATCAAATTCAGCCAATTCCGCTGCCCATTTTGCAATATTCCCAGTTGAATTGGGATTATGCAAAATTGCTCGAAGTGGGTAAGAGGTCACCACTGAGACTTTGTGAGCTTGGAAGTAATGGTGAAGCTTCCTGGAGGCAATAAGAACTGCATGGAGCAGCTTATGCACCTCCAGGTACCGAGTCTTGGCATCATGTAGTACTTCACTAATGAAGTACACTGGGCGCTGAATGGTCCGGACCCTCCCGGAGGGATCCGGAGCTTCCTCTTCACTGACCCGGATCCTCTCGGAGGAGTTTGGACTTTTTTCAGGGACCTCCGGGTTCTGGCTGGAGGAACCCGGAGCTTCCCCAGAAATGACTTGGACCCTCCCGGAGGAGTCTAAGTCTCCTGAAGCGACTTCTTGTGGGTTCGAATCTGGGAGCTGGGACCCAGACTCGCTGTCAGGGACCTCCGGACCCTCCCGAAGGGGTCTGGATTCCTGAGTATGGGGTAGTTCTGGTCTCTCCGCAACCAGAACCATACTGACGACTTCGTCAGTAGCTGAAATATAAAAAAACAAAGGCTCACCAGGGTTCGGAGCTACCAGAATTGGTAGGGTGGTGAGGAACTGTTTCAGCTCCTGGAATGCCTTTTCTGCTTCTTCGGACCATTGGAATGGTCTGGACTTCCTCAATAACTTGAAGAAGGGGAGTGCCCGTTCCGCCAGTCTTGAGATGAACCGGCTGAGGGCTGCTAGACATCCAGTTAGTTTTTGGACGTCCTTGATGCGGGTTGGTGGCCGCATGTCTTCAATGGCCTTAATCTTCGCCGGATTAGCTTCTATGCCCCGGTGACTTACCAGAAAACCAAGAAGTTTTCCGGAGCTAACCCCGAAGACACACTTGTCTGGGTTTAGCTTTGTACGGGTGGCCCGCAGCTTGTCGAAGACAGCCTGCAAGGTGTCAAGGAGTGACTCCTTGTTCCCGACCTTGACCACGATGTCATCGACGTCCACTTCCACTATGTCTCTAATAAGTTCTTCAAAAAGTTTTGTACATAGCTCGTACAAAAGTTGAAGCTGCATTCTTGAGACCAAAGGGCATGGCTGTGTAACAATATAATCCATCTACTGTGATGAATGAAGTATGCTCTTCATCTTCCCTAGACATCCTGATTTGGTGATATCCGAAATAGGCATCTAGGAAACACAGTAATTCACACCCGGAGATGGAATCCACTATCTGATCTATTATAGGTAGTGGGAATGGATCTTTTGGACATGCCTTATTTAGTGTGGTGTAGTCGATGCTGTAAGGATCAAAACGCCCAAGAGGGGGGGGGGGTGAATTGGGCTTTCTTTCAAATTTAAAGCAATTAAAAACAAACTACTTAAGCCCAATTCCCAATGCGGTTCTAACTATGCAATCAACGTAGATATAACTTGTGAAGTAAAGATTGCATAATGTAAAGAGAGGGAGAGAAATGCAAACGCTAGGGGACACGAAGGTTTATCCCGTGGTTCGGCAAGATCACAAGGATCTTCCTACGTCCACGTTGTGGCACCCACCGAAGGGTTTTGCCACTTCCAATGTCACCGAGACAATGGAGTCTTCACTAATCTTCTCCGTTCACCATCTCCGACAAGGTGGAGCTCAAGCCTTGTACAAAATTTGATGTTCCGGGCTTCCACACACACCTTGGCAAGCTCCGGAACGATCTTCTTCAACTTCTCACTAGCCTAGAGAGTTCAATCACAAAGAAAGAACACACACAAGCTTCTCTCTAGCCTATTACAAATGATCTAAAAGTGTGGAAATGTATGCTCTATAGTCTTGAATGCTCTTGGATGTGTAGTTGGCTTCAGGTGATCAAGACACTTCAGAATGACAGGGTTAGAGGGGTTTTATAGCCAGCTTAACTGAAATAGCCGTTGGAAAAGTAGGCTGACAGAACTTTACTGTGAACACCGGATGATCCGATGTCTCCCCTCTAGTTATCATCGGTGTAATTACTTCGGCTGACGTCATTTTGTCAGATATTACCGTTATTAGACCGATGTTGCCCTCTGTCTTCTCATCAGATGATCCGGTGGCTCTTCCTCCAGAATTTGCTTGATCTTGATGCTTACTGGAGTGATCAACCGATGTGTGTAAGTCTGCACATCGGATGATCCGGTGCTTCACTTGGTCCAATTGTACTGCAAACTATACTGATGCACCGATGTTGTTGAGCCCTTCACATCGGATGATCCGGTGAGTTCATTTGTCTGAGGTCTTTTTCTTCAGTTGAATCAACTCGACCGATGTGTTCATTTTGGAAATCATTGGTTGATCCGGTGAGTTGATTTTGTTTGCTACGAGTTGTTTTGAGTGAATCTTTTGTGTCTTGCTCGAATGACCTCTTAGACATTTGTTCCACACGGCTCTCTGATGATTCTTAAGCATTGTATGTTGTCAATTTTTGATTGAGTGACTTAGACATAGAGCCTTCACATCTTGTCTTTATCTCATGAATTTGATCTCGAAAGTTGAGTATCTATGGGTCTCCAATGACATGTTCATTTCATCTTATTGAGTGTTTATGGGGACCTTGCATTCACAAATTCATTAGTAAAGTTCAATGGTTGTCATTAATCACCAAAACCGTACTACATGAGGGGGGCCTAGATGCTTTCAGTCTCCCCCTTTTTGGTGATTGATGACAACACAATAATCAAAGCGCAATGGTAGTGAATTTGATAGAATGAGATATGCAATGAATACGGATGTCACACTTGAAGCTTTAAACATCAATCAATTAATAACACAAGTGTGAATTCAAAGAGATCAAAATCATAGATAAACATCAAATGGGTTCAAAAGATTAACGACTCATGGAAATAGGTTCATTACACACCAAATGTAGCAAATACGCAAATACAATAAAGATAAGCAAAGATAAGCTAGACTCGACTCCCCCTTACACTAGGACTCCCCCTGACTCCTCTAACTCTTCTCCCCCTTTGGCATCAAGGCACCAAAAAGGGATCCGAGCACCTACGGACCCTGAGAGCTGGGCGCGATGACGAACTGGTCACCGCCGCTGTCGTCGGAGCTGCTGGCCGGAGTAGCGGAGGAGGGTGCTGCCGGAGCCGAAGGTGCCACCGTTGGTGCCTGCTGAGGAGGAGGTGCTGGAGCAGGGGCACTGGTGACGGAGGCCGGCGTCTGAAGAAACAGTGTCGTGGCCGGCAGTGGGGAGTGAAGAGGAGCACCAGGAGCCAACAGCGGGAACATGCTGAACGAAGGGATCGGAGTGGAGGGAACTGGAGCCACTGGTGCAGCAGCTGGAGCCAAGACGGGAGGCGGAGGAGCTACTCCAGGCAGCTGCAATGGGAGGGCGATCCCGGTCTGGGTGTAGAGGTTGGTGATTAACCCCAGAATCCCCATCATCGCCTGTTGCGTCTGCTGCTGCTGGTCCAGAGTGCGCTGGTGCATCTGGTCGATGAGCCCCGTCAACCGGTCAGTGTCTTCACGCCTCTCACGGGCGATCTGACGCTGCATCTCCTGCTGCTGCTGCTGGAGCTCAAGAAGACGTGCAGCCTGCTCCGCGCGGGCCTGCTCGGCGGCCAGCCTGTCTAGCCTCTGCTGCTCGACCATCTGCTGGAGGAGCGAAGTCAGCTCAGATGGCTGCGTGACCTGCGCCTCAGTGACGGGAGGTGGAGTGGGTGGTGGTGCTGTAGAACCTCCAGCCTCCGCGTCGTGCTGTCGGGGAGAGGGGGGAGGAGGGAAATACTCCTCGACACTGTCGTCAGTGTCGCTCTCTGAGCAAATGTGTTGCAGGTCCTCCCCCTGAGCCTCAGCCTCTGCAAGTCTCTCGTCCTCCCGCTCTAGCTCGGACCAATCTTCCTCTGTCAGACGGGCCCTGACCAGGCGCTCAACTGGACGACCAGGGCGGCAGTCTCCAGGAGCCGGGGCACGGTAGTGACCAAAGCGAGTCACACTCTCGTCAGCAAGTCTGACCTGTGCTGCATCCCCCTCAGGAACCATCATAGTGCATAGGTAACTGATCCAGTGCCCGTAGACCATCTGCCTCATCATTCCTACCCCATCTGTGATCATGTCTTCCATCTCGCACAGGAGAATGTCCACAATGTCGAAATCCATCCCGTTCATTATGTAGAACAGGAGGGTCTGCTGTAAACTAGTGAACCCCTCCAAGTACCCCGACCTCGGCAGGAGCGTGCGGCGCAAGGCGAGGTGCACAATGCGGGCAGCTGGGGTCAGAAGTGCTGGAACTCTCGGCTGATTCGGAGAGAACGTGGGGCCGAACAGGGACCGGATCTCCTCAAGCTGTGGTGCCACCCCTCCAGTAAGTGGCCTCCTTGGTGGATCTGCCTGCCCATATACTCTCTCGTGCACGCAGGTGTCGTGCAGGTCCAAACCAAGAAGCTGCCCCAACGTCTGCCTCGTGAGGTGGTAGTGCTGACCCATAAACATGAAGTCGATCGACCTCCTGCCCTCAGAGATGTACAGGGTCACGTAGAAGACACGGACCCAATCTTCCACATATGCACTCCTCTCGTAAGCTAGCAGCTGCACCAATCCTCGGTATCTCTCAAAGAACGGACGAACGTCCGTCTCCGCTGCCAATGCAAGCTGCCCCCAGTCCAGGTAGTTATGCTGAAATATCTTGTGCCCCCGACGTCTGTAGGTCTCGAAGAGAGACGCCTGGGTGACAGTCCAAAAGCGACTGTCCACAAGAGCCTCTTGGGGCTGTGGGTACCACTCCTCAAGCAGCATGTTCCATCGAAGCTTGCATAGCTGCTTGGCCTTCATCTTCCGGTAGTCCGTCAACTGGACTCCCTCGGCCACGTGGACAGTGGTGTCCAACTCGTATGTGGCCCGCTGAGCTTCCTTGTCCTCACGACGGTCGGCGGCCGTCGGTCTTGGACGAGGAACGGCCGGGGACTGACCCCCACGTGTCTGGGCTGAACGCCGGCGGACAAGCGGCTCAACCGACTCCTCTTCGATGTCGGAGTCGTCGATCACAGGAGGCTGCCGAGCCTCGCGGATCCTCAGGGATCTCCCTCGGTCGCGCTCACGCTCCTTGGCGGCGCGAGCGGCCATTAGTGCCTTCTTCTCTTCTTTGGATAGCTTCTGTTTCTTCGCGGCGGGCTCCGCGATCGCCTTGCCTTTGTTTCTTTTGTCGCGAGCCATAGCGATGCGGGAGAATGAACTTGAAGACGTGGAACAACGTTGGTCGACCGGAAACCCTAGCGGCGACGAGGACGTGGAAGGTGATGGTGGAGCTTGGTGGCGATGGGGATGGACAGTGGCGATGCTTGGAAGCGCTGGAAATGGCGGCGGCGAGGAGAGGCAGCGGCGAGGTCGATGGCGGTGGAGACGACGGAGATGGGCAAAGCCGGCGCGTGGAGTGGCGGTGGGGCGAGCGGCGGCGACGCGGTGGCGTGGGTGACGGCGGTGCGGCGAGCGTGGGAGGTGGCCGGAGACGGCGCCGACGGCCTGAGGGTGACGGCGGCAGCGCCCGGCGGCGGAGGAGATGGAGGGCACGAGATAAAGCCTAAGGATCGGCTGGCAGCGTCGGGATCGGGAGAAGGAAGACGAAAGGGGGTACGACCGAGTTTAAATAGTGGGCCCCAAACCCTAGCCGTTTTTTAAACACCGGATGGACCGATGCTTATCGATGTGAACATCGGTCGAATAATACAGTATGGATATTCAAAGAGTCACTGAAGACATCAGATGGACCGACGTTTAGGGTTTTGATCATCGGATGAATGACACAGTAAGGGTATTCAGGAGAGGGAAGTTGACACCGGATGGTCCGACGTTAGATGGAAAAGCATCGGTGGAATTCATCAAGGTTTCAGATTTGTGAACATCTGATGGACCGATGTTTTTCTGTTTGAGCACATCGGTCGATTTTGGATATTGACTTAACTGGCACTTGGATTTTGAACACCTACTGATCCGATGGGGAATAGACCTAGGCATCGGATAATCCGATGAAAACTAAACACCAACATCCATATATGTCCTTTGACCAAACAATCAAACAATGGGAAACACATGTCTTAGGACTTTTTGGGCAACCCCTTACCCCTAAAAAAAATACTAGTATGCCAATAATTTGGCTAGTCCTTAAAACAATTTGAACAATCGAGAAAAAATGGGAGGAAATTATCCAAATGAAATGTAAGGCCCATGCTTTGTGAGATAGAGTATGAAGACTACTATCTCAATGAAGCATGTTCCTCTAGGCATTAACGCACCTAACATTTCGTTCTTTCCACCTTATATGAGTTGAGATATTGCATTTCAAACAAGTATCTTTCTCATGAGGTGGGTTCCCCTTTGTGACAATCTACCGTTATGCAATGCCAAACATTTTAATGCAATAGATATGGCAGGCACTATGCAAGACATAAAATAAATCTATCTCGCCAAATTTGGTCCTTTCAAAGGCTTCTTCAGGGAGAGCCACTCTCCAAACCTTGGGTACACCCAAAAGAACTTTTATCCCAAGCTAACCCTAGCTCACCCCTATCCTTTGAGAGTTAGGCAAGACCTACATGATATGCATTCTTACATGACGTTCGTTGCATCTAGCACATTTAATTCACTTCTAAGCCTAGAAAAGGTTTTCTCATCAAGTGGTTTAGTGAAGATATCCGCCAATTGTTCTTCGGACCTAATACCTCGCAATGAGATGTCTCCCTTAGCTTCATGGTCCCTCAAGAAGTGGTGGCGAATATCAATGTGCTTAGTGCGGGAGTGTTGAACGGGGTTTTTAGCTATCTTAACCGCACTTTCATTGTCACAAAGGAGAGGCACACAACCAAGTTTAATACCAAAGTACAAAAGGGTTTGCTTCATGTAAAGAATTTGGGCACAACATGCACCGGCCGCTATATACTCCGCTTCCGCCGTGGACAAGGCAACGGAGTTTTGCTTTTTGCTAGACCAAGACACTAGGGAACGCCCAAGCAAGTGGCACCCACCGGAGGTACTCTTGCGATCCACGCGGCATCCGGCAAAGTCCGAATCCGAGTATCCCAAGAGTTGGAAGGTTGTACCTTTAGGGTACCACAAGCCCATACTAGGGGTATGCTTAAGATACCTAAGTATCCTAAAGACCGCCTTCTTATGCGATTCTTTAGGAGCCGCTTGAAAGCGAGCACATAAGCATACACTAAACATTATATCGGGCCTAGATGCGGTAAGATAAAGCAATGAACCAATCATAGAGCGGTAGTGAGATTGGTCAATAGGTTTACCGTCCTTATCCGCGTTGAGATGGCAATTTGTTGCCATTGGAGTGCTTCTTGAGCTACAATATCCCATCTCAAATTTCTTCAAGAGGTCCTTGGTGTATTTCTCTTGGTAGACGAAGGTTCCCTCTTGAAGTTGCTTGATTTGGAATCCAAGGAAGAAGTTGAGCTCTCCAATCATTGACATCTCGAATTCCCTAGACATCATTTTGCCAAACTCATGGCTAAAAGCTTCGTTAGTTGAACCAAAGATAATATCATCAACATAAATTTGACAAATGAACAAATCTCCGTTGATGTCTTTGGTGAAGAGTGTGGTGTCCACCCTCCCGATCTTAAATCCTTGCATGATGAGGAAGTCTCGTAGTCGTTCATACCACGCCCTAGGTGCTTGCTTGAGCCCGTAGAGCGCCTTGTGCAACCTATACACATGGTTAGGATTCCTCGGATCTTCAAACCCGGGAGGTTGTTCAACATAAACAAGTTCATTAATGTAGCCATTAAGAAAGGCACTTTTCACATCCATTTGATAAAGAGTAATATTATGATGTGAAGCAAAAGCAAGGAGAATACGAATTGCCTCTAACCGGGCGACCGGAGCAAATGTCTCCCCAAAGTCTAGTCCTTCAACTTGCTAGAACCCTTTGGCCACAAGTCTTGCCTTGTTGCGGACCACAACGCCATTCTCGTCTTGTTTGTTGCGGTACACCCACTTTGTTCCGATGACGTTCTTGTCCTTGGGTCGCTCCTCCAACACCCAAACTTCATTGCGGGTGAAGTTGTTGAGTTCTTCTTGCATAGCCATCACCCAATTTGGGTCTTGGAGTGCTTCCTCAATGTGAGTGGGTTCTACACAGCAAACAAACGAGTAGTGCTCACAAAATGAGGCAACGTGGCGGGAACGAGTACTTACGCCCCTTGAAGGACTTCCAATGATTTGATCCATTGGATGCGCCTTGGAGATGCGTCCATGCCTCATAAGTGGTTGTGAAGCACTTGGCGGTGGTGAAGCGTGTTGCTCCTCTTGTGGTTGGACTTGATCATGGACTTCTTCTTCATCTTGATGTTGTATTGCTTGTGAGTCTTGAGTTGGCAATGAATCATCTTTCTCCTCTTCGTCTACTTGAGGCGCCATGCAGGTGTTGTTGTTGGAACTTGAAGCTCCCCCTTGATCATGGCCCTCTTCAACTTCCGGCTTGATGTCTCCAATGGTCATGTTCTTCATGGCTTCTCGTAGAGGCTCATCATCTATATCATCATGACCAAAACTCTCCTCTTGGGAGCCATTAGTCTCATCAAACTCAACATCACAACTTTCTTCAACTAGACCGGAGGTTTGGTTGAATACTCGATATGCTTTTGAGTTTGATGCATAACCAAGAAAAATGCCAACATCACATCTTCTTTCAAACTTACCGAGCCTTTTCTTGCGGTAGATGTAGCATTTGCACCCAAAGACTCTAAAGTAGGAGATGTTGGGCTTTCTCCCAATGAGAAGCTCATATGGGGTCTTTTGGAGTAGTTGGTGAAGATAGACCCTGTTTGCGGCATGGCACGCCGTGTTGATAGCTTCGGCCCAAAACTTCTCCGACGTGCCGTACTCATCAAGCATTGCTCTTGCAAGAGTGATGAGGGTTTTGTTCTTCCTCTCAACGACACCGTTTTGTTGAGGAGTGTATGTGGCGGAGAATTCATGCTTCACACCTTCACGGTCACACCACACCCCAATGTTGTAGTTCTTGAATTCGGTGCCATTGTCACTCCGGACCTTGATAATGGGAAGTTGGAATTCCCTTTGAGCACGGTTGGCGAAGGTCTTGAACACTTCCGGAGTTTCACTCTTGTCACCTAAAAATAGAGTCCAAGCATAGCGAGAGTAGTCATCAACTATAAAAAGACAATAGAGGTTACCGCCAAGGCTTTGGTATGTGGACGGTCCGAAGAGGTCCATGTGGAGTAGTTCAAGTGGCTTGGAGGTTGACACCATTGTCTTCATTGGGTGGTGTGAAGCAACTTGCTTCCCGGCTTGACAAGCGCTACAAAGCTTGTTCTTCTCAAACGTCACATCCTTCACGCCGGTCACCATCCCAAGCTTGAATGACTTCTTGAGTTTGCTCATTCCAATGTGTGCTATGCATCGGTACCATAGCCAACCCAAGCTTGTCTTAGTGAAAAGACAAGTGGTTAGGCTACCATTCTTGTTGGAGAAGTCTACTAAGTAGAGATGTCCATGCCGAAACCCTTTGAAGATTAGCTCTTTGCTTGCCTCACTACTCACAACAACATCATTTTTGCTAAAAGTGCATGTTAGTCCAAGATCACAAAGTTGTGCAATGGAAAGTAGATTAAAGCTAAGCGACTTAACATACAACACATTAGAAATGGATAAATCATTAGAGATAGCAATTTTACCTAATCCTATTACCTTACCCTTAGAATTGTCACCAAAAGTGACTTGTTCATGATTACCGGGGTTTTCTATGGTGGTGAACATACCATCATTGCCGGTCATGTGTTGAGTGCACCCGCTATCGAGTACCCAATGCTTTCCTCCGGCTTTGTAGTTCACCTACACACATGAAGTTAATTTTTGACTTTAGGCACCCAAGCCAACTTAGGTCCTTGTATGTGAGATACAAGTGTCTTTGGGACCCAAAGTTGCTTGGGGAGCTTCCCCTTCATGCTCTTCATGTCTTTGCCAATGAACCTAGCTTTCACCTTGCCATTCACTTTACTAAGAAGATAATAGCAATCATTGAAAATAGATTTGTAGTTAGTAGGAAATTTAGGTGAAGGTCGGTTAGGAAGGGGACACTCCCTTGTGTGGTGACCGGTGACCTCACAATGTTGGCAATAAGAACCAACTTCCTTGATGAAGCTTGTTCTAAGCTCCGGTGAGGGCACCTTTCCTTTGTTGGGCACCGGGAAGGATCCAAGTCCTCTTTTGTTGAAGGCTTTTGCTTGTTGGAAGAGGATTTCCTTGTGATTGACTTCACCTTTTGAAAGTCTAGCCACACTCGTGCGTAGACTCTCAATTTCTTCCAACAAGTCCTTCTCCCTAGCATTAGCTTTTAAAGACAAAGACTTGTCCAAGACATTAGAGACATGCGAAGTAATGGATATCTTATCATTAAGAGTTTGTTTCTTTGCATCTTTTAACTCTTGATCAAGCATGTCATGAGCAATGTTAAGTGTTTGGTATTCTTGAGTTAGCTTGTTGTGCTCCTCCAAGAGAGTTTGGTGTGCTATGTTGAGCTCATCATTGTCTACCTTGATTTTAGCATTTTCTTCCTCAATTTGCTTGACATGAGATTTGAGCGTGTCATGCTCTTTAAGTATGTTTTCATACTTGTCAAGCAAATCAAGGTTAGCACTCTCAAGTTTAGCACGAATTTCTTCAAGAGTTTTAACCTTACTCTTCTCTCTCTTAATGATAGCATGATATTCATTAATAAAAGAAGTTAAATCATCGGGGGAAAGCTCATCATCACTAGAGTCGTCACATACCTTGGTGTTACCTTTAGCCATGAGGCACATGGGTGGTGGAGGAAGAGGTGAGTCATCATGATTGGCAATGGCAAGGCCGGCCAAGCTTTCTTCTTCTTCTTCACTCTCTTCATCACTTGTTTCTTCGTCGGTGACCCATTCATTTGCCTGACACATAAACACCTTTTGTGGACCACTTCTCCTCTTTGGGAAGAGTCTTGCCTTCTTGCCCTTGTCTTGCTTCTTCTTCCCAAAGGCTCTTGGTTTGGGCTTGGCTTCTTCTTCATCATCATCACTTTCTTCAAGCTTGCGTTGCTTGCCTTTGTAGTTCTCTCTCCTTTTGTCCGGTTTTGGACAATCATAGGAGATGTGGCCTTGATCTCCACAATTGTAGCATATCTTGCGATCGTCTCTTCTTGGTAGAAATGCCTTCTTCTTGGGATCAATGGTGTATCCCTTTTTGGTGATCTTGGAGTTCAAGCGTGAGAACTTTCTCATCATCAAGGCAAGCTCATCATCGTCATCTTCACTTGACGCTTGCTCTTCTTCACTTGAGCTAGGCTCAACCACCTTCTTCTTCTTGAAGCTTGTCTTCTCGGTGGAGGCCTTTAGAGCAATTGTTTTTGATGATGATTGCTCCATCATCCCAAGTACACTCATCTCATGAGCGTGTATTTCTCCAATGAGCTCCGAAACTTCAATGTTGTCAAGTGATTCCTTTTGGAGCATGGAGTTGATGATGTTGTACTTCGGCTTGGGAAGAAGCATGAGGATCTTGCGATTAATAAGTCCCTTGCCAAGAGACGCAATGTCAAGAGCATTAATTTCCTCAATAAGAACATTTAAGCGTGAAAACATTTCATTAACATTTTCATGAGGAAGCATCTTAAATTCATCATATTTAGCTTTGAGCATGTGATATTTAAGTTCCTTTACACGAGATGAGCCCTCATGGATTTCTATCAAGCAAGCCCAAATTTCACAAGCTTTCTCCTTACTAGCAATCCTAGAGAAGACATCTTGACTTATGCATTCATAAATAGCATTCCTAGCCTTAGCATCCCACTTAACTTGATCACCCACATAGTTAAGTTCTCCAAATCCCGCATGAGTCGCTTCCCAAACTTCGGGGGCAATAGCCTCAAGGTAAGCGCACATGCGTGCTTTCTAATAGGCAAAATTCTTGCCCTCGAAGATAGGAACCGAACCCCCAACCTTGGCCATTTTTGCTCTCCAGCGGTGAAGCTAGAATGATCCTATGAGCAACCTTGCTCTGATACCAATTGTAAGGATCGAAACGCCCAAGAGGGGGGTGAATTGGGCTTTCTTTCAAATTTTAAGACAATTAAAAATGAACTACTTAAGCCCAATTCCCAATGCGGTTCTAACTATGCAATCAACGTAGATATAACTTGTGAAGTAAAGATTGCATAATGTAAAGAGAGGGAGAGAAATGCAAACGCTAGGGGACACGAAGGTTTATCCTGTGGTTCAGCAAGATCGCAAGGATCTTCCTACGTCCACGTTGTGGCACCCACCGAAGGGTTTTGCCACTTCCAATGTCACTGAGACAATGGAGTCTTCACTAATCTTCTCCATTCGCCATCTCCGGCAAGGTGGAGCTCAAGCCTTGTACAACCTTCGATGTTCCGGGCTTCCACACACACCTTGGCAAGCTCCGGAACGATCTTCTTCAACTTCTCACTAGCCTAGAGAGTTCAATCACAAAGAAAGAACACACACAAGCTTCTCTCTAGCCTATTACAAATGATCTAAAAGTGTGGAAATGTATGCTCTATAGTCTTGAATGCTCTTGGATGTGTAGTTGGCTTCAGGTGATCAAGACACTTCGGAATGACAGGGTTAGAGGGGTTTTATAGCCAGCTTAACTGAAATAGCAGTTGGAAAAGTAGGCTGACAGAACTTTACTGTGAACACCGGATGATCCGATGTATCCCCTCTAGTTATCATCGGTGTAATTACTTCGGCTGATGTCATTTTGTCAGATATTACCGTTATTAGACCGATGTTGCCCTCTGTCTTCTCATCGGATGATCCGGTGGCTCTTCCTCCAGAATTTGCTTGATCTTGATGCTTACTGGAGTGATCAACCGATGTGTGTAAGTCTGCACATCGGATGATCCGGTGCTTCACTTGGTCCAATTGTACTGCAAACTGTACTGATGCACCGATGTTGTTGAGCCCTTCACATCGGATGATCCAGTGAGTTCATTTGTCTGAGGTCTTTTTCTTTAGTTGAATCAACTCGACCGATGTGTTCATTTTGGAAATCATCGGTTGATCCGGTGAGTTGATTTTGTTTGCTACGAGTTGTTTTGAGTGAATCTTTTGTGTCTTGCTCGAATGACCTCTTAGACATTTGTTCCACACGGCTCTCTGATGATTCTTAAGCATTGTATGTTGTCAATTTTTGATTGAGTGACTTAGACATAGAGACTTCACATCTTGTCTTTATCTCATGAATTTGATCTCGAAAGTTGAGTATCTATGGGTCTCCAATGACATGTTCATTTCATCTTATTGAGTGTTTATGGGGACCTTGCATTCACAAATTCATTAGTAAAGTTCAATGGTTGTCATTAATCACCAAAACCGTACTACATGAGGGGGGCCTAGATGCTTTCAGATGCACATCCGAAGCTTCCCGCCGGCCTTAGGCACAACGACTGGGTTCGCTAGCCATTTTGGATGGAAGACTTCTCGGATGAATCCGGCTTCGAGCAACTTCTTTACTTCTTGTCGGATGAAGTTCTGTCGCTCTACGGATTGCTTCCGAGGCTTCTGATGCACAGGCCAAGCATAGGGGTAGATCTTCAGATTGTGCTCAATCACTTCCCTAGGGATCCCAGGCATTTGTGATGGTTGCCAAGAAAACACGTCGACGTTAGCCCGGAGGAAAGTGATGAGCGCGAGTTCCTATTTGTCGTTCAATCCTCCCGATATACGGGTGGTTTGAGCGGCATCGGAACCAATTCGGATGACTTTGATGGGAATGTCGGTGTCGCCGCTTGGCTGCACTCGAGGTGCAGAAGTCGAGCCTCGTTGGCGAATGCTCGGGGGTTTTGGAGCTTGCTCCTGCCTGGAGTCCTCCTCTTGCGCTGTGGTGAGCGCATGGAGCTCTTCCAGTGCAGTTACTCCGGTAGTGCGATCTCCGCGGATCCGGAGAACGCCTACTGGCGTTGGCATCTTCAACACCAGATAACCATAATGAGCAACTGCCATGAATTTATACAGGACAGGTCTACCCAAGATGGCATTGAAGGGTAAGTTGATCTGAGCGACGTCAAAGACCAACTTCTCGGTGCGATACTTCTCCCGTATCCCGAAGGTGACAGGGAGAGTAATAGCTCCGAGTGGGGTGATGGCCCCCGGACCTACTCCGGAGAAAGGTCGAGAGGGGTGGAGATCCGAAGGTCAGAGCTGAAGCTTAGTGAAAGCTTCAAAGCTGATGAGGTTAAGCCCCAAACCTCCATCTACCATGACATGGTGGAGCTGGATGTTGTTGATGGTAGGAGATACCATCAAGGGTAACTGTCCTGCTCCAACCATGCTCCGTGGACAATCCGAAGCATCAAAAGTGATGGCTGTGTCCATCCACTTTCGGTGAGGTTCCGGCCTGACTGTAGGAGCTACAACGGCCATATCCCGACGCATAGTCTTGATGACGCGACGGGAGGTAATATCCCATGATCCACCAAAAATGGTGTTCATGGTCTTCCTACGCTCATTGTCAGAGACGTCAGAATCATCGTCGACGGAGGTGTAGAAGGCCTTCAGGACCTTTTTGGGATCCTAGAACCCTAACTCCTCTTCAGCCGGAGCTTCGTCAACTTTTTGTTTTCCTTCCCTCTGTCGGAAAGGAGATTCTTCCCGGCGCTTGTTGTAGCGCTCGACAAGGTTTTGGACCTCCCGTCAGTCTTCCAAACTGTGGCTGCCCGTTTTGTGAATGGGACACCACACTTTGGGTTTGCCACCATCTTCAGAAGACGGTCGAGGTCGCTTCTCGGGGCATGGCCCCCGGCCACCCGGGGCTGCAATAGCTGCAACGTTGGATGTGCCGGCCGACGGCTTCTTCTTGCCGTTGGTCTTCTTTTTCTTCTTGCCACCCCCGGAGATAGCGGCTTCTTCTTTGGAGGATTTCTTGTGACCCTCTGAAGTTGGTTTGGAGTGCATCTCACGGCCCTCCGCAACTCTGGCACATTTATCAGCCAAGCTGAAGAGTTCCGTGACACTGGTGATCTCCTTGATCGCCAGTTTCTCCAACATCTTCTTGTCTCGTACACCCTGTCTAAATGCCACAATGGCAGAGGCGCTAGAGATAGAAGGGATAGTGTTTCGTACCTGAGAGAACCTCTGGATGAATGATCGCAAGGATTCTCCCCCTTTCTGCACGACTGCAAAAAGGTCCAGTTCAGTGCCTAGTCGGGTGTATGAACTCCCGAAGTTGGCAGTGAACTGATGGAACAGCTCCTCCCAACTGTTGATAGAGTTGGGTGGAAGGCTCATAAACCAGGACCTGGCAGTCCTAGTTAAGGCCACTGGAAAGTAATTGGCCATCACGACCTCGTTTCCTCCAGCTGCCAAGATTGCAGTGGAGTATATCTACAGAAATTCGGCAGGATTGACAGTCCCGTCGAATTTTTCCGGCAGGTGAGGCCGGAACTTCTGTGGCCACCTAACCATGCGTAGGTGCATGGCTAGGGCTGAACAACCTCCTCCCACTCCTTCAGGAGTAGAAGGTCCTGAGCTTCCCGTCTTTCACGGGCACGCTCAATATGGACTCGGCCGTCCTGCTGACGGTATCGGCGATCAAGCTCCGCCCGGAGGTCGTGAGTCGAAAGCCTGGATACCGTGTGAGTGCGTCGTGCCCCGGAGGGCAATGACGTCACTTGTTGTGACGCAGCACGTCTCATGCTATTGGAAACGTGCGGACCAAGTCTTCCAGACAAGGTCCGCCGCTGCGACGGGGCTCTTCCTGAAGGAGGAGGACCCTGGTTGCTGAGGCGTTCGGCTGCTGCTGCAACCAAATGCTCCACATCGGCCCTCCACTGCTCCAGTGCATCCCGGGATGCATCCGGAGGTGGTGGGCGTTGGAGAAGAGCACGCGCTGCATGGAGTGCGTGTTCCGGGTTGTCATGATTTGCCGACGCGGTAATTGATGCCGGCGCACCATCACGTTGCCCAGCACGATTTGCTGGAGGAGACGGTGGTGGTGGGAGTGTGACTCCTGCTGGTGCTGAGGCTCCTGCTGGTGGCTGCCTATTGGAGGGATTGCCTCCAACAGCCTGAGCAGCAGGTTGGCCGTTGGATGATCCAGCAGCAGAGTTCACCATTCTCGAAATCTCAGGCGCCCCTACCTGGCGCGCCAACTGTCGGTGGTTTGGAACCGGCAGATCTCCCTACACTGTTAAAGTGATAGGGGAGTTCTATGTTCGGTATGGGCGCGCGGAGATTCAAGAAGGTGAGTAGGAATTGGCACAGGAGACACAAGAGTTTACGTGGTTCGGGCCGCCTGAGCGTAATACCCTACTCCACGGGTGTGTTGGTGTTGTATTAGCTGTTTGAGCTTGTGTTAAGCGTATGTTTCTGTCTGGCCCCGCGTGTATCGTCGACCTGTCCTTTTATAGTACAAGGGCAGGCCGTTACAGGTTAGCCTGGCCTGACATGTGGCCCCGGCGGTTACTAGTATTGATACACGTTTAATTGCTCTTAATGACCCTGTAACGGGCTTTGACATCACCGTTACTAGTGTTAAGATCGTCCGTTAAGTGTCATTAATATGGCGTTAATGACACTTAATCGGGTCTTGAAGTCCTTGGCTCTCCTTTGAAGATCCGGAGCCGTTGCGGGGTCTTCCGGAGGTTAGAAGCTGAAGATCCGACGATTGGACACGTGGCAGCTCCGGAGCTTGCTGTGCGAAACAAGTAGCTCCGGGGCTATCCGACACGTGTCAAGTCCAGAGCTTCTCTCGGTCCGGGGTTAAGTCCGGAGGTGCCGTTTCGGTACATGGCCCGGAGCTTCCCCCTTGTGGCGGTAGCTCCGGTTTGGTAGTACCCGTGGCGACCCAGGAATTAACCATGTTGGAGAAGCGGGTCCGGTTATGTCTGACATGTGGGCCTCCGAGGGTCTTCAAACCAAGTAGATGACTTTCCTTAGAGATCTTTGTAACCTCAAGGGGTGTACGGTTTCTAGGGTACCGACAAATATCATCCTAGCCAATCAGGCGACGACACATGGCACCACATGGATCAAATGGCCCACAAACAGAAGTATCCGAGGCCATCCAACGGTGTAGCACCAATATCAATCAATGGGACCCACCTGACCGCCACCCAGAGGAAGTACGGGCCGTTTGGAGCCCTGACCAGGTCGACCGAACCAGGGGGTCGACCGACCTGGTCCTAGCGCCAAACGCGGTCAACTTCCACATGTTGGCTCCTCCCGGCTCCCTGGAGTCAATGACGAATGATTCGCGCGCTTTTGGTAGTGGGAACCGACCTCAACACTAGTATAAATAGGACCCCATACCCCTCACTTCAACACACACCACTTGGGCATCATTCTATTGTATACACTATCTTCCATAGTCCTTAGAGGAGTTAGGATGTAGAGAGGAGAGCCTCTAGTCCCAAGTCCAAATTGGGAAAGGAGTAGAAGTAGTCTCTCTTCCCAATTTCACATTGGGAAAGGTATATCTCATGTATTCCTTCTTGTATTTTTGACTTTGTGCTCAATAAAGATATTATCTTTAGTATTCTTTTATACGTATACTTGGACAAAGCGTTTCTTGTTTGATTGTGGAGTCCATGTAAGTGGAAGGTATAGTCTTTATGATTGTACTCTCATGATCACATCTTATGGTCATAGACACTATAGACCCCCACTATAGTCTATGTAGTTATGATATGATTATGTTAATATGAATAACTATGCTATGCAATCAACATTGGTTCAACGATGATTTAGTTCATTGCCTTAGGATGGCTTGTGCTACGGCTCTTAAGGTATTTGCTTAGTATGCTAGCATGGTGTTAGGGTATTTAAGTAGCGTTGGATGTCTCGCAGACCCACAGATTGAAGAGGTAGGCAATAGGTGGTGACAGCCCTATCTGTCCTTTGTAATCCTCAACGTTTGGCTATACCACAGGCTCTTGGCGGGAGTCACCCTAGTATTGCTAAGCCCGTGCCCGATGTGTTGAATAGCATTGCATAGGAATTCATCATTGACATGACCATTAGTATCTACCTTAGGTTATGTATATGTATTAGGAGCATTGTAGGAGCAACTCTCTAACTCTTAATCCAATCTCCCTCTAGGACCCATTTACCCTTTAGAATTGATTGCCTAGGTGTGTGTCACACTACCCCTATTATCAACTTACCCCTCTCCAGATAATTGATTAGTATCCCATAGTTTGACCATAAGAGTAGTATATACTTTACTCCATTGCCTTCCTTTGGGATAAATATGATACCCTTGGGAATACTCATGGGTGAAATGCTACAACGGTACTTTCCGTGCGCTTGCAGATAACTCTGTGGTGTTAACAAATACCAACAAGCATTTCTGGCACTGTTGCCGGGGAAGGCAAAGGAAGTGAAGGATAGCTATCACTTGTGATTAAGCTGTAGGTACTAATAGTTATTAGACAGGATTACCCTTGTTTGTTTTCTCCTTTGTGTGAAAATAGGGTAGTGTTGGCCAACCAATTGTATGGGATGACCAACGAGGACGCAAGTGCTAAACTGCAAGATGATTCAAGGCGTACCTCAACAAATGTCCGCTAGGCAACACCATTGCCTTTTGCGGGAGAATTTCAGCTTTCAGTAGGAGCCAAAGTCATCCGTACCCAAGCTTGGGGAAAGCTCCAAGAAGTTCTTCTTGGTTTGCCTCCACCATGGGGTGGATAGTTGGCTCTTCATCCAACACTCGTGTCATGGATTGGCTCCACCAATCCATGACCACATTCATGTTGGAGCTGAAGGAGTCCTATTCTCATTCATCATGGATGAGAAGAAGGTCTCCACTCAAGGGGTGGATTGAAGAATGCTCGAGTTCCCATAGCTTGTCATGCACACCACTTCACAAGGTGGATATGCTAGTTATGGAACTACACCTCCCATTGAAGTGTCATAAATATCCAAGTCGTTGCAGATTTGTTTGGATAATCCAAGTCGTGGATATTCACATGATTTGTGAAAATTCATGTCATCATGGGGCGTGTGGGAATTATTTCGCTAAAACCCATGAGGACCTTTTTCAAACAACAACTCCAATGGCTACCATTCACAAGGAGGTCAAGGGTGGAATTAACATCACACTTGTATTCAAGGAGACTATGGCTTTCCAAGGGATTTAAGTTCAAATAGCCTACCTTGAAGTATCTTGGCAAAGCAGAAACCAAGACAACATTCACATGAGGATCTTGGCCAAGGACAAGAACTTTAGGAGCATTCAAAGTCGAAGATATCCCACATCACTTGTTAGGATTCCCACACTTCGACCAAACCCATTCAACCTAGGGCAAGTGACATTGTGGATGAAGCGTTTCTTTTTTGATTGTGGAGTCCACATGTCATCATGCTCAGGGAAGCCTTTGATCCATGATCAAGGTATGGGTTGATTCAATGGAATATCAATATGGTCAGAGTGGCACCCCTAAGAAGGACAAAGCCTCACCATGCTCAAGAAGGAATACAATCAAGAGGGAGAACCTGTCGCTACAACAACATGTCTATATCAATACAACGGAGAGAGGCTAGGGCCACCAGGTGGCCCACCTGTCCAAATGACAACCAAATGAGTTTGGCATGTCAAAACAGAAGAAATCGTCCACATCTTCAACTCCGGGATTGGACAACAGATCATCGCACTGAACAGAACGGAGGTAAGTCCTACTCATCGGACTTCAAATATTCGGTGAGTCCTCGCCAATAGGTTAATTGGTAGTTATCACTCACCGGACTTCAAAAATTCGGTGAGTCCTTGCCAATAGGTTAATTGGTCGTTATCTCATATTTGTTTTCCAAATTGCATCAACCCTTGTATTTGCATGTTTGAAATTCCACACTTGCATGTTGGAAAGTAAAATTTCCAACCATCATAAAACTAAAAATTTGAATTAGGGGAGAAATTTAATTGGATATGAACTACGTGCATGACCACTTGAATTTATCTTCCTAGTTCAAATCAAAAAGATATGTTTAGACCCTCATTGCATTTACAAGTTATTTCAAGCTGGGCAAGACAATTTAAAAATTGGGTTCAATTTTCTTTTGGATAACATAATCCGTTTTCGAGTTGTTTTGTGTGTTTTTGATTAAAGTGCAGTTAGGTCAAAATTGTGAAGAGGTGGTATGGCAAGAAAGTGGAAGGTTTCATCAAGCTCAAGTCACTATTGGGAGGATTTGAGAACACTTCTCTCCTTCAAACTCATTTTGAGTTTGAGTAAGAGAAATGTTCAAGATGATGACCCAATGGAGGAGCCAGAACCAAATCCATTGCCAAATCCAATCTCAACATGGCATTTGACATCAACCATCAAGCCTACACCGAAAATCAAGGTTGTGAGTTTCTCACACAAAGATCTTCATCACCAACTGCTCTTCAAATGAGGTATGAGTTTATAATTTTTCATTGTTTGGTTCGCCATAGAATTGAATGTATTTGCTTGCATTTTTGAGGAAGGTCGACACTTCCTCATCATTTAATTCTCAGGCATCCACACAAGAGTAAGTGTGGGTATTGACTTTTGGGTCTCCAAAAGGAAATCCCACCTTACTTGGAAAAATCTAAAACAAGTACCTATAATCCTTTAAGCATTGTTTTGTAGACTTAGTCATTTTTGTCTAGGTTTAGAAAATAAAACTTTTGAGCATGACTTAATTGGTGAATTGGCATATAGAAACTTGGGCATAGTGACAACAATAATTTTTAATTGAGCTTCATGCATAGATGGTGTCACTTGATTTCAAACTCTTAGGAATAAGTGATATCCTTGCTCTAAAATTGAATTGCATTTTTTGGAGGAGTCACTAAATTTTAAATTCCTAGTGAAGTTCAGGAGGATAAAATTGAGAATATTGTTTGTCATGGTCTAAATGATAAAATTTGCTCTTGAAAGCTAAGATGGTTAGAAACTTTAAAAGATATAGGGATCCATATATTATATTTCTATCACATGCATTGCTATGAGTAGGAGCTTTAAGAAATATGCAACATGAATTATCCATAAAGCTCCACTCTTATCAATGAGTAACACATTGATCATGAATACACTTGACATTGGAACCAATGCATCTTTGATTTTGTTCTTCCCCGTATGTACAAATGAAAGTTCGGTTACCTAACCCGAATGTTCATTTGTACAAGTATCAGGAGCTAACCATCCCTCTCTATTCAAGAGAGGAAGTTTGCAGAAGTAATATTACTATGCAGGCATTCAAGAAACTGATTATTGGGATCCCTAGAGGATCCCATTTTAACATCTCTTGGCCAAGGAGTAAATGAGGATGGTTGCTACCTATCGGAAATTATGCCCGAAGGTCAATCATAACTATACGAGGCTAGAGATTTGAAATGGGAACCCTCCATGAGCAACTAATGGGCTGCCACGAATGGTTGAGAGCATCATGCTCTCAACTATTCTAAGCACTCATTCAAGCTCAAGAGATTTGCCACTATCATTGGGTACAAGTTATTTCTATGTGGCTAAGAGTTATGATGTACCATAACCAAGAAATAACAAGATCACACCCAATTTATATTTGGTGCAAGTTGTTCCTATGTGGCTAGAAGGTATGTTGTACCTTACCCAAGGAACAACTGATCATACCCAATGCATGTTGGGCACATGTCACTCTCTTATGGTAAAAATATATGATAGACCTTAGTCAAAGAATGACGAAACATACTCAATATATGTTGAGTGCACGTCATTCCTTTGGATCTAAAGGTTATCATTATCCTATCCAAGGAATGACAAATCACACCCAACACATGGAGACCCTGATGTGCGGATGATCAACATCGAAAACACTCTATTCCACCACACTCATGGTGTCCATGGGAGGCAACACAACAATCAACACTCAACCCTCCATTATCAAAGCCACGCTGCAACAAGGATAGGCCAACTCATGGCCTACCTCCGTCGTTAGGGTTTCAACCCCTATCACGGACCTTGATCAAGAATAAGCTTGGGGGAGGACCCCCACTTGAGGTAACTTGTATCAAACCCACTGCATTTTTATTTCAAATCATCCATTGCATATTTACTTTCCATTCATCCACCATCCACCATGCATCTAAAAAAACATAATAATAGGAACTTAGATTTGCTTTGCTTATCAAATAAAGATGTGCGGTAAGAATGATTTAGAATTCACATAGATGAAATGATGAATAGTTGCTCTGTTTTATTTTTCCTAAGTCCCTAGTTTACAACTTGCTACTCTCCGAATATTTCTTAAAATGGCTAAAATTAACTTTGCCCTGATTTAGAAATTGTGGGTAGCAAAAGCTTAATCTACTTCTAGGTTGTTGGGTGATTTGAATTATTAATAGGGCTCCTATTCCTATTTTGAAAGTGGAACTTAGATTTCTGGAGAAATTCTATCAAGATTTAAGTTTCTCTCATTTGATTGAAAATACCTACCAAATCCATATGATATTCATACATAGACAACACCTTATGCATATGCTATTTGCTTTCACATCGAGCTTAGTCAAACTAGTATAGACCTATGTGAGAAATCATTCAATTCTTTTAGAACTCAAGACTTCACTTGCACATGCTATACTTCTACACTAGAAGGAAGCAAAATTCCATCATACCCACCATTCCACAATAAAAAGAGAAACTTCATGCTATTCATAGTTAGCCCTCTCTTCAAGTTATTGCATAAAAAGGAGTAGAAGACATGGCTACAAGAAAAAGAAAAAGAAAATTCATGCTTATATCATAAGCATGAGAAAAAAATAAGAAAAAAATATGCTTATGCCATAAGCATAAAAGGGGTAGCTGTCGGTGGTTTGGATCCGGAAGATCTCCTGACACTACTAAAGTGTTAGAGGAGTTTGATGTTCGGTGTGGGCGCGCGGAGATTCAAGAAGGTGAATTGTAAATGACACAGGAGACACGGGGGTTTATGTGGTTCGGGCCGCCTGAGCGTAATACCCTACTCCACGGGTGTGTTTGTGTTGTATTAGCTGTATGAGCTTGCACCGAGCGTCTATGGAACGTGTGTGTAGACGTGTCCTATGTATTGTCGGCCTGTCCTTTTATAGTACAAGGGTAGGCCGTTACAAGTTAGCCTGGCCTGATATGTGGCCCCGGCGGTTACTGATATTGATATACATTCAACACGTTTAATTACCCTTAATGACCGAGTTATGGGCTTTGACAGCACCGTTACTGGTAATTAAGGTCGTCCAATCGTGTGTCATTAATATAGTATTAATGACACTTGATCAGGTCTTGAAGTTCTTGATTCCCCTTTGAAGATTCGGAGCCGTTGTGGAGTCTTCCGGAGGTTAGAGGCTGAAGATCCGACGGTTGGACACGTGGCAGCACCGGAGCACACTGTGGAGAACAGATGGCTCCGGTGTTACCCGACACGTGTTATCACCGGAGCTTCCCTCAGTCTGGGGTTAGGTCCGGTGGTGCCATTTCGGTACATGGCCCGGAGCTTCCCCCCTTGCGGGTGGTAGCTCCAGTTTGGTAGTACACGTGGCGACCCTGGGACTAACCATGTTGGAGAAGCGGGTCCGGACATGTCTGACATGTGGGCCTCCGAAGGTCTTCAAATCAAGTGGATGACTTTCCCTTGAGATCTTTGCAATCCCAAGAGGTATATGGTACCCAGGGTACCGACAGTGGCCCCCTGGGCCCACCTTTGGGGAAGACCCCTTGGGCGAAGTCATTCCGCCGGAGGTGGTTCCATCCTTCGACTTTTGAACTGAGTCTTCAAAGGTCTTCGGATGTGCAGTTGGCGATGGTTTGGAGTTAAATCCTCGCCGCGTGGCGTATCCCGTGTGCGGCAGGTGAGATCTTTGGCGTGCGGATCTCACGCAATTGAAGGTCGCTGGTTCCCGATACGAAAATCGTATCGGTTCCGCGCACCTTGTCAGGCCGCCGCCTTCGGGCTTCCCCCCTCATGATGACAACCGTTCGCCTGGGTAAGAACCTCGACTTGATGGGGTACTTCTCCTCGTACGCCATGGTGGGGTTGATCCCACCTTTTTCCTCCTTTTTCTTGATGCTACTAGACTTCTATGGTCTGCAGCTGTATCACCTTGGCCTCCACTCCATTCTTCTTGTGTCTATCTTCGTCCACTTCTGTGAGATGTGGGTGGGCATCCCCCCTGCATTGAACTCTTCCGGACCTTCTTCACCGTCCATACCACCAGCAGGAGCAATGAGTACCTTGGCTTATACTACTTCGTGAATCGCAAGAAGTGCCCATTCAAGTACCTCTGGTCGTTTCCCTTTGGGAAGTGGGATGATTGGAAGAAGGACTGGATAGTCGTCCGGGTGGAGGAGCACGAGAGGCGGGAGCTGCCCGAAGGCCTCCCCAACATCGACACGACAATCTGGAGTGAAGCTCCGGTGCTGGCGGAAGCCTTCAACCCTGCTCTGACCAGGATCCGCCAATGCATGGAGGGAGGATTGAATCCTCAGGAGGTGTTTTGCAACTTCCTGGTCAACAGGTGGGCACCGCTGAAGAGGAGAGAAAAACTCGCTTGGGCCCTCAACAGCGTGATGGACGACAACCGGGTCGAGATCGGGCTGAAGTCCAACATGGTGGGGACAACCTTGGAGTTCCACCTCAAGAAGTTCCAGCACGGCATCGACGTCGAGGGTGACGACTTGACTCCGCCATCAGCTTTTCTCCCTCTGAACGTGGAAGCAGAGTTCAGCAGGGAGCTCCGGCGGAAGATGCCTGCGCTTGACGACCTTGGTGTCGTCGAGAGAAGATCAACCACTAGGGTGGCGATCCCTGGAGCTTCCGAGGGTGGCTCCGACCCTGCCCCGAAGCCAAGGGCTGAGGTCGTCGGCAAGGGTAAGGAGCCGGCGGAAGAACCCTTGAGCCGGAAGAGGAAGCTGCAGCATGCCGACGGAAGGTCCATCAGGCCGGCCATCTCTGCATCGGCTCCTTCTCCCCGGAGGGGGAGGTCTTCTGCGACCGCGGCGACTGTACCCGCAGCGGGGTCCTCCCGGGGTGCTAGCTCCGGGCATGCGACTCCTGCACCAGAGCCGATTGAGGCCTCTAGGTCTGGAGGTTCTTCCCGATCGAGGGGGGCCTCGATTAGGGAAACGCCCGTGGCTGCAACGAGTTCCGAGAGGCCTTCCGGAGCTTCCACGCTGGCTATGACCAGCCCAGAACGCCCGGGAAAGAGGTTCCGCGCAAGCTGGTGCGGAAGCCTCCCAAGGTAAGTTTTAATCTTTACCTTGGATAGTTGTTTAGTTGTAGTAACTATTTTTTAAGTTTCTTCGTCCATCATCTGCAGCGTTCCCAAGAAGAGAAGTGAGGCTCCATCCTCAGCCACAGCAGCTGAGGCTGTGAGGGCGGGAGCTCCTGCTCCTGTCCCGGTGCTGCCCCGGAGAGAAGATGCGCCAGCGGCACCTGTCCCGGAGGTTGAAGCTCCAGATCCTGGTGCTGAGATGATGGAAGCTCCGGCTGTTGAGCCGGAGGAAGCAGTAATTCCGGCCCCAGAGCCGGAAATTGTCGAAGCTCCGGCGGTTGAGCCGGAGGTGACTGAAGTACCGGCGTGTGCGCCGGATGTTGAGGAAGTCCCGGCGGTTGGGCCGGCTACCTCAGAAGCACCGGACTCAGAGCCGGTCGTTGTTGGAGCTCCGGCCGCAGGGCCGGTTGATGATGAAGATCTTCCAACTCCCGAGCCGGTTGTCGCAGAGGCGTCGGAGCTCGAGCCCCCATCGGAGGAGGTGCCCAGGCGGAGCCAGCAGTGGTCCCTGCTCTAGAAGTGACGACGTCGGAGGTACCCGCGGTTGAACCGGAGTGCCCTGGTGAAGTCGCTGGCCCCCTGCCTGAGGAGGTGAATGAAGACCTGGCAGCGGGGCCTTCCTCGATGGTGACTGAGGTCATCCCGGAGGACGGCCCTAGTGCCATGGAGACTCGGGGGACCACTCTTGTGGAGTGGGACCCAATTTTTGTATCTGAAAACCCGCTGGAACCAGCGGAGGAGACCCCAGCAGGTCCAGAACCTATCCTGTTGTCATTGTCTATTGACAACGCCTGTTCCAGTCTGCGTCAAGTTCAACTGGCCTTCTTCCCGACAGCAAGGCTCTTGAATAGGAGCGCCAAACCCTTAGGCGGTGGCGTAACTGGCTCTACTTCGAGACCAAGCTGGCGCAGTCGAGGCTAGCAGATGACAAAGAGTGGATCAAGCGGGAGAAGGTCCGCCTGGAATACTGGGGCAAGTTATTGGATGACAGGGAGAGTATGACTCGTGCCCTTGATGCTCAATCCCGGGAGATTTATGAGCAGACCAAAGCAGCTAACAGTGCAGCCGATGAATGCCAAGAAAGGCTTGAGGCCATTAACACTACACTCATCAAGCGCCGAGAGGCACTTGAAGAGAGGGAGAAACAGCTCGAAGATGAAGAGAATAAACTCCTAGAGCTGCGGGATGACGTCCTGAGGAGGGAGGAGGAGCTCACCGAGAAGGTGGCTCTGGCTGACAAGGGCCTCGAGGAGCGCGCCAAGAAATTGGAAGAGCGCTGCACTGAGGAGGAGGTGAAGGCCTGGGTGCGAGGGCAGGAACTCTACGAGCAAGAGTGTGCCCTTGCTGCCAGGGAGAAGAAAGTGAGGGGCAGGGAGAAGGACCTAGTTGACCGCCGGAACAAGATCCACCTCCGGGAGGAGGAGCTCGGAAAACTCGAGAAGTGTGTTGCGGAAAAGATCCAGCAAAATGCCAAAGAGGTTGAGCGCCTCACCCGCGAGAATTCTGAACTGGTGGCGGCCAAAAGATCCCTGGAGGAATTGAAGGGCTTGAGGACTGCGGACTCCCTACAGATTTGGGAGTTCCTGGGCAAGGCCAACGACGCGCTGACACCGATGGGCTTCAGCCCCGTGCGTCCGGATGATCCGGAGCCAGAGCCGGACCTAGCGTTGCAGGCGTTGAGCTCGGCAGGTAGCAAACTCTCCAAGGTGGGCGACGTCATCGCGGACCAATTGGAGGTTGAGGGGCAAACCCTGGCGAAGAACGTCGTAGAATATGTGCTAACGTGCTACACCAGCCGGAACTCCCAATTTCCTCTGGACCCGGTGCTTGAAGGTCCCATTGAAGGAGAAGGTGAAGCTGCCCGAGCCAACCTGTCGGAGGTTGCCCAGAAGGTCGCCCAATTCTTCCATAGAGTATAGGACCATCTCTGTAGTTCCCACTTGTATTCTCTCTTCTTCTTCCTCAATTTTGTAATCCCATGTCTCCAGATGAATGAAATCCCCAAATTTTTGTGAATTTCACTTTTTGTCTTCAACACTTTTGTCTTCACTTGTCCCCCTGGTAGATGTACACAATTCGATTGTGAACATGTACCAAGAGGATATTGTGTTTTGTTGAAGACTCATTTGCTTCGAACTTGTAGAGTGTAGGTCCGAAGTCTTCGATAGCGAAGGCCCCCTGATGTCAAATTGACTACCGTCGGAGCTTAGTAGCTCCGGCAATAGTCCCTATCAACGTGCAGAGCATCGATAATTAGCCCTCCGGGGTGTCGGAGCTTAGAAGCTCCGGCAGTGACCTTTGCCAACGCGTAGCTTGTCGGCAGCAGACTCCGCTTGTGGGGTCTTTTCACCATCTTTTATTTTACGTCGACGGCTGGCCCGCCTAGCTTTACCGGAGCTTGGTTGCTCCGGTGAAGCTCGTTTTCAATGCTTAACATCGATTACAAGCCATCTAGGGGGGTCAGAGCTTTGTTAGCTCCGGCTTTTCTCCATCAACGTGGATTTTATTTTTCCTGCACACTGAAGCCAAGAAAAATGGTAAAATTCGTTTCTTGTCTATAACTTCGCCGCGGCTTACGATTCTCAAGAAAATTTTAGGTCAAACGCGATTCTAGATACAACCGAATGCGTTGTCTTTTCTTCCAGATTCAATTGTTCTTGGACCCGCCTTACTTCGGCCTGCCGGTTTGTAGGTAGAGTGGTGTACTTAGGGTGCTTGACCAGGCTAAGTCGATAGCACACTCCGACCCTAGATTGGCTTGGAGACATTCAGGCGAGTGGGCCATGAACAATATTTGAACCCAAAAGAATCGACAATACAACTCGAATCGTATATGAACCGGTCGAACTAAAATTTCTTAAGAATTGCACGTCCTTGTTATAGACAAGAAAGAGAAAAATAAAAAAATGTTGAGCCTGTACGAAATGAATGCACGTGGAGTCTGTTTCACATGAAGATGTCTTTCATTATAGGTCCGGGGTACAGGGGAAACAAGTACACTCTTAGGGTACGGAACCAGGCTAAGTGTGTTTCATTTCTCGTTCGACCCAGGGTAGCTAGCCACACTTTTAGTTCTGGGACTGTGACAAGTGTTGCATGAACATTGCGGACCTTCCGGGGAAGGTTCGGCTGTTCTCCCGGAGGAACTACCCGACTCTGTACAATGACTCTATAACATACACCTCAAGTTACTATAGACTCACCTCCGTGATATTAAGTGTAGAACTTACGGAGGTGCTCGATGTTCCAAGGATTTGGGAGAGGTGTCCCATCCTCAGTAGCCAAGCGAACGCTTCCGGGACGGGATACTTTAATCACTCGGAAAGGTCCCTCCCAGCTGGGGGAGAGTTTGTTTAACCCTTCTCTGGATTGTATTCTCCGTAGCACCAGATCGCCTTCCTCGAGCTGTTGGTTGTGTACATGCTGCTGATGATAGCGCCGTAGGGCTTGGTGGTATCGGGCATTCCGAACAGCTGCTTGGCACCTTCCCTCCTCAAGGAGGTCTAGGTCTTCACGCCGAGCTGGTCCTGCGTGGCTTCGTCGAAGGTCCGGACCCGAAGGGAACCCAAGGTGATTTCCGGAGGAAGGATAGCTTCGGCTCCATACACCAGGAAGAAGGGTGTCTCTCCGGTTGACCGGTTTGGAGATGTCCTGTTGGCCCATAAAGTGAGCAGAAGTTCTTCAATCCAGTTGGCTCCATGTTTTTTCAAGCACTCATAGGTGCGCGTTTTGAGTCCTTTAAGGATTTCAGCATTTGCTCTCTCGGCTTGGCCATTACTTCCTGGGTGAGCTACGGAGGCGTAGCAAACTTGAATGCCGAGGTCTTCGCAATATCCTTGAAATGCAAAGATTGTGAATTGGGTCCCATTATCAGTGATGATTTTGTTTGGGACTCCAAATCTGCATACAATGGACTGCAAAAAGTTGATAGCAGATTGCTTGTTGATTGTCACAACTGGAGTTGCTTCCGGCCACTTGGTGAATTTGTCAATGGCGACGTACAGGAACTTGTAACCTCCGACGGCTCTTGGGAAAGGTCCCAAGATGTCCATCCCCCACACAGCGAAGGGCCATGTAGGAGGTATCATTTGTAGGGGCTGAGCCGGTGTGTGAATTTTCTTTGCATGAAATTGACATGCTTCGCATTTCTTCACTAGCTCAGTTACATCCTAGAGTGCTGTAGGCCAGTATAAGTCATGCCAAAAGGCTTTACCAACCAGCGTGCGGGAAGACGCGTGGTTCCCACACTTGCCTCCATGGATTTCTGCGAGGAGCTCGCAGCCTTCTTTCCTTGTGATGCACCGCATTAGGATGCCATTGGCACCGCGCCGGTAGAGATCCCCATCTACCAACGTGTATCTTTTAGCCAATCTGACTACCCGGTCAGCAGATACATCATCGTCAGGAAGGATGTTGTCTTTCAAGTAGCTCCGGATCTCCGAGATCCATGCATCAGAACTAGCTTGAGCATTTGAGTCTTTCGTGCTGGGTTGCTCGGAGCTTCCGGCAGCACCTACGACCCTTGATGGCTGCCATGGTAACAGGGCCATCGGGACCGTCAGCTTCGGGATGCTGATCTCGCCCCCTTTGCTCAGTTCGTCAGGCTGAGCTGTGGGTTTTGACAATCTCTGGACAAAAGTTCCGTCAGGAGCCGGAGCTCCGATGGACGCTTTCGTCGAGAGTTCGTCGACTTCAGCGTTGTGGGCACGCTGGACATGGTGGAGATCTAGGACTTTGAAGTCCTTCTAAAGCCTCTGGACTTCAAGGAGGTAAGCAGCTAGCTGGAGATTGTTGCATGAGCATTCACCCTTCACTTGCTTAATGATGAGCTGTGAATCTCCCTTGACCAGCAGTTGCTTGACATCGTAGGACAGTGCCACCTTTAGTCCGTAGATGAGTGCTTCGTACTCCGCCATGTTGTTGGTCGCCTTGAAGTCAAGGTGCACCATGTACTTTACCTTCTCCCCAGTTGGTGCAAGGAGAAGGATTCCAGCTCTGGCCCCCTGCTTTTGCATGGAGCCGTCAAAGTAGAGGGTCCAATGAGGCTCGGTGAAGACCGGAGCTTCGTGTTCTGGCTTCTGCTCACTGGGGCCCCCAGGGTTTGATGGAGAAGGAGTCCATTCCGCCACGAAGTCCGCCAATGCTTGACTCTTGACTGCTGGCCTTGAAATGAATTCAAGATCGAATTCAGCCAATTCTGCTGCCCACTTTGCAATATTCCCAGTTGAATTGGGATTATGCAAGATTGCTCGAAGTGGGTAAGAAGTCACCACCGAGATCTTGTGAGCATGGAAATAATGGCGAAGCTTCCTGGAGGCGATAAGAACTGCATAGAGCAGCTTATGCACCTCTAGGTATCGAGTCTTGGCATCATGTAGTACTTCACTGATGAAGTACACTGGGCGTTGAATGGTCCGGACCCTCCCGGAGGGGCCCGAAGCTTCCTCTCCACTGACCCAAATCCTCCCGGAGCGATCTGGATTTTCTTCGGGGACCTCCGGGTCCTGGCTGGAGGAACCCGGAGCTTCTTCAGAAGCGACCTGGACCCTCCCGGAGGGTTCTGGGTCTTCCGAAGTGACTTCTTGTGGATTCAAGTCTGGGAGCTGGGACCCAGACTCGCTTTCAGGATCTTCCGGACCCTCCCGAAGAGGTCTAGATTCCTGAGTATGTGGTAGTTCTGGTCTCTCCGCGACCAGGACCATACTGACGACTTCGTCAGTGGATGAAATGTAAAGCAGCAAAGGCTCACCAGGGTTCGGAGCTACCAGAGTTGGTAGGGTGGTGAGGAACTGTTTTAGCTCCTGGAACACCTTTTCTGCTTCTTCAGACCATTGGAATGGTCCGGACTTCCTCAATAACTTGAAGAAGGGGAGTGCTCGTTCCGCCAGTCTTCAAAATGAACCGGCTGAGGGCTGCTAGACATCCAGTTAGCTTTTGGACATCTTTGATGCGGGCTGGTGGCCGCATGTCTTCAATGGCCTTGATCTTCGCCGGATTAGATTCTATGCCCCCGTGACTTACCAGGAAACCAAGAAGTTTTCCGGAGCTAACCCCGAAGACACACTTGTCTGGGTTTAGCTTTGTGCGGGTGACCCGCAGCTTATCGAAAACAGTCTGCAAGGTGTTAAGAAGTGACTCCTTGTTCTTGACCTTGACCATGATGTCATCAACATACACTTCCACTATGTCTCTAATGAGGTCTTCAAAGGTTTTGTACATAGCTTGTACAAAGGTTGAAGCTGCATTCTTGAGACCAAACGACATGGCTGTATAACAGTGCAATCCATCTACTGTGATGAAAGAGGTATGCTCTTCATCTTCCCTAGACATTCTGATTTGATGATACCCAGAATATGCGTCTAGGAAACACAACAATTCACACCCGGAGGTGGAATCCACTATCTGATCTATTCTAGGTAGTGGGAATGGATCTTTTGGACATGCCTTATTTAATGTTGTGTAGTCGATACACATCCAAGCTTCCCGTCGGCCTTGGGCACAACCACTGGGTTTGTCAGCCATTTTGGATGGAAGACTTCTCGGATGAATCCAGCTTCGAGCAACTTCTTCACTTCTTGTCGGATGAAGTTCTGTCGCTCTACGGATTGCTTCCGAGGCTTCTGATGCACAGGCCGAGCGTCGGGGTAGATCTTCAGATTGTGCTCAATCACTTCCCTGGGGATCCCAGACATTTGTGATGGTTGCCAGGCAAACACGTCAACATTAGCCCGAAGGAAAGTGATGAGCGCGAGTTCCTATTTGTCGTTCAATCCCCCTGATATACGGGTGGTCTGAGCGGCATCGAAACCAATTTGGATGACTTTGACAGGAATGTCGGTGTCGCCGCTTGGCTGCACACGAGGTGCAGAAGTTGAGCCTCGTTGACGAATGCTCGAGGGTTTTGGAGCTTGCTCCTACCTGGAGTCCTCCTCTTGCGCCGTGGTAAGTGCATGGAGTTCTTCCAGAGCAGTTACTCCGGCAGTACGATCTCCGCGGATCCGGAGAACGCCTACTGGTGTTGGCATCTTTAACACCAGGTAGCCATAATGAGCAGCTGCCATGAATTTGTACAAGGCAGGCCTACCCAAGATGGCATTGAAGGGTAAGTTGATCTGAGCGACGTCAAAGACCAACTTCTCGGTGTGATACTTCTCCCGTGTCCCGAAGGTAACGGGGAGGGTAATAGCTCCGAGTGGGGTAATGGCTCCCGGACCTACTCCGGAGAAAGATCGGGAGGGGTGGAGATCTGAAGGTCGGAGCTGAAGCTTGGTAAAAGCTTCGAAGCTTATGAGGTTAAGCCCCGAACCTCCGTCTACCATGACATGGTGGAGCTGGATGTTATTGATGGTAGGAGATACCATCAAAGGTAGCTGATCTGCTCCAACCATGCTTCGAGGGCAGTCCGAAGCATCAAAAGTGATGGTTGTGTCCATCCACTTCCGATGAGGTTCCACCCTGGCTGTAGGAGCTACAACAGCCATATCCCGACGCATAGTCTTGATGACGCGGCGGGAGGTGATGTCCCATGATCCACCAAATATGGTGTTCATGGTCCTCCGACGCTCGTTGTCAGAGACACCGGAATCGTCGTCGATGGAGGTGTAGACAGCCTTCAGGACCTTTTTGGTATCCTAAAAACCTAACTCCTCTTCAGCCGGAGCTTCGTCGACTTTTTGCTTTCCTTCCCTCTGTCGGAAAGGAGCTTCTTCCCGGCGCTTGTTGTAGCGCTCGGCAAGGCTTTGGACCTCCCGGCAGTCTTCCAAACTGTGGCTGCCTGTTTTGTGAATTGGACACCACACCTTAGGTTTGCCACCGTCTTCAGAAGATGGCCGAGGTCGCTTCTCGGGGCATGGCCCCCGACCACCCGGAGCTGCAGCAGCTGCAACATTGGATGTACCGGCCGACGGCTTCTTCTTGCCGTTGGTCTTCTTCTTCTTCTTGCCACTCTCGGAGGTAGCGGCTTCTTCTTTGGAGGATTTCTTGTGATCCTCCGGGGTTGATTTGGAGTGCATCTCACGGCCCTCCGCGGCTCTGGCACATTTGTCGGCCGAACTGAAGAGTTCCGTGACACTGGTGATCTCCTTGGTCGCCAGTTTCTCCAACTTCTTCTTATCCCGTACACCCTATCTGAATGCCATAATGACAGAAGCACTGGAGATAGAAGGGATAGTATTTCGTACCTGAGAGAACCTCTGGATGAATGATCGCAGGGATTCTCCCCCTTTTTGCACGACTGCAAAAAGGTCCAGTTCAGTGCCTGGTCGGGTGTATGAACTCCCGAAGTTGGCGGTGAACTGCCGGCACAGCTCCTCCAAACTGTTGATGGAGTTGGGAGGAAGGCTCATAAACTAGGACCTGGCGATCCCAGTTAAAGCCACTGGGAAATAGTTGGCCATTACGGTCTCATTTCCTCCAGCTGCCAAGATAGCAGTGGAGTAAATCTGAAGAAATTCAACAGGATTGACGGTCTCGTCAAACTTCTCCGGCAGGTGAGGCCGGAACTTCTGTGGCCACCTGACCATACGCAGATGAATGGCCAGGGCTGAACAACCTCCTCCTACTCCTTCAGGAGCAGGAACGTCTTGAGCCTCTCGTCTTTCATGAGCACGCTCAATATGGACTCGGCCGTCTTGTTGGCGATATCGGCGATCAAGCTCCGCCCGGAGGTCATGAGTCGAAAGCCTTGATACCGTGTGGGTGTGTCGTGCCCCGGAGGGCAACGACGTCACCTGTTGTGATGCAGCACATCTCCTGTTGTTGTAAACGTGCGGACCAAGTCTGCCAGACAAGGTCCGTCGCTACGACGGGGCCCGTCCTGAAGGAGGAGGACCCTGGTTGCTGATGCGGTCGGCTGCTGCTGCAACCAAATGTTCCACATCAGCCTTCCACTGCTCCAGTGCATCCCGAGATGCATCCGGAGGTGGTGGGCGTTGGAGAAGAGCACGTGCTGCATGGAGCGCGTGTTCCGGGTTGTCATGATTTGCCGACGTAGTGATTGACGCCGGTGCACCATCGTGTTGTCCATCTTGATTTGCTGGTGGAGGTGGCGGTGGTGGCAGTGTGACTCCTGCTGGCGCTGAGGCTCCTGCTGGTGGCTGCATATTGGAGGGATTGCCCCCAACAGCTTGAGCAGCAGGATGACCGTTGGATGATCTAGCAGCTGAGTTCACCATTCTTGAAATATCAGGCGCCCCTACCTGGCGCGCCAACTGTCGGTGGTTTGGATCCGGCAGATCTCCCGACACTACTAAAGTGTTAGAGGAGTTTGATGTTCAGTGTGGGCGCGCAGAGATTCAAGAAGGTGAATTGTAAATGACACAAGAGACACGGAGGTTTACGTGGTTGGGGCCGCCTGAGCGTAATACCCTACTCCACGGGTGTGTTGGTGTTGTATTAGCTGTATGAGCTTGTACTGAGCGTCTATGGAACGTGTGTGTAGACGTGTCCTTTGTATCGTCGGCCTGTCCTTTTATAGTACAAGGGCAGGCCGTTACAAGTTATCCTGGCCCGACATGTGGCCCCGGCGGTTACTGATATTGATATATATTCAACACGTTTAATTACCCTTAATGACCGAGTTATGGGCTTTGACAGCACCGTTACTGGTAATTAAGGTCGTCCGATCGTGTGTCATTAATATAGTATTAATGACACTTGATCGGGTCTTGAAGTCCTTGATTCCCCTTTGAAGATCCGGAGCCGTTGTGGAGTCTTCCGGAGGTTAGAGGCTGAAGATCCGATGGTTGGACACGTGGAAGCACCAGAGCACACTGTGGAGAACAGATGGCTTCGGTGTTACCCGACACGTGTCAGCACCGGAGCTTCCCTCGATCTGGGGTTAGGTCCGGGGGTGCCATTTCGGTACATGACTCGGAGCTTCCCCCCTTGCGGGTTGTAGCTCCGGTTTGGTAGTACACGTGGCGACCCTGGGACTAACCATGTTGGAGAAGCGGGTCCGGACATGTCTGACATGTGGGCCTCCGAAGGTCTTCAAATCAAGTGGATGACTTTCCCTTGAGATCTTTGCAATCCCAAGAGGTATATGGTACCCAGGGTACCGACAGTGGCCCCCTGGGCCCACCTCTGGGGAAGACCCCTTGGGTGAAGTCATTCACGAGCACGCTCAATATGGACTCGGCCGTCTTGTTGGCGATATCGGCGATCAAGCTCCGCCAAGAGGTCATGAGTCGAAAGCCTTGATACCGTGTGGGTGCGTCGTGCCCCGGAGGGCAACGACGTCACCTGTTGTGATGCAGCACATCTCCTGTTGTTGGAAACGTGCGGACCAAGTCTGCTAGACAAGGTCCGTCGCTGCAACGGGGCCCGTCCTGAAGGAGGAGGACCCTGGTTGCTGATGCGGTCGGCTGCTGCTGCAACCAAATGTTCCACATCAGCCCTCCACTGCTCCAGTGTATCCCGAGATGCATCCGGAGGTGGTGGGCGTTGGAGAAGAGCACGTGCTGCATGGAACGCGTGTTCTGGGTTGTCATGATTTGCCGACGCAGTGATTGATGCCGGTGCACCATCGCGTTGTCCAGCTTGATTTGCTAGTGGAGGTGGCGGTGGTGGCAGTGTGACTCCTACTAGCGCTGAGGCTCCTGCTGGTGGCTGCATATTGGAGGGATTGCCCCCAACAGCTTGAGCAGCAGGATGACCGTTGGATGATCCAGCAGCTGAGTTCACCATTCTTGAAATCTCAGGCGCCCCTACCTGGCGCGCCAACTGTCGGTGGTTTGGATCTGGCAGATCTCTCGACACTACTAAAGTGCTAGAGGAGTTTGATGTTCGGTGTGGGCGCGCGGAGATTCAAGAAGGTGAATTGTAAATGACACAGGAGACACGGAGGTTTACGTGGTTCGGGCCGCCTGAGCGTAATACCCTACTCCACGGGTGTGTTGGTGTTGTATTAGCTGTATGAGCTTGTACCGAGCGTCTATGGAACGTGTGTGTAGACGTGTCCTATGTATCGTCGGCCTGTCCTTTTATAGTACAAGGGCAGGCCGTTACAAGTTAGCCTGGCCCGACATGTGGCCCCGGCAGTTACTGATATTGATATACATTCAACACGTTTAATTACCCTTAATGACCGAGTTATGGGCTTTGATAGCACCGTTACTGGTAATTAAGGTCGTCCGATCGTGTGTCATTAATATAGTATTAATGACACTTGATTGGGTCTTGAAGTCCTTGATTCCCCTTTGAAGATCCGGAGCCGTTGTGGAGTCTTCTGGAGGTTAGAGGCTGAAGATCTGACGGTTGGACACGTGGCAGCACCGGAGCACACTGTGGAGAACAGATGGCTCCGGTGTTACCCGACACGTGTCAGCACCAGAGCTTCCCTCGGTCTGGGGTTAGGTCCGGGGGTGCCATTTCGGTACATGGCCCGGAGCTTCCCCCCTTGCGGGTGGTAGCTTCGGTTTGGTAGTACACGTGGCGACCCTGGGACTAACCATGTTGGAGAAGCGGGTCCGGACATGTCTGACATGTGGGCCTCCGAAGGTCTTCAAATCAAGTGGATGACTTTCCCTTGAGATCTTTGCAATCCCAAGAGGTATATGGTACCCAGGGTACCGACAGTAGCCATGTTTCATCCTTGCAATAAAGAGAGTCCACATCAAAAGGAGTCATCTCAATGTTTCCACATCCACCTCCATTCCATCACACATGCACAAGTCTTGATTCAAAAGTTTGAATTGATTTATCCTAAGGCTTGCTCTTTTGACTTATCAATATTATGTGTTGCAAATATGCCTACTTACTTTCCCTACCAAACTCCACATACAAGCCATATTCAAAGAGTAGGAATAGTATAGGCATAATGCCTCGGTGAGGACATATTTCCACTATACACAAAGGAGTGATTGGGAGAATCAATTGAGGTACTTATAATATAATTTGAATCTCTCCGGAATTTAAGTGGAACTTGATATCTATGCTATGCTTGCTCCATTTGCTATTCTATCTTTCAATTACCCATGAATAGGAGAAGGCATAACTCCCATAATGACTTAAGAAGGGTGAAGTACCATAGCCACTTTTTGCAATACTAGGTAGAGTATTTTGTTGTGCACTTGGTACTTTCGAAAGGTAGAACATTGTAGCAACTCCTGATCATCAACCTAAAGTCTTGACTTTGCTTGGGACGAGCAAAGGATAAGCTTAGGGTAGTTTGTTGACGGCTGTTATGTACCAATTTCAGCCGTCAATATAACTCAATTATGTGAAGGATTGATCATTTCTTGCACACATCACCTTTCTACTTGACCTATTTCCACTTATACTTGGAGAAATATGTGTATGCATATATTTATACAAAAATTGAGGAAAAGTATGAGGAGAAATCCTATAAAATATCATCCCAGCCAATCAGGCGACGACATGTGGCACCACATGGATCAAATGGCCCACAAACAGAAGTATCCGAGGCCATCCAATGGTGTAGCACCAATATCAGTCAATGGGACCCACCTGGCAGCCACCTGAAGGAAGTACGAGCCATTTGGAGCCCTGGCCAGGTCGGCCGAACCAGGGGGTCGGCCGACCTGGTCCTGGCGCCAAACGCGGCCAACTTCCACGTGTTGGCTCCTCCCGACTCCCTGGAGTCAATGAAGACTGATTTGCACGCTTTTGGTGGCGGGAACTGACCTCAACACTAGTATAAATAGGACCCCATACCCCTCACTTCAACACACACCACTTGGGCATCATTGTATTGTATACACTATCTTCCATAGTCCTTAGAGGAGTTAGGATGTAGAGTGGAGAGCCTCTAGTCCCAAGTCCAAATTGGGAAAGGAGTAGAAGGAGTCTGTCTTCCCAATTCCACATTGGGAAAGATATATCTCATGTATTCCTTGTTGTACTTGTGACTTTGTGCTCAATAAAGATATTATCTTTAGTCTTCTTTTATACGTATACTTGGACAAAGCATTTCTTGTTTGATTGTGGAGTACATGTAAGTGGAAGGTATAGTCTTTATAATTGTACTCTCATGATCATATCTTATGGTCATAAACACTATAGACCCCCACTATAGTCTATGTAGTTATGATATGATTATGTTAATATGAATAACTATGTTATGCAATCAACATTGGTTCAACGATGATTTAGTTCATTGCCTTAGGATGGCTTGTGCTGCAGCTCTTAAGGTATTTGCTTAGTATGCTAGCATGGTGCTAGGGTATTTAAGTAGCGTTGGATGTCTCATAGACCCACGGATTGAAGAGGTAGGCAGTAGGTGGTGACAACCCTATCTGTCCTTTGTAATCCTCCACGTTCTGCTATGCCACAGGCTCTTTGCGGGAGTCGCCCTAGTATTGCTAGGGGTAAGCCTGTGCCCGATGTGTTGAATATCATTGCATATGAATTCATCATTGACATGACCATTAGTATCTACCTTAGGCTATGTATATGTATTAGGAGCATTGTAGGAGCAATTCTCTAACTCTTAATCCAATCTCCCTCTAGGAGCCATTTATCCTTTATAATAGATTGCCTAGGCGTGTCTCACACTACCCCTATTATCAACTTACCCCCTGTCCGGATAATTGATTAGTATCCCATAGCTTGACCATAAGAGTAGTATATACTTTACTCCATTGTCTTCCTTTGGGATAAATACGATACCCTTGGGAATACTCATGGGTGAAATGCTACAACGGTATTTTCCGTGCGCTTGCAGATAACTCTGTAGTGTTAAGAAATACCAACACCTGGCTGTAATAATCCACCTATACACGATCTACATGCATAATCATGATTAACAGTGTAATAACACACCTTAATGGCGGTGTTATTAGTCTTGATGGTCCTATGATCGTGTGTCATTAATGTTGAATTAATGACACGTTAATCAGGTCTTGTAATGGTTGTTTAATAGCCTCTTGAATGTCCATGCCGTTGGAGATTATGTAGTCTTACCGTTGAGGGCTTAGGTCCGGAGGTCCAAACGTGGTAGCTCCGGAGCTTCCCTCTATGGGGAGGCAAGTACAGAGCCTCTTAACACATGGAAGCACCAGAGCTTCCCTCTACTGGGAGTTAAGTCAGGGGTTGCTGGACACATGGCAGGACTGGAGCTTCCCTGTGAAGGGAGGTAGGTTCCGTCTCTCGGGACACGTGGGAGCAACGGAGCTACCTAAATGAGGGATTCGAGCCCAGTGCTATCAGATGTGTGTTGCCTTCGGAAGTCTTCAACTCGGACATAGGAACTCCTTGATTTTAAGTGTGGTATCAGGGTGTACCTGGTATTCAGGATAGCGACAGTGGCCCCTAGGCCCACCTCTGGGAGAAACCTTCTAGGTGAAGTTATATTATCAGAGGTGGGGCCATCTTTGATTTCCGCGCTTCAGTTTCAAAGTATTTTCTTGGGCGGTTGAGACGACGACAAAGAGTTATGCCATCGCTACATGGCTCTTTTTAACACGGTGCGTGGGATCTCATGCAATTGAAGGTAGCCGGTTCCCAATACAAAATTTGTATTGGTTCCCAGCGTAATCTTTGTAGGTTTGTTAGGCAGCTGCCCTCGGGCTTCCAACTTTTCATCATGACAACGGTTCGTCTGGTGTAACTTTTTAAGCAAAGTGGACCTGGGCCTTCTTGTCATTGACGAGGTCATTGCGATTCATGTCCAGAGGTAGTTTCCATACAAGCATTGTGGAGGCTTACTAAAGGGGGGAATCTGCAGAGGGAGAAAACTCTTTACGCCTTCATCTTACATTGTGCTTAGAGCCCTCTGCCCTTGCAATCTTTCTTCCTCCTCTGCTCCACTTTGTGGCAATAGAGTTGGGACTTCCTCAGAGTCAGATCAAGAAGTATGAATACTTGTCGAGGGTCCACACCTACATGGGGTGGTCGAGCGACTCCTTCAACAACAGGATCCCCATCAGCAAGTTCCACTTCAAAAAGGAGAACCCCGGCGAGATCGTCTACTTCCTGTCGTATGCCATGGTTGGGCTCATCCCACCATTTTCAAGCTTCCTGTTGATGATGCTGGACTTCTACGGTCTGAAGCTTCATCACCTCGGTCCCCACTCCTTCTTGCTAGTGGCGACCTTTGTCTACTTCTACGAGATGTGAGTGGGTGTGCCGCCCTGCATCGAGCTCTTCTAGATCTTCTTCAGAGTCCACGCAACTGGGAAGAGCAACAAGTATCTTGGCTTCTACTACTTCGTGAAGTGCAAGAAATCGCCGCTCAAGTACCTAAAGACATTCCAGGAAGTGGGACAACTAGAAGAAGGATTGAGTGGTGATCACGGTGGACCACCGCGACATGCTGGAGCTACCCGAGAGTCTCCCCAACATCGACACCGACGTCAAGAAAGTGGCTCCGACATTATTAGAAGAGTACAATCCAATCTTGACAAGGATACGAGAGTGCGTCGAGTGAGGGGTGACTCCTCTGATGGTCATCGCCAATTTCCTGACAAACCGGTGGCTTCCGTTGCAGACAAGGGAGTGGCCCGCTTGGGCGTTCGGTGGAGAGCACAGTCACAGCCGGATCGAGACTGGCTTCGCGTCCATTCTGAATGAAGGAGCTTTGAAGCTCCATCTCCAGAAGTTGTAGCATGGAGTCATTCGCCCTGATGATCTGACTCCTCCTGCATATTTTCTGCCTCTAAAAATGGTGTTAGAGGTCAGGAGAGAGCTGTGAAAGAAGATGCCAACTCTTGATGATCTAGGTCTCGTGGACAAGCGTCGGAGCGCTCCTCCGGCCAGGATAGCTATCCTCAGGGCTCCTTGTTCCCATGAAAGCTCTTGACCTACACCAGTTAGTGGCAAAGGCAAAGATCCCGCTGCTTCCCCTCCGAAGAAGTCTACCACCGGCAAAGGCAAGGAGAAGGCTCCTGTCAGAATTTCAAGTCGCAAGCAGAAGCTGACAAGGAGCAATGGGAGCAGAGTAAGGAAAGCTCTGGCAGAAGTGACCCCTCAACCTCGGCTTAGGTCTGTGGTGATTGTGCCTCCAGCTCCAGCTGATTCTTTGGCTCCAGGGCCCGCGGAGGGCGCTGGCTCTGACAAGTCTACTCTCACCCTGATGCCAACTAGTGGCTCGGAGTCCATAGTGCAACCTCCGATAACAAAGGTCCCAGAGGTGGCAGCGCCTGCATCCGCCTCAACTACAGGTTCGGGCCCTGGAGCATCCGCCACGCTGAGATCAGCGGGCTCCAACTCCCAACTCCTGAGGAAGAAGATCCATGCCGATTGGAGCGGCAATACTCCAAAATAAGGATCGATTCTTTAGTCTTTGTCTTGATTTTGTTCCATGATTTTTTCTTGAATTCCCTACTTTCTATTTCTAGAATGTTGAGATCAAGCACTGCATCTTTGGTGCCTGCTGCGGCTCTGAAGGCTGCATCGCTCGAAGCTCCCACTCCGGTCCTGCTTCTCCCCCAGTGGTGGTGGCAGATGACATGACAGCTTCGGCGTCGGCTGTTGTGGAGACAAGTCCAGAGCCAGGGACCAAAGATCCTGTGGTAGCGCCGGACCACGTGGAGGAAGAATTTGAGGAAGCTCCAACAGTTCCGGAGCCTACTGTAGAAGCTTCGACACCAGTACCGGAAGTGGGTGCAGCTCCAGCCAATGCTTCAGTGTCAGCTCTGAAAGCGGTAGCTCCAAAGGTGGTTATGTCTGAGCTGGCGTAACCCAAAGATTCGGTTGCGGGTCCTTCATGTGCTGAGCCAATGATTGAAGATATGGCTGAGGGACCCTCTTCATCTGCCCCGGAGGTTGAAGCTCCTCCAGCAGAATCTTCCTTTACCACGGTGGATATTGATGAGCTCCTGGAGGTCGGCCCCGACGATGTGGATCTGTTGGATAACATGCTCACACCGTGGGATCTGATTGTGATTTTGGAAGACCCACTGGAGCCCGCTGAGGCACGTCAGGCGAGCCCGGAGCCGATCCCCTTGGCTTTGTCTATCGACAATGCTTGCTCAAGTCTCCGCCAGGTCCAGCTCACCTTCAACTACGAAAGCAAGACCCTTGAAGAAGAGCGCAACACCTTAAGGTGTTAGCACAACAGACTTCACTTCGAGACGAAGCTGACGCAGTCTAGGATGGCTGACCAGAAGAAGTGGGTGGCCAAGGAGAAGGCCCAGTTGGCGCTATTGGACTGCGCGCTGAATGAAAGAGAGGCCATGATTAAGGCCCTCGATGACAAGACCCGGGAGATATTAGAGCATGCTAAGGAGGTTAATGAGGCGGTCGACGACCATTCGGACAACCTCAATGAACTGAATGAGCATCTAGTCAAGCGCCGGGAAGCCCTCAATCAAAAGGAGGATAAGCTCCCGAAGAAAGAGGAAGACATCATGAAGAGGGAGGAGGAGCTCACCCAAAGGCTATTGCTGGGAGAGCAGAGATTGGCTGATCGCGCCAAATATCGCTGGGAGCTCACCTCATGAAGTGGTGCGTTCAAGAGAAGGTGTGGTTTGGCAGGTGGGATAAGAAGTCTCCATAAGAGAGATTGATATCTCCACTAGGGAGGATAAGGTGAAGGCCAAGGAGAAGGACATGGCAGAATGGAGGAACCATATCTACCTCCAGGAGAAAGAGCTCAGCGACCAAGAAAGGTAGATGGCTAAAAGTATTAAACAACACGCTATGGAAGTCGAGCGCTTCTCCTAGGAAGGTTCTACGGAACTCTCGGCTGCCAAGAAGTCACTGGAGGATTTAAAAAGCTTGAGAGCAACTGAGTCCCAGCAAGTCTGGGACTTTTTAGGGAATGCCAACGAAGCTCTGCTTCCATTTGGTTTCAGCTTGGTACATCCGACTGACCCAGAGCCAGAGATGGAGAAGGCGCTAGTGGCGTTGACTTTGGCCAGCAAGAAGCTTGATGTCGTGGGCAACGTAGTCGTCGACGAACTGGAGGCTGAAGGAAGGACCCTGGCTAAGAACTTTGCCGAATATGTATTGGCATGTTTCAAAAACCGGGACCCCCAGATGTCTTTAGCTCTGGTGTTCGAAGGACCCGTTGCCGAGGAGGAACAAGCCGCAAGGGCCAACATTCAAGATGCTGCCCAAACAGTTGCCTCGTTCTTTAATGGGAACTCCAGTAGTTAGGACTTTTCCTTTTTCGCCTTCAACATGTAATCATCATTTTGAATGAATGAAATCTGAAATCCCCCCAAATTCTATTTTTTTTGTCTTCAATGCATTGCCTTTATATTGTTGCCCCCTTGGTAGATGTGTTCAATGAATTGAATGTATCTACCATGAGTATTTAGACAATGTCTTGAAGACTTGATGGCTCCGAATTCGTAGCTAGTACGGTAGCTCTGTGTTCCGAGTCTTGCCTCTGACATCTCCAGGGACCCTTTGTTGCATTGACAGCGGCCCCCTGGGAGGTATCGGAGCTTGTTAGGTCCAATGGCACCCACTATTAACGCTTAGAACATTGACGGCGGGCCCCTTGGAATCTCGGAACTTGTTAGGTCCAATGACACCCACTATTGACGTTTAGGACGTTGATGGTGGGTCCCCTGAGGGTTGTCAGAGCTTGTTAGGTCCGACGATACCCACTATCAACACTTAGGACGTCGACGGCGGGCCTCCTGGGGGTTGTCGAAGCTTGGTAGGTCCGATAGTGCCCACTGTCAACCCTTAAGACATCAACGACGGGCCCCCTGGGGGTTATCGGAGCTTGGTAGGTCCGACAGCGCCCACTGTCAACCCTTAGGACGTCGACGGCGAGCCCACTGGGGGTTGTCGGAGCTTGTTAGGTCCGACAGCGTCTATTGTCAATGCTTAGAACATTGACGGCGGTCCCCCCTAGGGTTGTTGGAGCTTGATAGGTCTGACAGCGCCCACTGTCAACGCTCAGAATGTCAACGGTGGGCCCCATGGGGGTTGTCAGAGCTAGTGCCCTGACAGCATCCACCATGACCGAGCGAATTGCCATCGAATTTTTATTGTTCCTGCACATAAAAGACAAGAAAAACAGTAAAATTTGTCTTCTCGTCTACAACTTATTTGCGGCTTATTGTCCTTCCTTGAATTTTAAATCTTGAGGAATTTAACATGATGACATAAGTGTATTAATTAAATCTCTTTAGGTTCGAATGCCTTGCGGACCCGCCCTACTGGGACCTACCAGGATATAGGTAGAGTGGCGTACTTATGGTGCCTAACCAGTCTAAGTCGATAGAAAACTCCGGACCTGTCATTGGCTTTGGTTTTCAGGCGAGTAGACCATTCGACAATGCTAAGACCCCACAGAGGATTACTAATACAACTTATATATATCACATAAATACCTTGGACTAAATTTCAAGCAGATTGCACAATTTTTTATAGGCAAGAAGGTAAATAATAATAAAAGTACGGAGCTTGTACAATTGAAATGCACAAAGAGTCTGTCCATAAAAAATGTTTCTCATTAAGGTCCGAATTATAGGGGAAGTGTGACACTCGGTTCCAAAAATGAACCAAGTGAACGCATATGTGTGCCCAGGACGTTCAACACACATACACGAGTGCATTCACAAAAGGATATACAGAAAATTACCACAGAACAAGATTAATTAACCACTTTTATTACACAATTCAAATTATCTTTGAATACAAGCTCTAATGAATATTAATGACAAGTTTAAACTAATGCAACGGAAATAAACTAATTAAGCAAACTAATCAACTAAACAGCATAAGCAAATAGGGTATAATGCAGCTCCAATCAACACCACAGACAAAGCTGATGGTAGACACGACCTAGAACTCCGGATTGTCATAGTTAAACTCCCAATCCTGACCTGCAACTGTTGGTGGGGGACTTGCAAGGGTGAGTACATGTCGTATTCAGCAAGTGTGGAAAGTATGACATGTAGCTGATTCAAACGACGAATATAATAATGGATAAGTGCTGAAAAGTACATTAAAACATTTCGAAAGCAATATATTACATGTATGTGAAATAAACCCATCATAAACCATATAGTCATCATAATGCCAGTCCAAAATTCATTACCATCATCCAAGTTCTAGATTCCTCATTACCAATAACCATATTCAATACCAGAATTTAATTCATGACCAACCATAACCAATATTAACCATAACCATAACCAACCATCATCATAACCAACCATCCCAAATCCCAATTTCCCTCTAATCATGAAAGTTGTCCAAGTGTTCATAACCGGGAGCACATCTATCATGATACTTCTAATAGACTCTGTAGAGTCTGTACCACTTTACCCATGCGTTTGTGATTTCATCACCCATCGCGACTGAAGAACCTCCCTTATGCCAATTACACTTCATTTGGTGTATGACCAAGAGATCACAAAATAGGCTTTACAAAGGGATTACTAGCCTATTTAGACCCCATTGAGGTTTCACCGGTGGCGATGTCTCCTATAGAGCACATCTTCAACCAAGGGCCCCCTCTTGAGCCATTCAGATCCCAGGGTAGTCCCACCAATCATCAACAAACCCAATCCGACTACCCCTTCCCCGAGCATTCTTAATGGTCCAAATAGCACTGGCAAAGCCGTAATTAATTAGCTACGCTGCACCCATACTTGGCCTCATGGTGGCATTGTAGTCCTGGCTTATTCTCGCATGAACCGGTCCTTAGATCTAAAGCAAGAAAACCACCATATCATCCAACCCATCCACATACCAGGCTTGCTTAGATCACCCATTACCATATCATATTAACCAGTTCATATTAATCATAATCTCATCAATGCATAATTAAATAGTATAGTTGTTTTCCCATCCCAGTTAATTAAGCAAAGCAAAAAGGTAAAAAGCCCATCCTGACTCTCTACTTCTTGATCCTCTTTCATTTCACCCTCTTCTTCTTCTTGCTCTAGATCTCCTTCTCCCTCCTTGATGGCAGCTATTCACAATCTAGAGTTTGGGTGTGGTGGAAAAGTGGCAAATAGATGTCAAGCCAAGGGGTGGTGTTGTTTATATAGAGGTGGAGGGCTAGAGTTAGATGGATTTCGAGTTTGGGGGTAAGTAGAGGCCGGTTTAGAGTCCCACACGGGCTCTAAAAGAGATAGGCACGACATCCCTAGGCCCACATAACGTAAAACCCAAGAAACAAGTCGTGAAACAAGAGATCAACTCGGAGTCGCGATTTATCGGACAAGTCCAAAAAGGGTCGGACTAGTCCAAAGTTGGACAGAAGGAAATCAGACAAGTCCGCACTAAACATCGGACAAGTCCGAACTTATCCAGAGGGGAAAAACAGACAAGTCTGGCCAAAAATCGGAGAAGTCCGACTTTAGTCAGAGGGGAAAGCGGACAAGTCCGCTGGAACACCGGACAAGTCCAGACAAGTCTAGGGACTTAGCAAAATTTTCAAGCAATGTGGGATACCGGACTAGTCCGCTAAGGGTCGGACAAGTCCGAAAAGGTCCAGAGGGAAAACAGACTAGTCCGCAGCAAAACGGACAAGTCTGATCGAAGTCTGAGAAAAATTGGTCTAGTCCGCACCAAAATCGGACTAGTCCGCACTTCCTAGAATTCTTAAGTGCGGTTAAACTCTAAATTCATTTTAAACTTATTCCTTTTTATGTGGATTAATGTTAGACATGTATTAGAATGTATGCAATGCATGATGTATGAAGATGAGGGTGTTACAAACCTACCTCCCTTAAAATGAATCTCACCCTCGAGATTCGACGCGAAAGAGAAAAGATAGGGAAATTCCTTCTTAAGATCATCCTCCAACTCCCATGTTGCTTCCGATTCTGTGTGATGCTTCCATTGAACTTTAGACCATCTAATGACCTTGTTTCTTGTAACCCTCTCCTTGGTTTCCAAATTTTTGACCGGTTGCTCGGCATAACTCAAGTCTGCCTCTAATTTGAATTCTTCCATTGGCACTTGTTCTTCCGGTACCCTTAAACACTTCTTGAGCTGGGAAACATGAAACACACCATGCACATCCGGTAAGTGTGTTGGCATCTCCAACTTATATGTTACCTCTCATCTTTTGTCCAAAATCTTGAGTGGCCCAATATATCGAGTTGCTAACTTTCCTCTTACGTTAAACCTCTTATGACCTGGCATTGGTGACACCTTGAGGTATACGAAGTATTTCACTTCAAAGGCTAGTTTCCTTCTCTTATTGTCTGCATAGCCTTTTTGCCTTGATTGAGCGACCCTCAAGTTTTCCCGAATGATCTGAACTTGTTTCTCAGCTTCTTGCAACACATCGGGTCTAAATATTTGATTCTCCCTTGTCTTGTTCCAAAACAAGGGCGTCTGACACTTCCTTCCATATAGTGCTTCATAAGGCGACATCTTTAAGCTTGCTTGATAACTATTGTTGTATGAAAATTCTGCATATGCCAAGCTTTTGTCCCAACTTTTCCCATGCTTCAAAGCACAAACTCTTAACATATCCTCCAAAATCTAATTGGTCCTCTCTGTTTGTCCATCCATTTGAGGGTGATATGCTGAACTGAAATTCAACCTTGTTCCCAACGCTTCATGCAATTTCTGCAAAAATCTGGAGGTAAATTGAGAACCTCTATCCGACACTATATTCTTTGGTACTCCATGTCGACACACAATGTGCTCCATGTATAGCTCTGCCAATTGTGCTATTGTATACTTGGTCTTCACAGGGATGAAATGAGCTGATTTGTCAACCGATCCACAATTATCCAAATTGAGTCATAACCGGACCGAGTACGTGGTAAACCAACTATAAAGTCCATACCGATTTCTTCCCACTTCTATTCTGGGATCTTCAATGGTTACAGTAATCTAGCTGGCCTTTGATGTTCTATCTTGACTCGTTGGCACACATCACACAATGCTACGTATTCGGCTATGTCCTTCTTCATGCTAGCCCACCAATAGCATGTTTTTAAGTCCTTGTACATGTTCGTACAACCGGGGTGAATTGAGTAAGGTGAGTCATGTGCCTCCTTTAATATTGTCTCTCGAATATGCTTCACATTAGGCACGACAATCCTCTTTCCAAGCCAGAGGGTACCCTGTCCATCCTTATCAAATCTGAATTTTCTTCCCTCTTGAGTCCTTTCTTTAATTTCTTGGATTTCCTCGTCTTTCGCTTGGCCCTCTTGAATTTCTTGCTCCAAAGTCGGTTATAACTCCATCATCCCCATCTCATTCACAAATCCGAGGTTCAACCATTCAAACTCCTTACATAACTCGGATGGTAATTCTCGAACTGTGAGCTGGTGACTTACTCGTTTTCGGCTCAATGCATCGGCCGCTACATTGGCTTTTCTCGGGTGATAATTAATTCCCACATCATAATCTTTGATGAGCTCCAACCATCTTCGTTGCCTCAAATTCAGGTCCGTTTGTGTTAATATGTACTTGATACTCTTATGATCCGTGTAAATTTCACACCTATGACTAAGAATGTAGTGTCTCCAAATCTTCAATGCGTGTACTACTGCTGCAAGTTCCAAATCATGCGTTGGGTAGTTCTGCTCATGTTTCTTCAATTGCCTCGATGCGTATGCAACCACTTGACCTTCTTGCATGAGCACACATCCGAGTCCTTGTCTTGATGCATCACAATAGATATCAAAACTCTTGCTCACATTCGGCAATACCAAAACTGGGACTGTTGTTAACCTCTTCTTCAATTCATCAAAGCTCTTTTGACAAGCTTGAGTCCATTGAAATGCTTTCCTCTTCATTAGCAACTCCGTCATTGGCTTGGCTATCTTGGAAAAGTCCTTGATGAATCGATAGTAATATCCAGCCATCCCAAGAAAACTCCGGATCTCCTTTATGTTTCGCGGTGGCTCCCATTTTAGCACATCCCTCACTTTTCTGGGGTCAATCGATACTCCTCCTCCTGAGATGATATGACCCAAAAAATGACACCTCTTTCAACTAAAACTGGCACTTGCTAAACTTGGCATACAATTGATGCTCCCTCAACTTCCGCAACGTGAGTCTCAAGTATTCCTCATGTCCCTTCTCATCTTTCGAGTAGATCATAATGTCATAAATGAACACCACTACAAACTTATCCAAGTACTCCATGAAGACCTTATTCATGAGGTACGTAAAGTATGTAGGTGCATTGCTCAATCCAAAGGACATAACAATATACTTATACAATCCATATCTTGTCCTGAAAGCTGTCTTGAGTATGTCCGATGGTCTAATCTTCATTTGGAAATAGCCTGACCTCACACCCTTCATCTAATCAAACAATTCCTCTATACGGGGAAAGGTATACTTGTTCTTGATTGTCACCTTATTGAGAGCTCGGTAATCCACGCACATCCTTTGCGATCCATCCTTCTTATCCACAAATAGAACGGGCGCTCCCCAAGGTGAAGAGCTGGGGCGAATGAAACCTTTCTCTAGTTGCTCTTGAATCTACTTCTTGAGCTCCGCTAATTCCTTAGGAGGCATCCTATATGGACTCTTAGCTATAGGTGCAATTCCAGGTATTAAATCAATAACAAACTCAACGTCTTAATCAGGTGGCATACCTGGCAACTCATCAGAAAACATGTCCAAAAATTCGCACACCACTGGAATCTCCTCAATTGCGGCACCGGCCATATGATTCAGCTCCAATTGCTTCGGTGCGTGTTGAGATGCTTCAAACTCTACGGTGATCCCTTCCTCATTGGTCGACTTCACCGTCTTCGTGGAACATTCAATGACTCCATTGTACTTCCTCAACCAATCCATACCAAGTATAATGTCCAATCCTTGAGAATCCAAGACAATGAGGTTGGCAAAGAAGTCTACCCCCCTTATTCTAAGGCTTACTTTTGGAAATACTATATTTGTCCTCATCTCTCCTCCAGGAGACTTAACCAATAAAGTAAACTTCATATGAGAGATAGGCAAACTATACTTGGCAACATATTTCAATGAAATGAATGAATGTGATGCTCCAGAATCAAATAACATAGTCGCCGGGTTGGAGTTTGCGAGAAACATACCAATCACCACGTCATCCGCTTGTTGCGCATCCTCCGTAGAGACATGGTTCACGTTGCCACGAGCGAAATTCTACTATCTACGCTTTCCTTGCAGCTGTCCTCCATTGGGTCTTGGATTTCGCCTCGGCGCATTGCTTCCTTGACCAAGGCCGGACTTAGGACATTGATGTGCGAAGTGTCCAACTTCTCCACAAGTATAATACTTCTTTGTTGCACCAGTATTTGGACGGACTTGATTCTGCCCATTTGCACCAGGAAAGTTGGCATGAGGTGCAAAAGGCATTGGAGGCATAGGTGCTTGCATGACAGGGCGTTGCTGCACAAACTGAGTTGGACGCTGTGCATAACTAGGGCGCTGTACAGGAGCACATGAGCTGTAATATGGCGCATTGGGTGGTGCAAAGCGAGGGCGCACATTAATTCCTCGTTCCTGTCCTTGATATGGCGCCTTCCTCTTGTTGTCTTGCTCCATCGCACAGACCTTGTTCTCCACAACAATTTCTTTGTCCACAAGCTTCTGGAAGTTGGCATAGTCACAATTCAGCAATTGCACTTGGATCTCATTGTTAAGGCCCCTCATAAACAGATATTGCTTTCGGCTGTCCCGACTAACATCTTCAGGCGCATACCTTGAAAGTTGGGTGAATTTATTGAGATATTCACCCACACTCGATCTTCCTTGCCTCAAGTTCTCAAATTCTTGCCTCTTCAAGATCGTAACACCATCGGGCACATAATGAGATCGGAAACTCTTCTTAAACTCAGCCCAAGTAATCCTCTCTTGGTTTTCATGAGCATTGCAATAAGCATCCCACCAATCAGCAGCTGCTCCAACTAATTGATGAGAAGCAAAAAGAACCTTCTCCCGGTCACTGCATTGGACAATAGCTAGCTTCTTCTCGATGGACTTGAGCCAATCATCAGCATCCATAGGGTCAACGGCTTGAGCAAAGGTCGGCGGCCTAGTCCTCATGAACTCTCCCAACCAGTTATGAGACGGTGGGGGTTGCGGTGGAGGCATGTGGGGCTGATTGTTGATGTTACCAGTCTGCAGTTGTCCCATAGTTTGTATCATGGTCATGAGCTGGTTTTGTATAGCCAAAAGCTGCTCAATGTTGATAGCTCCATGAGCCGGTCGTTGTCCATTGTTGTTCTGAAGTGCTCCATTGTTCTCCTCCTCATAATTGCCATCTCTCTGGTTGCGAGTCCTCACCATCTAAAGAAAAGCAAGAGATAAGAATTTAGAAACGTCCCCAGCTATATGCATCAAGGGATATGAAACTAAACAACTAGCTACACTAGCCTACGTGGACATGGCAATGCTAAAGGATCCCAAAATCCTCTATTAAGCACACAAGCAAATAATATATAGCAATCAGCACACCAAACAAAAACACATTGATTCATGAGTGCTCCTATGTGCTCTAAAGTGTCCATTCTATCTAGGCTGCATCCTACAGTCAACCTGTGGCTCTGATACCAATTTGTGACACCTGGTTCTGAAAATGAACCAAGTGAACGCATATGTGTGCCCAGGACGTTCAACACACATACACGAGTACATTCACAAAAGGATATACATACAATTACCACAGAACAAGATTAATTAACCACTTTTATTACACAATTCAAATTATCCTCGAATACAAACTCTAATGAATATTAATAACAAGTTTAAACTAATGCAACGGAAATAAAATAATTAAGCAAACTAAGCAGCATAAGCAAATAGGATATAGCGCAACTCCAATCAACACCACAGGCAAAGCTGATGGTAGACACAGTCTAGAACTCCGCATTATCATCGTTAAACTCCCAATCCTGACCTACAACTGTTGGTGGGGGAATTGCAAGGGTGAGTACATGTCGTACTCAACAAGTGTGGAAAGTATTACTTGTAGCTGATTCGAATGGAATATAATAATGGCTAAGTGTTGAAAAGTACATTAAAACATTTCGAAAGCAATATATTACATGTATGTGAAATAAACCCATCATAAACCATATAGTCATCATAATACTAGTCCAAAATTCATTACCATCATCCATGTTCCATACTCCTCATTACCAATAACCATATTCAAACCAGAATTTAATTCATAACCAGCCGTAACCAATATTAACCATAACCGTAACCAACCATCACCATAACCAACCATCACCATAACCAACCATCCCAAATCCCAATTTCCCTCTAATCATGAAAGTTGTCCATGTGCTCATAACCGGGAGCACGGCTATCATGATAGTTTTATTAGACTCTGCAGAGTTTGTACCACTTTACCTATGTGTTTGTGATTTTATCACCCGTCGGCGACTGAAGAACCTCCCTTATGCTAGTTACACTTTCCTTTGGTGTATGGCCAAGAGATCACAAAATAGCCTTTACAAAGGGATTACTAGTCTATTTAGACCCCACTGAGGTTTCACCAGTGGCGATATCTCCTACAAAGCACATCTTCAACCAAGGGCCCCCTCTTGAGCCATTCGGATCCTAGGGTAGTCCAACCAATCATCAACAAACCCAATCCGACTACCCCTTCTTCGAGCATCCTTAATGGTACAAATAGTACTGACAAAGCCCTAATTAATCAGCTACGCTGCACCCATACTTGGCCTTGTGGTGCACTGTAGTCCTAGCTTATTCTCGCATGAACTGGTCCTTAGATCTAAAGCAAGCAAACCACCATATCATCCAACCGATCCACATACCAGGCTTGCTTAGATCACCCATTACCATATCATATTAACCAGTTCATATTAATCATAATCTCATCAATGCATAATTAAATAGTAGAGTTGTTTTCCCATCCCAATTAATTAAGAGAAGCAAAAAGGTAAAAAGCCCATCCGACTCTCTACTGTAAATTCCATGTGACAAGGGTGGTTAAACAAAGCTAGTAAACTTCCTATCATAGAATTTCCCTTCAAATTGCCACAAGCATGCAATTTTGAAAATAAAACATTTATTTAAAAAAAGGATCAATATGCTTCAAGGACACTTGCCTTGCTCTTGGGATTTGTTCGGGTCAAAGCCTTCAAACTCTTGGTGCTAGAGATCCTTCGCAACGCTCTCTAGCACAAATCTGTCTAATCCGCACAATAAACATACAAACAAGAAACACAATCAAAGAGTGCACAAATATTACTCAATAGGACATGACATGCATGATTGATGCAAATGCAAGGTGGAACTTGTTAATGAGTTGCTTTTAATGATCACTAACTAGTTCTAACAGCTTTTAACAAGTTTATACAGGTTTGGAGATGAGTTGAAACAATTTTAGAATAAATTCAACACAATTTAACCAGGAAAATCAGACTAGTCCGCTAGGGACCGGACAAGTCCGCACTGCGCAAGAACAACAGATTAGGGTTTTCTAGATCGACGTGAATTTGGAGATTTGGGGTTGAATTCACGTAAGGAAAAGAGAATAAAAGGTATACCAGGTGTTTAGGACTCCAATGAATCAAGAATATTGGAGGTAAGACTTGGATCTTGACGATCTAGGGTTGATGAAGAACTTGATGGTGAATTGTTGACGAAGAACGCAAAGTTGATGGAGATCTTGATCCTCTTTCATTTCCCGCTCTTCTTCTTATTGCTCTAGATCTCCTTCTTCCTCCTTGGTGGCGTCTATTCACGATCTAGGGTTTGGTGTGGTGGAAAAGTGGCAAATAGATGTCAAGCCAAGGGGTGGGGTTGTTTATATAGAGGTGGAGAGCTAGAGTTAGATAGATTTCGAGTTTGGGGGTGAGTAGAGGCCAGTTTAGAGTTCCACACGGGCTCTAAAAGAGTTAGGCACGACGTCCCTAGGCCCACATAACGTGAAACTGAATGTGGCCTAGAGGGCGGGGTGATTAGGCCTTTTTGAAAATTGTAGGATCCTGCAACACTTAACAACCAGTTCAAAACCAGAGAAATTGGACTAGTCCAGTAAAGTGCAGACTAGTCCGGTGTATACGAACTAGACTGATTAGGTTTGGTCGATTAACTTTATTTTTCAATATATGCAGCGGAAATATACGATTAAACAAAGTGTTACAAGGTTATGAATCAAGTTATATTACAATTCAATCTTATACTTGATATTTCAACGTAAAGTAATCAAGATCAATTTGTAACCCTAGGTTGATATGAAGTAAGGACAATGAACACAAAAAGAACACAAGATATTTATCCCGTGGTTCGGTTCCCACAGAGGCAACCTACATCCACGTTGAGGAGCCCACAAAAGGACCGGGTCTTCTCCAACCCTACCCTCATCGGATTGCCACGATGGCCAATCCTCTTCCACTTATCTCAAAGGGATGAATAACCGAATTCAGGGGTCTTTCTCACACGTTGAGAGCTCCCTTGGATTACAACACAGAATACCACCAAGAACACACTCAAAAGATTACAAATAAATCGCAGGAGTGTGTTAGAGAATCAAACCAAGAGCTCAATGTGGTGTTGAATGTGTCTCTCCAATGAACTAGAGTGAATCCTCAAAGGATTGATCTTTGTTGCACTTAATTTCGTGGAGAGATGTGGTTTTTGAGGCTCTTGGGAGGTGTGATGATGCTAGGGTTTGAGAGTGTGTAAAATATGGCCGTACAACTCTATTTATATGGGTTTCTAAAAGTGATCGTTAGGGTTCAGAAAGATCAGACTAGTCCGTGGTGGTCACCGGACTAGTCCGGTGTGCTGTGTGTAGCAAACGCTAAGTGTCCTGAAATATCGGACTAGTCCGGCTAGGAGCGGACTTGTCCGATTTCGCTACTGGAAATCTTTGGACTAGTCCGATAGTCATCGGACTTGTCCGGACATGTGAAACCCTAAGTGTATAGGATGACAAGTCCGCACTTGGAGGACTTGTCCAATTTAGTTCAGAGGGTATTTCGGACTAGTTCGTGTAAATATCGGACTTGTTCGATTTGGACCAGAAAGAATATCGAACTAGTCCAGTTGTGATTGGACTTGTCCGATTTGGTGTGACTTTTGAAGTGTTTTGAGGACTAGTCTGCACTGGGGAGGACTAGTCCGATTCTAGTCAGAGAAGATATCGGACTTGTCCGATTTCGCGCAGAAAGGATATCAGACTAGTCCGGTGTTAGTCGGACTAGTCCGATCTCCATACATAATGATCTACTATTCTTCTTCCTTGAGCTCATTTCCACTTGGCTCCTCATTCTTCCTTCTTTTTGGTACTTTGCTCATTTTTCTATTCAAACCTGCACTCATCTCAACAAAGAGGTTAGGATCCCAATTGCTTGTCATAAATCATCCAAAACCCACAAGGGAGTCCTAGATGCACTTTCAATCTCCCCCTTTTTGGTGATTGATGACAACCAATTGAGATTTCACAAGATATGATAAAAATTGAGATTTTCATAAAGCATGCACATATTAGTACAAAATACACCAAGTAGTGAAAGCATAGTCCATATGTGCATTCTTTATGGTGGGATGCATAACTAAGCGCACTGAAACATTGAAAATGACATAATTGACATTAATTACCCAATAGCAAGCATATATGTCATTCTAGAGCAAAATCACAGTTTTCATAAATAATACTCAAAGGATCAAATCGTTGCATCACAAAATCATAATTAACATAAGATCATTGTTAAAACATTACAAGCCACAAAAGAGTTAAAAAACAAAGCATAGAGCTCTCTCCTCGCAAACTGCAGCTAAGACTAAGACTCCCCCTCAATCTCTCCCCCTTTGGCATCAAGACACCAAAAAGAAGGAGAGGAGGGTCCTAGGGTCTTCACTCTTCGCTGTCGGTCCTCTCATCGTCGTCTTCATCATCTTCATCTTCAGCTTGATGAGGAGGAGGGGGAGGAGGTGCGGAGGTACTTGAGCCCCCAACGCCAAAGTAGGCAAGCTCGGAGGGGGTCAAGGGCCCGAGCTCGGTGAAATCAGAATCTAAGTCTTCCGAGACTGTTGGAGACCCAATTGGCTCACTCTCCAGCTTCTGGAAAATTTGCTTCACATTTGCCTTGATATACTTCATGTCCTCCTTTCTTTTCTTGTTGAGCTTATGGGCCTTCACTTCGGCCTTTTTGCAGGAGGCAAATATAGCAGTCAGATATTTGAGAATACCACTGGCTGAACCTTTTTGAGGGGCTGCTCTAGAAGCAGGGGCAGCCCTAGCATCTTCTCTTGATCTTGCCGGTGCCTCGGGACTGGAGGCCAGTGAGGGAGCAGCCTGCACACTCGGCTTTTGAGGCATTTGAGGCCTCAAGGGGAGATGCTCCACATCTTTCACAAACTCAATGCTGGTGACTTTTTCAATCACAAACATTAGATAAGGAGCATATCCGCAAGATCTGTTGGGAGTGCGGGGTATGTTCACCATATAATTCCAAATGTATTCCGCCACATCAAATGGGCGGTCCTTGCTTATGACCCTGATCAGAGTCTGGAGGTATCCTTGCACACTCCCAGCATCTCCATCCTTAGGAGCAATTGTCTTCCTCAACAATCTGTTCAGCACCACAAAGAATGGCTTCATGTTTTTGATGGAAGGAGGGTTGAACTTTGAATTTGGCTCATATAGGAACTTCATCCTATCCTTGTCAATGACACTAATGTTGTGTATGACCAAGCAATCAGATCTTGTGGTGTCAAGGTGAAGCAGGTTAGCAAAATCTTCTTGAGTAATGATGTACTTGGATCCATGGGTCATCCAAGTGACACTCTCCTCATCCTCACTAGAGAAGTGACAAGTCACAAAGAACCGCACAATCACTTCATCATTCCAGTTATTTCTGAAAGCAAAAAGATCTCTCAGTCCATGCTTCTCAATGGCTCTCACTACATCAGCGAACGGTGAGCAGCCCTTGTTCTCAAAATGTGCCCAGTCAATCCACTGACTGCGCACAACTGGTGTCTTCATTGGGAGATACACCGATATGTAGAAATCAACATGGAAGTTGCACCAGAATCTTCCATCAGCCGCTTGCTTTGGTCGGCCATACCAATCGATGCTTCTGAACTTGGCTGCTGAGTCACTTCCCTTCCCATTGAACTTCTCTTCATTTGGGTCCCAGACCCCTTCCCTCGGAGCATGAAGTCTCAACGGGCCAACCGAACCCGTAGCAATCCCTTTGCCCTTGCCCTTTGCTTGGCGAGGGCCACCCGATGATGCAGCTGCCTTGGAGACTAGCTTCTTAGCTAGCACCTTCCTCCGAGCCTGTGGAGGAGACTGAGCTGGCTCGGACGGTCTTTCTTGGCGCTTCTTGCCAAGACCCGTCGAGGTCCGAGGTGCCACCTCGTGGTCCATCTCGGCCTCAAAATCGGAGACATCATTGCCGGAGCTCGACATGACCTGAGAATGAGTGGTATGAATGATAATGAATGACACAAGGCATAGGTGTGAAAGGGTAGCAAGGAATTGCATTGAGGAATTGAAGAATTAGGTTTTAAGTTCAAAAACATCGGACTTGTCCGGTGCACAGGCACGGAATAGTCCGGGGGACCGGACTTGTTCGTGCACAGACCAGACTAGTCCGATGTTCATCCTCAAAAACCTAAGAGACTAGACAAATGGTGAATTCTAATGCACAATGACCTTAGCATACACGTAATACATCAAGAGAGCATGTATATAGCGAGGAATTCTAGGCTATTTGATCAACAATGATGAAATTTGGAGTTTCTAGGGTTTGAGCGAAAATTACCAAAGAAATTGCTTGAAGCTTGGAGATGAGGGAGTTGAAGGCCGGAAAAGTCCGCTAGCTTCAATCCTCAAGTGGACAAGCTTGATTTCCGCCCAAATGCGAAGCTTTTTGATGGAGGGAGCAAGGAATCGCCTTGGGAGCTCGAGCACGAAGAGAGAGAGTGTGTGAGGCAAGAGTGGAGGTGAATAAATTAGGGTTTGGCGGCGGCTAGGGTTATGGACACGAAAAATCGGACAAGTTCGGAGATGACTGGACTAGTTTGAACTTTTCCAGGGGCTATATCGGACTAGTCCGTTGTCTACCGGACTAGTCCGGCCTAGCCGGCACTCTACGGATTAGTCTGCATGGGCGGACTAGTCTCGGCAACCACGAACTAGTCCGTGGTCACCAGGCAAGAATTTTATAGCCCATTCATATATATTTGAAGGTTCATATTTAGAGAAAAGAGAGGCAAAACACATCAAATAATCTTGATGAATATGATCAGTAAGCATACAAAAATCAAGCAATGATCATAATTCACCAAGATCTAGTAATTGACATAGTTTTTCGGAGAAAAATGAGAGAGATGATTTTCACAATTCAATCAACATATTTGAAGAATTCATACAGGTATGCAACATTTCAAGCCACACTCTCAGCATCAAGGATATTTAGTTCATTTCGGAGTTAACAAAAATGCTTTTCATCAAGTGGCTTGGTGAATATGTCGGCAATTGTTTTTGGGTATTGACATGGGAAATGGCTATGTCTTCTTTCATGGCATGATCTCTCAAGAAGTGGTGTCTTATTCTATGTGTTTAGTTCTGGAGTGCTCAACTGAGTTGTGGGCAATTTTGATGGCACTTTCATTGTCACAAAGGAGTGGAATATGGTTCATATTGTAACTGTAGTCCCTTAGAGTTTGTCGCATCCAAAGGAGTTGAGCACAACAACTCCCGGCTGCAACATACTTCGCTTCGGCTGTGGATAAGGCAATGGAATTTTGTTTCTTGGAGGACCAAGAAATTAAGGATCTCCCTAGGAATTGGCATGTACTGGAAGTGTTTTTTCTATCTACTTTGCACCCGGCATAATCTGCATCGGAGTAACCAATGAGATTGAATTTTGAGCCTTTTGGGTACCAAAGACCAAGGTTGGGTGTATGAACTAAATATCTCAAGATCCTTTTTACGGCTGTCAAGTGACATTCCTTAGGATTGGCTTGAAATCTTGCACACAAACATACACTCAACATAATATCTGGCCTAGATGCACATAAATAGAGTAGAGATCCAATCATGGAGCGATATACCTTTTGGTTGACGCTAGGTCCATCTTCATTGAGATCTAGGTGGCCATTCGTTGCCATGGGGGTTTTTATGGGCTTTACCTTGTCCATGCCAAACTTCTTGAGTATGTCCTGCGTGTACTTGGTTTGACTTAGGAACGTCCCTTCCTTCTGTTGCCGCACTTGGAATCCCAAGAAGTACTTTAACTCTCCCATCATTGACATTTCAAACCTGTCTGTCATGATTTTACTAAATTCCTCACAAAAAGATTGGTTAGTTGACCCAAAGATTATATCGTCAACATAAATTTGACAAATAAAAAGATCATCATCAGAATTCTTTGTAAACAGTGTATAATCTACTTTGCCAATCTTAAAGCCATTTCCAATTAAGAAATCTCTAAGACACTCATGCCAAGCTCTAGGAGCTTGTTTGAGGCCGTAGAGAGCCTTACGCAATTTAAATACGTGGTCGGGGAACTCTTCGTATTCAAACCCAGGTGGTTGCTCCACGTACACCTCTTCCTTGATTGGTCCGTTGAGGAAGGCGCTTTTCACATCCATTTGATATAGCTTGAAATCATGGTGAGTAGCATATGCAAGTAATATTCTAATAGATTCAAGCCTAGCTACTGGAGCAATAGTCTCATCGAAATCCAATCCTTCGACTTGTGAATAACCTTTGGCCACAAGTCGTGTCTTGTTCCTTGTCACCACCCCGTGTTCATCTTGTTTGTTGCGGAAGACCCACTTGGTGCCGACGATGTTTGCATTGGGTCTTGCCACAAGTTCCCACACCTCGTTTCGCTTGAAGTTGTTCAATTCTTCTTGCATTGCCACCACCCAGTCTGGATCTTTCAATGCATCTTCAACCCTACGTGGTTCCAAAAAGTATACAAATGAATAGTACTCACAAAAGTTAGCTATGCGAGATGTAGTGGTTACTCCCTTTTGGATGTCACCGATGATGTTGTTGATTGGGTGATCCCTTTGGATGCATTGGTGTACTCTTGGGTGTGGCACTTGAGGAGTTGTATCTTCATGATCATATTCTTCTCCCCCTAAGTGATTTCCTTCGTTGGCTTGTTGATTATCTTCGTATTCTTGTGGTTGATCTTGTGTTGAAGCTCCCCCTTGATCGTTGGTCTCCTCTTGTGGTTCATCTTCCTCTTGTACGTGTGGAGGTGGCTCTTGTAGTCGAACCTCACCTAGAGCCATTCTCTTCAATGCTTGACAAGGAGCTTCTTCTTTACCTAGTTCACATGGATCAACTTGCTCCTTTTGGGAGCCATTAGTCTCATCGAACACTACGTCACGTGCTACTTCAACAAGTACGGAGGTCTTGTTGAAAATACGATAGGCGTAAGTGTTCGAATCATAACCCAATAAGAAACCTTCATCAGACTTTGAAGCGAACTTTGAAGTCCTATACTTCTTGTTCAAGATATAACATGGAGAACCGAAAACACGAAAATATGAAATATTTGGTTTGTTACCGGTGAGTAGCTCATATGATGTCTTCTTGAGTAGTCGATGAAGATAGAGTCGATTTACAGCATGGCAAGCGGTGTTAATCGCTTTCGCCCAAAATCAATCCGATGTCTTGTACTCATCAAGCATTGTTCTTGCCATCTCTATGAGTGTTCGATTCTTTCTTTCGGCAACTCCATTTTGTTGTGGGGAGTACGGCGCTGAAAATTCGTGCTTTATGCCTTCTTCATCAAGGTACTCCTCCACTTGCATGTTCTTAAACTCCATGCCGTTGTCGCTTTGAATGTTCTTGATTGTCAATGAAAATTTGTTTTGAGCTCACTTGAAGAACTTCTTGAGTGTTCCTTGTGTCTCTGACTTATCATGCAAAAAGGAAACCCAAGTGAAGCGAGAAAAATCATCAACGACAACTAAACCATATTTGTTACCGCTGATGCTTATGTAGGCTATTGGACCAAACAAGTCCATGTGTAGAAGCTCGAGTGGTCTTGTTGTAGTCATGACGTTTTTGGCAGGGTGAGGTGCTCCAACTTGCTTCCCGGCTTGGCACGCGCTACATGGACTGTCTTTCTCAAATACAACATCCTTTAATCCTCGGATGTGATCGCCTTTGAGGAGTTTTTGAAGGTTCCTCATACCAACCTGCGCTAGCCGTCTATGCCACAGCCAATCCATGTTGGTCTTTGAAATCAATCATGTGTCAATTTCAGCTTTATCCTTGTTGAAGTCTATAAGATAGAGCTTTCCCTTTAACATACCCTTGAATGCAACGGAAGCATCACTCCTCCTAGAGACGGTCACACCCTCGTTAGTGAACAAGCAATTATAACCTTTATCGCATAATTGAGATATGGACAGCAGGTTATAATCTAGAGATTCAACATGTAAAACATGAGAAAGTGTGTGTTTGGAGGATATTGCAATTTTACCGGTACCGAGCACCCTTCCTTGACTATTATCTCCAAAGTAGATGCCCTCGTTTGGGTCCTCATTCTCTTCATATTCCACAAACATTCTTCTTTCCCCGATCATATGATTGGTGCAACCACTGTCTAACACCCATTTAGATCCACCAGAGGAATAGGCCTGCAAAAACAAATCATGCCTTGGTTTTAGGTACCCAAGCTTGCTTGGGTCCTTGGAGGTTAGTTACAATACATTTGGGCACCCACACATGAGACTTGGTGTTCCCATGGCGTGGCCCAACATAATGAGCATAGACCTTGACAAAATTATTTCTCATTAACACATAGGAGGTATCAAAAGTTTTAAACAATAGCTGTTGTTGTTTGTATACACAACTAGTTTGGGGGGCCGGACTTGTCCGGAGGACCGGACTTGTCTGGACACCGACCGGACTAGTCCGATGTTCATGTGTAGTTGCAGTATTATTCTGTGACTTTCCAATTTCAAAGGGCCTTCCTTTTACAAAGGTAATCCTCTCCTTGTTATTCTTATGGCTTCTAGCATGTTGCTTTTCACCATAGGAATAACCAATGCCATATTTGACATTTGGAGGTCTTTTGACCAAGTATGCACTACGTGCATATTTGATCTTCTCCTTGTCAAATATGCCACTTTGGGCAGGATGTTTTTCCTTTGTAGAAGTTGGCTTATCCTTCAAACTGGTGTCACTTTTCTTACATGTTCAAGTATGAGCAAAATCAGTTTTAGTTAGTTGAGAAGGTGAACTTGAAGAGGAGGAAGGTTCACTCAGCTTGAGTGACTCAACTTGCACTTAAAGGATCTTATTAACCTTGATCAGGTCAGCAAGTTGGTCCTTGATTGTGACATTTGAGTTAGTTAGCTCCAGGCAAGTTTCCTTGCTCGAAGCTAACTCAAGCTCTAGTGATTTGCTTCGTTCCTTTTCAAGTTCTAGAAGTTTGTCAAGTTCGACATATTCCTCCTTTTGCGAGATGATCATGTCCTCTTGACGATGTATTAGCCTCTCCTTCTCAACAAGTTGATCAAGCAAAAATTTCATTTTAGTAGCTATTTTCCTATCTAGTCCAATAAGCATGTCTTCATTATCACTATTGAGTTCATCTTCGCTAGAATAGGAATGTACGGAAGTGGGTTTAATGGTTACCTTGCGTTTACCTTCCTTTGCCATAAGGCAAGTGCCATCTCCCTTCCATGCGCCAAGTGTGGGTAAAAGGGTGGACTTCTTGGATGTCTTCTCGATGGCTGTGCTATCCATCTCTTCTTCTTCGTACTATGAGGACTCATCATTTGAGTCCCACTATTTCCCAATGTGCGCTTGTTCGGCTTGTTTCTTCTTCTTGAAGAATTTTTTGGGTTGAGGCTTGTCTTCTTTGGTCTTCTTCTTGTTCTCCTCATATGGGCAATCAGCTATAAAGTGGTTGTATTCACCACAATTATAGCATGCCCGCCTCAACTTTGGCTTTGTTCTTTCCTTGTAATTTCCTTCGTCTGACTTTGCACCATGTCTCTTTTTCATTATTCTCTTGAATTTCTTCATGAACAATATCATGTCTTCTTCATCCAATTCACTGCTTTCGTTGTCACTATCTTCCTCTAGTTGTGCTTCTCTAGCTTATTTGGATAGGGGCTTGAGAGTGGACTTCAAAGCGACCCCTTTCTTCTTGCCAAAGTGAGGTCGGCAATCTCCTTGACATGTTTTGCTTGTTTCTCCATCATCTCGAAGTTGATGATCTTCCTAAGCAGTTCTTCCGGAGTCAACCTTTTGTATCTGGGGCTTTCTCTGATCATGGAGCATAGTGTGACGTTGCGAGGCATAAAAGCTCTAAGGATGAGCTTTACCACCTCGTGGTCATTCCACTTCTTACTTCCGTATGATCTGACTTTGTTGATGAGTGTCTTTAATCAGTTGTACATGTCTTGGGGTGACTCGTCTTCTTCAATTGCAAATCTTCCTAACTCACCTTCAATCATCTCGATTTTTGCTTCATGCACATGTCGATCACCTTCATGTGCAGTTTGTAGTGTGTCCCATATCTCCTTTGCAATTTCGAGTCCATCCACATTGGTGAACTCGTCCCGACTGAGTGAAGAGGTAATTACAGCCGCGGCTTCAGTGTTTTAGTGAATTGCCTGCTCTTGGCTGGGGGTGAGCTCTTCGTCGTCATACGGAATATCTATCCCTGTGCACACAATATGCCACAAACTTGGATTGAGGGAAATTAGATGCATTTTCATATTTTGCCTCCACATTGAGTAATCACTTCCATCGAAGTGTGGGGATTTTCCAAGTGGGATAGATAAATAATGGTTGCTATTGGAATTGAGACGATCATAGTTAAAAGGATATTGGGGGTAGTCGGTGTGACTACTCCCCTTCTTCTTCTCTTCAACTTTTACTTTCCCTTTGGAAAGTGTCTTCTTTCTTAGGAGCGCCTTTAGCTCCAGTGTCTCCTCATCGTCGTCCTCGAAGTCTTGAATGGCTTCGAGGAGCTTTTCCACCTTGAGGATATTTTCATCATCAACCTTCTCTTGGTTGTTTCTCTTGTGGGTGTCCTTCATGTCCGACATGATCTCCTTCGAGCGATTTGTCTCTTTCTTGAAGAACCTGCTCTGATACCAATTGAATGTGGCCTAGAGGGGGGGTGAATAGGCCTTTTTGAAAATTGCCGGATCTCTAGAGGGGTCCAGACCTTCTTGTTGTATTACCGAAACTCCCTCGATTGAGAGAGGTTGATCCCCAGGCCTCTTGCCTTTAGGATCCGTGCGTGGGGGTTGAGACCTAGACTCGCCTTCAGGTAGCTATGGACCCTCCTGGAGGGGTCTAGGCTCCTGAGCTGAAGATGGCTCTGGTCTCTTCGCGACCAGGATCATGCTGACAACCTCCATAGTTTCCGAAATGTAATGAAGCAGAGGCTCACCAGGTTCCGGAGCTATCAGAATTGGTAGTGTGGTGAGGAGCTGTTTGAGCTCATGGAACGCCTTCTTTGCTTCTTCGGACCAATGGAATGGCCCGGACTTCCTCAATAGCTTGAAGAAGGGAAGCACCCGCTCTGCCAGTCTTGAAATGAACCGGCTGAGCGCAGCTAGACACCCAGTTAGCTTCTGGACGTCCTTGACACGGGTTGGGGGCTGCATCTCTTCAATGGCCTTGATTTTGGCCGAATTTGCCTCAATTCCTCGCTGAGTCACTAGGAAACCTAGGAGCTTTCCGGAGTTAACCCCGAAGACACACTTGTATGTGTTGAGCTTCGTGCGTGTCAAGCGCAACTTGTCGAAGAAGGCTTGCAGATTGTCAAGGAGTGACTCCTTGTTTTCACCTTGACAATGATGTCATCGACGTAGACCTCCACCAATTCCCTAATAAGTTCTCCAAATGCTTTTGCATGGCTCACACAAAAGTTGAAACAACATTTTTGAGACTAAAAGGCATAGCAGTGTAACAATATAACCCATCTACTGTAATGAAGGCAGTATGCTCTTCATCTTGCCTAGACATTTGTATTTGATTGTATCTAGAATACACATCTAGGAAACATAGTAACTTACACCTGGAGGTAGAATCCACTATCTGATCTATTCTAGGAAGTGGAAATGGGTCTTTTGGGCATGCCTTATTCAAGTTGGTGTACTCAATGCACATCCGAAGCTTCCCGCTGACCTTTGGTACAACAACTAGGTTTGCCAGCCACCATGGACGGTGAACCTCCCGGATAAAACCAGCGTCGAGCAGCTTCTTGATTTCTTGTCTGATGAAGTTATGCCGCTCGACGGATTGCTTCTGGGGCTTCTAATGTACTGGCTGTGCATCGACGTATATCTTCAGGTTGTGCTCGATCACCTCCCTAGGGATCCTAGGCATCTGTGATGGTTGCCATGTAAACACATCAACATTCACCCGGAGGAAGCGCGAGTTCCTATTTATCGTCGAGACCTCCCGATATATGGGTTGGCTGGGCGGCATCAAAACCAATCTGGACGACTTTGACAGGGATGTCGTTGTCGCTGCTTGGTTGCACGCGAGGTGCCGAGGTTGAGCCACGCTGATGTGAGGTTGAAGGTTGATGAGTTGGTCGCTCCTTGCCAGATTCTTCTTTCTGCGCTATTGCAAGCGTGTGAAGTTCCTCCAGTGCAGTGACTCCAGTAGTGCGATCCTCACAGATCCGGAGGACGGCTGAAGGAGTCGCCATCTTCAACACCAAGTAGCCGTAATGAGCTATGACCATGAACCTATACAGGGGTGGCCTGTATAGGATGGCGTTGAAGGGAAGGCTGATGTGTGCCACATCAAAGACTAGCTTCTCGGACCTATAGTTATCCCTGGTCCCTATTGACGGCTCCTAAGATATACTAACTAATCATCCCTACCAATCGTGCTAGAAATGCTTGTTGGTATTACTCACGCACCATTAACTAAACATCTCCAACTGATGTGTTAGAAATGCTTGTTAACGGTTCTATTGGTTCACAGAGTGAATTCCGCAAGCGCACGGAGGTATCATTGTAGCATTTCCCGTTAAGAGTATTCCCAAGAGTGTCATTTATTTGATCCCAAAGGAAGGCGGGGTAGAGATAATCATTCGTCAAATGGAAAGGGTAGAAAGATCTAGGTAAGGATCTAGTAAGGATGGATAAAATAATATTGGAGGTAGTGTGACACACACAAAAGCTTTCAAGTCTAAGGGGGGTAGAAGGATAGTAGAGGTTAGTTAAGGTTGAGAGTTATGGAGGTACTCCTACTATGCTCTATTGTACATATACATAGTCTAAACTAATTATTTATAAGAAGATCAATAGTGAATACTTATGCTATGTGGTTCAACACATTGGGCACGGGCTTACCCCTAGCAATACTAGGGCGACTCCCGCCAAGAGCCTGTGGCATAGCCGAACGTGGAGGATTACAAAGGACAGATAGGGTTGTCACCACCTACTGCCTACCTCTTCAATCTGTGGGTCTACGAGACATCCAATGCCACTTAGCTATCCTAGCACCATGCTAGCATATTAAGTAATTACCTTAAGAGCCTAGGAACAATCCATCCTAAGGCAATGAATTGAATCATCATTGAACCAATGTTGATACACCGCATAATTAGCCATACTAACCTAGTTATGTTATAATTAACTAGACTATAGTGGGCGTCTATAGGTTCTATGATAATGAGATGTGTTCATGATGAAATAGTCATAGAAGCTATACCTTCCACATACATAGACTCCACAATCAAACAAGAAACACTTTGCCCAAGTATATGTATAAGTAGAGACTAAAGATACTATCTTTATTATGCATAAAGTCACAAATACAAGAAATAATACATGAGTCATACCTTTCCCAATGTAGGATTGGGAAGAGAGAGACTCCTTACTCCTTTCCCAATTTGGACTTGGGACTAGAGACTCTCCTCTCTACAACCTAACTCCTCCAAGACTATGGATGATAGTGTATACAATAGAGATGAAGCTCAAGTGGTGTGTGTTGAAGTGAGGGGTAGGGGTCCTATTTATACTAGTGTTGAGGTCGGTTCCCGCTGCCAAAAGCGCGCGAATCAGTCACCATTGACTCCAGGGAGCCAGGAGGAGCCAACACGTGAAGTTTGACCGAGTTTGGCGCCAGGAAGAGGTCGTCCGAACCCCTGGTTCGGCCGAGCTGGTCAAGGTACCAATTCTCGTGTGCTTTCTCCAGGTGGCTGCCAGGTGGGTCCCCTTGATGTATATGGATGAAACACCATTGGATCTCCTCGGATACTTCTGTTTGTGGGCCATTTAATCCATGGGATGCCACATGTCGTCGCCTGATTGGCTGGGATGATATTTTATAGGATTGGTCCCTCTACATTTCCTCATTTCCTGCATAAAATGCTGCATACACATATTTCTCCAAGTCCAAGTGGAATTGGGTTAGATAGAAAGGTGATGTGTGCAAGAAATGACAAATACATCACATATGTGAGTTAAATTGACGGATGAAATTGGTATATAACAGCCGTCAACAAACTCCCCCAAGCTTATCCTTTGCTCGTCCTGAGCAAAGTCAAGACTTTAGGTTGATGATCAGGAGTTGCTACAATGTCTTATTTTCAAAAGTATCTAATGCACAACAAGATACTCTACCTAGTATTGCAGAAATTGGCTATGATACTCTACCTTTCTTAAGTTATCATGGGGCTTATGCTTTTTATATTCATGAGTAGTTGAAAAGTAGAATAGCAAATGGAGCAAACATAGCCTAGAAATCAAGTTCCACTTAAATCCTGGAGAATTCAATTTAGATATTAAGTAACTCAATTTGATTCTCTCAATCAATCCTTTGTGGATAGTGGAAATATTTCCTCACCAAAGCATTGTGCCTCTACTATTCCTACTCATTGGATATGGCTTATATGTGGAGCTTGGTAATGAAAGTAAATAGGCATATTTGCATCACATATATTGCTAAGTCAAAAGAGTAACCCTTAGGAGAATTCAAATAATTTTTTTTTAATTCAAGACTAGTGCATGTGTGATGGAGTGGAAGTGGATGTGGATACTTGAGATAACTCCTTTTTGGTATAATCTCTCTTTCTTTTGCAAGGATGAAACATGGCTATTTTCCTTTTTTTTCTCATGCTTATGATGTAAGCATGCTTCTTTTTTTTTTCATTTTGTAGCCATGTTTTCTACTCCCTTTATTTGTAATGAATTTTGAAGAGATTGCTAAACATGAATAACATGGAGTTTATCTTTCTATTGTGGTATGGTGAATATGATGGACGCTTTGCTTACTTATAGTGTAGAAGTATAGCACGTGCAAGTGAAGTCTTGAATTCAAAAAGAGTTGAATGATTTCTCACATAGGTCTATAATAGTTTGACTAGGCTCAATGTGAAAGCAAATAGCATATGCATAAGGTGTTGTCTATGTATGAACATCATATGGCTTTGGTAGGTATTTCTAATCAATTGAGGGAAACTTAAATCTTTTTAGAATTTCTTTAGTATTTCTAACCAATTCTAGCCTTACAACAACCTAGAATTAGATTAAGCTTTTGCTACCCACAACTTCCAAATTAAGGTAAAAGTATTTCAAACCAATGAAAGCAATATTCGGAGAGTAGCAAGTTGTAAACTAGAGACTTAGGAAAAATAGAGAAACTATTCATCATTTCATCTATGTGAATTCTTAAATCATTCTTACCGCACATCTTTATTTGATGAAAACAAATCTGACCTATATATATATATATATTTTTAAATGCAAGACGGATGATGGATGGATGGAAAATAAATATGCAAGGAATGTGATACATGTTACCTTAAGTGGGGGGGGGGTCCTCCCCCAAGCTTGTTCTTCAACTACCTCCGTGATAAGGGTTGAACCCTTGATGACGGAAGTATGCTACAAGATCGGCTTGTTGTTGTTGTAGCGCCGTGTTGAAGTTGGTGAATTGAGCATCCATGTGTTGTTGCCAATCCTAGGTACCTTGAACATGCTCCTGGAGGGTTCTGTAGATATCACCCGTTCTCACTTCAAGTTTCCCATACGTCTAGTGAGTTCCGTCATTCCTTGGCTATAGTCATGATGACTTCTAGTCGAAAAGGAACGACATCCTCTCATGGACGTTGGGGGCAAGCTGCTAGAGCTTGAAGTGGATAAGGGTGGATCCCTTTGCCATTCTTGCCAAGATGATCCCCCAGTCTCATATGTCGGAGGTTGAGTCCATCCGGGTGCATAACCCGTTGGGTTCTCTTCCTCTTGGTATTCATGGACCGGAGAGATTATCGGTGGCATGCCTGTGGTTGTAGCCCTCGCATGATTCCTTGTTACCTTGCCAGAGACATTACTTCTTCTTGCTTCCTCAAGGGGAAGAAGATCAATGGTTAGTCTCCGGCATTTGCACAAATGAAAATCCGGGTTAGGTAACCGAATTTCATTGACAAATCCGGGATAGAAAAATATCAAGGACCCATCTTGATCATGCTTAAGTGCATGTCCTTGCACTAAATAGTCTTCATCAATTAATTCTCTTTCAGTATCAATATAATTCAAATGAAGAGTATTTAAGTGCTCCTACCCTTTCAGCAATATGAGTAATCAATGAAGTGCATTCAATTGGTCCTTATTTTGAAATGTAATCTAACCATTGTGTCATCATGACTTTGACTGGAGCAACTTTTATCTTTTTAGTCATGGCAAACAAGATTTTCAATTCATCATCTCACACAACCCTAGCATCTCCCCTAGAGAACATAGTCATAGCCACCCATCTATGCATGAAGCGTAAGGTAGGGTTTTGGATGTGGCTATTCCTAGGAGCCCTACATGTGACCTCACTAGTTAGCTCATGCCAAAAACTTTGTTTGTTAAACTTAGGCAAATTGTCTAAATCTAGCAAACACCGTTTGTGGAAGCCTAGGATGCTACCTAATTCTTTCCATAGGATGTTGTATTCTTTTTGAAATAATCTAAAAGCAATACCATCAAATCCTATTCTTAGTGTGAGCCTTTCTCCTCTATGTGATCAAAGTCATCAAATCCAATTGCATGCCAAAAGGAAAGAAATTCGGAGTCCATACCTATTTTGGAGATCAAATGTGGATCGTAAGCCTTGGTGTGGCGGAACTCACGATCTTGGAGAAGCCTGCGTGCTTGATCTTCAACTTTGCTTCGTATGTCGAGGTCGTTGTAATGAAGAAGTTGGTGTCGGTTGCTTCTCTCTTCCATGGGAGTGTCCTCAACACACTTCTCCTTGGGCTTGTACCCATGGAAGAGAGGCGTGCACAACCTTCACCATGGCTTGAGCTTGCAGCCTCCTTCCTCTTTCCGAACAACCTCTTCATGTCTTTTTGAGTTCAACAAGCAAGAACAAAACAAGACAAGAAAAATATGAAAAAAAAAGCGATGTTTGGAAAACAAAACTCTCAACAAATTTTCTCCTGTTGAAAGCTTGAGTGTAAAATGCAAATGCGAACAAAAGAAAATCTTTTTGGGGATGGTTCTGAGCAAGAGTGTTGCAATGAAGAGCAAGAAAAACAAGGTGAGCTAGAGAGTGACTTGGGGAGCTGTAAGATGATGTGGTTTGTGAAGAGAAGTGCTCCTCACGGCCACAATTTATAGGGTACACCTTCCAATGGTCACTTAGGGTTCAAAATGTAGCCGTTGGAGGAAGGGGAGCCAAATTGGCTCCACTTCCTGTTCGGCCGACCAGGGGGTTCGACCGACCTGACAGGTGGCCCCCCTGGTTCCCCTTTTGGCAAGTGGCTCCCCAACGGCTATAAAGTTAGCACGTTGGTGAAATGCCACATGTGCAGCTCAGAAAAAAATTGTTTTTCAAATAAAAACCCTTTTCTCAAATCCAATAAAATTTTTCTTTTGAAAAGAAAGAAAGAAAAATGATAGTTGAGAATATAAGATTCTCAACTTGCTAGGAAAAATCCAAATGGGGTGGAAAAAGAAAGAAATAAAAATAAAGTGGGATAACTACCAATTTGACCTATTGGCGTAGGTCTCACCACCGTCCGATGAGATGGACAATCCTCTGTCTTCATTTCACATCCGAGCCTGGAGGGATGGGCATGGACGGCTTGTCTTGCTTCTTCCGCCATTCCTTCTTTGGCGGCTTGGTGGACTTGGGCCTTCGAGAAGGTCCAGACGATTCCGTCGCCTTTGGATATCGGCGTGGTCGAAATGACAGATTCTCCTCGTAGATTAATCTTCTCATGAATGTAATGAGTGAGTCCACCTTTGGAGGTGTGACTTCGACCTCTCTGATGTGTTTATCATTCGGCCCATACTTGATTCGAATCATGGAGCATTGTCCTGATTTTGGCCGAAAGTTAAACCTTTCCTCCTTGCAAATTATATGGAAGTGGATTTCTCCAACTCCCACATCTATGCGAGATTTTGCAGTGCTGAGGAATGGACGCCCAAGAATGAGTGGTGTATCTTTCTTAGTGTCCATGTCTAGCACCACAAAATCCACGGGTATGAAGCAGTTCCAGATCTTCACCAGGACATCTTCAGCAATACCCGCTGGATAACAGACTGAAGAGTTAGCCATTTGTAGCTACATTGGTATTGGAGTCAGCTCTGTGAAGTTCAACTGGTCGAACACAACCTTGGGCATCACACTAACACTTGCTCCCAAATCACAAAGTGCCTTGTCAAAGTGGTGAGCCCCAATTGAGCATGAAATGGTAGGACATCCGGGGTCCTTCTCCTTTTCAGGAAGCCTATTGAGGATGGTTGCACTGCAGTCTTCCGTAAGCTTGACGACCTCAGTGGTGGGCAATGGTCGTTTGTTGTTCAATATGCACTTGAGATAGGGAGCATAAGTGGGTACTTGCATTGCATCAATCAAGGGCACATTGATGTGGATCTTTTGGATGATCTCAACAAAACGGTTGAATTGCTCATCCACTGTTCGCTTCCTTTGTCTGTGAGGGAATGGCAATAAGTTGGTGTCTTCAAAGTGTTTGGCCATTCTCTCACCAGGTAATTCACTTGGGACATCCTCCTTCTCAGGATCAGTTGTCATCTTTTCTTGTGTGGGATATGGTGGGTCACGAGTGGTCTTTCCTCCTCTCGTAACCACTGCACTGACGTTCTCCACTGGGGCTTCTGGATGCCCCGTAATCTTGTTGTTTTCTAATGGAGGGACAACTGCAGCAAGTTGTGCCAACTAAGTCTCCAACATCTTGTTGAAGCTTAGTTGATTTTTGAATGCTGAGGATAGTCCTTCAATCTTTGCATTGATATTTTCCAGGGTCTTGTCATTAGCTGACAGCTTCTTGGATAGGGCCTCATTGATCCTGAGCTAGCTAATGGCAAGTTCTCTCAAGTTGGGCTGATTTCCAGGGTTGCCACTATTGTTATACCCTCCTTGAAAGAATGGGCGTTGTTGACCCCACCCTTGACCTCCTAGACGATAACCATTGTTGTTGTTGAAATATCCATTGTTGGCGAGGTATAGGGCATCCTCACAAGCTTCTGGGCAATTGTTGCCCATATGACCCGTGTTGCCACAGACTTCGCACGTGATGTGAGAGTCTAGGGCATAGGCATTGTTAGACACTTCACCACTAGCTTGTCCATCAATTTTCTTCATTAGGAGGTCCAATTTTGCAGCGATCATGTCCACCTCCTTCAAAATGTGCATGCCTCGCTATCGGGTATGGAGACGCTCATCGTTCCATCCCATGTTGGACACCATCTTCTCAATAAGATCTTTAGCTTTTGGCACCGTCAATGAGAAGAAGGCTCCTCCAGCAGCAGCATCCAAATGGTCACGGGCTGATGGGATCAGCCCGTTATAGAAATTTTGAATAAGGAGCCAGTCATCCATCCCATGGTTAGGATAGGCTAGGATGTACTCCTAAAGCCTTTCCCATGCCTCGGGAATAGATTCCTTGGGCTCTTGCTGAAAGCTGGAAATCCTTCCACGTAGGGCATTGGTTTTGCCCAACGGGAAGAATTTGGCGAGGAATGCCATAGAACATTTCTCCCAAGTGTCTATAGCACTTCAGTTCGCGTAGAACCACTGTTTCGCTCTCTCAAGGAGAGAGAACAGGAACAGTCTCAGACAGACCGCATCCGGAGACACGTCCTTGATCTTAAAAGTGCTACAGATCTCGAGGAATTGTTGCAGGTGAGCACTTGCATCCTCGTTAGCCTTCCCACAGAATCGGTTGGCTTGCACCATAGTGATAAGGCCAGTTTTGGTCTCGAAGGTCACATCTCCCGTGTTAACAGTGGGCCCAATAGGCACATTGTTAGTAGAGGGAGCTGAGAACTCACGAAGGGTCTTCTGTACCATTGGCGTTTGGATTGTTGGTGCAGAAATGCTGGCTTGCCTTGCCGCTCGAATCTTTTGAGGAGTAATGACACGGGGTCGGTCTCTCAGAAGAGATTCGGGATCTTCAACAAAATTTTCTGGCAGGCGGAAACCAGACATACACTACCCTGTTTTCACATTTAAAATGCGAAAACAAAGAATGGTTATCCTACGAGAATCCTACCCAGGGTTCTATGATATTCACTTAGTCATGTTATATATCTATTTGCCTTCCCCGGCAACGGCGCCAGAAATGCTTGTTGACGGCTCCTAAGATATACTAACAAATCATCCCTAGCAATCGTGCTAGAAATGCTTGTTGGTATTACTCACACACCATTAACTAAACATCTCCAACTGATGTGTTAGAAATTCTTGTTAACAGTTCTGTTGGATCACAGAGTGAATTCCGCAAGCGCACGGAGGTATCATTGTAGCATTTTCCCTTAAGAGTATTCCCAACGGTGTCATTTATTTGATCCCAAAGGAAGGCGGGGTAGAGATATAACAATCATTCATCAAATGGAAAGGGTAGAAAGATCTAGGTAAGGATCTAGTAAGGATGGATAAAATAATATTGGAGATAGTGTGACACACACAAAAGCTTTCAAGTCTAAGGGGGATAGAAGGATCCTGGAGGTTAGTTAAGGTTGAGAGTTATGGAGGTACTCCTACTATGCTCTATTGTACATATACATAGTCTAAACTAATTATTCATAACCTAGATCAATAGTGAGTACTTATGCTATGTGGTTCAACACATCGGGCACGGGCTTACCCCTAGAAATACTAGGGCGACTCCCGCCAAGAGCCTGTGGCATAGCCGAACGTGGAGGATTACAAAAGAACAGATAGGACTGTCACCACCTACTGCCTACCTCTTCAATCCGTGGGTCTACGAGACATCCAATGCTACTTAGCTATCCTAGCACCATGCTAGCATATTAAGTAATTACCTTAAGAGCCTAGGCACAATCATCATAAGGCAATGAATTGAATCATCATTGAACCAATGTTGATACACCGCATAATTATCCATACTAACCTAGTTATGTTATAATTAACTAGACTATAGTGGGGGTCTATAGGTTCTATGATAATGATATATGTTCATGATGAAATAGTCATAGAAGCTATACCTTCCACATACATGGACTCCACAATCAAACAAGAAACGCTTTGCCCAAGTATATGTATAAGTAGAGACTAAATATACTATCTTTATTATGCATAAAGTCACAAATACAAGAAAGAATACATGAGTCATACCTTTCTCAATGTAGGATTGGGAAGAGAGAGACTCCTTACTCCTTTCCCAATTTGTACTTGGGACTAGAGACTCTCCTCTCTACAAGCTAATTTCTCTAAGACTATTGATGATAGTGTATACAATAGAGATGAAGCTCAAGTGGTGTGTGTTGATGTGAGGGGTAGGGGGTCCTATTTATACTAGTGTTGAGGTTGGTTCCCGCCACCAAAAGCGCGCGAATCAGTCACCATTGACTCCAGGGAGCCGGGAGTAGCCAACACGTGGAGTTTGACCAAGTTTGGCGCCAGGAAGAGGTCGGCTGAGCCCCTGGTTCGGCCGACCTAGTCAAGGCACCAATTCTCGTGTGCTTTCTCCAGGTGGCTGCCAGGTGGGTCCACTTGATGTATATGGGTGCAACACCGTTGGATCTCCTCGGATACTTCTGTTTGTGGGCCATTTGATCCATGGGATCCCACGTGTGGTTGCCTGATTGGCTGAGATGATATTTTATAGGATTGGTCCCTCTACATTTCCTCATTTCCTGCATAAAATGTTGCATACACATATTTCTCCAAGTCCAAGTGGAATTGGGTTAGATAGAAAGGTGATGTGTGCAAGAAATGACAAATCCTTCACATAAGTGAGTTAAATTGACGGATGAAATTGGTATATAACAGCCGTCAATAGTCCCGAAGGTCACCGGGAGTATAATTGATCCGAGAGGATTTATATCTTCCATACCTACTTTGGAGAGAGAGGACGTGAGAGCCTAAGGTCCAATAGGCTGAGTTGGAGCTTCGTGAAAGCCGCAAAGCTGAGGAGGTTAAGCGCCACACCTCCATCTACCAGGACATGGTAGAGCTGGATGTTGTTGATGGTAGGAGAAACCATCAAGGGTAACTGACCAGATTGGGACATGTTCTTCTGGCAATACGAAGCATCGAAGGTGATGGCGATGTCAATCCACTTCCGATGAGGTTCTACCTTGGCGGTGGGAGCTATGGCAGCCATCTCCCGACACATCGTCTTGAGGATACGCCGAGAGGTAATAACCCAGGACCCTCCACATATCATATGGAGAGTCTTTCGACGTTCATTGTTAGAGATGTCGGAGTCGTTGTCCACCGTGTTGTAGACAGCTTTCAGGGATTTCTTGGCATCCTGGAAGCAAAGCTCCTGTTTTGGCGGATCTTCTCCGACCTTCTGTTTCCCTTCCCGTTGGCGGAAAGGAGCTTTTTCTTGGCGCTCATTGTTGCGTTCAATAAGCCTTTGGACCTCACGACAGTATTTGAGGTTATGGTTTTCGTCTTGTGGATCGAACACCACATCTTCTCACCGTCACCTTCCTCAGTCGATGATCGGGGTCGTTTTTTGGGGCGTGGCCCCCGACCACAAGGAGCTGCACCTGCAGCAGCAGCGGTAGGTGTGCGGGCCAACAACTTCTTCTTTCCACCGCCTGAGCCTGTTGCTTCAACTTTAGAGGAGGATTTACCAGCTTCCGCTACTGGTTTGGAGTGCATCTCCCGGCCCTCTGCAGCCCTACGCATTTCTCGGATAGGCTGAAGAGCTCTATGATGCTGCTGACGTCTTTAGTTGCCAGCTTCTCCAGCATCTTCTTTTCTCTAACTCCCTTTTGAAATGCGACAACAACAAAGGCGTTGGATATAGAAGGAATAGTGTTCCGTACTTGAGAAAACCGCTGGTCGAATGGTCGCAGCGATTCTCACGCCTTCTACTGTACGGCAAATAAGTCCAGCTCTGTGTCAGGTCGGGTGTGGGAGCTCCCAAAGTTGGTAGTGAACTGGCAACAAAGTTTCCCCCAACTATAGATGGAGTCAGGAGGGAGACTCATGAACCAGGACCTTGCTGTCCCGATTAGAGACCCATGGAAGTAGTTAGCCATCACAACCTCATTGCCTCCGGCCTCGAGGATGGCGGTGGAGTAGTGAAAGTGCATCTAGGACTCCCTTGTGGGTTTTGGATGATTTATGACAAGCAATTGGGATCCTAATCCGTTTGTTGAGATGAATGCAGGAAGATGCTGGAAAATGAGTAAAATGCCAAAAAGTGGGAAATTAAGAAGGAGAATGAATTTGAGCTCAAGAAGAAGAAATTAGTAGATTAGTATGTATGGAGTGTGTTAAGGAAACACACCCAAGAGCTCAATCTCACTTTATCACACACACACAATGCACAAAACCATACAGGACCGGACTAGTCCGATATCACATTCTGCACAAGATCGGACAAGTCCGGTCCCCACCGGACTAGTCCGATATCTTTCTGTTCCACTTCGGACTAGTCCTCCTCAGTGCGGACTAGTCCTCAACACAATGCACAAGTCACTAGATCGGACAAGTCCGGTCACTACCGGACTAGTCCGATTCCCTTTCTGATCCACTTCGGACAAGTCCGGTGACTACACGGACTAGTCCGATTTACACTCTGTTCTAAATCGGACAAGTCCTCCAAGTGCGGACTTGTCGTTCAAAACACTTAGGGTTTCACAGGTCCGGACAAGTCCGATGTCAACCGGACAAGTCCGAAGATTTCCAGCAACGAAATCGGACAAGTCCGTTTTGTTAATCGGACTAGTCCGATATTCCTGGACACCTAGGGTTTGCTTCACTCAGCACACCGGACTAGTCCGATCTCCACCACGGACTAGTCCGATCTTTCTAAACCCTAACGGTAATGTCTAGAAACCCCATATAAATAGAGGTGGATGGCCCACTTTTACTATCTCTCGAACCCTAGCGCCGTCACACCTCCCAAGAGACTCAAAAACCATCTCTCTCCACGAAGTTGAGTGCAAAATCGATCAATCTTTTGAAGATCACTTGTAGATCATTGGAGAGGCACTTTGCACACGATTGAGCTCTTGGTTTGAATCTCTAACACACTCTTGCATCTCAATTGTATATTTCGAAGTGTGTTATTGGTGGTTTTGAAACTTGTAATCAAGGGAGCTCTCAACTTGTGAGATCGCCCCTTCAACTTGGTGATTTACCCCTGCGTGATTAGTGGAAGAGGATTGGCCTTCGTGGCGATCCGACGAGGGAAGGGTTGGTAAAGACCCAGTCCTTTTGTGGGCTCCTCAACGTGGACGTAGGCTGCCTTCGTGGTAACCGAACCACGGGATAAATCTTGTGTCTTGTTCGTTTGTGTTCATCATTCTAGTTGATCAACATTATCTAGGGTTTGATTCATTTTTGTTGAATTGAAGTTAAATAGTGAACAAGAATCATACTTGCAATAAAACTTAACATACAACTATTGAACTGTCATTATAGTTTATATTTCCGCTGTAAACGACAACGAAACAATCAAATTGACCTAACTTGATCAACCTAGCCCGTGAAATCCGGACTAGTCCGCACTTTACCGGACTAGTCCGATATATCTGGATTTAACCTTTTTGTTGAAGTACTACAGGAACCGAAAAAATTCAAGAAGGCCTATTCACCCCCCCTCTAGGCCTACATTCAATTGGTATCAGAGCAGGTTCTTCAAGAAAGAGTGCAACCACTCGAAGAGATCATGTCGGACATGAAGGAAGTCCAGAAAATCAACACCCAGGAAGAAATGAACCATGACAAGCACCAAAAGCTAGAAAGGTATCTCGAAGCCATCCAAGACTTCGATGATGATGATGAGGAGACGTTGGAGCTGAAAGCACTGCTCCGAAAGAAAGCACTTTCCAAAGGGAAAGCTAAAGTTGAAGAAAAGAAGAAGGGGAGTAGTCACACCGACTACTCCCGATATCCTTTTAATTATGACCGTTTAAATTCTAACAGCAGTCATTATCTATCTATTCCTCTCGGAAAAGCCCCACACTTCGATGGGAGTGATTACTCCATGTGGAGGCAAAACATGAAGATGCACTTGATTTCCCTTAACCCAAGTTTATGGCATATTGTGTGCACAGGAATAAACATCCCTGATGACGATGAAGAACTCACGCCAAGTCAAGAGCAAGCCATCCACAGGAATGCCCAAGCCGCAGCCGTTATCACCTCATCTCTAAGTAGAGATGAATTCACAAAGGTGGATGGATTGGAAATTGCCAAAGAAATCTGGGACACGCTACAGACAGCACATGAAGGTGACCGGCATGTGCGGGAGGCAAAGATTGAAATGATTGAAGGCGAACTAGGAAGGTTCGCGATTGAGGAAGATGAATCCCCCAGGACATGTACAACAGACTAAAGACTCTTGTGAACAAGGTTCGATCGTATGGTAGCAAAAAATGGAATGATCACGAGGTTGTGAAGCTCATCCTTAGAGCCTTTATGCCTCGCAACGTCACACTCTGTTCTATGATCCGAGAAAGTCCTGGATACAAGAAAATGACTCCGGATGAACTGCTCGGCAAAATCATCAACTTTGAGATGATGGAGAAGCAAGCCAAGCATGTCAAAGAAATAGCTGACCTCACATCGGCCAAGAAGAAGGGAGTTGCCTTAAAATCCACACTCAAACCTCTATCCAAAGAAGCAAAAGAAGCTCAGTTTGAGGAGGACAGCGATGATGAAAGCAGCGAGATGGACGAAGAAGATATGATTCTGTTCATGAAGAAATTCAAAAGAATTATGAAGAAAAGACAAGGAGCAAAATCAAGTGAAGGAAGATACAAAGGAGAAGACAAAACCGAAGATGAGGCGGGCATGCTATAATTGTGGTGAGTACAATCACTTCATAGTTGATTGCCCATATGAGGACAACAAGAAGAAGAGTAAAGAATCCAAGCCTCAACCGAAAAAGTTCTTCAAGAAGAAGAAACAAGCTGAACAAGCACACATCGGAAAGGAGTGGGACTCAAACGATGAGTCCTCATCGTCCGATGAAGAAGAAATGGCTAGCATAGCCATTGAAAGCATGCCCAAGAAACTCACACTCTTCCCCACGCTCGGTGCAAAGAAGGCAAATGGAACTTGCCTCATGGCTAAGGAAGGTAAACGCAAGGTAAACATCAAAACTCCTTCTTCGCATTCTTACTCAAGTGATGATGATCTAGATAGTGATGATGAAGACATGCTAATTGGTTTAGATAGAAAAACTGCTGCAAAAATGAAATTCTTGCTTAACCAACTTGTTGAGAAGGAAGAGCTGATTGATCGTCAAGAAGACATGATTATCTCCCAAAAGGAGAAGCATGTCGAACTTGACAATCTTCTAGTTCTTGAAAAGGAGAAAAATCACACACTAGAGCTTGAGCTAGCTTCAAGCAAGAAAACTTGCTTGGAGTTAACCAAATCAAATGTTGCAATCAAGAATCAACTTGATGACCAAATCAAGGTCAACAAGATCCTTGAAGTGCAGGTTGAGTCACTCAAGCTTAGTGAACCTTCCTCCTCTTCAACCCTACCTTCTCAACCCACTTTAACTAATATCGCTCATGTTTGCAAATGTGATAAAACTAACATCAGGTTGAAGGAAAACCCTACCTCCACGAAGGACAAAAATCCTACCCAATGTATAATATTTGACAAGGAGAGGATCAACTATGCACGTAGTGCATATTTGGTCCAAAGACCTCCAAATGTCAAATATGGCATTGGTTACTCTTGTGATGGAAAGCAAAAAGCTGGAAATCATAAGAATGACAAGGGAAGGATCACCTTTGTGAAGGGAGGACCCTCACAACCTGGTAACTCGAAAACTAAAAATCTGAACTCTCAAGAAAATCGGACTAGTCCGGTTGTGGTCCGGACAAGTCCGGTCATCCGGACAAGTCCGGTCATACAGACTAGTCCGACCCATAATCAACAGCAACTTCTGTTTAAAACATTTGATGCATCCTATGTTTTAATGAAAAATAATGTTGGTAAAGTGTATGCTTATTATGCTGGGCCACGCCATGGGAACACAAAATCCCATGTGTGGGTGCCCAAATGTATTGTCACTAACCTCCAAGGACCCAAGCAAGCTTGGGTACCTAAAACCAAGGCGTAATTTGTTTTTGCAGGCCTACTCCTCCGGTGGATCCAAATGGGTGCTAGACAGTGGATGCACCAACCACATGACCGGAGAAAGGAAGATGTTTGTGGAGTATGAAGTGAACCAGGACCCAAACGAAGGCATCTACTTTGGGGATAACAGTCAAGGAAGGGTCCTTGGTACCGGTAAAATTGCAATATCCTCTGAACATACTCTTTCGCACGTTTTACACGTTGAATCTTTAGATTATAACCTGCTGTCCATATCTCAGTTATGTGACAAAGGTTATAATTGCCTGTTTACTAACGAGGGTGTGACCGTCTCAAGGAGAAGTGATGGTTCCATTGCATTCAAGGGTATGTTAAAGGGAAAGCTTTATCTTGTTGACTTCAACAAGGATAAAGCCGAACTCGACACATGCTTGATTGCAAAAACCAACATGGGTTGGCTGTGGCATAGACGGCTAGCACATGTTGGTATGAGGAACCTTCAAAAACTCCTCAAGGGCGATCACATCCGAGGTTTGAAAGATGTTGTGTTTGAGAAAGACAGGCCTTGTAGCGCGTGCCAAGCAGGAAAGCAAGTTGGAGCACAACATCCCGCAAAGAACATCATGACCACGACAAGACCGCTCGAACTACTTCATATGGACCTCTTCGGTCCAATTGCTTACATAAGCATAGGCGGTAACAAATACGGTTTAGTTATTATTGACGATTTTTCCCGCTTCACTTGGGTGTTCTTTTTGCATGACAAGTCAGAAACACAAGGAACACTCAAGAAATTCTTCAAGCGAGCGCAGAACGAGTTCTCACTATCAATCAAGAGTATTCGGAGCGACAATGGCACGGAGTTCAAAAACATACAAGTGGAGGAGTACCTTGATGAGGAAGGAATCAAGCACGAATTCTCAGCGCCATACTCTCCACAACAAAACGGAGTTGCCGAAAGGAAGAATCGAACGCTCATAGAGATGGCAAGAACAATGCTCGATGAATACAAGACTTCGGATCGATTTTGGGCGGAAGCAATCAACACCGCCTGCCATGCCACAAATCGACTCTATCTTCATCGACTACTAAAGAAGACCCCCTATGAGCTACTCACCGGTAACAAACCGAACATTTCATATTTTCGAGTTTTCGGTTCTCCTTGCTATATTTTGAACAAGAAGCCCAGGACCTCAAAGTTCGCTTCGAAGTCCGATGAAGGTTTCTTGCTTGGTTATGATTCGAACACTTACGCCTATCGTGTGTTCAACAAGGCCTCCGGACTTGTTGAAGTGGCACGTGACGTAGTGTTCGATGAAACTAATGGCTCCCAAAAGGAGCAAGTTGATCAATGTGAATTAGGTAATGAGGAAGCCCCCTATCAAGCAATAAAGAGGATGGCCCTAGGCGAAGTACGACCACAAGAGACATCGACACAAATACAAGAGGAAAGTGAACCACAAGAGGAGATCAACAATCAAGGGGGAGCCTCGATACAAGATCAATCACAAGAATATGAACATGATCAACAAATCATTGAGGACAACAACTCAGGGGGAGAAGAAGATGATCACCAACATACGACCCCCCAAGTGCCACACCCAAGAGTGCACCAATGCATTCAAAGGGATCATCCAATCGACAACATTATCGGCGACATCCAAAAAGGAGTAACCACTAGATCTCGTATAGCAAATTTTTGTGAACATTACTCGTTTGTCTCCTTTTTGGAACCCCGCAGGACTGAGGATGCATTAAAGGATCCGGACTGGGTGGTGGCAATGCAAGAAGAGTTGAACAATTTCAAGAGAAACGAGGTTTGGGAACTTGTGGAAAGACCCAATGCAAACATTGTCGGCACAAAGTGGGTCTTCCGCAACAAACAAGATGAACACGGGGTGGTGACAAGAAACAAGGCACGACTTGTGGCCAAAGGTTACTCACAAGTCGAAGGTTTGGATTTTGATGAGACCTTTGCTCCAGTAGCTAGGCTTGAATCAATTAGAATATTACTTGCATATGCTACTCACCATGATTTCAAGCTGTACCAAATGGACGTAAAAAGCGCCTTCCTCAACTGACCGATCAAGGAAGAGGTGTACGTGGAGCAACCACCCGGATTTGAAGACGAAGAGTTCCCCGACCACGTGTATAAACTGCGTAAGGCTCTCTATGGCCTCAAACAAGCTCCTAGAGCTTGGTATGAGTGTCTTAGAGATTTTTTAATTGATAATGGCTTTCAAATTGGCAAAGTAGATTATACACTATTCACGAAAAATCTGAATAATGATCTTTTCATTTGCCAAATCTATGTTGATGATATAATTTTTGGATCAACTAATCAATCTTTCTGTGAAGAGTTTAGTAAAATTATGACAGACAGATTTGAAATGTCAATGATGGGAGAATTAAAGTACTTCTTGGGATTCCAAGTGCGGCAACAAAGGGAAGGAACGTTCATAAGCCAAACCAAGTACACGCAGGACATCCTCAAGAAGTTTGGCATGGACAAGGCAAAGCCCATTAAGACTCCCATGGCAACGAATGGTCACTTGGATCTCAATGAAGATGGACCGAGCGTCGACCAAAAGGTATATCGCTCTATGATTGGATCTTTACTTTACTTATGTGCATCTAGGCCAGACATTATGTTGAGTGTATGTTTGTGTGCAAGATTTCAAGCCAACCCTAAGGAATGTCATTTGACAGCCGTAAAGAGAATCCTAAGATATTTGGTTCATACACCCAACCTTGGTCTTTGGTACCCAAAAGGTTCAAAATTCAATCTCATTGGGTATTCCGATGCAGATTATGCCGGGTGCAAAGTTGATAGAAAAAGCACTTCTGGCACTTGCCAATTCCTAGGAAGATCCTTAGTTTCTTGGTCATCCAAGAAACAGAATTCCATTGCATTATCCACAGCCGAAGCGGAGTATGTTGCAGCCGGGAGTTGTTGTGCACAACTCCTTTGGATGCGACAAACTCTAAGGGATTACGGTTACAATATGAACCATATTCCTCTTCTTTGTGACAATGAGAGTGCCATTAAAATAGCCCACAATCCAGTTGAGCACTCTAGAACTAAACACATTGACATAAGACACCATTTCTTGAGAGACCATTCCATAAAAGGAGACATATCCATCTCTCATGTCAACACCCAAAAACAATTGGCCGACATATTCACCAAGCCACTTGATGAAAAACGTTTTTGCGAACTCCGAAATGAGCTAAACATCCTTGATTCTCGGAGTGTGGCTTGAAAAGTTGCATACCTGTATGATTGCTTCAAAATATTGATTGAATTGTGAAAATTTTTCCTCCCCATTTTTCTCTCGAAAAACTATGTCAATTATTAGATCTTGATGAATTTTTGATCATAGTATGATTGTTGTTTGCTTACTGATCAAATTCATCAGGATTATTTGAATTGTTTTGTCTCTTCCCTCAATTATTGGACCTTCAAATATATATGAATGGGCTATGCTTTCTCTCCTGGTGACCACGGACTAGTCCGTGGTTACCCGGACTAGTCCGCCCTTGCAGACTAGTCCGCAGTGTGCCGGTTAGGCCGGACTTGTCCGACAGACCACGGACTAGTCCGATTTAGGTTTCTGGAGGACTTCGGACTAGTCCGGTCTTGTCCGGACTTGTCCGATTTTTCGTGTCCATAACCCTAGCCGCCACCAAACCCTAATCTCTTCACCCCACACTCTCCTCCAAGCTTTCTCTCTCTTGCGCTCGAGCTCCCAAGGTGAATCCTTGATTCCTCCGTCGAAAAGCCTCAAACTTGGGCGGAGATTAAGCTTGAAGACTCGGGGATTGAAGTTAGCGGACAAGTCCGGCCTCCAACCCCCACATTTTCAAGCTTCCTCGGATTTCTTGGTAAATTTTCCTCAAACCCTAAGAAATCTCAAATTTCTTCATTGCTTATCGTTTGGCCTAGCATTCTTCACTAGTTGCATGTCCAGTTGATGTACGATGTGTATGCTAGACTAGCTATCTCATTAGGGATCAATTTTTATCCAGTTTGTTAGGTTTTTGCTGATGAACACCGGACTAGTCCGGTCCAGGTACGGACAAGTCCGGCCCCCCCGGACTAGTCCGTGCCTGGGCACCGGACAAGTCCGATGTTTCTGAACCAAAACCTAATTCTTTAATTCCCTATTGCCTTCCATTGCCACCTTACCTCACAAATACCTTGTATAACTTGTATTTTCTCTTGATCACTCATTCTCAGATCATGTCGAGCTCCGACATTGAAATCTCCGATTTCGAGGCCGAGTTGGACCACGAGGTGGCACCTCGGCCCTCGACGGGTCTTGGCAAGAAACGCCAAGAGAGACCCTCCGAGCCTGCTCCCTCACCTCCTCAGGTTCGGAGGAAGGTGTGTGTCAAGAAAGCCGCCTCCAAGGCTGCTCCTTCGTCAAGTGGCCCTCGCCAAGCTAAAGGAAAAGGCAAGGGGGTTGCCACAGGGCCTGTTGGGCCTCTAAAGCTACATACTCCCAGAGAAGGGGTCCGGGACCCCAATGAGGAGAGATTCAATGGCAAGGGCAGTGATGTGGCCGTGAAGCTGAGAAGTGTGGATTACTATGCAAGGCCCAAGCAAGCAGCAGATGGCAGATTTTGGTCAAACTTCCATGCTGACTTCTACAAGCTTGTCTACTTGCCGATGAAGACCCCGGTGGTGCGCAGTCAATGGATTGACTGGGCCCACCTTGAGAAGAGGAAATGTGCAGCTTTTGATGAAGTGATACAAGCTGCAGAGAGACATGGGCTGAAGGATTTGCTTGCCTTCAGATATAATTGGAATGATGAAGTGATTGCACAATTCTATGCAACGTGCCACTTCTCAGGTGAAGAGGAAGAAAGTGTGACTTGGATGACTCATGGATCCAAGTATTCCATCACTCAAGAAGAGTTTGCCCGCCTGCTGCATCTTGACTCCGAGGAAGATGACCACCTCATTATCCACAACATTGGGGTCATTGAGAGGGATGGAATGCAATTCATGTATGAGCCCTCCTCCAAGTTTGTTCCCCCCTCCACAAAGAACATGAAGCCTTTCTTTGTGGTCCTCAACAGAGTCCTCAGGAAGACGATTGCTCCCAAGGATGGTGATGCAGGGAGTGTGCAAGGCTACCTCCGGACCCTGATGAAGGTCATCAGCAAGAAAAGGCAATTTGATGTTGCAGACTATATCTGGAATGATATGGTCAATATCTCGAGTACCCCCAACCGATCCTGTGGCTATGCCCCTTACTTGATGTTCATGATTGAGAAGGTCACAGGGATCGAGTTTGTGAAGGATGTGGAGCACACTCCACTGAGGCCTCAGAAGCCTCAGTCCGTGAGTGTCCAGGCTGCTCCATCGCCGGCCTCAAGCCCCGAGGTGCCGGCAAGGCAAGGAGAAGCTTCTAGGGCTACTCCTCCCTCCAGGGAAGCCCCTCAGAAAGGATCCGCCAGTGGGATCCTCAAGTACCTGGCTGCAATCTTCTCCTCCTGCAAGAAAACTGAAGTGAAGCTTCACAAGCTAAATCAAAAGAGGAAGGAAGACATGAAGTACATAAAAGCAAATGTGAAGCAGCTGAGTGAGAAGCTGGAGATCAATCCAATTGGATCTCCAGCAATTTCTGAAGATTCTGATCCAAACATCACCGAGCTCAGCCCCTTGACCCCTTCCGAGCTTGCCTATTTTGGCATTGGGGGCTCGAGCAGCTCCGCTCCTCCTCCTACCTCTCAACCTCGTCAAGCCGAAAGCGATGAAGATGATGAAGACGACGAGAGGACTGACAGCGAAGAGTGAAGCCCTAGGATCTTTCTCTCTCTCTCTTTTTGGTGTCTTGATGCCAAAGGGGGAGAGATTGAGGGGGAGTCTCTAAGCTTTAGCTGAATAGGATGCGAGGAGAGAGCTATCTATGTTTTTTATTGTTGTGATTGTATTTGCTTAACTCTCGTTTCATATCATGTTTGGTCCTGTGATGAATTGCTAAATTAATTTGTAAGTGTGTGATGAAATCTGAGCTTTTGCTCCTGAAGTGCCATATTCACTTGATATTAGTTGGTAAATGAAAATTCTGTCATTCTTAATGCCATCATGCTCTTAGTATGCATCCCACCATAAAGAATGCACATATGAATAATTACCTTGTTGCCTGATGCATTTTTGAGTCATATGTGCATACTTTATGAAAATCTCATTTTATACCTCATTTTGTGAAATCTCAATTGGTTGTCATCAATCACCAAAAAGGGGGAGATTGAAAGTGCATCTAGGACTCCCTTGTGGGTTTTGGATGATTTATGACAAGCAATTGGGATCCTAATCCGTTTGTTGAGATGAATGCAGGAAGATGCTGGAAAATGAGTAAAATGCCAAAAAGTGGGAAATTAAGAAGGAGAATGAATTTGAGCTCAAGAAGAAGAAATTAGTAGATTAGTATGTATGGAGTGTGTTAAGGAAACACACCCAAGAGCTCAATCTCACTTTATCACACACACACACAATGCACAAAACCATACAGGACCGGACTAGTCCGATATCAACCGGACTAGTCCGATATCACATTCTGCACAAGATCGGACAAGTCCGGTCCCCACCGGACTAGTCCGATATCTTTCTGTTCCACTTCGGACTAGTCCTCCCCAGTGCGGACTAGTCCTCAACACAATGCACAAGTCACTAGATCGGACAAGTCCGGTCACTACCGGACTAGTCCGATTCCCTTTCTGATCCACTTCGGACAAGTCCGGTGACTACACGGACTAGTCCGATTTACACTCTGTTCTAAATCGGACAAGTCCTCCAAGTGCGGACTTGTCGTTCAAAACACTTAGGGTTTCACAGGTCCGGACAAGTCCGATGTCAACCGGACAAGTCCGAAGATTTCCAGCAACGAAATCGGACAAGTCCGTTTTGTTAATCGGACTAGTCCGATATTCCTGGACACCTAGGGTTTGCTTCACTCAGCACACCGGACTAGTCCGATCTCCACCACGGACTAGTCCGATCTTTCTAAACCCTAACGGTAATGTCTAGAAACCCCATATAAATAGAGGTGGATGGCCCACTTTTACTATCTCTCGAACCCTAGCGCCGTCACACCTCCCAAGAGACTCAAAAACCATCTCTCTCCACGAAGTTGAGTGCAAAATCGATCAATCTTTTGAAGATCACTTGTAGATCATTGGAGAGGCACTTTGCACACGATTGAGCTCTTGGTTTGAATCTCTAACACACTCTTGCATCTCAATTGTATATTTCGAAGTGTGTTATTGGTGGTTTTGAAACTTGTAATCAAGGGAGCTCTCAACTTGTGAGATCGCCCCTTCAACTTGGTGATTTACCCCTGCGTGATTAGTGGAAGAGGATTGGCCTTCGTGGCGATCCGACGAGGGAAGGGTTGGTAAAGACCCGGTCCTTTTGTGGGCTCCTCAACGTGGACGTAGGCTGCCTTCGTGGTAACCGAACCACGGGATAAATCTTGTGTCTTGTTCGTTTGTGTTCATCATTCTAGTTGATCAACATTATCTAGGGTTTGATTCATTTTTGTTGAATTGAAGTTAAATAGTGAACAAGAATCATACTTGCAATAAAACTTAACATACAACTATTGAACTGTCATTATAGTTTATATTTCCGCTGTAAACGACAACGAAACAATCAAATTGACCTAACTTGATCAACCTAGCCCGTGAAATCCGGACTAGTCCGCACTTTACCGGACTAGTCCGATATATCTGGATTTAACCTTTTTGTTGAAGTACTACAGGAACCGAAAAAATTCAAGAAGGCCTATTCACCCCCCCTCTAGGCCTACATTCAAGTAGATCTGGAAGAACTTGACGGGGTTGACAGTTCCTTCGTACTTCTCCGGCAGATGAAGCCGGAAGTTAGGTGGCCAGGTGGCCACGCGAAGATGCATGGCGAGGGTCGAACAGCCGTCCCCCACACCTAACGGAGAAGGGTTTTCTCGAGCTTCCCGCATTTCGCGTGCGCGCTGCATAAGGACGCGGCCATCTTGCCTCAGGTGTCAGCGGTCGAGCTCCGACTGGAGATCATGCGTCGAAAGCCTCGACACTGTATGAGTGCTTCGTGTCTCGAAGGGCAATGATGTCACTTGCTAGGAGGGTGCACGCCTCCTGTGATACGACGTCTGAGGACCAAGTCTACCAGACAAGGTCCTATTAATTGAAGATGCCTGCCCAACAGGGGGCGGACCTTGGTTACTGATGGCATTGGCTGCAGCTGCAACCAAATGATCCACATCAGTGCGCCATTGCTCCATCGCGCCCTGAGGAGCTCCGTGCACTGGAGGATGCTGGAGAAAAGTTCGCGCTATGTTCAGCGTGTTCTCAAGGTTATTCGTTGATGCAGTGACCGACATGAACACACCATCTTGCTGCGCTGGTGGAGGTGGTGGAGGAATGACACCCGCCGTGAAAACAGCGTTAGCTGGCTGCTGCTCGTTGGACGGATTTCCTCCAGTAGGCTGCTCAGCCACACCGTTGGACAAAGCTGCGGCGGAGTTCACCATCTTGAGATCTTAGCGCCCCTACCTGGCGTGCCAAATGTCGATATGTGTAAATGACACTTCCCCCGGTACTACTGAAACGTAGTCCACGGAGGTTCGTATTCGGATGGGGCGCGTAAGATCAAGAAGAAGATGATGACACAAGATTTTTACGTGGTTCGGGCCGCCTGAGCGTATTACCCTACTCCATAGGGTGGTTGTTGATTGAGTATGTATGTCTGTGGTGAGTATCAGTGGTTGATTGTATGCATGTGAGCTTAGTTGTCTTCTATCACGCGACACATCCCTTTTATATGCTAAGGGCTGGCCGTTACAGTATTTGCCTGGCCCAACAGGTGGCCTCGGCAGTAATAATCCACTTATACATGATCTACATGCATAACACGCCTTAATGGCGGCATTATTAGTCTTGATGGTCCTCTGATCGTGTGTCATTAATGCTGAATTAATGACACGTTAATTAGGTATTGTAATGGCTGTTTAATAGCCTCTTGAATGTCCATGTCATTAGAGATTCTGTAGTCATCCTGTTGACGTGTGTTTCCTTCGGAAGTCTTCAACTCGGACATAGGAACTATTTGTTTTAAGTGCAGTATCAGGGGGTACCTGGTATCCCGAGTACCGACACTTGCCAAACCACCTCTTTTACAGTTTTTTTCGTAGCTGCAAATTAATCAAGAATAGACAAAACAACTCAAAAAATGGGTTACGTTAGTCAAAAGCAAATTGAACCCTATGGTCAGATTGTCTTGTTTGACTTGGAACAACTTGTGAATGCAATGAGGCATAAAGCAAATCTTTTTGTGTTGAATTAGAAAAATAAATTTAAGTGATCATGTTCATAGTTCATATTCAATTAAATTTATTTCCTAATTCAAAGTTTTAGTTTTATGATGGTTGGAAGTTCTACCCACAAATATAGGTGGCCAATGGGTCGGGTCGGGTCGACCGGCACGAGCACGGCCGGGCTCCTAGTAATCGCCGACCCGAATTTTGGACGGGTGGTGCCGTGCTGGCCCGATCCTCAGATCCTAAGGCCCAGGCACGACACGTGGCATGTTATATCGGGCTGTGCCGGGACCGGCCCAGTTTGAGCCAAATCGTGTCGGGTCGAGCCGAGCACGACCCTGACAAAGCACATCAAACTGATGTGACCCGACGAGTGATATAGGCATGACATGGCAAGCCGGCAAGGCTGCAAGGACCTTCGACCTATCCGGCGAGTGGCGAGAGGAGACCATAATCGGAAGCCTGAGCCACTGACTACATAAAAGAAAGAGGGAGTTCAGAGGTTGAGGGCCGCTGTCAGGACCAAGAGGCAGTGAGGCATGAATCTGACCACGGGATGCACAGATCCGGCGAGAGGAGGCGCAAATACGACGAGAGGGGGCACAGATCTGATGAGGTACTCGAGAGGCAGCCTGCGGCACGGAGGAGTCGAGGAGTGGAGGAGATTAGGTTTAGGGTTCGCGTCTAGGGGTGGGAGCGGGGCGGCGGGGCACCGATGAGCCGCTCCTTATATAGCCAGGGCGGGCCTCGGCGGGTCGGGTCGTGCTATGCACACTCGTGCCAGTCGTGCCGACCATCTGTTGATATTTCCTATGCACTACTAACAATTCATCCCTAGCAGGGGTCCTAGAAATGCTTGTTGGTAGGTTTTATATTATACATGTAAATCCGCAAGTGCACAGAAACTATCGATGTAACATTTCCCCTCTAAGAGTATTCCCAAAGGGTGTCATTTATATTTTCTCAAAGGAAGGCGAGATGGACATAAAATAATCATCAAGTGGAAAGGCTAGGTTGGCCTAGGTAGGGTTCTAGCAAGGATGGATAAAGGGTAATTGAGGTAGTGTGACAGACACAAGAGCATTCTTTGCTAAGAGGATAAATGAGGTAATAGAGGAACTGTGCTAAGAGTTAGATAGATACTCCTACTATGCTTCTAATGTACATATACATAGCCGAAGTTAGTTATTAATGATTATATCAATTATGAATTCTCATGCTAAGTGGACTAAAATATTGAACACGGGTTTACCCCCAACAACACTAGGTGACTCCCGCTAAGAGCCCGTGGCATAGCCAAACGTGGAGGATTACAAAGGACAAATAGAGTTGTCACTACCTACTGCCTACCTCTTCAATCTGTGGGCATACAAGACATTCAATGCTACTCTCTATCCTAGCACCATGCTAGCATATTATGTAATTATCTTAAAAGCCTAGGCACAAGCTATCCTAAGGCAATGAACTAAATCAACGATGAACCAATGTTAATTCATAACATAAGTGATTCATATTAATATAGTCATATCATAGCTAATTAGACTATAGTGGAGGTTTATAGTGTTTATGATGATGTAATAAGAATGGTATAGCACAATCATAATTACTATTCCTACCACATACATGGAATCCACAATCAAACAAGAAACTCTTCATCCAATTATATGAACAATAGAAGACTAAAGATATCATTTTTATTATGAATAAAGTCACAAATACAAATAGGAATATGGGAGACATACCTTTCCCGATTGGAAATTGGGAAGAGACTCCTTCTACTCCTCTCCTACTTGGACTATGGACCAGAGACTCTCCTCTCTACAGCCTATACTCCTCTAAACCTATGGAGAGTAGTGGATACAATGGATGAATACTCAAGTGGTGTGTGTTGAAGTGAGGGGTGAGGGATCCTATTTATAGCTTGGAGAAGGGTCGGTCCCGCCACCAGAAGCGCGCGAATCAGTCACTCCTGACCTCTTCAAGCCGGGAGGAGCCAACACGTGGTGTTTGACCGCGTTTGGCGCTAGGAACTGGTCGGTCGACTAGGGTGTCGACCTACCTGGTCCTGGCTCCAAACGGCCAATTTTTCCTCTAGGTGACTGACAGGTGGGTCCCATTCCATGATATGGGTGCTACACCATTGGATGGCCTCAGATACTCCTGTTTGTGGGTCATTTGATCTATGTGGTGCCATGTGGCATCTCCTAATTGGATGGAATGATATTTTATAGGATACATCCACTTTGTTTCACTTCAATTCTATATAGAATCCCTGCATGCACTACTTTCTCCAAGGACAAGTGGAAATAGGTTAAATAGAAAGGTGATGTGTGTAAGAAATGATAATTCATTCACATAATTGAGTTATATTGACGGGTGAAATTGGTATATAACAGCCGTCAACAAACTCCCCCAAGCTTATCCTTTGCTCGTCCCGAGCAAAGTCAAGACTTTAGGTTGATGATCAGGAGTTGCTACAATGTTCTAGTTTTCAAAAGTACCATGTGCACAACAAAATACTCTACCTAGTATTGCAAAAATTGACATGCTACTTCACCCATCTTAAGTCATTATGGGTCTTATGCCTTCTCCTATTCATGGGTGGTTGAAAGATAGAATAGCAAATGAAGCAAACATACCCTAGAAATCAAGTTCCACTTAAATTCCGGAGAGTTCAATTTAGATTTTAAGTACCTCAATTTGATTCTCTCAAGTCTCTCCTTTGTGTGTATTGGAAATATATCCTCACCAAGGCATTTTGCCTAAATTCATCCTGCTCCACATAAGACTTGTATGTGGAGCTTTGTAGGGAATATAGTAGGCATATTTGCAACACAAAATATTGATAAGTCAAAAGAGTAATCCTTAGGAGAAATCAATTCAAAACAATTTTATTCATTACTTGTGCATGTGTGATGGAATGGGATGGATGTGGATATTTGAGATGACTCCTTTTTGAGTGGACTCTCTTATTTTGCAGGGATGAAACATGACTACTTTTTTTTCTCATGCTTATGATGTAAGCATGCATTTTCTTTTTCTTGTAGCCATGTCTTCTACTCCCTTTTTATGGAATGAATTTTAGAGAGAGTACTATGCATGAATGATATGGAATTTCTCTTTTTATTGTGGAATGGTGGTATGATGGAATTTTGCTTACTTCTAGTGTAGAAGTATAGCATGTGCAAGTGAAGTCATGAATTTAAAAAGTAATGAATGAAATCTCACATAGGTTTATACTAGTTTGACAAAGCTCAATGTGAAGACAAATAACGTATTCATAAGTTCTATCAAGGTAATGTATCATATGGTTTTGGTGGGTATTTCCAATCAAATGAGGATAACTTAAATCTTTTTAGATTTTCTCCAGAAATCTAAGTTTCACTATCAAACTAGGAATAGCAGCCCTATCACTATATCATATCTCACAACAACTTAGAATGGATTAAGCTTTTGCTACCCACAATTTCCAAATCAAGGCAAAAGCAATTTTAGCCATTGAGAGCAATATGTTGGAGAATATTAAGTTGTAAACTAGGGACTTATGAAAATTAAAACAGAGCAACTATTCATCATTTTATCTATGTGAATTCTAAATCATTCTTACCACACATTATTTATTTTATTGAAAGCAAATCTATCCTATTTTTTTAGATGCAAGGTGGATGATGGGTAAGTGAAAAAATAAATATGCAAAAGGGTCGATACAATTTACCTCAAATGGAGGTCCTCCCCCAAGCTTGTTCTTCACTCACCTCTGTGATGAGGGTTGAACCCTTGATGACGCAAGTATGCTGCAAAATTGGCTTGCTGTTATTATAGCGTGCAGTTGAAGTTAGTGAATTGAGCGTCCATGTGTTGTTGCCAGTCTTGAGTACCTTGGACATGCCCTTGGAGAGTGTTGTAGATGTCACCCATCCTTACTTCAAGCTCCTCCATACGTCCGTCATTCCTTGGCTATAGTCACAATGACTTTTAGCCAAAGTGGAATGACATCTTCTCATAGATGTTGGAGGCAAGCTGCTAGAGCTTGAAGTGGATAAAAGTGTCTCCCATGTGGCACCTGACTATCCATGCTAAGACGGACCTTTGGTCTCATACGAAGGAGGTTGAGTCCATCCGGGTGCATCAATCATTGGGTTCTCTTCCTCTTCGTACTCATGGACCGTGGATGTTGTCGAGAGCATGGCCACTCTCCTTGTATGGCTTCTAGTTATCCTGCCAGAGACATTACTTCTTCTGGCTTCCTCGATGGGAAGAAGGTCAATGGTTAGCATCCGACATTGGTATAAATGATAATCCGAGTTAGGTAACCAAATTTAATTGACAAAGCCGGGATAATAAAATATCAAAGAGCCATCTTGATCATGCTTAAAGGTATGTCCTTGCACTAAATATTTATCATCAATTAATTCTCTTCCATTTTGAATATAGTCAAATGAAGAATATTCTAGTGATCCTACCCTAGTAGTAATACGGGTAATCAATTAAGTACATTCAATTGGCCCTACCCTTAGAATGTAATCTAACCATTGTGTCATCATGGCAATGACTGGAGCAACTTTTTATATTTTTAATCATGGCAAATAAAAATTTCAGCTCATCATCACGCACTATCCCTACATCTCCTCTAGGAAACATAGTCATAGCCACCCATCTATGCATAAAGCGTAAAGTAGGGTTGTGCAAGTAGATATTCCTAGGTGCACTACATCTGACCTCTCCAGTTAAATATTGCCAAAAACTTTGTTTGTTAAACTTAGGCAAAGCGTCTAAATCTAGCAAACAACGTTTATGGAAGCCTAGGATTTCACTTAATTCTTTCCATAAGATGTTGTATTCTTTTTTAAATAATCTAAAAGTAATACCATCAAATCCTATTTTGAGTGTGCAAAGGAATTGTATGGAGAGAATGTGTGAACCTTTCTCCTCTATGTGAGCAAAATTTTCCCATGCTAATGCACGCCAAATGGAAAAGAATTCGGAATCCATACCTATTTTGGAGATCAAATCCGGATCAAAAGCTTTCGTATGACAAAACTCACGATCTTTGCGGAGCTTGCGTGCTTGATCTTCAGCTTAACTTTGGATGTCGAGGTCGTCGTCGTGAAGAAGTTGGTGAGGGTTGCTCATCTCACCTATGGGAGTGTCCTCTTCTACACTCTTCCTCCATGAACTTGGTGTAGCAACTGAAGAGGAGCGTGCACTTGAGTCTCCACAATGGCTTGAGCTTGCAGCCTCCTTCCTCTTTTCAAACAACCTTTTCATTCCTTTCATGGTCACAACAAACAAGAACACAACGAGGCAAAAACTCGAAAGAGGTGATGTTAACAAAAGCAAAACCCCAATGAATTTTCTCTTGAAGAACTTGAGAGCAAATGCAAATGCAAACAAAAGTAAATCTTTTTGAGTTGGATTCTGAGAAAGAGTACTTCAATGGAGAGCAAGAAAACAATGTGAGTAAGAGTGACTTTGGGGAGGTATGAAATGAGGTGAAGTGTGAGGAGAAGAGCTCCTCACGGCAACCATTTATAGTGTGCAATCCCCAACAGTTACTAGGGAACCAAATATAGCCGTTGGAGGAGAGGGAGCCAAAATTGCTCTTTCCCCTAGTCGGCCGAACAGGGGGATTGGCCAACCTGATAGGTGGGCCTCCTGTTCCGTCTTTTGGCAAGTGGCTCCCCAACGGCTATGAAATTAGCACGTTGGTGAAATACCACTTTTGCAGCTCAAAAAAATTATTTTCCAAATAAAAATTTATTTTTCAAAACCCAACAATTTTCTTTTTGTGAAAAGTAAAGAAATAAGAATGATAGTTGAGAATATAAGATTCTCAACTTACTAAGAAAATCAAATGCGGTGGGGAAAAATCAAACTAAATAGGGAAAACCAAATAAAGAGAAAAGAAAAACAAACAAGGAAAAAGATAGCTACCAATTTAACCTATTGGGTAGGTCTCACCAACGTCCGATGAGATGGACATTCCTCCTTCATTTCTTGACATCCAGGCCCGGAGGGATGGACTTGGACGGCTTGTCTTTCTTCATCCACCATACCTTCTTTGGCGGCTTGGTGGACTTGGGCTTGTGGAGAGGCCCGAATTTCTCCATATTCTTTGGGTGTCATCGTCGACGATAAGACGGGTTTTCTGCATAGATCAAAATTCTCAAGAATACAATGAGCGGGTCCACCTTTGGAGGTGTGATTTCGACCCCTTGAATGTGTTTAACATTCGACCTATACTTGATACGGATCATGGAACATTGCTCCAATTTTGTGCGAAAGTTAAACTTCTCCTCCATGCCATTGATATGGAAGTGGATTTCTCCAGCTCCCACATCTATGCGAGCCTTTGTGGTGCTTAGGAAAGGGTGCCCAAGAATGAGCGGCGTACCCTTCTTGACCTCCATGTTGAGCACCACGAAATCCACGGGTATGAAGCAGTTCCGAATTTTCACCAGGACATCTTCAGCAATACTCTCCGGATAACAGGCTGAAGAATTAGCTAGTTGGAGCTACATTAGTGTTGGATTGAGTTCTGTGAAGTTCAGCTGGTCGAAAACCATCTTGTGCATCACACTCACACTTGCTCCAAGGTCACAAAGGGCCTTGTCAAAGTGGTGTGCCCCAATTGAGCATGAGATTGTAGGACATCCTGGGTCCTTCAGCTAGTTGCCTCCTTGTAGAGAAATCATGTTGACATTTTCCACAGGGGTTTGGGCTGTCCTGGCATCTTGCCATTCTCTACAGGAGGAACAACAGCTGCCAGTTGAGCCAACTAAGTTTCCAACATCTTGTTGAAACTCAATTGATTCTTTAAGGCTGAGGGTAGTCATTCAACCTTGACATTTATGCTCTCTAGGGTCTTCTCATTGGCCGACAACTTCTTGATATAGCCTCATTTATCTTGAGCTGGCCAATGGCAAGTTCTCTCAAGTTGCGTTGATTTCTATTGTTGCCATTGTTGTTGTACCCTCCTTAAAAGAATGGGTGCGGTTGGCCTTACCCTTGACCTCATGGACGATAGCCATTGTTGTTTCCATTGTTGGCCACGTATAAGGCATCCTCACGGGTTTTTGGGTAGTCATTGCCCGAATGGCCCGTGTTGTCACAGACTTCACAAGTGATGTGAGAGTATAAGGCATAGGCATTGCCACATACCTCACCATTGCCTTGCCAATCAATTTTCTTCATAAGGAGGTCCAGTTTGGCAGCGATCATGTCCACCTCCTTCAAGGTGTGCATGCCTCGCTGGCGGGTATGGAGACGCTCATCGCTCCAACCCATGTTTGACACCATCTTCTCGATCAAATCATTGCCTTTGGGCACCGTCAATGAGAAGAAGGAACCTCCAGCAACAGCATCAACATGGTCACGGGCGGAAGGGATCAGCCCGTTGTAGAAGTTTTGGATGATGAGCCAGTCATCCATTCCATGGTGGGGACATGCTAGGATGTACTCCTGAAGCCTTTACCAAGCCTCGGGAATAGATTCATTGGCATCTTGCTGGAAGCTGGAAATTCTTCCACGTAGGGCATTGGTTTTGCCCAACGGGAAAAACTTGGCGAGAAATGCTTTAGAACATTTATCCCAAGTATCTACAACACTTCGGTTTGCATAGAACCACTATTTCGCTCTCCCAAGAAGAGAGAATGGGAACAACCTAAGACGAACAACATCAGGGGATACATTCTTAATCTTAAAAGTGTTGTAGATCTCAAGGAACTGTTGCAGGTGAGCACTTGCATCCTCGTTAGCCATCGCACAAAATGGGTTGGCTTGCACTATAGTGATTAGGCCAGTCTTGATTTCGATGTTCACGTCTCCCGTGTTAGCAATGGGCCCAACATGCACATTGTTAGCACAAGGAGCTAAAAACTCACGGAAGGTCTTCTGGGCCACTGGTGTTTTGGTTGTTGGTGTGGTTGTGCTGGCTTGCTTTGCCGCTCGAAGCTTCTGAGGAGTAACAACACGAATTCAATCTCTCAGAAGGGATTCAGGATCTTCAACAAAGTTTTCCGACAAGCGAAAAGCAGACATACACTACCCTGTTTTCATGTAAAATGCAAAAACAAAGAAGGCTCATCCTACTAAAACCTATCAGGGTCCTATTCTATTCACTCAGTGATGTAATACTTCAGCTGCCTTCCCCGACAACGGCACCAGAAATGCTTGTTGATATTTCCTACGAACTACTAACAATTCATCCCTTGCAGGGGTGCCAGAAATGCTTGTTGGTAGGTTTTATATTATACATGTAAATCCTCAAGCACACGGAAACTATCAATGTAGCATTTCCCCTCTAAGAGTATTCCCAAAGGGTGTCATTTATATTTTCTTAAAGGAAGGCTAGATAGAAGTAAAACAATCATCAAGTGGAAAGGCTAGGTTGACCTAGGTAGGGTTCTAGCAAGGATGGATAAAGGGTAATTAAGGTAGTGTGACACACACAAGAGCATTCTATCCTAGGGTATAAATGAGGTAATAGAGGAACTAGGCTAAGAGTTAGGTAGATACTCCTACTATGCCTCTAATGTGCATATACATAGCCTAAGTTATTTACTAATGATTATATAGATTATGAATTCTCATGCTAAGTGGATTAACACATCGGGCACAGGTTTACCCCTTTAACACTAGGCGACTCCCGCTAAGAGCCTGTGGCATAGCCGAACGTGGAGGATTACAAAGGACAGATATGGCTGTCACCACCTACTGCCTACCTCTTCAATCTGGGGGCATACGAGACATTCAACTCTACTCTCTATCCTAGCACAATGCTAGCATATTAAGTAATTAGCTTAAGAGCCTAGGCACAAGACATCCTAAAACAATGAACTAAATCATCGTTGAACCAATGCTAATTCATAACATAAGTGATTCATATTAATATACTAATATCATACCTAATTAGACTATAGTGGAGGTTTATAGTGTTTATGATGATGTAATAAGAATGATATAGCACAATCATAATTACTATTCCTACATGGAATCCAGAATCAAACAAGAAACACTTCATCCAGGTATATGAACAATAGAAGACTAAAGATACCATCTTTATTATGAATAAAGTCACAAATACAAATAGGAATATGGGAGACATACCTTTCTCAATTGGATATTGGGAAGAGACTCCTTCTACTCCTCTCCTAATTGGACTATGGACTAGAGACTCTCCTCTCTACAACCTATACTACTCTAAACCTATAGAGAGTAGTGGATAAAATGGATGTACTCAAGTGGTGTGTGTTGAAGTGAGGGGTGAGGGGTCCTATTTATAGCTTGGAGAAGGGTCGGTTCCCGCCACCAAAAGCGCGTGAATCGGCTGACTAGGGGGTCAGTCGAGCTGGTCCTGGCTCCAAACGGCCAGTTCTTCCTTCAGGTGACTGACAGGTGGGTCCCATTTCATGATATGAGTGCTACACCGTTGGATGGCCTCATATACTTCTGTTTGTCGGCCATTTGATCCATGTGGTGCCATGTGGTGCTGCCTGATTGGTTGGAATGATATTTTATAGGATTCATCCCCTTGTTTCACTTCAATTCTGCATAAAATCCCTGCATGCACTACTTTCTCCAAGGACAAGTGGAAATAGGTTAAATAGAAAGGTGATGTGTGCAAGAAATGACAATTCCTTCACATAATTGAGTTATAATGATGGGTGAAATTGGTATATAACAGCCATCAACAACATCATGCCCTCCGGGCCGGCCTAAAATCGTGTCGGGTTGGGTCGATCGATCAGGCTGGAGGCGAGGCCCAAGCACGGCACTGGCCGTACTTCGGTCCTGGTTCCCCCGTGTCGGGCCTAATAGGTCGTGCTTCGTGCGGGCACGTCAGGCACAACCCATCTGGCTAACTCCACCTTTCAACATGCAAGTGTGGAAATTCAAACATGATAAATGCAAATGCAAGATTTTATGGGAAATTCAAATATGCAATTGGGAGCACAAACATGAGATAACTACCAATTAACCTATTGGCAAGGACTCACCAAATTTTTGAAGTCCGATGAGTGGGACTTACCTCCGTCCTGTTTAGTGCATTGTTTTTTGTTCAATCCTGGAGTTGAAGGTGTAAACAACTTCTCCTGCTTGACATGCCAAAATTACTATGGTTCTCATTCGGACATGTGAGCCACATGGTGTCCCTAGCCTCTTCGTCGCCTTGATGAAGACTTGTTGATGTAGTGACGACTTTTCCCTTTTGAAGATATTCTTTCATAAGCATGGTGAGGCTTGTCCTTCTTTAGGGACGCCACTTCGACCTTATTGATATTCCTTAGAGTTAACTCATACTTTGGTCATGGATCAAAAGATTCCTTGAGCATGATGATACATGTGGATTCCACAATCAAACAAGAAACACTTCATCTACAATGTCATTTGCCCTAGGTTGCACGGGCTTGGTCGAAGTGTAGGAATCCTACAAGTGATTGTGGGGCATCTTGTATCTTGAATGCTCTTTATGTTGCTTGTCCCTGACAAAGGGCTTCATTTGGATGTTGTCTTGATTTCTTACTTGGTCATGGACAAGATACTTCAAGGTAGGCTATTTGAACATAAATCTCTTGAAATCCCCATAGCCTCCTTGATTACAAGAGTGATGTTGATTCCACCCTTGACCTCCTTGTAGGTGATAGCCATTGGAGTTGTTTAAAAGAAAGAATCCTCATGGGTCTTAGAGAAATGATTCCCCAAGTGGCTCATGTTCACAAGTATTTTCACAAATTATGTGAATATCCATGACTTGGATCATCCAAACACTTCTCCATTGACTTGATCTTCATGATATTTCAATGGGAGGTGTAGTTCCATAGCTAGCATATGCACCTTGTTAAATGGTGTGCATGACAAGTTAAGGGAACTGGAGCATTCTTCAATCCATCCCTTGAGTGGAGGCCATCTTCTCATCCATTATGAATGAGAATAGGACTTCTTTAGCTCCAGCACGAATGTGGTTATGGATTGATGAAGACAACCCATGACATAAGTATTGGATGAAGAGTCAACTATCCACCCCATGGTGGAGGCAGACCAAGAAGAACAATTGGAGCCTCCCAAGCTTGGGAATAAATGTCTTTGACTTCCCTGATTTCACACAAAAGGAGAAAACAAGGAAGGATAATCATGTCTAATAACTATTTGTACTTATAACTTAATTGCAAGTGATAGCTATCCTTCACTTCATTTGCCATTTTCGGCAATGATGCCAGAAATGCTTGTTGATAGTTCTTAACACCACAGGTCATTTCCAGTAAGAGATGTGTGAGACCTATGTGTGCTGAATACATTAGCTTTGACAATAAAAGTTTTGAATGCTACCATAACATCTTTTTGGCAAGGTCCGACTCTAGCTCTGAGCTTTTGCAAGGTCCAAAAATAGGTCCGACTTTCTTTATCTAGGTCCGACATGTTTTCGGGTAGCTCCGGTGAGCTGTGTATTTAGCTCCAGCATGTCTTTGATAGCTCCTGCATGTCTTTGTTAAGCTCCGATATGTTTTGCTAGGTCCGGCTTATGTTGGTTAGCTCCGACATGTTTTTCTAGCTTCAACTTTTGGGATGACTAGTTCCGACTAGTTTTGGTTAGCTCCGGCACTAGGTCCGACTAGCTTTGGTAAGCTCCAGCGCTAGGTTGTACTAGTTTTGGTAAGCTCCGGTGCTAGGTCGTACTAGTTTTGGTAAGCTCCAGCTCAAGCTTTGGTTAGCTTTGGCAAGGTCTAGTGCTTGATCGCAATGTTTCAGCTTTTAATGTGAAATGATTCGAACTTGCTTTACATTGTTGGAAAGTTTGCTTAGTATTCTTTTACTAAGTTTTTGGTGCGTTTTGGTTGATATGGCTGATATCGTTTTGCTATGCTTTGCAACATGCTTATGTGAGGTGCTCACGTAAGGTGTTGTGTTCGGAACTAATTTGAGTCAAGTCACGGACTTGGGCTCGTACGGATTGGTTGTTTGTACATGTGCAGGTGTTGCTTGAATTCAAGACATGGCTGGTGACGGGATCCATTGAACTAGTCTTAGGGAGAAGATGAGGTTCAACAACCAAGTTCAGGAGGAATTGTGGTTGAGTTGATCGAGAGATTGCGCATCATGTTTGAATCAAGAATAATGCATATGAAGGTATCGTGGACGTCATTGGAAGATGTTTACACGTGTGCAAGGAGTGCATGGACGTGGCTACATGGTTTCGAGGCGTGATGAAGAGATGTGGACGTAAAGAATTGGTCGGAAAGGTCCAACCGACTAGGTTATGGACTCAGGCTGCCGCTGAGTCGGGTTTGACTCAAATATGAAAAGATTTGAGTTGGTTATGATAGGATTTCGTGTGGGTAACGAATTTGAGTTGTTTTAGGAATGTGTGATATGTTCCTAACTTGTTTTGAAGTCTTAAGATTGCTTCTATCTGCGTATAGAAGAGTCCTAAACAGTTATGGAAAGTTTCGATTCATGATTTGAGTAGGATTAGAGTCCTAGTTGAGATTGGGTTGGTCTAAGGGCTGGTTATATAAGCAAGGGAGGCCAAATCTTGTGGTGCATGACTTTGGGGCTGTTCCTATTGTGTTCTATTGAATAAAATTCGTAGTTTGAAGGAACTTTTGTGCCTTGTTCGTCTGACTTGTTCCAGACAAGTTTTACTCGTCGAGTTTCTGGACAGCACTACCTTTCGTCGGTGGTTTTGTCATAACTCAAGTTTTACAGATCCGATTGACGTGAATCTTTTTGGGTTGTCTTCACAACTTGATTATCTATTATCTATCATAATTTCACGGTCATTGGATTTTTGGTTTCTGATCTACATGAGTTTCTTTGCAGCATTCCAGAACTGTTTTTCTCTGGTAGGACAGATTGATCTTCGTTCGATCCTTCGATCATAACTTGAGTTTCTCTCGATGAATTTGAGTAATTCTTGTTGTGTCATCTTCGTGACTTCATTCTCTATGATATCTATCAGTTTTGTCACGGTCTAACACATTTAGAATAGTCTCACACACGATTTCTTTAACAGATTGTTTTTCTGCCGAAGGGGTTGTAATTTAATTGTTTCCGCTGCGTAAGATTTTTTAAATCTACCATTCACCCCCGCCCCCTCTGGTAGCTTTTCACGTTCTCTTCAATCATACAATTGGTATCACAGCCACGGTGCTCTAATCATTGTGATTTGCACGTGTTTTTGACTAATCATCATGGAGAAATACTCCAAACCTTGTGTGTTTGCTGGTATTGATTTTCGGGTCTTGAAGGCACGCATGGAGGCTTTCATCCAGGCGCAAGGCTTCACGATATGGGACAAAGTGTAAAAGCCTTACGAAGTGCCACCTAACGATCAAGTTACAGCTACAAACCTACGGGACGTCGACAACAACAACAAAGCCAGAAACTTGATCATCCAAGGACTCACTCAGAGCGACTTTGACCGCGTTACACATCTTCGATCGGCATACAATGTATGGAGAGCACATTGTGACTATCACGAAGGATACAACACGATCAAGGAGGTAAGGCAAGATATGTTCAAGAAATAATACATGTGCTTCGAGATACAATCCGGTGAGTCCATCGATGATCCCTTTGCTCGCTTTAACAAAATTCTCAGTAACTTGCGTAGTGTCAACGTTAATTTTTCTGATGCTAAAAATGCTAGGCAACTTCTTAGTGCATTATACATGTCAATCTGGGAGATTAAAGTTACATCTATTCATGAATCTACTGTCATGAGTACACTTACTTTAGATGTGCTTTACTCTAAACTCAAAACTCATGAAATTAACATCTTATCACATAAGAACCCAAATAAGTCTATTGCATTTGTCTCACAACGTGATATGCCTAGCTCCGGCCAATCATCATCTTGCAATACTCTTGCCTTGTTGTCCTCACTAACCCTGGAGCAGATCGAGGAATTACCAGACGAGGAGCTAGCACTTCTCTCTACTAGGTTCTCAAAAGCATTGCAAAATGTGAGAACTAGAAGGAGAGGAATCTCCGGACCTCAACGATGATTCGAATGTGGTAAGACAGGACACTTTCGTACAGAATGCCCTAACCTTTCAGGTTCTACTTCCCGAGAAGAAAAACAATCAAGGACGAAGCACTCCTCAACAAATGATAAGAAGAAGAAGAAGAAGGGCTTTACAGGTCGCCAACTGTGAACAATTTTATCTCCGCACTCCAGGAACTTGGAAGCGACGTGGACATTGGAAGTGACGAAGATGAAGATGATTTGGCCAACTTATGCTTCATGGTGGGCAAAACAAGATCAAGATCAAGTCAGGAGGATGGAGAACACAACAGTGACGACGATGAGGTATGTTTTACCTGTAATGAAATGTGTGATGCAATTTCTCGTGCAACTATTATTGTTAAGAAAAAGGACAAAAAGCTTAGGGATAATGCTGCTAAAATTGAATCACTAGAATCTGAAATCAACCGTTTGAAAACCTTGATTCCTAGTGATGATTCTTGTCCCTCGTGTGATTTTATCTATGAACAATTGTCCACATCAGGAACTGCACATTCCTCTACTCTAGATTAGACTTGAACTTGAAATTGAAAAGAACAAAAAGCTTCCTGCACTTGACATTGGAAACTTAAAAGATGCTTCTTGTTCTACAATTGATTTGCATTGTTCTAGTTGTGATGATCTTGAAAAGAAACTAAAAGATGCTATGAATGAAATTTCAATATTGAATAATTCTTTACGTTCTCATGAAGTTAAATATTGTTCCAATTGCAAATTAAAAGGAAAAACTTCATGTGAAAATTGCCTTAATCTGTCCAATAAACTTGATAACATGCATAGGACATTAGATCGGTTTTGTAATGGGAATAAGAACCTAAACTTACTGCTGAATTCTTCCAAGTCTTGCAATGATAATACTGGTTTCGGTTTTGGTTCTCATGCTCATGTTAAGGCACATCCACCTAAAATTGTAAATTCATTAGGAAGTGGTTTGATTCAAACAGTTCCTAAACAAAAAGAAGTGATTTTCAAATCTGCAGGAGTGTTGTCTCATTCGGTTTCAAATAAAAATATTGCTTGCTCATCTAGACAAGAACACAAAGTTAAATTTCATTGTACCTAATGTGGTAGAGATGGTCATGTCATAGATTTTTGTTATATACTAGCTAAACAACAGAAAAGGGAGAGAATGATTACTAGATCTCATAACTTTCATGCAAAATTTGTTGCACATATTAAACCGAATGCCAGGAACATGCAACCTGCTGTTATGAGTCCAAAATATTTAAAGTTTACCTCCGGACCTTCTGTTTTTGCCTCCGGAGCTACTGATTTTTGTTCTACACAAGTAACACCTTATAGGTCAGTAGTTAAGAATAAAAAACCTCAAACTTTGACTCATAAACCTGTTGTTTTATCTCAGCTTTCGCGTGTTTTTCCTGCTGCACGTCGTGTGACTCAGTACTGGATACCTAAATACCTTTCGACTAACCCCAATATTGAGTCATCGACGTATTGTGCTTCTATGTAGGTTACATGCTTGAGGAAGGAGAACATTTGGATTGTGGATTTAGGTTGCTCACGCCACATGACCGGTAACAAAGAATGGTTCTCCTCCCTCTCTTTTGTGTCACGTGTAGAGAATGTTACTTTTGCCGATAATTCTTCAACTCATATAATTGCTAAGGGTTCAGTTAGAGTAAATGATCACTACACTTTGAAGGATGTGGCACTTGTAAAAAATTTGAAATACAACTTGCTTTCTGTTTCACAATTGCTAGATTAAAATCTGGAAATTATTTTCACTAAAAATTGCTGCAAAGTTGAAAATTCAAGCAATGAGCTTATTTTTAACATGTCACGGTTTGGAAGAGTTTTTAAAGATGATTTTGATATGTCTTCTTCTAAGCATAGGTGTCTAGTTGCTAATGATTCCAAAGATTTATATTTTTTACATCGTAGAATTGGTCACGTAGGCTTTGATCACCTAACGCGTGTTAGTGCTCCTGATCGCATACGTGGGCTGCCTAAGCTTAAAGGGGACCAAGAAATTGTGTGCTCTTCTTGTATACATGCTAAGATGGTTGCAGGTTCACATACTCCTCTCACAATGATCATGACAACTGAACCTGGTCAACTTCTGCACCTTGACACCGTAGGACCTTCACGTGTTCAATCCTTCAGAGGTAAATGGTATATTTTTGTGATTGTTGATGATTATTTTATATACTCTTGGGTTTACTTTATGGCATCTAAGAATGAAGCTTTTAGTCACTTTAGAACTTTATGTCTTAGATTATCAATTGGTCACCCAGGATCTTTAAAAGCAATTAGAAGTGATAATGGAACTGAATTTAAAAATCAATCTTTTGATCACTTTTGTGCTGAAAATGGAATAGATCATCAATTTTCTTCACCATATGCACCTCAACAAAACGGTGTTGTAGAAAGAAAGAACAAAACCTTAGTTGAGATGGCTAGGACTATGCTTGATGAATATCAAACTCCTAGGAAATTTTGGGCTGATGCAATTGCAACCGCTTGTTATGTCTCAAATCATGTTTTCTTGCGCGCTAAGCTAGATGAAACACCATATGAGCTCCGGTTTGGACATAGGCATGGTGTTACGCACTTTTGGGTCTTTGGTTGCAAATTCTTTGTTAAGAAACATGGTAATCTTGATAAATTTGAACCTAGATCCATTGATGGCATGTTTCTTGGTTATCCATCTCATACTAGAGGCTACCATGTGCTTTTACTTGACACTAACAAAATTTTGGAGACTTGTGAAGTGTCTTTTGATGAATCTAGCCCAGGTACTAGCTCAAACATTGTAGGTCCAGATTCATATCCGCAGGGGGAGAGCATTTTTGTTGAAGATGAGGAAGAGGTGGAGCTGCTACCCGAAAAATCAGCAGCTAATGACATTGTTCGAGCTCTTGATTTTGATTCACAACCAGCACCGACGACCACCAATGCTGATTCAAATCATCCTCAAGTCACAAGTCATCGATTTGTAATGAACATGAATAAGAAGAGGCTTGTGATACATCTGTCCCCCTACGGTTTTACAAAGATCATCCCCCGCAACAGATTATTGGAAGCCTGCACGAATGAGTTACACAGTCCAGGTTTTGTGATCCAAACTCTCATGCTCATTCTGCTTTTGTTGGTTCTTTTGAACCCAAATATATATCACACGCACTCACTAATGAATTTTGGATTATTGCCATGCAAGAAGAGTTAGATAATTTTGAAAGAAATAATGTTTGGAAACTTGTACCTCCTCCTCAAGGTCACACTTTAATTGGAACTAAATGGGTATTTAAAAATAAACAAAGTGGGGATGGGGTTGTGGTTACGAATAAGGCTAGCTTGGTTGCTCAAGGTTTCACTCAAGTTGAAGGTCTAGATTTTGATGAAACTTTTGCTCCTGTTGCTAGATTAGAAGCCATAGGAATTTTGTTAGCTTTTGCTGCATCTAAAGGTTTTAAGCTATATCAAATGGATGTTAAAAGTGCTTTTCTTAATGGCTACATAGATGAGGAGGTTTATGTCAAACAACCACCGGGTTTTGAAAATTCAAATTTTCCTAATCATGTTTACAAACTGTCCAAAGCCTTGTACGGTCTCAAACAAGCCCCTAGAGCATGGTATGATAGGTTAAAAACATTCTTACTTGAAAAGGGGTTTACCATGGGCAATATTGATAAAACTCTTTTTGTGCTTAAGCATGGCAATGACTCATTATTCGTTCAAGTGTATGTGGATGATATTATCTTTGGTTGTGCTTCTCATGATCTTGTGTCCAAGTTTTCAGCTATGATGAGTTCAGAATTTGATATGAGTATGATGGGAGAACTCACATACTTTTTGAGGCTACAAATCAAGCAAACCTAGGAGGGTACCTTTGTGCATCAAATGAAGTATACAAAAGACCTCCTAAGGCGCTTCAACATGGATAAAAGCAAGCCTCTTCGGACACCAATGGGAATAGCAACAACACTTGAACTTGATGAAGATGGTGAACCCGTGGATCAAAAAGAATATAGAAGCATGATTGGATCACTTTTGTACCTCACGGCATCAAGACTGGACATATAATTCAGCGTATGTCTTTGTGCACGGTTTCAAGCCTTCCCACGTGCTTCACATCGTCAAGCCATCAAAAGGATTCTCAGGAACTTACATGGAACAAAAGAATTTGGCATTTTTCTTCCTTCTTCCTCAACTGTTACTTTGAAAGGTTTTTCCGATGCTGATTTTAGAGGTGGTAGGATTGATAGGAAAAGTACTTCCGGTGCTTGTCATTTTCTTGGTAATTCACTTGTTGCTTGGTCCTCTAGAAAACAAAATTCAGTTGCACAATCCACAGCTGAACCTGAATATGTAGCTGTTGCTAGTGTTTGCTCACAAATTCTTTGGATTGTTCAAACACTTAAGGACTATGAGGTTGATCTAGATAGTGTTCCACTGTTTTGTGACAACACTAGTGCTATTTGCATTGCTAAAAACCCTGTGCAACATTCTAGAACTAAGCAAATTGACATTAGGTATCACTTTCTCTGTGATAATGTTGAAAAAGGAAACATTGTGCTTCACCATGTAGATATCGAACAACAATTGGCTGACATTTTTACAAAACCTTTGGATTTCACCCGTTTTTGTTACATTCGTAATGAAATAGGGGTTATGCATCCTCATGGTCTAAATTGAGGGGGAATTTTGAAATTTGGGAAGTCTATGAGAATCTGAACTTAAAATAATATGAGCATAGTATTTCATACATATATGACTTTGTGATTCCTTTTACATGCTAAAAGTTCTTACTACATTACTCGTGTTATACATTTTATAGTTTTTGCCATGTCTAGTAATTGGAATAATTACTTACACTAAATCTGGTCATGGTCGAACTTTCTTGCTCTTTTGAATTTGTTGCATGCTCACAAGTACTTTTAATCATAAAGAATTAATCAAGAAATCAACTCACATGTTGAGTTTTTTGTGAACAAATATAAGTTGAGAAAAGATCAAGAGAATATGCATGCATCACACTTCTTCTTTTGAGATGGCCTATCATTGCACTTAGATATGAACTTGGAAGAAGTTGTGTATGACTAAAACCATGTCCATAAGCTTTTGATTGTCAAATGATATAGGCTTGGCTTGGCTTGGTTGGTTAGAATAAGGCAGATGCGCATATAATCTCCTGCAAATATCATATGATCTAAATTTGTGCTTTGAAATAATAAAATGCAGCAACAAGTGTCATGCTTTCAGGTATTGAAATAGTTAAGTTTGTGAGATCACGACTTGTTTAAATTGAAAATTACATTTGGTCTCTTGCATGGCTTACACTACTTTATGTATCTCATTGATGTGATAGTGTAAGTTACTTGATAGTATGACTTGGATGAGCTTTGTTTTATATGTATATGTTATAATATGCTCATAACAATTAAAATTTGTCTTATAAACCTTGTTGAATACATTGTCAAAGGGGGAGAGATAATATGTGAATTTTTAAAAACAAATATGCAAGGGGGGGACATTGATTACACATTGCACATATTCACAATTGTTTTTGGCACGATTCTTCTCAGGGGGAGAATTTTTTTTATTTCTGTGTTACAAAGTGTGAGAAATTGTTTTCAAAACTTTTAATGTGAATAAGCCAATGTTCGGATCTTAAGTGGTGTTGCCAATGCATTCATCAAGGGGGAGATTATGAGACCTATGTGTGCTGAATACATTGGCTTTGACAATAAAAGTTATGAATGCTGCCATAACATCTTTTTGGCAAGGTCCGACTCTAGCTCTGAGCTTCTGCAAGGTCCGACAATAGGTCCGACTTTCTTTGTCTAGGTCTGACATGTTTTTGGATAGCTCTGGTGAGCTTTGTCTTTAGCTCCGGCATGTCTTTGATAGCTCCTGCATGTCTTTGTTAAGCTCCGATATGTTTTTCTAGGTCTGACTTATGTTGGTTAGCTCCGACATGTTTTTCTAGCTCCGACTTTTGGGATGACTAGTTCCGACTAGTTTTGGTTAGCTCCAGCACTAGATCCGACTAGCTTTGTTAAGCTCCAGCGTTGGGTTGTACTAGTTTTGGTAAGCTCCGGTGCTAGGTTGTACTAGCTTTGGTGAGCTCCGGCTCAAGCTTCGGTTAGCTTTGGCAAGGTCCGGTGCTTGATCGCAATGTTTCAGCTTTTAATGTGAAATGTTTCGAACTTGCTTTACATTGTTGGAAAGTTTGCTTAGTATTCTTTTACTAAGTTTTTGGTGCGTTTTGGTTAATATGGCTGATATCGTTTTGCTATGCTTTGCAACATGCTTATGTGAGGTGCTCACGTAAGGTGTTGTGTTCGAAACTAATTTGAGTCAAGTCACAGACTTGGGCTCGTAAGGATTGGTTGTTTGTTCATGTGTAGGTGTTGCTTGAGTTCAAGACATGGCTGGTGACGGGATCCATTGAACTAGTCTTAGGGAGAAGATGAGGTTCAACAACCAAGTTCGGGAGGAATTGTGGTTGAGTTGATAGGGAGGTTGCGCAACATGTTTGAATCATAATAATGCATATGAAGGTATCGTGGATGTTGTGGGAAGATGTTTGCACGTGTGCAAGGAGTGCATGTACGTGGCTACATGGTTCCGAGGCGTGATGAAGAGATGTGGACGTAAAGAATTGGTCGGAACGGTCCAACCGACTAGGTTATGGACTCAGGCTGCGGCTAAGTCGGGTTTGACTCAAATATGGAAATATTTGAGTTGATTATGATAGGATTTCGTGTGGGTCACGAACTTGAGTTGTTTTAGGAATGTGGGATATGTTCCTAAGGTGTTTGGAAGTCTTAAGATTGCTTCTATCTGCGTATAGAAGAGTCCTAAGCAGTTATGGAAAGTTTCGATTCATGATTTGAGTAGGATTAGAGTCCTAGTTGAGATTGGGTTGGTCTAAGGGCTGGTTATATAAGCAAGGGAGGCCAAAGCTTGTGGTGCACGACTTTGGGGCTGTTCTTGTTCGTCCGACTTGTTCCAGACAAGTTTTACTCATCGAGTTTCTGGACAGCACTACCTTTCGTCGGTGGTTTTATCATAACTCGAGCTTTACAGATCCAATTGACGTGATTATTTTTGGGTTGTGTTCACAACTTGATTATCTATTATCTGTCATAATTTCACGGTCATTGGATTTGTGGTTTCTGATCTACACGAGTTTCTTTACAGCATTCCAGAACTGTTTTTCTCGGGTAGGACAGATTGATCTTCGTTCGATCTTTCGATCATAACTTGAGTTTCCCTTGACGGATTTGAGTGATTCTTGTTGTGTCATCTTGACTTGATTCTCTCTGATATCTATCACTTTTGTCACGGTCAAACACGTTTAATTTAGTCTTACACACAATTTCTTTAACAGATTGTTTTTCTGCCGAAGGGGTTGTGATTTAATTGTTTCCGCTACGTAAGATTTTTTAAATCTACCATTTACCCCCCCCCCACCCCTATGGTAGCTTTTCACGTTCTCTTCGATCCTACAAGATGAGATCCGTAAGCGTATGAAAGACATATCGTTGTAGCATTTCACCCAAGAGTATTCACAAGAGTATCGTATTTATCCTAAAGGAAGACGATGGAGTAAAGTAAACACTACTTTTATGATCAAGTTATGGGATACTGTCGGTGGTTTTGATCCGGTAGATCTCCCGACACTACTAAAAGTGTTTGCGGAGTTTGAAGTTTGGTATGGGCGCGCGGAGATTCAAGAAGGTGAAATGTAAAATGGCACAGGAGACACAAAGATTTACGTGGTCCGGGCCGCCTGAGCGTAATACCCTACTCCACGGGGTGCATTGGTGTTGTATTGGATGTATGAACTCAACTCAGGTGACGTGAGTTGAGAGCGCGTGTGAGCCGATCAGACCAGATCAGATCAGATCAGATCAGATTAGAGCGCCCTCTATGTATCGTCGGCCTGTCCTTTTATAGTACAAAGACAGGCCGTTACAAGTTGGCCTGGCCCGACATGTGTCCCCGGCGGCTACTAATATTGATACACATTTGATGCGCTTAATTACCCTTAATGACCGAGTTACGGGCTTTGACAGTGCCGTTACTGGTAATAAGGGTCGTTCGATCGTGTGTCATTAACATAGTATTAATGACAATTAATCGGGTCTTGGAGTCCTTGATTCCCCTTTGAATATCCAAGGCCGTTGTGGAGTCTACCAGAGGTTTGAGGCTGAAGATACGACGGTTGGACACGTGGCAGCTCTGGAGCATACTGTGGGAAACAGATAGGTCCAGTGCCACCAGACACGTGTCAGTTCCGGAGCTTCCCTCGGTCTGGGGTTAGGTCCGGGGGTGCCGTTATGGTACATAGCCCGGAGCTTCCCCCTTGTGGGCGGTAGCTCCGGTTTGATGGTACACATGGCGACCCTGGGACTAACCATGTTGGGGAAGCGGGTCCGGTTACGTCTGAGATGTGGGCCTCTGAAGGTCTTCAAATCAAGTAGATGACATTTCCTTGAGATCTTTGCAATCTCAAGGGGTATACGATACTTAGGGTACCCACAGATACTAATCAATTATCAAGAGAGGGATAAGTTGATAATATGGGTAGTGTGACACACACACACACACACACACACCTAAACAATCTATTTTAGAGGGTAGATGGGCCCTAATGTAGTAGAGTTGGTGAGTTGCTCCTACAATGCTTCTAATATACGTCTGTTTGTGGGTCTTTTGATCCATGTGATGCCACATGTCGTCGGCTCATTGATGGGATGGTACTTTTTAGGATTGTTCTCCCTCTTTCACCTCAATTATGCATAAAAAGCTTGCATGCACTATTTTTGTAAGGACGAGTGGAAATAGGTTAAGTACAAAGGTGATGTGTGCAAGAAATGACTTGTCCTTCACATAATTATATTGACAGGTAAAATTGGGATATAACAACTATCAACAATCCACCTCTTGAATGTTGACCATCTTCTCACTCAAATCTTCATCATTTCTCATGATGAATGAGAAGAGGTCACCTCCAAGTTCAGCATGAATTTGACCACGGGTCAATGATCTCAACCCGTTGTAGGAGTGTTGGACAATGAGCCAACAATTCACCCCATGGTGGAGGCAATCCAATATATAATCTTGGCCTTTCCTCAAGCTTGTGGGATAGATGCCTTTGGCTCTTGCTGGAAGCTAGAGAATCCTCCTGTGATGGGCAACGGTGTTGTCCAACGGGAAGAATTTGTCAAGGAATGTCTTGAGTTGCTTTTGCAGTTGGGCTCTTGCGCGTCCTCATTGGCTTTGTCATAAAATGAGCTAGCCAAACACTACCCTGTTTCCACACAAAAGGAGAGAAAAAGCAAGGGTAATCCTGACTAATAACTACTAGTACCTATAGCTTAATCATAAGTGATAGCTATCTTTTACTTTCTTTGCCTTCCCTGGCAACGTTGCAAGAAATGCTTGTTGGTATTTTTTAATACCACAGATCATCTCCGGTAGGAGATGAGATCCGCAAGCACACGGAAGATACTGTTGTAGCGTTTCACCCAAGAGTATTCACAAGGATATCATATTTATCCCAAAAGAAGGCGGTGAAGCAAAGTAAACAGTATTCTTATGATTAAAGTATAGGGTACTAAGTATTCATCAGAACAAGGGTAATATGATAATAGGAGTAGTTGGACACACACCTAAGCAATCTAATCTAAGAGTAAGGTTGTCCGAGCAAGGGTTAAGCTACGAGAAGGGACTACTCCTACTGTGCTCTAATTACTCATATACATAGCCTAATAATGTACACATGAATATGCTAATGGTGAATATTAGGGATTAGTTGTCCAACATATTGGGCACAGATTTTCCCCTGACAACATCAGGACAATTTCTGCCTCGAGCCTGTGTCATAGCCGAACGTGGGGATTACTAAAGACAGACAAGGTTGTCACCATCTGCCATCTGGCCACAACCCGCGGATCTACGAGACATCCAACGCTACTTAACTATCTAAGTACCACACTTACATATTAGGAAAATACCTTAAGAGCCATGGTACAAATATTATCCTAAGGTAATGACCAACCTAAACATCATTGAACCTATGTTGGGACCAGGTATTAACATATTCATATTAACATAATCGTATTAATACCTAATTAGACTATAGGGGTGGTGTATGATGTTTATGATAATGTGATATGTGCATTATGACTAGACCATAATAACATCTACACCTAGCACATACATGGACTCCACAATCAAACAACAAACACTTTGCTCAAGTATATGAATAAATAAAGACTAATAATATTATTTATAAAGCATAAAGTCATAAAATAAAAAAAATATACATGATCCATACCTTTCCCAATTCGGACTTGGAACTAGAGTCTCCTCTCTACAGCCTAACTTCCACTAAGGAACTAGGAGAACCAGTGTATACAAGAGAGAATGCTTGAGTGGTGCGTGTAGTGAAGTGAAGCATCCCCCTCCTATTTATACACGGCTGTTCCCGCCACGAAAAGCGCGCGAATCAGTCACCATCGTTATCAGATCGTCGCAGGAGGTCGACACGTGGATGTTGATCATGTTTGGCACCAGGAAGAGGTCGGCCTAGCCACCAGGTTGGCCGACCTAGTCAGGGCACCAATCGCGGTGAGTTTTCTTTAGGTGGCTGACAGGTGGGTCCTATAACTATTTCGGGGTGCTATGCCATTGGATGCTCTTGGATACTCCTGTAGATGGGCCATTTGATTCATGTACTACCACATGTCGGCGTCCGATTGGCTGGGAAGGTATTCTTTGGGATTTCTTCCTTGGTTTCACTTCAATTCTGTATAAAATATCTACATGCACCATTTTCTCTGAGTACAAGTGGAACTAGGTTATTTCTAAAAGCAATGCGTGTAAGAAATGTCTACTCCATCACATAATTGAGGTATATTGATGGTCGAAATTGGTACTTAACGACCGTCAACACGCATTCGGTGTATCGGCTAGTAAATTCTTGGGTTTTATTATACATCAACATGGCATAGAAATTGATCCCAAGAAAATTGAAGCTATACAGCAGGTACAAGCTCCGACATGCAAAAAAGACATGTGAAAATTTCTCGGCAAGGATAATTATTTGAGGCGGCTTATAGCAAATATGTCAGTGAAGGTTAATGCATTTACACCTATTCTTCTGCTGAAAAGTGGTGATGATTTTACTTGGGGGCCAAAACAGCAAGATGCATTTGAGAAGATAAAAATTTGTTTGTCTACTACTCCGATATCGAAAGCGTCTAGGCATAGAGAGCCTTTTAGACTTTATATTGTGGTGGAGGAAGTTTTTATCGGTGCTGTTTTGACTCAAGAGACTGAAGGTAAAAAGCATGTCATTACTTATTTGAGCCGACACTTATTGGATGCTGAGATAAGATACACATTTATTGAGAAGTTATGCTTCTGTTTATATTATACTTGCACCGGACTAAGACATTATTTAATATCTAGCGTGTGCAGTGTAGCTTGTCAAACTGATGTTATTAAATATATGATGCATCGGCCAATTCTTAGTGGTAGGATTGGTAAATGGGTTTATGCATTGATTGAATATGATTTGGCTTACGAACCCTTAAAATACATGAAAGGTCAATTTGTTGCTAATTTCATAGTTGAGCATCGGATTGCGAATGAGAATAGTGTTAATATTGATCTTGTCTCTTTAGTACCTTGGAGGTTATACTTTGATGGTTGTTTTTATAGCAATGTTCAAGGTGTTTGGTGTTGTTTATATATCTCCTCATGGTGCTGTTTTTGAAGCCTCATGTCGTCTGGGATATGTTTGCACAAATAATCAAGCCGAATATGACACTTTGTTATACGGGCTGGATCTTTTTACTTGCTGTAGGTGCCACTCATATTAAGGCTTTTGGTGAGTCACTGCTAGTGGTACACCAATTATCCAGGGGTTTCCAATGTCTTGATGGATCACTTAATGTTTATCTCGATAAGTTCTAGATATAATTTTTACCCTGGATTATTTTTGCATTGCTCATATATCTAGATAGGACAATCATATTGCCGATAAGTTGGCACAACAAGCATCAGTCTATCATGTTGATCGTGGTATTTTTAATATTATAAGCTAATGTTTGATCTCGCTGACACAAGTAATGCCGAATTAAAACACATTGATTTGGTTGTTACTAAAGGCTATGGTGCAGAGAACGATAAAGATTGGAGGACATCCATCATATACACAGATAGATAATGAACTTTATCGCCGAACAGTTGATGGTATTCTTTTGAAGTGCTTAGATGAAGATCAGGCAAGGGTTGCCATGGGGGAGGTACATAAAGGTATTTGTGGTACCCATCAGTCAACCCACAAGATGAAGTGGTTGTTGCGACGTGCAGGATTCTATTGGCCGACGATGATCAATGATTATTTCAGATATTATATAGATTACAAAGCTTGTCAAAAAATTGTTCACACCCAGTTGGCTCCTTCTGCTATGTTGCAACCTATCATAAAGTCATGGTCATTCCGAGGTTGGGGTTTGTACTTCATTGGTATGATTCATCCTTCTTCAAAACGGCATCAGTCCGTGCTGGTAGCCACTGATTATTTTACCAAGTGGTCGAAAGCTGTACCTCTCAAAAATATAACTCACAAGGAGGTGATATACTTCTTGTATGAATCCATTATACAGAGATTTGGCGTGTCACAAACCTCGTCTATAGATCAAGGAACATCATTCATGGCAAAAGATGTAAGATACTTTGCTGAATCCTATAAAATAAAGTTGCTCAATTCATCTTCTTATTTTGCATAAGCCAATGGACAAACTGAATCTAGCAACAAAGTTTTAATAAAGCTCATCAAAAAGAAAATAGAAGATCATCCAAAGAAGTGACATGAAGTTAGGGTTACAAAAGGCACTAGACGAGCGGTGACCTACTGCCTAGAGCCTAAGCGTGCCTAAGAGTTTCTAGGCATTGCATATATATATATATATATATATATATATATATATATATATATATATATATATGCAGTTATGTACGGAACAGTGAAAAAGTATGTGTACAAAACATAAATGTTGCAAGAAATGTACCTTAATTCTTCATATGACCAACCTCTACAATAATGTGTTGAGTTTATCTCCATCCCAGCCCCTACAATTATCATAATAATCTTGTTAGAACAACTCATAACATTACTGGAAGTGCAAATCAGTAAAAATAAACATAAGTAATACTCATCTTAGGCTCCCTTTGGATTGAAGGAATTGAAAAACACAGGAAAAGGAAAAATATAAAAATTGAAATTTTATGTTTTTGCAATCCTATAGGAATTAAAAATATAGAAATTGAGATGAGAAGCCCTTTGGGAGCATCATAGGAAAAACAAGGGAACCTGTAACATAAGCCAGGAAAGAAAAAAGAGGTCCAAGCTCATGTTAGGTTTCCTACAAAATTTAGCAAGGGAATCCATTCCTATGGAAACTACACTTTGTTTTTCCTGTGAGCCAAATGGTCATGTAGGAAAAATCCTTTACAAATCTTATCCTTCAAAATTCCTTTGCCATTCCTTCAATCCAAAGGGAGCCTTAGTGGTTGTCCTCCATAGCATCTACTGACAGTAGGCTTCAGAAATACGAAGAGGTATGATTGTATGAGTCTATGACAGATCCCAAAGTGCATGAAAACTCGTAAATAAAGTTCTTGCTTAGTTTAGAATTAAAAATACATGAGGGTTGCACACTTGCACTTAAGAGTTCATTACACACTTAAAAACTCAAAATAACACATGACAATTCATTGCAGAATTGTTGAGCCCCTTTAATCCTCATCCATGTGTTTCCCTCTTCTGACTCATAGTCATTTTCCTCAGAATCAAATTCCTCTTCTTCAGAAAGCTCTCTCATTCTTGCACTTCGACGCACCTCAAGTTGTTCATCCGCTCCCATTGCTTCTCTAACAACAGACCAAGGATTACTGTGCCAGGTATTTTATCATCCTCATTCCTATAAACAACTAGTGCACAATCATCACCACCCTCAAATAAAAATCCTTGAGCTTCAGTCGTTTCACTAGATATGAGGACATCATTGGTCTTCTTAGTCTTGATATTTGCTCTCTTGCTTATTAACTTGGAATTAAATTGGATGAACACTAGAGCATTGAGGCGTTCAGTAGTTAGCCTATTTCTTCTCTTTTAATGTATCTACATATAAAAGAACAGAACAAAATTTATAATAATTGCGGCTGAAACAAAATTTATAACAGAACAGAGCATATTGCAGTTATAAAATTTATAATAGAACAGAGCAGATAACAGAACAGAGCGGGTTACAGTTACAAAATTTATAACAAAACAGAGCAGATAACAGAATAGATTAGGGTTGTAACAGAACAGATAAGAACCAAAATTTACAGTTGCGGATTAATGTTGAGCTGAAAACAAGAGTGAATTTATAACAGAACAGAACCAAAAAAGACCAAAACAGAACTGAATTAGAACATAACCATATCAAAGATACTCCAATTTCTTTCACGTCCCGAAGAGCTCGAAGTTAAAGCAAGGATTCACACTGCCATCTTTTGTAAATTTGGTGTCGCAGCTCCATATAGCCTCCACCATGAAGCTGAAAAGGGTAAAAAAAGTAATAATTAGTTTAAAATTTGTAATCCATAACAAACTAATATTACACCAAGCATTGCAAATTTACCTCCCCTGTAATCAAAGTTTTGATAAGTCCTAGCAAGCTTCTTTGCAAATGAACCTTCTTTGTTTTGAAATAACTTCAATTCGGTATTCACAACTTTGTTACGACTAGATTGCAGAATACTCTAACTCACCCTCTCCTTGAGAGGCTCTGAGATTAAGAATACTTTCTGCTTGCTTTATTCCTCAATGTGCTCAACATTATATAGCCAGAGCACCCCTAGATACAAATCTACTAGGACCAGGACTCCTGATCTGATTCAACTCTTAATAACTCCAACTTCTATTTGATTACAACTCATAACTCTTTAGCAAGCAATCCTAACTAAGAATCTAACTCTTTTATTCCTATCCATGTTGGGCTATATTTTCCTTCTTTCTTCTGTTGTAATAGTTACCAAAGAAAGAGTCTACAACAAACTTGATCTTGTTTGTCCTCATCATCATAGTAGTAGTTTCAACCCAAGTAACAAACCATTCTAGTATAGTGCTATCCACAAAGATTGAAATATCATTGTAACTTTAGTGTTGATTCATCAAATATGCATCCAAATATAAGGGAGAGTCAAGCCGGCCCTTCATATTTTTGTCAACAATAGCCATAACATCTCTATAGCGACCTTCTATATCACCATAGTATTGTTTTATTCTCTCTCTCTCTCTCTCTCTTTGCCTTGATTAGTTCTCCATATAGAAACCCCATAGATGGCTTCACATCCCCATCAACCAAACGAAGGACCTTTACTAGAGGCTCAAAAATACTCAAACACATCTTGACATCTTTCCAAAAGGTTGGGCTCATCATTGTTGCGGTTGCATCCTGTCCTTTCTTTGATTTCTCATCCCTCAATGTGTCCCATTTACTATCAAGCACCATTTTTCGTAGTTGATCTTTCTTCTCAAATATGCTGCTCAAAGTAAGAAAAGTTGAAGCAAATCTAGTCACACCTGGTCTTATGATCTCCTTCCCTTCGGTTAAGTGTCTCATGCAATACAAGGTTCTTGTGTGCCCATAAACAAAGACGGTGAATGCCTTCACTTGATCAAGCACCTTTTTTAATCTTGGTAGGTTGTCAATTCCTTGTAGCATCAAGTTGATTGTGTGCATACCACAAGAAGTCCAAAATATGTGAGGACTTTTAGTTAACATTAGCTTCTTAGCTCCCATGTTGTTAGAGGCATTGTCCGTCACTACTTGGACCACTTCATCCTCTCCAACTTTTTCAGTTTCTTTGTCCACGAGTTCAAATATGAGTTCACTTGTGTGTGACACATCTAACACATCCTTTGAACTAATGAAACTTGTTCCCTTTTACCAAGTTCATTATGCTTCTCCTCTTTCTATTTGACCATACATTTGTCATTACAGAGCATCCATTCTTCATCTTTTCAGCATCACGTTCTTTTAACAAGCTCTTTGTTCTTTAATATTCTACAGTCAACAAAACTCCCCTTAGATGGTCTTGAGAAGGCAGTTCAAACCCAACACCAAATTGACCGATTGCTTCACACATTTGTAGAAACTCATCGATATTTGTCGGTACCCTGTGTACCAGATACCCCTCAGTACTGCGAAGAGTACAAGGGAGTACTACCTGTCAGAATTCAAGGTCTCCTCGGGTCCCACATGTCACATTGCACCAGACCCGCTCCCCTCATATGGGTAGCTCTTGGGTAAACACGTGTAAAGGAAAATCGGAACTAAGCTCCCAACGAAGAAAAGCTTCGGTGACAACACGTGTACAACAACCCCGGACCTAACCCCTAGCAGAGAGGAGCTCTGGTGCCAACAAGTGTACAGCAACCCCGGACCTACCCTCCCGCAAGGGAAAGCTCCGGAGCTACCACATGTGGAGCCTCCGGACCTTCATCAACGTATACACTGGCAGATCTCCATCATCACGTTCATTCAAGTGGCAGTCAAAGCGGCTGTTACCAGATTTGATTACGTCTCATTAATGTTGTATTAATGACATGCAATCAGAGCACTGTTAATAGGGGTAACGCAACCATTAAGGCACGCTATCACACTATTAATCATGCTTAATACCCTTTAGACAGTGTATTAGGCCAATTAAATACGCTAGGGCTACATGTCGGACCAGGCAAGCTTTGTAACGGTCAGCCCTTAGAACTATAAAAGGGTTGCGCCGCACGAACCTAGAGACAGCTGATCAGATCCAGGCTAACCCGCATACTAGGGAAGACTCATACAATACAAGAAAACAAACCCCGTGGAGTAGGGTGTTATGCTCAGGCGGCCCGAACCACGTAAATCTCCTGTGTCACCATCTCGTTCCTAATCTTTAAGTGCCCCAACCAAAACAAGAACCTCCACGGACTACATTTGGTAGTACCGGGGGAAGTGTCATTGCTACACTTCTACATTTGGCGCGCCAGGAAGGGGGGTAGCTTCACAAGATTGCAAGACGGTGAATTCTGCCACAGGATCATCCAATGGCAACCGTGCTGAACAATCTGCTGGAGGCAATCCCTCCAACAAACCATAGCCAGCAGGTGCCATTGTTCCAGCAGGCACTATGGCACCACAGCCACCATCTGTTCCGGCCAACAATGTTAGGCAACAAGATAGTGCATCTGAGTTGATCACTACATCGACAAACAACAACCCTGAGCACACGCTCATTGCTACGTGAGCTCTCCTACAATGCCCACCGCCTCCAAGTTCACCCCAGGGTGCTATGGAGCAGTGGAGAGCTGATGTTGACCATCTGGTTGCAGCTGCAGCTGCAGGCATCAACAATCAAGGTCCTCCCCCTTTGGGGCGAGCACCATCACAACGACGGACCTTGTACGGCCGATTTGGTCCACAGGTCTCGCAACAAAGGAGACGTGTTGCATCCCAGCAGGTGACTTTGTTGCCTCCCGGGGCACAACGCACCCACACCATTACCAGGATTCTGACTCATGACCTGCGGTCGGAACTGGATCGCCGTTACCGGTAGTAGGACAACCGTGTCCATATCGAGTGTGCTCGTGAAAGGCGAGAGGCTCGAGACAACCCAGCTCCTCAGGGAGTAGGAGGAGGCTGTTCTACCCTGGCCATGCGTTTGCGCATGGTCAAATGGCCACAGAAGTTCCGGCCTCACTTGCCGAAAAAATTCGACGGGACTATCAACCCCGCCGAATTCCTTCAAATCTACTCTACTGCCATACTGGCAGCGGGGGGTGATGAGGTTGTGATGGACAATTACTTCCCGGTGGCTTTAACTAGGACTGCAAGGTCCTGGTTCATGAGTCTTTCACCCGACTCCATTAATAGTTGGGCGGAGCTATGCCAGTAGTTCACTGCCAATTTTGGGACTTCTTACACCCGGCCTGGCACTGAATTGGATCTGTTTGCTGTAAAACAGACAACGGGGGAATCGCTGTGATCCTTCATCCAGTGGTTTTCTCAGGTAGGATACTATTCCTTCAATATCGAGCTCTTCTATTATCGTTGTATTGAGATAGGGTGTTCGAGATAAGAAGATGCTGGAGAAGCTGGCTATCAAAGAAGTCACCAGCATTACGAAACTCTTCAGTCTAGCCGACAAATGTGCTAGAGCTGTGGAGGGCTGTGAAATGCACTCCACACCAGCTCCGGAGGCCAACAAGAAGTCCTCCAAAAATGAAGCCGCTACCTCCGGTAGTGGCAAGAAGAAAAAGAAGCCCAACGGCAAAAAGAAGTCATCGGCCGGCGCACCGACCGCTGCAGCTGCTGCTGCTTCGGGTGGCCGGGGGTCACGCCCCGGGAAGTGACCTCGTCCTTCGTCAGAAGATGGTAACAGTTCAAAGGCGTGGTGTCCGATTCACAAGACGGACAGACACAACCTGGAAGAATGCCGGGAGGTCCAGAACCTTGTTAAGCGCTATAACAAGCACCGGGAAGAAGCTCCTTTCTATCAACGGGAAGGAAAGAAAAACGTCGACGAAGCTCCAGCTGAAGAGGAGCTAGGTTTCTAGGACCCCAAGAAGGTCCTCAAAGCTGTTTACAACACTGTCAATGACGACTCCAACGTTTCTGACAACAAGCGTCAGAAAACCCTAAACACCATCTATGGTGGTTCTCGGGATATCACCTCGCGCCGCATCCTCAAGAAAATGCGGCGTGACATGGCCGTGGTAGCTCCCACTGCTAAGGCAAAGCCACATCAGAAGTGGATGGATACTCCCATCATTTTCGATGCTTCGGACTGCCCCCGAAACATGATCGGGGCTGGCCAACTCCTGTTGATGGTGTCACCCACCATTAACAATATTCAAATCCACCATGTAATGGTGGACGAAGGTTTCGGGCTAAACCTCATAAGCTTCGAAACTTTCGTTAAGCTTCAGCTCTCGCCTTCGGACCTTCATCCATCCCGACCTTTCTTTGGGGTAGGTCCAAGAACCATTACTCCTCTCGGTTCCATCACACTCCCAGTAACCTTCGGGACTCGGGAGAACTACAAAACTGAGAAATTGGTCTTTGACGTTGCGCGGATCAGTATGCCGTTCAATGCAATTCTGGGCAGGCCAGCCTTGTACAAGTTCATGGCCGGAGCTCATTATGGGTACTTAGTATTGAAGATGCAAACACCCACGGGCGTTTTCCGGATCCGCAAAGATCGCACCGCAGGAGTTACTGCTCTAGAAGAACTTTATGCGCTTACCACAATGCAAGAGGAAGCATCTGATAAGGAGCCAACTCCGAATCCTACGAGCATTTTTAATAAAGGCTCTACATCTGCACCCCGTGTGCAACCAATCGGCGACACCTACGTTCCCATCAAAGTCGTCAAAATTGGTTCCGATGCTGCTCAGACTACCCATATATCGGGAGGTCTGAACAACAAATAGGAACTCGCGCTCTTCACCTTCCTCCGGGCTAATGTCAACGTGTTTGCCTGGCAACCGTCACAAATGCCTGGTATCCCAAGGGAGGTGATTGAGCACAATCTGAAGATCTATCTCGACGCACGGCCTGTACATCAGAAGCCCCGGAAGCAATCAATAGAGCGACGAAACTTCATCCGACAGGAAATCAAGAAATTGTTTGAAGCTAGATTCATTCGGGAAGTCTTCCATCCAAAATGGCTGGCAAACCCAGTTGTTGTACCCAAGGCCGGTGGGAAGTTTCGGATGTGTATCGACTATACCATCTTAAATAAGGCATGTCCAAAAGATCAATTTCCACTACCTAGAATAGATCAGATAGTGGAATCCACCTCCGGGTGTGAGCTATTATGTTTCTTATATGCATATTCTGGATATCATCAAATCCAAATGTCTAAGGAAGATGAAGAGCATACTGCCTTCATAACAGTAGATGGATTGTACTGTTATATTGCCATACCATTCGGTCTTAGAAATGTTGCTTCAACATTTGTGCGAGCTATGTACAAAACATTTGGAGAGCTAATTAGAGACTTGGTGGAGGTGTATGTCGATGACATCGTCGTGAAGATTAAAAACAAGGAGTCACTCTTTGACAACTTACAAACCGTCTTCTAAAAGCTGCGCACCACGCGCACCAAGCTAAGCCCGGACAAGTGTGTCTTCGGGGTTAGCTCCGGGAAGCTTCTGCGGTTCTTGGTGACTCACCGAGGAATTGAAACAAATTCGGCAAAGATCAAAGCCATAGAAGATATGCGGGCCCCAACCCGCATTAAAGATTTCCAGAAGCTAACTGGATGCCTAGCTGCGCTCAGCCGGTTTAACTCAAGACTGGCAGAACCAGCGCTACCCTTATTCAAACTCTTGAGGAAGTCCGAACCATTTCATTAGTCTGAAGAAGCAGAAAAGGCGTTTCAAGAGATGAAACAACTCCTCACCACACTACCGATATTGGTAGCTCCTAATCCTGGTGAGCCTTTACTGCTTTACATTTCGGCAACCACTGAAGTTGTCAGTATGGTCCTGGTTGCGGAAAGACTGGAGACACATCCAATACAGGAGTCCAGACCCCTCTCGGAGGGTCCGGAATCACCAGAAGGTGTGACTGGGTCCCAGCTCCCAGACACGGAACCTCAAAACAAAATGTTAGGAGATCAACCTCATTCGTCTGAGGAGGTTCACCTGGATGACCAAGATGATATGGATCCTTCCAGTGACGTCCGGGTCGAACAAGAAGGAGTTTTGGACCTCTCCGGGAGGGTCCAAGAAGCACAGCCTGAAGGTCCGGAACCCCCCAGCAGAGTCCGGGTCAATGGAGAAGAAGCTTCGGGTCCTTTTGAAAGGGTCCAGACCATCCAACGCCCCGTGTACTTCCTTATTGAAGTACTCCACAACGCCAAGACAAGATACATTGAGGTGCATAAACTGCTTTATGCATTTCTTATTGCCTAAAGGAAGCTTCGTCACTACTTCCAAGCCCATAAAATATCAGTGGTAACTTCTTTTCCACCACGTGCTATTTTGCATATCCCTAATTCTACTGGGAACATTGCAAAGTGGGCAGCAGAAATGGCTGAATTCGATCTAGAATTCGTGTCAAGACAAGCAATCAAAAGTCAAGCCTTGGCTGACTTCATGGCAGAATGGACCCCGTCTCCATCAAACCATGGGGGCCACAGTGAGCAGAAACCAGAACCCAAAGTTTCGGTATTCACCGAGCCTCACTGGACCCTCTACTTCGACGCTCCGTGCAAAAGCAGGGGGCTGGAGCTGGAATCCTTCTCCTGGCTCCGACTATGGAGAAGGTCAAGTACATGGTACACCTTGATTTCAAGGCAACCAACAACATGGCGGAGTATGAAGCTCTCATCTATGGACTCAAGGTGGCACTATCTTATGGTGTCAAACAACTGTTGGTAAAGGGAGATTCACAACTCACCATCAAACAAGTCAAAGGTGAATGTTCCTCCAACAATCCCCAACTAGTTGCTTATATCCTTGAAGTAAAGAGGCTTCAGAAGGACTTCGAAGTCCTGGATCTACATCATGTTCATCGTCTTCATAACGCTGCCAACGAACTCTCAACGAATGCCTCAACCAGAGTTCTGGCTCCTGACAAAATCTTCATCCGGAAGTTATCAAAACCAACAGCTGAGCTTGCCGAACTGAGCAAAGGGGGCGAGACCAGCACCTCGAAGCTGGCAGTCCCAGTGGCCCTATTTCCATGGCGTCCACCAAGGGTCATAGGTGCCATCGGGAGCTCCGAGCAACCCAGCACGCAAGACTCAGAAACTCAAGTTAGCTCCAATGCATGGACCTCAGAGATCCGGTGCTACTTGAAAGACAACATCCTTCCTGAAGATGATGTAACCACTGACCGGATTGTCAAATTGGATAAAAGATACATGTTGGTAGAAGGGGATCTCTACCGGCGCGGTGCCAATGGAATCCTAATGCGGTGCATTGCAAGGGAAGAAGGCCGCAAGCTACTCGCGGAAATCCATGGAGGTGAGTGTGGGAGCCATGCTTCTTCTCTCACGCTGGTTGGTAAAGCCTTTCGGCATGGCTTTTACTGGCCTACAACACTTCAGGATGCGGTTGAGCTAGTGAAAAAATGTGAAGCGTGTCAGTTCCACGCAAAACTGATTCACACACTGGCTCAATCACTACAAATGATACCTCCTACATGGCCATTCGCTGTGTGGGGCATGCACATCTTGGGACCTTTCCCAAAAGCTGTCGGAGGTTACAGTTTCCTGTATGTCGCCATCGACAAGTTCATTAAGTGGCTGGAAGAACTTCAGTTGTGACAATCAACAAGCAACCAGCAATCAAGTTTTTGAAGTCCATTATATGTAGATCTGGAGTTCCAAACAAAATCATAACTGACAACGGAACTCAATTCACAAGTGTTGCATTCCAAGAATATTGCGAAGACCTCGACATTCAACTCAGTTACGCCTCAGTAGCTCATCCAGCAAGCAATGGCCAAGCCAAGAGAGCAAATGCAGAAATCTTAAAAGGACTCAAGATGCGCACATATGAGCGCCTAAAAAAGCACAGAGTCAACTAGATTGAGGAACTTCCGTCCACACTGTGGGCGAACAGGACAACTCCAAATTGGTCAACTGGAGAAACTCCCTTCTTTCTGGTGTACGGAGCTGAAGCAGTCCTTCCTCCGGAGATCACCTTGGGATCCCTCCGGGTCCGGACCTTTGACGAAGCCACGCAGGACCAGCTCTGGCGTGAAGAACTTGACCTCGTCGACGAGGGAAGGTGCCAAGCAGCTGTTCGGAATGCACGTTATCGCCAAGCGCTCCGGCGCTATCATCAAAGGCATGTGCGTAACCGACAGCTCGAGGAAGGCGATCTGGTGCTACGGGAGATACTAACTCGTGAAGGAATGAACAAACTTTCCCTAGCTAGGAAGGTCCATTCCGAGTGATCAAAGTGTCCCGTCCAGGATGCGTTCGCTTGGCAACTAAGGATGGGACTTCGCTTCCTAATCCTTGGAACATCGAGAACCTCCATAAGTTTTGTGTTTAGAATCACGGAGGTGAGTCTATAATTACACATGATGTATGTTATAGAGTCGATAAATAGACGGGGGTAGGACCTCCGGGAGAACATCCGGACCCCTCCAGGAGGGTCCAGGAAGTTCAAGTACACTGCAGTCACTGCACTAAAAGTGTAACTACCTACCCTGGGTTAGTACAAGATGTATAGCACACTTAGCTTGGTCCCGCACCCTAAGTGTGTCCTTGTCACCCTGTAATCCAGACCTATAATCAAAGACATTGTTGTGTAAAAACAGACTCCACGTGCATTTATTTTTGTACAAGGCTCGACCTATTAATTTATCGTTTTTAACCTTCTTGTCTATAATGAAGTTGTTCAATTCCTCTTGAGTTTTTACCAAGTTACTCATATGCATTACAAGTTATATTGTTGGTCTCTTTGGGTCTTAACATGCTGTATAGTCTACTTGCCTGAACGCCAAGCCAACATAGGTCCGGAGTGTGCTATCGACTTAGCCTGGTCCTGCACCCTAAGTAGGCCACTCTACCTACACTCCGGCAGGCCACAATAGGGTGAGTACTAGAAAAGAATATGGGTCCGGAAAGATTACATCAATATGCTTGTTACCATATCGAGTTTCTTCAGATTTAAAACTCAAATAAGAATGATAAGTCACAAACGATTTATAAATAAGAGGACAAATTTTACTCTTGTCTTGTATTTAATGTGCAGGAAGAACAGAATTTCAAAGTGGTGATGGTTGACATCGGAGCTACTAAGCTCCGACAACCTCTGGGGGGGGGCCTAAATTCAACTATTCATGCGGCAACATCAGGAGCTACCAAGCTCCGATCATCAACATTTATATGTTGATGATGGGTACTGTCGGAGCTACCAAGCTCTGCCAATCCCAGGGGGCCTGCCGTCGATACCTCAGCGACTTCGGACCTAAAATCTACAAGTGCGAAGCATTCAAGTCATCGTCAAAACCTTTGATACATGTACACACTTTGATTGCACACATGTACCAGGGGGCCAACAAGACAAAGCACAGTATATTGAAGACAAAGTGAAATTCATGGCAGAAAAGAGGATTTTATTAATCAAAAGTACTGGATTACAAAATTGGGCTTACAAGAGCCAAAAGGAAAAAAGTCCTAGCCACTGGAGGATCTAAGTCCTGTGGAAAAATGAAGTAACCTTCTCAGCAGCTTCTTGGACACTAGCTCTGGCGGCATCCTCTTCTTCGGCAATGATTCCTTCAAAGACTAGATCAAGAGAGAACTGGGGGTCTCAGCTTTTGTAACACGCCAAGACATACTCGGCGACATTCTTGGCCAAAGATTTACCCTCTGTCTCTAGCTGATCAGTGATGACATTACCCATCGCGCCGAGTTTGCTGCCAGCAGAGCCAAGTGCCACTAGCGTCTGGCCCAGCTCCTGCACTGGGTCCTCCATGCGTACTGGACTGAAACCAAGAGGCACAAGGGCCCTATCCGCACATCCCAAGAAGTCCCATACCATCAGGGACTCGACTGCCTTCAAGCTCTACAGCTCTTCCAGTAACCTTCGGGCGGCCGCTAGCTCCAAACTCTCCCGAGCAAGGCATTCCACCACTTTGGCATGTTGCTACATACTTTCAGCAACCTGCTTCTCGTGGTCGATCAGCTCCGACTCCCGGAGGTGGATGCGGTTCCAACTCTCCGCCAGGTCTTTCTCCCTGCCTCTCACCTTCCCTTCCCTGGTGGCAACGTCAGCTTCTCTTTTTGAGAGCTCCTACCCCAGCTTCCAGTACTTCTTCCTTTCATCTTCACTCCACTGCTCAAACTACTTTGAGCGATCCGCCAAATTCTGTTCACCCAGAGTCAACTTCTGGGTGATCTCCGCCCCTCTTTTCATGATATCCTGATGCTGCTCTTGGATCTTTTCTTCCCTTGCCTACAGGTCCGCCCGGCGCTTCTTGACTCTCATCAGCAGCATCACGCCTCTCCTTGGCTTGCTCAAGGATTTCTCTGGAGTTAGCGTTGAGCGCCCAAATGGCAGCCTCCTTCTCCTCAAGTAGCTTATCCCAGTACTCTAACCGGGCATTCTCCCTCTTTATACACTCCTTCTGGTCAGCTAGCCTTGTCTGGGAAAGCCTGGTCTCAAAATGGAGTTTGTTGTGTCAACGCCTCAAGGTGTTGTGCTCCTCCTCCAGGGCTTTGCTCTCATGATCGAAGGCGAGTTGGACTTGTCGGAGACTAGAGCAGGCATTGTCTATGGACAACGCCCGAGAGATAGGCTCCAGACCTGCTGGGACCATCTCTACAGGCTCCAGAGGATTCTCCATTACAAAAATAGGGTCTCACTCTACAAGAGAGGACCCTTGAGCTTCTGCGGCACTGGGTTCGCTCTCCAGAAGCCCTTCCGCAGCAGCAGAGGAATAACCCACTGGGTTAACTCCCACCTCTGAAGCAGAAGTTGAAGGTGCTGCTTCTGGGTCTTTAGTCGCTAGCCTTGAAGGTGGAGGACCCGTCGCCACCTATTCAGGCAGCTCTGGCTCTGGTTCAGCTACCTCTGGGGCAATAGCAGGGGCTTCATCTGGGGCCTCTATCGCCACTGGCTCAGACGTCGGAACGTTCACTTCTTCCGGTTCAACGATCGGAGCTTCAGGCATCTCTGATTCAACCGTCGGACCTTCAACTGCTTCTGGTACAAGGGCCGGAGCTTCAGTGATTTCCGACCCAATGGTCGGGACTTTGATTGCCTCTGGCTCAGTGGCCAGGGCTTCTACGACCTCTGACTCAAGGGATGGAGCTTCAAACATCTCCGGCTCCAGTACCGGAGCATCAGCCTCCGACACCAACGCCAGAGGTGCATCTTCAACTTCTTTCCTGTGGTCCAGCGCTACCATGAGAGCTTCAGGCGAGGATTCCGAATCCAATTCCACGACAGCTGGCGCCGGAGCTGTCGCCACTTCTGCCACCACTTGAGTAGGAGGCTCAGTGCTTGAAGCTAGAGCTTCGGCATGTGCAACCCCAGTCGCTGCAACATGCGCCGAAGTTCCTGACCCCTTCTTCGACACCCTAGAAATAAAGAGAAGAGAAGATTAAAGACACATCAAAAACAAGACTAGCATTTTAAGGAGAGCAATCAAAGATTACCTAGGGATGCTACCACCCCAGTCGCCTCAGAACCTCTTCTCACGAGGCCCGGAGCCATAACCCACCAAGTCTGGTGAGACAACGGCTTCGGACCTTAGCTGAGGGCCACTTGCAGCAGCCAGAGTCCTCTCGGTCAGAGCTTCTCTTGGTCGGGAAGAACGACCGGACCTGGAACTTTTAGCCGGCACTGAGGCAGGGGTTGACTGCCCGGAGGTGATGCCCCTTGAAGACGCTTGCGCCAGAGCAGGGGTAGCTCTGTAGAAGACCTCCCCCGCTGGGGAGAAGGGGCCATGGTAGAAGAAGCGGGTCTGACAGACCTCCTGTCAGCATGCTTCAACTTCCTCTTCCGGTTGGAGGGCTCAGTTGGCTCTTTGCCCATGCCCTTGCCGGTGTCTTCAACCCTCAGGCTTGGGGCAGAGGCAGGCCCTCCTTCAGAAGCTCCAGGGATCACCACCCTAGTGGTCAGACGCCTTTCCACCTCACCAATGTTGTCAAGCGCCGGCTTCTTCCTCCGAAGCTCCCTGCTGAACTGCGCCTCCATGTTCAGAGGAAGGAAAGCTACCGGCGGAACTAGGTCGTCGCTGTCAACATTTATTCCATGCTGGAATTTCTTGAGATGAAGCCTCAAATCTTCGTCATCTAAGTTGGATTTTAGAACGGTTTCAATCACGTTGTCATCCATCACACTATTGAGGGCCCACGCGAGCTTCTCCCTCTTCCTCAACGGAGCCCATCGGTTGCCCAGGAAGTTGCAGAAGACCATCTGAGGAGTCACTCCACCTTCCACGCATTCACGGATCCTGGTCAAGACGGGGTTGAAGGCATCCAACAGCACCATAACTACACTCCAAGCATCGGTGTCAACGTTAGGGAGGCCTTCGGGAAGCTCCAACTTCTCGTGCTCCTCCACTGCAATGATGACCCAATCTTTCTTCCAGTCATCCCATTTGCCAGAAGGAAATGACTTCAAGTATTTGAAGGGGCAGTTCTTGCGCTTCACAAAATAGTAGAAGCCAAGAAGCTCAGTCCCCTTGCCGATGGTGTGGATGGTGAAGAAGGTGTGGAACAGCTCAATGCAGGGGGGAATACCCACCCACATCTCACAAAAGTGGACGATCGCCGCCACAAGAAGAAGAGAATGGGGGCCAAGGTGATACAGCTGAAGACCCTAAAAGTCTAGCAGCATCAAAATAAAGGTAGAAAAAGGTGGGATCAATCCCACCATGGCGTACATCGAGAAGTACACCATGTTGCCATTGCACTCCTTCTTGAACGGGAGCTCATCGGCGTGAATCAAGTGGTTGAAGGAGTTGCTGGACCACCCCATATAGGTCTGGACCTTCTTCAGATCATCGTCACTCTTGAGGCGGCTCTTGGGAAGACCCAACTCCATCGCGGCAAAGCGGAGCAAAGGAAGGGAAGTTAGGCGGAGATTGGGAGGCTATGAGCGCAAATTTGATCGAAGGCGTAAAGAGTCCTCAAACCGTGCACACTTTCCCTCTTAAGTAAGCCTCCGCGATGCTTGGATGGAAAATGCAGTGAGAACGAAGGCACTTTTCAAAAGTCTACCCTGTCAATGGCGAGGGGGCCTGGGGCCACCCTGACGAAGAGATTGAGGTCCTTACCCTAGGCGGACCGTTGTCATGATGAGCGGCGGGAAACTCGATAGCGGTACCCTGACAGGGCGCGCAGAACCGATACGGTTTTTGTATTGGGAACCAGCGACCTTCAATTGCGTGAGATCCTCACTCAAGGACCATATCCGCCACATTCATAACAAGCCACGCGTCGATGGATCACTCCCGGACCATCGCACCAACAGCACATCCGAAGACTCTTGAAATTGAAGCGCCGAAATCGAGAATGGCCCCACCTCTGGTAGAATAACTTAACACAAAGAGTTTCTCCTAGAGGTGGGCCCAAGATCCACTGTCGGTACCCTACGTACCGGGTACCCCTCAGTACCGCGAAGAGTACAAGGGAGTACTACCTGTCAGAATTCAAGGTCTCCTCGGGTCCCACATGTCACATTGCACTGGACCCGCTCCCCTCATATGGGTAGCTCCTGGGTAAACACGTGTAAAGGAAAATCGGAACTAAGCTCCCAACGAAGAAAAGCTTCAGTGACAACACGTGTATAACGACCCCAGACCTAACCCCTAGCAGAGAGGAGCTTCGGTGCCGACACGTGTACAGCAGCCCCGGACCTACCCCCCCCCCCCCCCCCCCCCCCCCCCCGCAAGGGAAAGCTCCGGAGCTACCACGTGTGGAGCCTCCGGACCTTCATCAACGTATACACTAGCAGATCTTCTTCAGCACGTTCACTCAAGTGACAGTCAAAGCGGCCGTTACTAGATTTGATTACGTGTCGTTAATGCTGTATTAATGACATGCGATTAGAGCACTGTTAATAGGGGTAACGCAGCCATTAAGGCATGTTATCACACTATTAATCATGCTTAATACCCTTTAGACAGTGTATTAGGCCATTAAATACGGCAGGGCCACATGTCGGGCCAGACAAGCTTTGTAACGGTCAGCCCTTAGAACTATAAAAGGGTTGTTCCGCACGAACCCATAGACAATTGATCAGATCCAGGCTAACCCGCATACTAGGGAAGAGACTCATGCAATACATGAAAACAAACCCCGAGGAGTAAGGTGTTACGCTCAGGCGGCCCGAACCACATAAATCTCCTGTGTCACCATCTCGTTCCCGATCTTTAAGTGCCCCAACCGTAACAAGAACCTCCGCGGACTACATTTGGTAGTACCGGGGGAAGTGTCGTTGCTACACTTCGACAATATTGATAGCATTGAATGTTATGGCTGCCAAAGAATACATATGAAGTCTTGTTAGCAAAAATCCAACACTGATAGACTAATACATAACATAATTTAAATCCTAGCAGCAATAGAAAGCATAAATAAAATAACAGAATATAACTTTTACTTATCATGTGTGTACATCCATCTCGCAAGATACTTTTGAACATCCCGTGTTCTTTGCTTCCAAACCTCTTTGTTAAGCTTTTGTTGCTTCTAAGATTCAACTTGAGTTGAAGTTGGATCAATTGACTTTGTCCATTTATCAATGGGTCCTAACTTGTGAGGCTCAGAGCTACCAACACATGTAATTTCATCCTCAAGTCCTCCAACTCGAGACACATTCACCTCTTCCCTAAGATTCAGCTGGCGGACAGTCCTCTCCCTCCTCTTCCTTGTTGCCTCCTCAAGTGATTTCTTGCACTTGTCTTTTGCTTCTGGTGAGCTCTTCTTGCATTTAGCAACAGCAAACCCAACATTGGCTGCATGTTGCTTTAGCCGATTAATTCCTCCTGAGCTGATATGGTTACAAAGCAAGTATCGAACCTTGTCGTTGTTCTTAACATCAACTAGGACTCCAAACTCCCATCCTATATCATCTGAATTTCTCTTCAGCAGAACCACATTCTCAGCTCTGGCATCACACTCATCTCCCCAGATGTTATCATCCTTGATCCTACAAGAAATGAATGCACTTCTGATTATGAATTTAGCCAACAACTAATTGCAGTGCTGATTATGAATTTAACAGTATGCACTCACAAATTCGCAGTGTGCGGTCACAAATCTGCAGTCACAAATTTAAGAGTTTGCAGTCACAAAATTAACAGTGTGCAGTCACAAATTTAAAAGTGTGTAGTCACAAATTTGCAGTGTGCAGTCACAAAGTTTTGCAGTATGCAGTGACAAATTTGGCCAACAACTAATTTTGCAGTGTGCAGTCCTAAAGCATCTGTCAAGTTTAAAAGCAACTACCAATCAACATGAATTGCTACACTATCAGACTTTAAGAGGTAATATTCCATTTGCCATGGTATATGTCTACAGGACAGAGAGGAGGAGGCGCTGGAACCTAGCCACGGAGGAGGAGCACACTATCAAGAACATAGAGGGGGGAGAGGGGGGTACCTGGCGATGAAGGATAGGGAGAGCTGGAGAGGTCGGCGGGGGAGAAGGTGGGTGGCGGCAGACGAGATCCAGCGCCGCACACTTTGCTATCGGAGAGGTGGCGACAGACGAGCCCGGTGGGGCTGCTGTTTGAGAGACGGCGTCGTACGAGCCCAGCGGCTCTGCTGCAGCGGCGGACAAGCGGGAAGGCAACCGAGCGGAACATATTAGCGGGAGGGAATAAGCGAGCGGAAGGAGATGGTGGAGGGAATATGTGAGCAGAGGGCATACACACTGGAGAATGGTGCGCGCTGCCGAAAAAGTGCCGCCGGAACTTGTTTCGCCTCCTCCCGCTTCCGTGCCGTTCCGCGTGCCTGGGCGCGCGCCTCGCAACACCTCCGCGTTGGCTTTGCCTTTACCCATAGGCACAGCGGTAGGCCGTCGCCCAGCGCATATGCACGCCTGTGCGCCCGCCTTATCACGCCTTTTGTAACGCTGCATGAAGTATTATTTGGCTTTATGGATACATAGAATCAAAAGGCATGGTTCTACAAAGGTAACACCATACGAGCTTGTGTATGGGCAATAAGCTATCTTACCTGTGGAGGTAAATCTGGCCACATTAAGGTTCTCTAAGCAAAATGACCTATTGGCAACAAATTTTCATAATTTGATGATGGATAATGTTGATGAGGTTTATGATAAGCGTTTGCCCTCTCTGAAAGAAATAGAAAAAGAGAAGATACGGGTAGCAAGGACCTACAATAAGAAGGTAAAATTAAATAGTTTTTTAGTTGGTGATCGAGTGGAGAAGGTAATTCTACCAATTGGTTTAAAGGACAGAAAATTCAGAAAATAGTCTCCAAGTTGGGAGGGTCCTTTCAAGGCTGTGAGAGTAGTCCTTGAAATTCATGTTTCACAGAGTCTGTGGATGGGAATTTACTACCTCGAGCACTCAATGGAAAATATCTGAAGAAGTTCTACACGATCATGTGGCAAGAAGCTTAGATGTGTGCATGGGTGATACACAATTAATCCTTTAAACATATGGCCGATATGCAGTTATCGCCCTAAGAATGTATGATCGATGAGTTTGCCATCGTCCTCAGGCAAGTGTTTTCTGGTGTGGAGCTAAAACATGCCAAGTAAAGCTATCTTTTATAGCAAGTTTTATGTGTATGAGGAAGAGGATATGATGCCAAAATATGTCGGGTTTAGAAATGTATTTTTGGCAAGTATATTACTTGTACGGGAAAACCTGCTGCTATGCACATATATGTGACAGGTGCTGGGCGGCGGGAGGCAACATTCAATAATCAAAAACACTATTACCTTTTGCCTTGCTTCTCTCTCTCTGCTCTCATGTTCGGGTGATTTTTCTTCGAATCATCGCTAGACCGTGAACTATGTTCTAGAGGCGAGCAAAATTATCTAGTGCAACCTATTGCCGCTGCAAACTCCGACGAGATCCATCCCGAGTGAGCGGTGCTTCGGGTCTTCAAAAGATCTCACCAGCTGTCTTGCGTATCACGCTTCCGGCGAGGCTCCTCCGGCGACGTGTTCTGCGTATCGCACTCAATGTTGGGGGTACACGTGACGTGTTCATGTGCGAACACTTTTATTTCAATTTTTTATAATTCAATGATGTAAGTACTTCCCTATTTTATTTTCAACAAAGTGAACTCACAGGCTCATCTAACACTGATAAAGTTCCTCTTTTGGTATCTCTTTTGTGTTCAATAAAAAAGTTAAGGAAACAAGTGGGGGGGGAGTCCTCTCGCAAATTTGGGACATACAAATTTTACGTTTCACTTGCAAATACGTCGTAACTGAGTACACGAGACGACACGACGAAACAGAAGGCCAGAGGAGCCAGACCAGACTCATTCGAGCCTCTGGTTCGTCCGACCTTGTGGGGGCCCCTCTCGGCCCCATTTCACTACACAACGTTTGTTTGAATCTCACATCCCTTGTTTCATATGAATCCCTATCAATTGAGTTGAAAATTTCAACGAATTCATTTAAAACTTTTCTAAAATCTACTCAAAACTGAAATGAACGATCAAATTTTATTTTAGTTGGAATTAGTATATATTGTATTTCAATGTCATCACCATGTTTTTGGACTCACATAATTAAAATAGGAAAACATGTCATATAGTTATTTGATTGTTGTGATATGATGAATAAATAAAACCATGGAAAATTCTCTCTTTGTTTGAAATCGATTTTGAATTTGCAAAATTTTGAAGTCATGAGGTTTTGCCTTATCCTCTCATGGAAATTGAAATACCGAACAAGACCATATGACACAAAAATTGAAAACCTTACGCATATACCACTCTCCATTTTTATTGATTTTTTTTTTCAAAATTTTGACCCTATTTGAATGACTTCTATGAAATATTTGATTAGGAAATTTTTGTGCATTCCACCATAATATATTTTCATAATTGCCGTCTATCCACCACCAAAAGATACTCCATGCAAATTCTTACAAAATATCCTCTATTCAAAAATATGCATAAAAAGAAGTAGAAGACATGGATATAAAGAGCTCCAAAAAAAAGACAATAAATAACCATGCTTATCCTTGCAAAAGAAGAGTGAACAATTGGGAGTCATCATCATCCATCATATGTGCACAAGAAAATTCCTCAGTCATTGATTTTTATTGCATAGTCCTCTCATAAGGATCTAGTTTTTGATTTAGTAATATATGAATTGCAAGTGAGCCTCTTTTTATCCTAACCAAGCTTCACCAAAAATCATACTTAGTTTTAGGGACAAAAGTGGCAAATCATGCCAAGGTTAGGATTCAAACACTTTGAGAGAATTGAGATAATCTAATTGAGAGTAAAGATGATATCTTTTTGACTTTCAAAATGGCAACCTTCAAGATTATTTCAGCAGGAGGAAATCCACATTGAAACTGTTTCATCTCTCAGACACCCAAGATGATATGACAGTTTCGGTACCCTGTGGATCAGGTACACCTTCATACCAGAAAGAAAAGCATGGAGTCCCACTTTCCAGGAAAGTAGACCTCCAGAGGACAACACGTGACCCGTAGTGCCGGACCTTCCTCCCTCCTTAGGGTGGCTCCAGCGCTGCCACATGTCCAATAGTGTCAGATCTGCCTCCCTCCTTTGGGTGGCTCCGGCGCTACCACGTGTCCTACAGTGCTGGACCTGCCTCCCTCCTTAGGGTGGCTCCGGTGCTGCCACGTGTCCTGCAGTGCCGGACCTGTCTCCCTCCTTAGGGTGGCTCCAGCGCTTCCACGTATTCCGCAGTGCCGAACCTGCCTCCCTCTTTTGGGTGGCTCCCGCGCTGCCGCATGACCCGCAGTGTCGGACCTACCTCGTCCTTAGGGTGGCTCCGGCGCTGCCACATGTTTTGTAGTTCCGGACCTGTCTCCCTCCTCAGGGTGGCTCCTGCGCTGCCATATATCCTGCAGTGCCAGACCTGCATCCCTCCTCTGGGTGGCTCTGGCGTTGCCACGTGTCCCGAAGTGCCAGACCTACCACCCTTCTTAGGGTGGCTCCAGCGCTGCCACATGTCTCGTGGCGCCAGATCTACATCTTTGACGGGAGGAACTCTGAGATTACTAACGGCGCAGACATTCAAAGACAATCAATCAACCGTTATAAGACCTGGTTAACGCATCATTAATACCGCATTAATGACACACGATCAGAGGACCATGAAGCCTGTTAACGCTGCCATCAAATCACGTTATCACCCTAATAAAACCGCCATTATACACTTAGATTGTATAGAACATAGTGAATATCGTTGGGGCCACCTATCGGGTCACAACACACTGTAACAGATAGTACTTGGCATATAAAAGGATTGTGCTGCACAGTAGAACTCAAGCGATCAAAAGCCATCCAAGGCCAAGGTGATTACACTTAGAGCAATCCAATACACAAACACCGTTGTGGAGTAGGGTATTACGCTCAGACGACTCGAACCACGTAAAGAACACTGTCTCACTTTGTTCCTGAGATCTTGATATTATGCCCCACCTAAATACAAACCTCCGCGGACTACTTCTTTGTAGTACCGGGGGAAGTGTCGATCGCACACTTCGACATTTGACACCAGATAGGAGCGCAGAAGTTCAAGAATCTTAGTATCTGCAATGGTGAACTCCATTGCTACTTCCACCGGCCTGGGTGCACAGGACAATAGAGGTAATGAGGTTGGCGACAACTCTCGCCGTCCTGGTGCCAATCTTGTCACCGATCCACAAGGTGGGGCTCCAAGCCAACAACCTGGGAACAGTGGTCCACCACCCACTAAAACTACAGCCAGTGCTGGTCAACAGCAAGATGGTGTCCTTGCGTCGATCACAAAATCGACCAGCAATCTCGAAAATGCGATGATTGCAGCGCGGGATCTTCTTCAGTGTCCACATGCACTGTATGCACCTCCAGCAGTGCTGGAACAATGGCGCAATGACATCGACCATCTGGTCGCCATTGCAGCCACGATGCTTCACAACTTGCCACTGCCTGATCTCAGGCAGGCACCACCTGCGTGCAATAGGACCTTGTCAGGACGACTTGGACCTAGGCCATCGCAGACGGGACATGCAATGTTACATCATGCGACGTCTCACACTCCTTCCATCGCTCGTCGTACACATACATTGTCAAGACTCCCGACGGGAGATATCAGGGCAGAGCTTAGCTGCCGGTATGCAGAGCAAGTTGGTCGCGTCGCCATCAAGCTCAACCGCGAGAGACGACACATCCTAGAGGAGTCTCCTATAGGAGCATGTGGTGGCTGTGCAGCGCTTGCACCACACCTCGGCATGATGGAGTGGCCACCCAACTTCCAACCTCATTTGTCGGAGAAGTACGACGGGACAGTCAACCCCGTTGAATTTATTCAAATCTACTCCACCACTATCCTCGCTACAGGAGGGAATGAGGCTGTCATGGTCAATTACTTCCCAATGGCTTTGACCGGGACTGCTAGGTCCTGGTTTATGAGCCTACCCCCTGACTCCATCCTCAGTTGGAGGGAATTATGCTGCCAGTTCACCGCCAACTTTGAGAGTTCCTACACCCGACCAGGCACCAAACTGGACCTCTTCGCTGTACAACAGAAGACGGGAGAAACATTGCGTTCCTTCATTCAACGATTCTCCCTGGTACGGAACACCACTCCTTCTGTCTCCAACGCCTCTGTGGTTGTAACATTCCAACAAGGTGTTCGAGACAAGAAGATGTTGGAGAAGCTGGCAACCAAAAATGTCAATAGTGTCACGGAACTCTTCAGCCTGGCTGATAAATGTGCCAGGGCTGCTAAGGGCTGTGAGATGCACTCCAGGCTAGCTGTAAAGGCATAGGCACCATTTGCCTCCAAGACTGGAGCTACTGCCCAAGGTAGTGGCAAAAAGAAGAACAAGAAGTCGATTGGCAAGAACAAGCTACTTGCCGGCGCACATACTGTTGTTGCAGCGGCACTATTAGATGGTCGTGGGCCACGCCCCGACATGTGACCTTGAGCATCTTCTGAAGACGAAGCTAAGATGTGGTCCCCGATCCACAAATCCACAGGCCACAACCTTGAAGACTGTCGCGAGGTCAAGAGGCTCGCTGAGCGCGCCCAAAATAAGCGTCGAGATGACGCGCCTTTTCGCCAGCGAGAAGGTAAACAGAAAGTCGACGAAGCACCGTCAGAGCAGGAGCTAGACTTCCAAGATACCAAAAAAGCGTTAAAAGCAGTCTACAACAACGTCGGCAACTCGGACACCAGCTCCGAGAACGAGCGTCGAAAGACTCTCCATATGATATATGGAGGGTCCTGGGATATTACCTCTCAATGCATAGTGAAAACTTTGTGCCGGGAGATAGCTACTGCAGCTCCCACTGGCAAGGCGGGGCCTCATCAGAAGTGGATAAACACTCCCATCACTTTCGACGCCTCCGATTGCATGAAGAGCATGGCCGGAGCTTGGCAGCTACCATTGATGGTCTCCCCGACTATCAACAATGTCCAGCTCTTCCATGTCTTGGTTGATGGTGGAGCTGCACTCAACCTCATCAGCTTCACCACCTTCATGAAGCTACAAATCCCCATCTCGGACCTTAAGTCCTCACGTCCATTCTTCAGAGTGGGTCTGGGATCCATTACTCCACTAAGTTCTGTCTCTCTCCCGATTACATTCGAGACACCAGACAACTACTGATCGGACAACCTGGTCTTTGATGTGGCGCACATCAACCCTCCCTTCAACGCCAACCTAGGCAGACCGGCTCTATATCGGTTCATGGTGGTGGCCCACTACGGCTACTTGGTGTTGAAGATGCCAACTCCATCAGGTGTCCTCCGAATCCGAGGGGACCGAACTAATGGAGTTACAGCATTGGAGAAACTTCATGCACTAGCTGCTGTGCAAGAAGCTAAATCTGGCAAGGAGCAAGCTTCTCAACAACACTCGAGCTCACGACAGAGCGGCTCAACTTCTGCACCCTATGTGCAGCCAAGCAGCAACACCGATGTTCCCGTCAAAGTTGTCTAAATTGCATCTGATGCTACTCAAACCACTCGCATTGCGGGAGGTCTGGGCGACAAATAGGAACTCGCGCTCATCACTTTCCTCCGAGTGAATGAAGTGTTTGCATGGCAACCGACACAAATGCCTGGGATCCCCAGGGAGGTGATCGAGCACCATCTGAAGATCTATCCAGATGCACGACCTATACAATAGAAGCCCCGAAAGCAATCTATTTAGCGGCATAACTTCATTCAAGAAGAAGTCAAGAAGCTGCTTGATGCTGGATTCATCCGGGTGGTACATTATGATGGCTGGCAAACCCAGTCGTCGTGCCAAAGGCCAACAGGAAGCTTCGGATGTGCATCGACTACACCACTTTGAATAAGGCATGCCCTAAAGACCCTATTCCACTACCAAGAATAGATGATATAGTGGATTCTACTTCTGGCCATGAGCTACTTTGTTTCCTTGACGCGTACCCCAGTTTTCATCAAATTCCAACATCTAAGGAAGATGAAGAGCACACCGCCTTCATTACAGTAGATGGTCTTACACTGCAATGCCTTATGGTCTCAAGAATGCCCTCTCAACTTTTGTGCGGGCTATGCACAAAACTTTTGGGGAGCTTATTTGGTACCTAGTAGAGGTTTACGTCGATGACATCTCGTGAATGTCAAGGACAAAGACTCGTGAATGTCGATTACATCTCGGGATGCACGTCCGTCTTTGAAAAGATGCGCCTGATGCGCACAAAGCTGAACCCCGACAAGTGCATCTTAGGGGTCTCCTCCAGAAAGCTTCTCGGATTCCTGGTGACGCACTGAGGAATAGAAGAAAATTCGGTAAAAATAAAAAGCTATTGAAGTAGTGCGGCCTCCTGCCCATATCAAAGATGTCGCTCACCGGGTGTCTTGCCTCACTCAGCCAGTTCATCTCTAGGCTGGCTGAGCGGGCACTCCTCTTCTTCTGTAGGATTGAAGAGCACGTGTAAAGCTACCAGAGGGGGAGTGAATGGTAGATTAAAACTTTTCAGCGGAAGCAACAAAACACCCCTAGGCAGAAAACTGATCGGTTAAAGAAACCATGTGTGCGAGTAATCTAAACATGTTCAACCGTGATAAAACTAGTAAAGATTGTAGAGAATCAAGTCACAAAGACATCACAACCAGAACCACAAAAATTCGTCGAGAGAAACTCAAGTTACGATCGAAAGATCGAACAAAGATCAATCTGCTCTACCCGAGAAAAACAATCCTGGAACACTGCAAAAAAACTCGTGTAGATCGGAAACCAAAAATCCAATGACCGTTAAATTTCCATAGATGATATAAAATCAAGTTGTGAAGACAACCCGAAAATAATCACGTCAATCGGATCTGTAAAACTCGAGTTATGATAAAACCACCGAAACAAGGTAGTGTTGTGCAGAAACTCGACGAGAAAGACTTGACGAAAATAAGTCAGACGAACAAGGCACAAATGTTCCTTCAAACTATGAATTTTATTGATCAAACCACAAGAGAACAGCCCCCAAATTTGTCTACCATGAGCTCTGGCCTCCCTTGCTTATATAACCAGCCCTTAGGCCAACCCAAAACTAACTAGGACTCTAATCCTACTCAATTCACGAATCGAAACTTTCCATAACTGCTCAAGACTCTTCTATACGCAAATAGAAGCAATCTTAAGACTTCCAAACACCATAGGAATGTATCCCACATTCCTAAAACAACCTAACTTTGTATCCCACATGAAAACTATCATAACCAAGTCGATACTTTCCATATCCGAGCCAAAACCCGACTCTGCCTCAGCCAGAGTCATAATCCTATACGATTGGATCCTTCCAACCAGACCTTTTCCCTCCATAACCCGTCTTTGGAACCACGTTGCCATGTCATGCACCGCATGCATACGTGAGAACACCTTCCTTCGACATCCAACTTCCTTCATATGCACTGCCCTTGATTCAATCACCCTGCGTGACCTCCTGATCAGCTCAACCACAGCTCCTCCCGAACTTGATTGTTGGAACCTCATCTCCTCCATGAGACTAGTCCAATGGATCCCGTCATCAGCCATGTCTTGAACTCAAGCAACACCATCACATGAATAAACAACCAATACTTCCGAGCAAAAGTCCTCGACTTGACTCTAGTTAGTTTCAAAATCACAACACCTTACGTGAGCACCTCACATAAGCTTGTTGGAAACCATAGTTAAAATGATAACATCCATAACCACCAAAACACATGAAAAACTTAGTAAAATATTACTAAGCAAACTTTCCATCAATGTAAAGCAAGTACGAATCATTGCAAGTTAAAAAAAGAACCACTGCGATCAAGCTCCGAACCTTGCCAAAGCTAACTGGACCTTGAATCGGAGCTTACCAACGTCGGAACCTACCAAAGCTAACAAGACCTAGCGCTGGAGCTAACCAAAGCTAGTCGGACCGAGCGCTGGAGCTTACAAAGCTAGTCGGACCTAGATCCAGAGCTAACCAAACCTAGTTGGACCTAGACAAAAAGTCAGACCTAGCCAAAGCAAGTCGGACCTTACGTCGGACCTTGCCGGAGCTCGGACCTAGAGTGAGACCTTGATGATAAATGTGTTTTGGTAGTATTCAAAACTTTTATCGCTATATCCAATGTATTCAACACACATAGGTCTCACAATCTCCCCCTTGATGAATGTATTGGCAACACCACTTAAAATCCGAACATTGGCTTATTCACATGAAAAGTTTTGAAAACAATTTATTTTTGAAAATCAAATGAGATATAAATAAATTTCACATGAAATGTTTTGAAAACAATTTCTTTTTGAAAATCAAATGAGATAGAAATAAATTTCTCCCCTTATACATATTTCTCCCCCTTGCATACTTCTCCCCCTTTGACAATGTATTCAGCAAGGTACAAAAGAGAAATTTTAATTTGTTACGAGCACATTATAACATATACATATAGAACATATCTCATCCAAGTAATACTATCAAGTAACTTACACTATCACAACAATGAGATACATAAAGTAGTGTAAGCCATGCTAGAGATCAAATGTAATTTTCAATTTAAGCAAGTCATGATCTCACAAACTTAACTATTTCAAGACCTGAAAACATGACACTTGTTGCTGCAATTTTTTTCTTTTAAGCAAAAATTTTGATCATATGAAATTTGCAAGAGATTATATGCGCATATGCCTTATTCTAATCAACCAAGCCAAGGCTATGTTATTTGACAATTAGAAGCTTAAGGACATGGTTTTAGTCATACACGACTTCTTCCAAGTTCATATCTAAGTGCAATGATAAGCCATCTCAAAAGAAGAAGTGTGATGCATGCATATTCTCTTGATCTTTTCTCAATTTATATTTGTTCATAAAACTCAACATGTGAGTTGGTTACTTGATTAATTCATTATGATTAAAAGCACTTGTGCTCATGCAACAAGTTCAAAATAGCAAGAAAGTTTGATCATGACCAGATTTAGTGTAAGTAATTATTTCAATTACTAGTCATGGCAAAAACTACAAAATGTATAACATGAGTAATGTAGTAAGAACTTTTAGCATGTAAAAGGAATCACAAAGTCATATATGTATGAAATACTATGCTCATATTATTTTAAGTTCAGATTCACACATAGACTTCCCAAGTTTCAAAACTCCCCCTCAATTTAAGCCATTAGGATGCATAACCCCTATTTCACTACAAATGTAACAAAAACGAGTGAAATCCAAAGGTTTTGTGAAAATGTCAGCCAATGTTGTTCGGTATCTACATGTTGAAGCACAATGTTTCCTTTTTCAACATTATCACGGAGAAAGTGATACCTAACATCAATCTTATTAGTTATAGAATGTTGCACGGGGTTTTTAGCAATGCGAATGGCACTAGTGTTATCACAAAACAGTGTAACACTATCAAGATCAACCCCATAGTCCTTAAGTGTTTGAACAATCCAAAGAATTTGTGAGTAAGCACTAGCAGGAGCTACATATTCAGATTCGGCTGTGGATTGTGCAACTGAACTTTGTTTTCTAGAGGACCAAGCAACAAGTGAATCACCAAGAAAAATGACAAGCACCGGAATTACTTTTCCTATCAATCCTACAACCCCCAAAATCGGCATCCGAAAAATCTTTCAAAGTAACGGTTGAGGAAGAAGGAAGAAAAATGCCAAATTATTGAGTTCCATGTAAGTACCTGAGAATTCTTTTGATGGCTTGACGATGTGAAGCACGTGGGGAAGCTTGAAACTGTGCACAAAGATATACGCTAAATTGTATGTCCGGTCTTGATGCCGTGAGGTACAAAAGTGATCCGATCATGCTTCTATATTCTTTTTGATCCACGGGTTCACCATCTTCATCAAGTTCAAGTGCCATTGCAGTTCCCATTGGTGTCTGAAGAGGCTTGCTTTTGTCCATGTTGAAGCGCTTAAGATGGTCTCTTGTATACTTCGTTTGATGCACAAAGGTTCCCTCCTTAGTTTGCTTGATTTGCAGCCCCAAAAAGTACGTGAGTTCTCCCATGATACTCATCTCAAATTCTGAACTCATCATAGCTGAAAACTTGGACACAAGATTATGAGAAGCACAACCAAAGATAATATCATCCACATACACTTGAACGAATGAGCCATTGCCATGCTTAAGCACAAAAAGAGTTTTATCAACCTTGCCCATGACTGTGATACTCGATTCCGAAAAAAGACCAAGTGAATGCATGTGTTGGCCCAGGACGTTCAACACACATACACAAGTGCAAGCACAAAAGGATGTAAAGAAAATTACCACAGAACAGGATTAACTAAGCACTTTTATTACACAATTCATAATTTCCATGAATACAAGCTCTAATGAATATTAATGACAAGTTTGAACTAATACAGCGGAAATAAACTAATTAAGCAACTAAGCAAAAGGGATAGTGTAGCTCCAATCAACACCACAGGCAAAGCTGACGGCAGACACGGCCTAAAACTCTGCATTATCATCGTTATACTCCCAATCCTGACCTACAACTATATGTGGGGGAACTGCAAGGGTGAGTGCATGTCGTACTCAGCAAGTGTGGAAAGTATGACCTGTAGCTAATACAAATGACTACAATAATAAAGGCTAAGTGCTGAAAAGTACATTAAAACATTTGAAAAGCAATATATTATACATATGTGAAGTAATCCCATCATAAACCATGAGTAATAACATAATACCAGTCCATATTCTATATCCATCACAATTATGCCAGATTTCTCATTATCATTACCATATCCATTGTCATAAACCATAATATCAACCCATAGCCATTACCAAACCATCCCAAATTCCAATTTCCCTCTAATCATGTAGGTCATCCAGGTGCTCATAACCGAGAGCACATCTATCATGATAGTTTTAATACTCTGCAGAGCTTGTACCACTTTACCCACGTGTTTGTGATTTCATCACCTGTCAGCAAATAAAGAAAACCTCTATATTGCCAAAACACTACCATAGTTTTATGGCCAAGAGATCACAAAATAGCCTTTACAAATGGACTACTAGCATGTATGGACCCACTGAGGTTTCACCGGTGGCGATGTCTCCAACTGAGCACATCTTCAACCAAGGGCCCCCTCTTGTACCACTCGGATCCCAGGGAGTCCCGCCAACCATATCCAAACCCAATCCGACTCCCCTTCCTCGGTGCGCCAAATGATCCATGCAATACTAGCAATACCCTAATTAATCAGCTACGCCGCACCCATACTTGGCATCGTGGGGGCACTGTTGTCCTGGCTTATTCTCGCATGAATCGGTCCTTAGATCTAAATCAAGCAACCACCATATCTTCCAACCCATCCACATACCAGGCTTGCTTAGATCACCCATTACCATATCATATTGACCAGTTTATATTAACCATAATCTCATTAATGCATAATTAAATGGTATAGTTGTTTTCCCATCCCAATTAATTAAGCGAAGCAAAAAAGTTAAAAAGCCCTTCCCGACTCTCTACCATGTATTCCAGGTGACAAGGGTGGTTAAACAAAGCTAGTAAACTTCCTATCAGAGGATTTTCCATCAAATTGACACAAGCATGCAGTTTTGAAAACAAAAAATTTATTAAAAAAACCAGAATCAATATGTTTAAGGACACTTGCCTTGCTCTTGGGCTTGATTAGGATCAAAGACTTCAAACTCCTGGTGTTGGAGATCCTCCGCAGCACTCTCTACCGCAAAACCGTTTAAACCGCACAATAAACATACAAGACAAGAAACACAATCAAAGAGTGCACAAATATGACTCAATATGATATGACATGCATGATTAATGCAAATGCGAATCAAAACTAGTTAATGAGTTACTATTAATGTTTAATAACTAGTTCTAATAATTTAAACAAGTTTATACACGTTTGGAGTTGATTCGAATCAATTTATAATTTAATTTAACAGAATTCATATTGCAAGATCGGACAAGTCCGCAGCAGGGTCGGACTAGTCCGCACTGCGCAGGAAAGCGGATTAGGGTTTTCTAGATCGACGTCAATTTGGTGAAACGGGGTCGAATTCACGTGAGAAAACGAGAATAGAAGGTGTACCAGGTGTTTAGGACTCCAATGAATCAAGGGTCTTGGAGGTAACACTTGGGTCTTGATGATCTAGGGTTGATGAAGAACTTGATGGTGAATTGGTGATGGAGAACGAAAGCTTGATGGAGATCTTGATCCTCTTTCGTTTCCTCCTCTTCTTCTTCTTGTTCAGGATATCCGTCTCCCTCCTTGATGGTGGCTCCCACGAACTAGGATTTGGTGGTCTTTCAATTGAGGCTAAAGGATGCAAAGTGAAGGGGTGGGGTTGTTTATATAGAGGTGGAGGCTAGGGTTTCAATGAATTCGAGTTTGGGGAGGGTTGAGACCGGTGTGGGGTACAACATGGGCTCCAAAAAGAGTTAGACACGACATCCTTAGGTCCACCTAAAGTAAAACCCAAAAACAAGTCATGAAACAGAGGATCAACTCGGAGTCACGATTTATCGGACAAGTCCGCAAATGGCCAGACTAGTCCGAAGTTAGACAGTGAGATATCAGACAAGTCTGGACTGGACAACGGACAAGTATGAACTTGGTCAGAGGGGAAATCAGACAAGTTTGGCAAAAACAAGACAAGTCCGATTTTAGTCAGAGGGAAAACGGACAAGTCCGCTAGAATACCAGACAAGTCCACGGACTTAGCAAAATTTCCATGGAATTGGAATATCAGACTAGTCCGTAATAGACCAGACAAGTCCGAAAGTGTCTAGAGGGAAAAACAGACTAGTCCGTAGCAAAAACAGACTAGTCCGACGAAGGTCAGAGAGAAATCGGACTAGTCTGCACAAAAAACAGACTAGTCCCCACTTCCCAGAATTCTTAAGTGCGTTTTTGCTTCTAATTCATTTTAAACTTATTTCTTTTTTTATGTTCATTAATGTTAAACATGTATATGAACTTATGCAATGCATGATGGATGAAAATGAGGGTGTTACAAACCTAACCCCTTAAAATGAATCTCGCCCTCGAGATTCAACGTGGAAGAGAAGAGATAGGGAAATTCCTTCTTGAGATCATCCTCCAACTCCCATGTTGCCTCTAATTCCATGTGATGCTTCCATTGCACTTTATACCATCTAATAGTCTTGTTCCTTGTGAGTCTCTCCTTGGTTTCCAAGATTTTGACTGGTTGTTTGGCATAATTCAAATCTGCCTCTAATTCTAATTCTTCCATTGGCACTTTTTCTTCCGGCACTTTCAAGCACTTCTTGATATGGGAAACATGAAAGACGTCATGAACATCTATTAAGTGAGCTGGCATCTCCAACTTATATGCTACTCCTCCTCTTTTTTCCAAAATCTTGAATGGTCCAATGTATCGAGGTGCTAGCTTGCCTCTTATGTTAAACCTCTTATGACCTCTCATGGGTGACACCTTCTGGTAAACAAAATCTCCCACTTCGATGGCTAGTTTCCTTCTCCTATTGTCCGCATAGCCTTTTTGTCTTGATTGAGCAGCCCTCAAGTTTTCACGAATAATCTGAACTTGTTTCTCAGCTTCGTGCAGCATGTCAGGTCCAAACACTTGATTTTCCCCTGTCTCATTCTAGAACAAGGGCGTCCTACACTTCCTTCTATATAGTTCTTCATACGGTGACATTTTCAAGCTTGTTTGGTAACTATTGTTGTATGAAAACTCTGCATATGGCAAGCTCCTGTCCCAACTTTTCTCATGATTTAAAGCACAAGCTCTTAACATATCCTCTAAAATCTGATTGGTCCTCTGAGTTTGTCCATCCGTTTGAGGGTGGTACGCCGAAGTGAAATTCAACCCTGTTCCCAATGCTTTATGCAATTTCTACCAAAACCTGGAGGTAAATTGAGAACCTCTATCCGACACTATCTTCTTTGGAACCCCATGTCGGCACACGATGTGCTCCATGTATAGCTCTGCTAGCTTCGTGGTGGTATAGGTGGTCTTGATAGGAACAAAATGAGCTGACTTGGTCAATTGATCCACGATTGCCCAAATTGAGTCATAACCGGACTGTGTACGTGGCAATCCAACTATAAAGTCCATACCGATCTCTTCCCACTTCCATTTCGGGATCTGCAATGGCTATAATAATCACCCTGGCTTTTGATATTCCGCCTTGACTCGTTGGCACACATCACACAACGCTACATATTCAGCTATGTCTTTTTTCATGCTAGCCCACCAGTAGCACGTCTTCAAGTCCTTGTACATCTTCGTACAACTGGGGTGAATCGAGTATGGAGAGTCATGTGCCTCCTTTAGTATTCTCCCGAATATGCTTCACATTAGGCATGACAATCCTTTTTCCAAGCCATAGGGTACCCTGTTCATCCTCATCAAATCTGAATTCTCTTCCCTCTTGGGTCCTTTCCTTGATCTCTTGGATTTCCTCATCCTCGGTTTGGCCTTCACGAATTTCTTGCTCCAAGGTAGGATTTAACTCCATCATCCCCATCTCATTTACAAATCCAAGGTTCAACAGTTCAAACTCCTTGCATAGCTCGGATGGCAGCCCTTGAACTACGAGTTGATGACTTACTCCTTTTCTACTCAATGCAGCGGCCACAACATTAGCCTTCGCTGGATGATAATTGATTCCCACATCATAATCCTTGATGAGCTTCAACCATCTTTGCTGGCTCAAATTCAGATCCGTTTGTGTGAATATGTACTTGAGACTCTTATGATCCGTGTAAATTTTACACCTATGTTCAAGGATATAATGTCTCCAAATCTTCAATGCGTGTACCACGGCTGCAAGTTCCATATCGTGTGTTGGGTAATTCTACTCATGTTTCTTCAATTGCCTTGATGCATATGCAACCACTTGACCTTCTTGCATGAGCACACATCCAAGTCCTTGTCTCGATGCATCACAATATATGTCGAAACTTTTGCTTACATCCGGCAACACCAAAACTGGAGTTGTGGTTAACCTTTTCTTCAACTCCTCAAACTTTCTTGACAAGCTTGAGTCCATTGGAATGCTTTCCCTTTCATCAACAATTTTGTCATTGTCTTGACTATTTTGGAAAAGTCCTTGATGAACCGACGATAATATCTAGCCATCCCAGGGAAACTCCTTATTTCCTTTACGTTTTGCGGTGGCTCCCACTTTAGCACATCCCTCACTTTTACGGGGTCGACCGATACTCCTCCTCCTGAGATGATATGACCCAAAAACTACACTTCTTTCAACCAAAACTGACACTTGCTAAATTTGGCGTACAATTGATACCCCCTCAATTCATGCAATGTAAGCCTTAAGTGTTCTCGTGTTCCTTCTCATCCTTCGAGTAGATCATAATGTCATCAATGAACACCACAACAAACTTATCCAAGTACTCCATAAAGACCTTATTCATGAGGTACATAAAGTAGGCAGGTGCATTGTTCAATCCAAAGGACATCATGGTGTACTCATAAGATCCATACCGTGTCCTGAAAGCTATCTTGGGTATATCCGATGGCATAATCTTCATTTGAAAGTAACCTGCCCTCAAATCGATCTTAGAGAAGACACAAGCACCCTTCATCTGATCAAACAAGTCTTCTATGTGGGGCAAGGTGTACTTGTTCTTGATGGTCACTTTGTTGAGAGCTTGGTAATCCACACACATCCTTTGGGATCCATCCTTCTTATCCACAAATAGAATGGGCGCTCCCCAGGGTGAAGAGCTTGAGCGAATAAAACCCTTCTCTAGTTGTTCTTAAATCTACTTCTTGAGCTCTGCTAACTCCTTAGGAGGCATCCTATATGGCCTCTTAGCTATAGGTGCAATTCCAGGTATTAAATCAATAACAAACTCTATGTCTCGATCAGGTGGCATACCTAGCAACTCATCTAGAAACACATCCAAAAATTCACACACTACTGAAATCTCCTCAATTGTGGCACCGTCCATATGATTCAGCTCCAATTACTTCAGTGCGTGTTGAGATGCTTCAAATTCTATGGTGATCCCTTCCTCATTGGTCAACTTCACTTTTTTTGTGGCACATTCAATGACTCCATTGTGCTTTCTCAAACAGTCCATACCAAGTATAATGTCCAATCCTTGAGAATCCAAAACAATGAGGTTGGCCAAGAAGTCTACCCCCCTTATTCTAAGGCTTACTTTTGTACATACTATATTTATCCTCATCTCTCCTCCAGGAGACTTAACCAATAGAGTAAACTTCATATGAGAGATAGGAAAACTATACTTGACAACATATTTTGATGCAATGAATGAATGCGATGCTCCAGAATCAAATAACATAGTCGTCGGGTTGGAGTTTGCGAGAAACATACCAATCACCACGTCATCCGCTTGTTGAGCATCCTCCGTAGAGACATGGTTCACGTTTCCACGAGCAAAATTCTGCTGTCCACGGTTTCCTTGTGGCGCTCCTCCATTGGGTCTTGGGTTCTATCTTGGCGAATTGCTTCCTTGACTAAGGCCTGACTTAGGACATTGATGTGCAAAGTGTCCTGCTTCTACACACGTATAACACTTCCTTGCAGCACCAGAATTATTGGGACGAGCTTGGTTCTGAACATTTGCACCAGGAAAGTTGGAACGAGGTGCATAAGGCATTGGAGGCCTAGGTGCTTGTATAACAGGGTGTTGCTGCACCAACTGAGCTAGGTGCGGTGCATAACCAGGGCGATGAGTAGGCACCGAAGAGCTCAAATATGGCGCATTGGGTGGTGCAAAGCGAGGGCACACATTGCTTCCTTGTTTTATGGCGCCTTCCTCTTGTTATATAGCTCCATCTCACAGACCTTGTTTTCAACCAAAAATTGCTTTCTCCACAAGCTTCTGAAAGTTGGCATAATCACAGTTGAGCAATTGCACTTAGATCTCATTGTTAAGACCCCTCATGAACAAGTATTGTTTCCGGCTGTCTAGACTCACATCCTCAGGCGCATATCTTGAGAGTTGAGTGAACTTATTGAGATATTCACCCACACTCGATCTTCCTTGCCTCAAGTTCTCAAATTCTTGCCTCTTCAAGATCATAACACCCTCAGGCATATAATGAGAACGGAAGCTCTCCTTGAACTTAGCCCAAGTAATTCTATCCTGATTTTCATGGGCGTTGCATAGCGAATCCCACCAATCGGCGGCTGCTCCAACTAGTTGATGGGACGCGAACAACACCTTCTCCTAGTCACTGCATTGGACAATAGCCAGCTTCTTTTCCACATACTTGAGCCAATCATCAGCATCCATAGAGTCAGCAGCTTGAGCAAAAGTCGGTGGCCTAGTCCTCATGAACTCTCCCAATCGGTTATGAGGAGGTCGGGTCGCGGTGGAGGCATGTGGGGATGATTGTTATTATTACCAGCCTATAGCTGTCCCATAGTCTGTATCATGGTCTGCATGAGCTGGTTCTGCATAGCCAATAGCTTCTAAAGGTTGATAGCTCCATGAGCAGGTCCTTGTCCACTATTGTTCTGAGGTGCTCCATTGTTCTCCTCTTCATCATTTCCATCCCTCTGGTTACAGGTCCTCACCATCTGAAGAAAAGCAAGAGATAAGAATTTAGAAAACATCCCCAACTATATGCATCAAGGGATATGAAACTAAACAACAACTATACTAGCCTATGTGGACATGGTAATGCTAAAGCATCCCTAAATCCTCTACTAAGAACAAGCAAACAATATATAGAAAACAACACACCAAGCAAAAACACATTGATTCCTGAGTGCTCCTATGTGCTCTAAAGTGTCCATTCTATCTAGGCTGCATCCTATAGTCAACCTGGCTCTGATACCAATTTGTGACACCCGGTTCCAAAAAAGAACCAAGTGAATGCATATGTGTGTCCAAGACGTTAAACACACTTTCACGAGTGCAATCACAAAAGGATATACAGAAAATTACCATAGAACAGGATTAATTAAGCACTTTTATTACACAATTCAGAATATCCATGAATAGAAGCTCTAATGAATATTAATGACAAGTTTGAACTAATGCAACGGAAATAAACTAAATAAGCAAACTAAGCAAAAGGGATACTGCAGCTCCAATCAACACCACAGGCAAAGCTGACGGCAGACATGGCCTATAACTCCACATTATCATCGTTATACTCCCAATCCTAACCTTCAACTGTTGGTAGGGGGAATTGCAAAGGTGAGTACATATCGTACTCAGCAAGTGTGGAAAGTATGACAAGTAGCTGATACAAATGACGACAATAATAAAGGCTAAGTGCTGAAAAGTATATTAAAACATTTGAAAAGCAATATATTATACGTATGTGAAGTAATCCCATCATAAACCATGAGTAATAACATAATACCAGTCCATATTCCATATCCATCACAATTATGCCAGATTTCTCATTACCATTAACCATATCCATTGTCATAAACCATAATACCATCCCATAGCCATTACCAAACCATCCCAAATTCCAATTATGTAGGTCATCCAGGTGCTCATAACCGGGAGCACGGCTATCATGATAGTTTTAATACTCTGCAGAGTTTGTACCACTTTACCCATGTGTTTGTGATTTCATCACCCACCAATGACTAAAGAAAACCTCTATATTGCCAAAACACTACCATAGGTATATGGCCAAGAGATCACAAAATAGTCTTTTCAAAGGGACTACTAGCATGTATGGACCCACTGAGGTTTTACCGGTGGCGATGTCTCCAACTGAACACATCTTCAACCAAGGGCCCCCTCTTGTGCCATACGGATCCCAGGGAGTCCCGCCAACTATATCCAAACCCAATCTGACTCCCCTTCCCCGGTGTGCCAAATGATCCATGCAATACTAGCAATACCCTAATTAATCAGCTACGCCGCACCCATACTTGGCCTCGTGGGGGCACTGTTGTCCTGGCTTATTCTCGCATGAACCGGTCATTAGATCTAAAGCAAGCAACCACCATATCTTCCAACCCATCCACATACCAGACTTGCTTAGATCACCCATTAACATATCATATTGACCAGTTCATATTAACCATAATCTCGTTAATGCATAATTAAATGATATAGTTGTTTTCCCATTCCAATTAATTAAGCGAAGCAAAAAGTTCAAAAGCCCTTCCCGGCTCTCTACCATGTGTTCCATGTGACAAGGGTGTTTAAACAAAGCTAGTAAACTTTCTATCATAGGATTTCCCATCAAATTGACACAAGCATGCAGTTTTGAAAACAAAACATTTATTAAAAAAGCAGGATCAATATATTTAAGGACACTTCCCTTGCTCTTGGGCTTGATTAGGATCAAAGACTTCAAACTTCTGGTGCTGGAGATCCTCCGCAGCACTCTCTAGCGCAAAACCATCTAAATAGCACAATAAACATACAAGACAAGAAACACAATCAAAGAGTGCACAAATATTACTCAATATGACATGACATGCATGATTAATGCAAATGCGAAGCAAAACTAGTTAATGAGTTAGTATTAATGTTTAATAACTAGTTCTAATGGTTTAAACAAGTTTATACAGGTTTGGAATTGATTCGAATCAATTTAGAATTTAATTTAACAGAATTCAGACTGCAAGATCGGACAAGTCCGCAGCAGGGTCGGACTAGTCTGCACTGCGTAGGAATAGCGGATTAGGATTTTCTAGATCGACGTCAATTTGGAGAAACGGGGTCGAATTCATGTGAGAAAAAGAGAAAAGAAGGTATACTAAGTGTTTAGGACTCCAATGAATCAAAGGTCTTGGAGGTAACACTTGGATCTTGACGATCTAGGGCTGATGAAGAATTTGATGGTGAATTGGTGATGGAGAACGAAAGCTTGATGGAGATCTTGATCCTATTTCATTTCCTTCTCTTCTTCTTCTTGTTCGAGATCTCCTTCTCCCTCCTTGATGGCGGCTCCCACGAACTAGGGTTTGGTGGTCTTTGAATTGAGGCAAAAGGATGCAAAGTGAAGGGGTGGGATTGTTTATATAGAGGTGGAGGCTAGGCTTTCAAAGAATTCGAGTTTGTGGAGGGTTGAGGCTGGTGTGGGGTCCCACATGGGCTCCAAAAAGAGTTAGACACGACATCCTTAGGCCCACTTAAAGTAAAACCCAAAAACAAGTCGTGAAATAGAGAATCAACTCGGAGTCACGATTTATTAGACAAGTCCGCAAAAGGCCGGACTAGTCCGAAGTTAGACAGAGATATATCGGACAAGTCTGGACTGGACAACGGACAAGTTCGAACTTGGTCAGATGAGAAATCAGACAAGTCTGGCAAAAACCGGACAAGTCCGATTTTAGTTAGAGGGAAAATGGACAAGTCCGCTGGAGTACCAGATATGTCCAGGGACTTAGCAAAATTTCCAAGGAATTGGAATACCGGACTAGTCCGCAATGGACCGGACAAGTCCAAAAGTGTCAAGAGGGAAAAACAGACTAGTCCACAGCATAAACAGACTAGTCCGACGAAGGTCAGAGAGAAATCGGACTAGTCCGCACCAAAAACAGACTAGTCCGCACTTCCCTGAATTCTTAAGTGCAGGTTTGCTTCTAATTCATTTTAAACTTATCAAGAGCACTAACACGCGTTCGATGATCAAAGCTTACGTGGCAAAGTCTACGATGCCAAAAATATAAGTCCTTTGAATATTTAGCAACTAGAGATCTAGGCTTAGAGGAAGACATATCAAAATCAGCTTTAAAAATAAGCTTTAAAAACTCTACCAAACCGAGACATGTTAAAAATAAGCTCACTATTTGGATTTACAACTTTGCAGCAACTTTTAGTGAAAATAATTTCCAGATTTTCATCTAGTAGTTGTAAAACAGAAAGCAAGTTGTATTTCAAATATTTAACAAGTGCCACATCCTTCAAAGTGTAGTGATTATTTACTCTAACCGATCCCTTAGCAATTATAGGAGTTGAAGAATTATCGGCAAAAGTAACATTCTCTACACGTGACACAAAAGAGAGGGAGGAGAACCATTCTTTGCTACTAGTCATGTGGCGTGAGCAGCCTGAATCCACAATCCAAATGTTCTCCTTCGTCAAGCATGTAACCTACATAGAAGAACAATACTTCGATGACTCAATACTGGGGTTAGTCAAAAGGCATGTAGGAATCCAGTACTGAGTCACACGACGTGCAGCAGGAAAAACACCCGAAAGCTGAGATAAAACAGCAGGTTTATGAGTCAAAGTTTGAGATTTTTTGTTCTTAACTACTGACCTATAAGGTGTTACTTGTGTAGCACAAAAATCAGTAGCTCCGGAGGCAAAAACCGAAGGTTCGGGGGTAACAACAGAAGGTCCGGAGGCAAAAAATGAAGCTCTGGAGGTAAACTTTGAATGTTTTTTATTCATAGCAGCAGGTTGCATGTTCCTGACATACGGTTTAGTATGTGCAGCAAATTTTGCATGAGAGTTATAAGATCTAGCTTGCATTCTTTCATTTTTATGTTGTTTAGCCAGTCTATAACAAAAATCTATGACATGACCATCTCTACCACAATAGGTACAATGAAATTTAACTTTGTGTTCATATCTAGATGAGCATGCAGTATGTTTATTTGAACCTGAACGGGACAACACTCCTGCAGATTTAAAAACCACCTCGTTTGGCTTAGGAACTATTTTAATCAAACCACTTCCTAATGACTTTACAATTTTAGGTGGATGTGCTTTAGCATGAGCATGGGAATCAAAACCTAAACCAGCTTTATCATTACAAGATTTGGATGAATTCAGCGGCAAGTTTAGATTTTTGTTCCCAATACAAAACTGCTCTAGTGTCCTATTCATGTCATCAAGTTTCTTAGACAATTCTAGACAGTTTTCACATGATGTTTTTCCTTTTAATTTGCAATTAGAACAATATTTAACTTTATGAGAATATAAAGCATTGTTCAATATAGAAATTTCATTCATAGCATCTTGTAGTTTCTTATCAAGATCAGCACAAGTAGAACAATGCAAATGAATTGTAGAACAAGAAGCATCTTTTAAGTTTCTGTCATTAAGTGCAGGAAGCTTTTTATTCTTTTCAATCTCTATCTCAAGTTTATCAAGAGTGGAGGAGTGTGCACTTATTAAGGAGGACAATTGTTCATATATTAAATCGCATGAGGAACAAGAATCATCACTAGGAATCAAGGTTTTCAAACGATTAATTTTAGATTCTAGTGACTCAAGTTTAACAGCATTGTCCCTAAGCTTTTTGTCCTTTTCTTAACAATAACAGTTGCACGGGAAACAGCATCACACATTTCATCACAAGTAGGACATACCTCTTCGTTGTCACTGTTGTGTTCTGCATCCTCCATACTTGATCTTGATTTGCCCGCCATGAAACACAAGTTTGCCAGATCATCTTCATCTTCTTCACTTCGAATGTCTACATCACTCAAGCCAAGTTCTTGAAGTGCGATGACGAAGTTGTTTATCATCTTGCATCCTATAGAACCCTTCTTTTTCTTGCTGTAGTTTCCAGAGGTGGTCTTGACCTTGTTCTGCATTTCTTCACAGGTAGTAGGACCTGAAAGGTTAGGGCACTCTGTATGAAAGTGTCCAGTCTTACCACAGTCAAAGCAGCGTTGTGGTTCGGAGCTTCCTCGCCTTCTAGTTCTCACATTTTGCAATGCTTTTGAGAATCTAGTAGAGATGAGTGCTAGCTCCTCTTCTGGAAATTCCTTGATTTGCTCCAGGGTTAGTGAGGACAACAAAGTAGGAGTATTGCAAGATGATGATTTGCCGGAGCTAGTCCTATCACGTCGTGAGACAAATGCAATAGACTTATTTGGATTCTTTCGTGATAAAATGTCAATTTCATGAGTTTTTAGTTTAGATTAAAGCACATCTAAAGTAAGAGCACTAATGAAAGTTTATTCACGAATGGATGTTACTTTCATCTCCCATATTGTCATGTATAATGCACTAAGGAGTTGCCTAGCATTCTCAGAATCAAAAAAGTTTACGTTGACACTATGTAGATTACTGAGAATATTGTTAAATCGGGCAAAAAGCTGATCGATGGACTCACTAGGTTGCATCTCGAAGCGCATGTATTCCTTTTTGAACATATCTTGTTTTACCTCCTTGATTGTGTTGGAGCCTTTGTGATAATCACAAAGATCTCTCCAAACATCGTATCTTTGAGTGAGTCCCTGAATGATCAAATTGCGGGCTTTATTGTTGTTGTTGTCAATGTCCCGTAGATTCGTAGCCATAACTTGATCGTTTGGTGGCACTTCATAAGGTTTGTATACCTTTTCCCATATCGAGAAGCCTTGCGCCTGGATAAAGGCCTCCATGCGTGCCTTCCCAACCTGAAAATCAATACCACTAAAAACACAAGGTTTGGCGGAGTATTTCTCCATGATGATTAGTCAAAACACGTTCAAATCAAAGACATTAGAGCATCGTGGCTCTGATACCTATTGTAGGATCGAAGAGCATGTGTAAAGCTACCAGAGGGGGGTGAATGGTAGATTAAAACTTTTCAGCAGAAGCAACAAAACACCCCTTGGAAGAAAACCGATCTGTTAAAGAAACTGTGTGTGTGACTAATCTAAACATGTTCAACTGTGACAAAACTAGTAAATATTGTATATAATCAAGTCACGAAGACGTCACTACAAGAATAACGAAAATTCGTCGAAAGAAACTCAAGTTATGATCGAAAGATCGAACAAAGGTCAATCTGTTCTACCCGAGAAAAATAGTTCTAGAATACTGCAAAGAAACTTGTGTAGATCAGAAACCACAAATCCAATGACTGTGAAATTTTCAAATATGATAGAAAATCAAGTTTTGAAGACAACCCAAAAAGAATCACATCAACCGGATCTGTAAAACTCGAGTTATGATAAAACCACCAAAACAAGGTAGTGATGTGCAGAAACTCGACGAAAGACTTGACGAAAATAAGTCGGAGGAACAAGGCACAAAAGTTCCTTCAAACTATGAATTTTATCGATCAAAACACAAGAGGAACAGCCCCCAAAGTCGTCTACCACAAGCTCTGGCCTCCCTTGCTTATATGACCAGCCCTTAGGCCAACCCAAAACTAACTAGAACTCTAATCCTACCCAATTCACAAATCGAAACTTTCCATAACTGCTCAAGACTCTTCTATACACATATAGAAGCAATCTTAAGACTTCCAAACACCGTAGGAACATATCCCACATTCTTAAAATAACCTAACTTTGAGTCCCACACGAAAACTATCATAACCAACTCCATACTTTCCATATCCGAGCCAAAACCCGACTCTGCCGCAGCCAGAGTCATAATTCGATACGATTGGATCCTTCCAACCAGATATTTTCCTTCCATAACCCATCTTTGGAACCATGTTGCCACATCATGCACCGCATGCATACGTGCGAACACCTTCCTTTGACATCTAGCTTCCTTCATATGCACTGCCCATGATTCAATCACCCTACGTGACCTCCTGATCAGCTCAACCACAGTTCCTCCCGAACTTGATTGTTGGAACCTCATCTCCTCCCTAAGACTAGTGCAATTGATCCCGTCACTAGTCATGTCTTGAACTCAAGCAACACCAGCACATGAATAAACAACTAATACTTCCGAGCATAAGTTCTCGACTTGACTCTCGTTAGTTCCGAAATCACAACACCTTATGTGAGCACCTCACATAAGCATGTTGCAAACCATAGTAAAAATGATATTTGTCATAACCACCAAAACACACCAAAAACTTAGTAAAAGATTACTAAGCAAACTTTCCATCAATATAAATCAAGTACGAATCATTGCACGTTAAAAACAAAACTACTGCGATCAAGCTCCGAACCTTGCCAAAGCTAACCAGACCTTGAATCAGAGCTTACCAATGCCAGAACTTACCAAAGCTAGCAAGACCTAGCGCCCGAGCTAACCAAAGCTATTAAGACCTAGCGTGGGAGCTTACCAAAGCTAGTCGGACCTAGATCCGGAGCTAACCAAAGCTAGTCAGACCTAGACAAAGAAGTCGGACCAAGCCAAAGCAAGTCGGACCTTACGTCGGACCTTGCCGGAGCTCGGACCTTGATGATAAAGGTGTTTTGGTAGTATTGAAAACTTTTATCGCCATAGCCAATGTATTCAGCACATATAGGTCTCACATCTTCAAGCTTCTGAGGAAGTACGGACCTTTTCATTGGTCCGAAGAAGCAGACAAGGTGCTCCAAGAGCTTAAGTAGTTTCTCACTACACTGCCTATCATGGTAGCTCAGCATGGTCCTAGTTGCCGAGAGACCAGACACATCTTGATGAGTAGTTTAGGCCCAATCTTCTGAAAGGTAAGTCGATTGGGGTGGAGAACTCGACGTTGATGATTCGCAGCACTCGAGCAATTCGAGTACCCCTGCAATCACTACACCACTGCTCTGTCAGTTATCAACCGTGCTGCACACGCTTGAACTCACGAAGAAGGCTAATCCCTGCAAGTGCAACCGAGAACACAAGCAAGAATGTAGAAGACACGATCTGAAATCGAGAAGTTGGGGTCTCACAAACTGTAGAACGGTGAAATTGTTAATTTAAGCAAAACCCAATTGTTTATGGTGGCTACTATGGAGTATATATAGGTGGGAGGATGTCCAAGGGGGTGTTGGGGTCGTGACCTAACCCTAAGACACGGAAATAATGGACTTAGACTTGATACAAGGCCCAATGGCCTAATATGGTGGCGCAACACCCTGACAGATTCTAAACTCGATTTTGCTTTGACGATTCCCGTCACATTCGTAGGAATTTTGACATAGGACCAGCTCCATTGGAAAGATTATCCTCTCCCCTTTTCGTGCGTAGAACATCCAAAACAGAGTTCGTATGCATCTTGGGTGTTCGTTTTAGTGCGAACTGCTCCTGGACTCCGAGTTGGACACGATTTTGAGTTGGGGTCGGTTTCCATCTTTATTGAACGTATTCTCTAGTCCTCCACGCCCCTAAACCTTCCTCCAATTACTCCTTGAATCACTCCATGTATACTAATCACAATTAAATTATTAGGTAGCAATCTATTCTCAAAAATATATAAAGAAACATATAAGAACGAGCTCACCTCTGGAATTAATTGTTGTGTGTGAACTCTATTGATTGCATCTTGTATGTTCAGTGGAGTGTTGCTTGTATCCATAGAAGTGATGTCCTCATCATCATCCCCTTCTTGAATTGGAGTCTTCCTTGACTCAAGTTCATCTTCTCTCATGTGTTGACCCAAATGTGCAACACCATCAAATCTTCTTGTATGCATGAAAGGAGGAGGCCAAGGTGGTGGACGATATAGTGCACCATCTTCATTTTATCCATCAAATAAGAGAACACATTCACTTGAGCCAGGATCCCAAAAAAATAAACATTGTACTATGTTTTTATGTGCATTTATAATGTGCATGATCTCATCATTCTCCCCTTCTTGATGACAAGCCATCCTTGGCTTGCTCGTATGTCCAGCAAAAAATCTTGCTTTGGGGGTAGAATGAGTGTTGTCCATAATGCACAACCGCAGTGAATAATACTTTTGTTATCCCCGCTGCAAGGAAAAAATACTAGAAAAACTTGACAAGATATTATTAGTGTTAGTACATTCATTTACTTTACCATATTGTTGCAGCACAAAAGGAGCTTTCTCATTTGAACATATATAAACTTTATGCACCATAAACATACCACTATGTTCATATTTGCCTATAGCATGAAAAGTGTTTCTTGTCAACAAAGGTAATTAAGTTTTAGAAAATATACTTCTCTCTATAATATCGAGATCATAATGAGTGTCAAATTCAATATAACCCAATGTATTTAGAGAAGACAACAATTTCAACTCATCCTTTTCACATGTAATTGGAAACAAATGCTTAATTTCAGCACAAGTGAGTGATAAAGTATCAAATTCATTTGGTTGTTTTAGCATACGTACAATATAATTATCAGCACATCTGAAAATGTCATACCTTGGTTAACTGTAGAGCATTGTCCATTAACATTACTCTCATTTTCAACAAGAAATTCAAATGCATTATGAGTTGATTCATCAAAAAATTCAGAAGAGATGTTCAACACCTCATTCTCATTTGCATCTACATTTATTTGTTCATGTTACTACAATAGGTTAGGCATAGGAGGAGGTACAACAAGAAAATTCTTCGCAAGTTCATGTATTTCATCTTTGCAATTAGATACATTAGCAAAAGTTTCTGGCATAAGAATTTTCATATCATTCCATCTTCGAGGTTTTTCTGAATCGCTTAAGTTGTCCCATAAAGTTAATGCACAATCAACTAATGCACTAGCAATATTTATAATCTTTCTCCTCTCACACATATGTCATTGTCCAAAAAATTTATCCAACTCTATTTCCCAAGCAATATATTCATCATAATCAAAACCATCATAAGAAGGAAGAGATGAGAGAATGTAATTACTTCTTGTTGAAGGAGTTGTGGAGGTGGTCGTAATATCATGTGAAACCTGATTTGCTGTTTGATTGTTAGTGAACAGCTCCATCGCCGTCTTCATCATGTCAATCATCTCATCATATAATGCATGATTCTTTCTTTTACCTGACATTATTAGTAGCAAACAGAAAACAACAAAAAAATATGTTATCCCTATCAACTACAAAGGGTAATGGCAAGGTGGAAGTAGAATCACATAATCTCAAACGCCTTACCACGCTCTTACAAGTGTTCTTACTGACACTGCAGGTGGCAAACGGTGGACGATATGAAGAAACCAATGAAGCGTAGGATGATTGCAAAGGTGTATCGATTATGCTCAAGAGTAAGGTGGATCTTGGATGACACTTTATATGTAGCAAGGATTAGCAACAATAAAAATCAGGTAGTAAAGTTGAATAAGTATCCAAAGTGCTTTTCGAAATTGCTGGTCTAAATATGTTCTAGTAGTTTAAGCTAGCAAGACATGCATCAAAGTGCTAAGGACACAAAAGTTGCAAGCACTTCTGATTTTTGTTTTTTTCTTGTGCGGCTTTTGTATCTTGTTTTGCACTAGTCTCTTTATTTTGTCTTTTTTTTTTCAGAATGTGAACAATAAGATTGTATATATATCTCTCCTCTTCAATTTCAATATATGGAAGACCTATTTTTGGACGAGAACAATAGGAGATATTGCTCCAGAAACACAGACTATTCAGAAATTCTAGGTCAATAACAGATTCGAATCTAATGCAATTTATACATCAATAACTTTATTTTCTGAGAAACTTATGAATATGAAAGTTATGGAGAACTTCTTAAGCTTTCTAGAAAGTACAAGAACACAAAAATTTGAGTTCGTATGAGCCAAACATGGTGAAAATACCGAACTGGACAGAGATGAATCTAATCTGGACGTGATGACGTGATTCAAAAGGATGAATCACACAATGCAAAACTCAAACTAAGACCAAAAACACTTTCTAAACCAGCAATATGACTCAACCACGGACACAAACTCAACAAAACCAAACCAAAAACAAAAGTTGCAAAAAGGCTCAATGTGGTTTGGACAAAGTAATGAACAGATCTACTAAACTGCAAGTTCTTTTGTGGATTTTTGTGGACTCTAGGTATGAAAAACAAAACTAATATAATGGATATATGAATTACATAACGGGCAACCTGGAAATCTGATAACAATTTATAGAAGGTTTAAGTCTGATCTTTCGAAAGGTAAGTCGATTGGGGTGGAGAACTCGACGTTGATGATGCACGGCACTCGAGCAATTAGAGTACCCATGCAATCACTACACCACTGCTCCATTGGTTATCAACCGTGTTCCACACGCTTGACCTTGCCAAGAAGGCTAATACCTGCAAGTGCAACTGAGAACACAAGCAAGAACGTAGAAGACACGATCTGAAATCGAGAAGTTGGGGTCTCACAAACCGTAGAACGGTGAAATTGTTAATCTAAGCAAAACCCAATTGTTTATAGTGGCTACTATGGAGTATAGATAGGTGGGAGGACGTCCAAGGGGGTGTTGGGGTCATGACCTAACCCTAAGACTCAAAAATAATGTACTTAGACTTGATACAAGGCCCAATGGCCCAATATGGTGGCGCAACACCCTTACAGATTCTGAACTCGATTTTGTTTTGACGATTCCTGTCACATCCGTAGGAATTTTGACATAGGACCAGCTCCATTGGAAACTTGATCCTCTCCCCTTTTCGTGCGTAGAACGTCCAAAATGGAGTTCGTATGCATCTTGGGTGTTCGTTTTAGTGCGAACTGCTCCTGGACTCCGAGTTGGACACGATTTTGAGTTGGGGTCGGTTTCCACCTTCATTGAATGTGTTCTCTAGTGCTCCACGCCCCTAAAACTTCCTCCAATTACTCCTTGAATCACTCCATGTATCCTAATCACAATTAAATTATTAGGTAGCAATCTATTCTCAAAAATATATAAAGAAACATATAAGAACGAGCTCACCTCTGGAATTAATTGTTGTGTGTGAACTCTATTGATTGCATCTTGTATGCTCAATAGAGTGTTGTTTGTATCCATAGAAGTGATGTCCTCATCACATCTCTAGGCTCCTCCACACAGAGGCTCGGACCCCTCCAAAAGGGTCTAGAGCCACCTGCAAGAGACAATTAAGGCGAGTTTGGGTCCCAGCCCCCAGGCACTGGTCCTAAAAACCAGATGCCCGTGGACCAACTTCTACAAGACAACGCGTCGGACCCCTCCGAAAGGGTCCCAACAACTCAAGAAGGAGATTTGTACCCCTCTAGGAGGGTTCAGGTTGATGGAGACGATGGATCTGACCCCTCTAAGAGGGTCCGAACTATCCAACGGCCTATCTACTTCATTAGCGAGGTCTTCCACGACATCGAGACTTAATATCTTGAAGTGCACAAGCTGTTGTACGCAGTTCTTATTGCCTCAAGAAATCTCTGTCACAACTTCCAAGCTCACAAGATATCAGCGGTAACTTCTTATCCACTGTGAGCTATCCTGCATAAACCCAACTCAACGGGAAATATTGCAATGTGGATCGCAGAGCTGGCAGAATTCGATCTAGAATTCCTGACTCGACATGCCATCAAGAGTCAGGCACTAGCTGACTTCCTGGTGGAGTGGACTTCATCTCCATCAGGCCTTGGGGGCCCTAATGAAGAGAAGTCGAAACCTAAGGTCCCAGTCTTCACAGAGCCTCACTGGACCCTCAACTTCAATAGCTTAGTGCAGAAGTAGGGGGATGGAGCTGGAATCTTGCTCCTTGCACCGACCGGAGAGCAAGTCAAATACATGGTCCATACTGAATTCAAGGCGATGAATAACATGGCGAAGTACGAAGCTCTTATCTTCGGACTGAATATGGCACTATCATTCAGCCTCCAACAACCGCTGGTAAAGGGGAATTCACAACTCATCATCAAACAAGTCAAAGGTGAATGCAGTTGCAATAACCCTCAGCTAGTAGCGTATCTTCTTGAAGTCCAAAAGTTGTAGAAAGATTTCCAGTCCTGGACCCATGCTATGACTAGCATCTCAACAACGCCGAAGCTGACGACCTCTCAACAAAGGCTTCAACCGGGGCTCCGGCACCCAATGGAGTTTTTGTCAGGAGATTACTAGCACCTGCTGCTCTGCTGAACTAAGTGATGGGGACGAGACCAGAACCTCGAAGCTGGCGGTCCTGGTGGCCCTATTACCATGCGTCCACCAAGGATCATAGGCGCCACAGAAAGCTCCAAGCAACCAGGTGCACAAGATCCAAAAGATCAAGTTAGTCCCGACGCATGGATCTCGAAGGTTCGGGACTACTTGAAGGACAAGATACTTACTGAAGATGGTGTATTCGCTGAACAGATTGTCTGGATAGCTAAAAGATACATGTTTGTAGAAGGGGATCTCTACCGACGTGGTGCCAACAGAATCCTATTGCGATGCATTTCTTGGGAAGAGGGCTGCGAGCTCCTCGCAGAGATCCATGGAGGCGAGTGTGGGAATCACGCATTATCCCGCACGTTGGTCGTTAAGGCTTTCAGCATGGTTTTCACTGGCCTATAGCTCTTCAGGATGTAGTCGAGCTCGTCAAGATATGCGAAATGTGCAGTTTCACGCAAAGCAGATCCACACACCGGCGCATTCACTGCAGATGATTCCTCCCGCATGACCATTCGCTGTGTGGGGGATGGATATTTTAGGACCTTTCCCAAAAGCAGACGGTGGGTACCGGTTTTTATACGTCACCATTGACAAGTTCACAAAGTGGCCGGAAGCAACTCTGTTGTGACAATAAACAAGTAGTCAACAATCAAGTTCTTGTAGTCCATTGTCTGCAAATTTGGAGTCCCGAATAGAGTCATCACTGACAATAGGACCCAATTCACAAGTGCAGCCTTCCAAGAGTATTGCAAAGACCTCGACATCAACATCAGCTACGCATCAGTAGCTCACCCAGCAAGTAATGGCCAGGCCGAGAGAGCAATGCTGAGATTCTAAGGGACTCAAGACCCGCACTTACGAACACTTGAAAAAGCATGGTGCCAACTAGATTGAGGAGCTTCTGTCCGCACTATGGGCAAGCCGGACAACACCCAGTCGGGCCACTGGAGAGACACTCTTTTTCTTGGTGTACGGATCTGAAGCAGTCCTTCCTCTGGAGATCACCATGGCTTCCCTCAGAGTCCGGACCTACGACGAAGCCGTGCAGGATTAGTTCCAGCATGATGACCTGGACCTCGTCGACGAGAAAAGGTGCCAAGCAGCTATCCAGAATGTGCGATATCGCCATGCGCTCCGACGCTACCATCAAAGATATGTGCGCAATCAGAAACTTGAAGAAGGCAATCTGGTGCTGCGGCAAATACTCTCTCGAGAAGGAGCGAACAAACTCTCTCCCAGCTGGGAGGGTCCTTTCCTAGTTATCAAAGTTTTCCGCCCCGGATGCATTCGCTTGGCAACGGGGGATGAGATACCACTTCCCAACCCCTGGAACATAGAGTACCTCTGTAAGTTCTACACTTAGCATGGAGGTGAGTCTATTTTTGTATAGTATTTCATAGAGTCTATGAACAGAGTCGGGTTGGTCCAAGATGTACAGCACACTTAACTTGGTCCTCTACTTTAAGTATGTCCTTGCCTCCCCTGTTATACAGACCTATTGTGAAATATAATTACATGAAAAAGACTCTACGTGCATTTTCCTTTACGCATGCTCTTAGTTAATTTTCTCTTTCACTTCTTGAAAATATTGAAGTTTTGCAATCCTCTTAAAAATTGGTTTCTAAAAATTCATGTGATACATATTCAAGTGTTATTCGTAGTCTTTTTTTGGATCTAGTGTTCGCTGAATGGTCTACTCGCCTGAAAACCACTGTCAATGGCAGGTCTGAAGTCAGCTATAGACTTAGCCTGGTCCAACACCCTAAGTACGCAACTCTAACTACCCTGGTGTTGCGTCAAAGTAAGGCGGGTCTGGAAGGCACACGGACCTATGAAAGTACAACCAGTATACTAAGTATTATCATGTTGAATTGATTAGGACCCAAAATTCAAAGAAGGATACTAAGTAAAAACTAAACTATAGCCAAGATGAAGCAACTTTACTACTTTTCTTGTCTCTCATGTGTAGGACAAATGATTTTCACACTCGTTTTGGATGTCCTGACGTCCCCAAGGGGCCCGGTGTCAACATTTCACATGTTGATGATGGGCGCCAGCAGAGCATCTAGCTCTGGTACCACCCAAGGAACCCGGTGTTGATGTTACGCATGCTGATAATGGGCACCATCGGAGCATCTATCTCCGGTACCACCCAGGGGGCCCGGCGTTGACGTTTTGCACGTTGATGATGGGCACCACTAGAGCATGTAGCTCCGATACCACCCAGGAGGCCCGACATCGACGTTTCGCACGTTGATGACGGGCGCCACCAGAGCATCTAGCTCCGGTACCATCCGGTGCCCGACGTTGACGTTTCACAAGTTGATGATGGGTGCCGTCGAAGTACTTAGCTCCTCCCAGGGGGCTCGCCGTCAACATTCCATACGTGGCAAGCGGTTCTTGGAGCTAACACAAATACTTCAATACATTGCCGATCTCTAGATGGTAGATGCCCTCAATCAATTTAGCACATCTACCGGGGGGCCAAGAAGATTATGAAAATGACAACATTCAAGACCAAAAAATGAAATTCAAGAGGATTTCATTCAAATTTCAAGTCTTTACAAGTTGAAGGTACGAAGGGAAAAAGAGGTCCTAGCTACTAGCTGGAGTTGCGGTGGAACCGCACGACAATCTTCTGGGCAGCTTCTTGAACACTTGCCTTGGCAGCCTCCCATGTCTTTGCGACAGGCCCTTCAAGTATCAGAGCTAGTGACATTGAGGGGTCCCGGCAGTGGAAACAAGTCAGCACATACTATGCGACTGACTTGGGCAGGGTTTTCCCCTCAGTCTCAAGTTGGTCAATGATGACGTCTTCCATCACTTCCAGCTTGTCTCTGGCTGAGTTCAGGACTGTCAAGGCTTGCTTCATTTCTAGCTACAAGTCAGCCAGTCAAACCGGACTGAAGCCCAGTGGTACCAGTGCACTCTCTGCATGCCCTAGGAAGTCCCAGATCTGTTGAGCTTCATCATTTCACGAGGTACAAAGCTCCTCCAGAGACCTCCTGGCCACTACCAGGATTCCGGTTTATTGCGACAAAAAAAAATCGTTGCAATAGGTCGAAATTCATCGCGATAGGTTGTTGTCGCAATGAAATAGAATGTCGCGATAGTTTTTCCAACTCGTGGCGATAACAGCCGTGGCAATAGGTTATTGCGACGACTTGACATCCGTGGCAAATAGTATGGTATTGCGACGACTCCACATTGGTGGCAAATAGTATGGTATTGCAACGGTTTAACGTATTGCGATGATTTAACGTATTGCGACGAAAATATCGGTGTTGCGACGATGTCACATTCGTGGCAAAAAGTACGGTACTGCAATGACTCCACGTTCGTTGCAAATAGTATGGTATTGCAACGGTTTAACATATTGCGATGATTTAACGTATTGCAACGAAAATAATGGTGTTGCAACGATGCCACATTCGTGGCAAAAAGTATGGTATTGCAACGACTCCACGTTCGTGGCAAATAGTATGGTATTGCAACGGTTTAACGTATTGCGACGATTTAACATATTGCAACGAAAATATCGGCGTTGAAACGATGCCACATTCGTGGAAAAAAGTATGGTATTGCAACGACTCCACGTTCGTGGCAAATAGTATGGTATTTCAACGGTTTAACGTATTGCAACGATTTAACGTATTGCAACGAATAGTACGTTATTTGCGATGATATCACATCTGTGGCGATAAGTACGGTATCGCAACAATTTCATACTCGTGGCGAATAGTATGGTATCGCGTCGTTTTCACATTCGCGGCGAATAGTACGGTATGGCAACGTTTTTACATCCGTGGTGAATAGTATGGTGTTGGAACAATTTCACATCTGTGGCGAATAGTACGGTATCGCGACGATTTCACACGCGTGGCGAATAATATGGTATCGCGACATTTTCACATCCGCGGCGAATAGTACGGTATCGCGATGATTTCACACTCGTGGCGAATAATATTGTATCGTGACGTTTTCATATTCGTGGTGAATACTACGGTGTTGCAACGATTTCACTTCCGTGGCGAATAGTACGGTATCGCGATGATTTCACACTCGTGGCGAATAATATGGTATCGCGACGATTTCACAGCCGTGGCCAATAATACGGTAATGCAACAATTTCACGTTCATGGCGAATATTACGGTATTGCAACGATTTCAAAACCGTGACAACAGTATTGTATTGCAACGATTTCTGATGTGTGGCAATAGGTTCGTAATGCAACATATTCAAATCTGTTGCAACAGGGTCATAATGCGACGTTCTCTGGGTGGTGGCAATAGCAGTCTAGTGCAACTCTTTTTTGGTCGTAGCCAAATGTTTGTAGTGCAACGTTTTATAATTTGTGGCAATAGCTAGCTTCCTATTGCAACAGTTTATTTTCGTCGCAATAATCTGTTAATGCCACGTTTTATAATTAGCGGCACTAGAATCCTAATGCACCAGGTTTGAAAATTAGTGGCAACAGAATCAACTTATTCGCACACGATACGTCAGTCGACTTAACAACAAACATCCAGCAATTGATGCAACGCTCAAGGACCCTTGCGTTGTTGCGAGACGATGTTATTTACAGTTTTTCAGGTTGCAACATTGTACCCATCAAAATAGCACCGCGACGAGTTGTAGTATTAGGAATAGTTTCTCGAACATCCAGCTTCGACTTGGTGCGAGCAGAAGCCTTTTGTGGAGTTGCTGCTATCCGTTGTTGATTTTGCAAGCTCTCCATCATTCTGCGCATGTCTGCTAGCTCCTTTTCTTGCCGTGCAGAATTGGCTGCCATCTAATCATGTAAAGCCTGGACTTCCTGGTTGAGTTGTTCATTTGCCTAGACGAAGCCATCCATCTGGGAGGTCATATAATCATTTCTTCCTTCCAACTCTTGCACCTGAGAGCTGAGGTCTTCATTTCTATTTTGCAAGGATCAAACTTGCTGGCCGAGATGGTCAGACATCTGGATACGCAGTCTTTTAGAAACATTAGGTTTAGCCATATAACCACGCCCCCGAAACTGTGATCCTCCAGAACCGGTTGCGGATATATAAGTAAGCTGGAAGATGTTGTTTCGTTCCTCATCTGGGATTGGGACTCCCAGCTCAGCTTCCTTGATGTTGATTTGGGCACGTGCCTGGGTCTATATACAAAAGGAAAAGTCACATGTACATTGCAAATATTTATTTAAATGGGGACTGTTTGAAGTGTTTCTCACATGTACAGATTCTGCCTGCTTGTTTGCCCATTGACCGTTCTTCACATGGCTTGCCTCCCACAGTTCTATGTCATCGGGTTCTTTTCCGGTCTCTGGATCTCGCTACATCAAATACAAGTAAAATTTGATTGAATGATTGCAGTGCAAAGTAAAAGCATGATTTAGTTTTCATACCTTCTCATAACTAAGTTGGGCGTAGGATTTCGAGCCAAGCAAGTGTTTTGTCTTTTGAGTACTTCGATTTTGTGAATTGGTTCTGCTTATTGACTGCAATTTTAAGAATTAATTTCACGAATGGGTGTTATCAAATAGTTTTTGTAGGATATGAAGGTATTAGAAAGCTAGCTGACCTTGAATCGCTCGGACCCAAAATAGTCCATAAGCGCCAGCCAATCGGAATCTGCTACGTCAATAGGCTTGTTTTGTATATGTTCCTCATCGGTCGAATACTTCTTATAGGTGGCATGCAATGTTGATCGCCACCCCTTGTAGCGCTCACTAGCAATCTTCAATATTTTTCTTTTAGTATCATCTGTGTCCTCCAAGTCCCAGGCATTCTGTACATTGTATATCACACTGTTATAAAGTACAAGATGGAGGTCGCTAGAAAAAAGTACTTATGTGGGGTGTCACAACACTAACCAGAATGTCTCTCACTATATCGCTCTTCGAAGTATCGCCAACCTCTGCCCACTTCCTTACACCAGCGAGGGGTGCATTTTTTTTGTTGTCATAACCACATCATCGACAAAGTGCCGCTGATTAGGACCAACCACAGCACCCAACCTATCGGACCACTGAATTTGTAGCTTCCGATTCTGATCATTCGTTCTATTTGCAGATGCTAGATAGCGCAATTTAGAAACCTTAAGTTCTTTAGCAACCCCTCTTCCAAACTTCTTTCCTTCTGTTAGTGTCATTTAAACGGTAAACGTTTAAAGCAAATTAGCAACTGACCAGACCTAGTATCATGTACAAATAGTGTGAAAGAAGAAGAAGTCTGATGTTTTGCCATCTTCAGGACGAGTGTGGCAAATACGAGCGTGGGAACACCGCGTCGCAACAACATTTTGCTCCATATTGGGCGATGCATCGACTTGTTGACTTCTTTGTTTCTATTCATACCCTTCAATCAGGCATCAGGCAGTAATTAGTGGCGCTACAGCACCCATAGTACTGCAGGGGATTTTCAGTCCAGCTGCGAAGCAGGCAAGACAGTAGCTGGCGATGCTAGAGAAAGAGAGGGTTCACTGGGTGCTCATACTCTGCAGTACTTCCGGTTCGGTCTGACCGACATCAGTAGGAGCGCGTCTCGAGGCGAATTGGTGGCTGGGCGAGTCATGGACGTCAGTGGTATTAGCAGGTAGAGGATGCAAGACAGATGAGGCGGGCAGCTTGCGACGTTTAACAAAGCTAGGGTTCGGTTTGGCAGTGCAGTGACCACATTTAAGTCAGAGGATCAACGTCCAGATCACACCGGTGATCTCACATGACTTACGTTTTTACTGCAGGCAATGCAGTAAAGATCCAACGGTGTGATTCCGTTGGATCTTTACTGCATTGCGTAAGTCAGGTGATCTGCGTCCATTGATATCACCCCGGAGCAAGTCTCGAGGCTAGGAGGACAGTGTGGCGGATCTAGGAATTAAATTTAGGTGGATTGCATACTCATATTTTGCTCTGCATGTTAGCATCTCGCCCTAAAGTGCTACTAGAACAGATACATGAATATAATCTTGCATTAATTACCAGACATCAGCAACACATTTGGCAGTGTAAAAAATGGAATTGAGATCATATAAGCAGCAATGAACCCTCATGTACATGAATCTCTAAACTATATGATACTAACATTTCTTAGTGGACAGGGGTTAATGATATTGGACTATTTTTTCCAGGGTATGCCATGTCATATGGGGCATAGCATGTAGGTACGCCGTAATGGCCAGGGGTTTGCGGGCGGCGGGGTCATCATGGCACGCGAACGATGGGACGTGGAGATGGAGGGAGACGCGTCGGGGAGGACAGTGAAGTGACCACCAGCAGGGCGTGGGCGCCGGCCGGTGCCGGAGTGACCGGCGGCAACATGGGTTTGTGGGCGGCGGGGTCATCATGACACGTGAAGGATGGGATGTGGCAATGGTCGAAGGAGACGCGTTTCTGAGGACACTGAAGTGAGCAGCAGCAGGGCATGGCCGCCGGTGCCAGAGTGGTGGCGGCGAGAGAGCCCAGCGTGCCCGTGTAGGCATCAATAAATCATGCCATCACATATACTCACCAGCAGGGCGTGGGCGCCGGCCGGTGCCGGAGTGACCGGCGGTGACAGGGGTTTGCGGGCGGCGGGGTCATCATGACACGCGAAGGATGGGACGTGGCGATGGTGGAGGGAGACGCGTCGGGGAGGACACTGAAGTGAGCAGCAGCAGGGTGTGGTCGTCGGTGCCAGAGTGGCCGGCGGCGAGAGAGCCCATCGTGCGTGTGTAGGCATCAATAAATCACGCCATCACATATACTTATTAACTGTTAACTGGGACTAGGAAACTACAATCGCAATGCTAAAATGTTTAGTAGAGCCCGGTACATATTTATACTCGTAGTACCAGCATGGGATGACGAATCTCGGAGTTCCTGAGCATCAGGTGCTGCAATATTCTCTGCATACGATGCAAAGGAATAAACGTGTTATAATTATGTGTATTTTGATAGTAAACACATTTATAGTTATACCGGGTGCTTGTTGCCCATCACGATTACTTGTAGACGACATGACGGTTTGGTTTCTTGTTCCTAAAGTAAAGAGTATATAGAGTAAGTAACAGTGATAACGTCAGATTACATGAGGATGTGTATTTTAGATCGGGCGGTGTGGTTGCTATGAACTGAAAATGTTTGTTTTGAATGGAGGAATCAGAAAATAAAGGAGTAGGAAAAAAACCGTACAATCCGAGAAAGAAAAACAAGAAAAACGTGTATAAACCGTGGGAACTGAAAATCTTAGGAATACAAGTTTGGAACACAGGAATGAGAGTACAACATTGGGAGTGGTTGATAAGATAACCCTGGCGTCACTTACTTCTAAATCAAGAAATTACATAGTACATGCGGTTTTTAATAGTTATCTTTGCTGACATGGAAATGTACTAGAAATACACTACCATAAACTGTCGGAGCGACATTTATTTCGGGGCAGAGGTGTAGTGTATTTTATATATGGAAAAAATAGAATGCAATCAGATGCTAGGGTAAAATAAAAAGATGAATCGACTGTAAGATGCAGATCTAATGATTGAGGATAGTTGATTGCACAATTGCACCATTAATCAGATTTTATACTAAACATTCATGAAACATAAGAGCATATAAGGAGTTGGGATGACAACTAGGAATGAACTGGCTGCAGCTGTTGGGACGACAACTAAAGCGATAAGGAGGGAGTAGCTCTATAAAAAGACGGCATGGATCGTGTAGAACTTACATAGCACAAAACTGGAGTCCGGGATGTCGCAGGGCGGGGTCGGCGACGAAGAGGTTCGGTAGAGCCCGTCAAACTTGGTCGCTCGACGTTGTACCCACAGTCACCACCACCACTCACACGGGAATTTCTTAGGAATGCAAGTTTGGAACACAGCACTAAGAGGAGAACATGTGTGCTGGGAACGGAAGCCACTGCGGGATTAGAGGGAGACGCACATTTATATTCGTCGTGGCTAGCTACAAATGGGCGGGACTGGAATTTTGGGCGCACGGATTGAAGTTTCAATTGTGAAAATCTCAATCGTGCACGCCAAGAAGAACGAAAAATTTTTCAAGGGTCCGCTACCTGCCATTCATCTTTGTTTTCATGGAGATGAAAAAGCAGTCATGCGGTAGTGGGACATTCCAAAAAAAATACGAACAAAAATATGAAACGCCAAATGTATCATTGTGCTAATGCAAACGACATGCAAATACAGAACACCCAAGTCCACGAAAGGAGGACGGCAAATCCATGGTCTAGTAAAAGGTAAACAATCAGCATTTTATATATAACATTCGTCGCAATGAAATGATAACATATACAGAGTATATACTACTACTACAAAAAAAAATTTCCCCTGTGATGTCTAATCTTCAGGCTGTCGATCCAAAACCGCCTGTGATACGAGTATCACAGGTACATACGATATATATATCAACAATGTCATCGGATATTAGTTACAACGGATAAAGTACTTTTCATACACCTGTTGCATCAGGCGATGGACTAGTTAGCAATTTAGATGACGTAATTTCCTAATCAAGTTAATTATGCATCATGTCTGTTGTTAGTTCTATTACTTGTAAGGATAATGTTTACCGGATTTCATTCATTCAGCCACAAGAAATATAGACGGTCCCAAGTTACAAACATATAGGAGATGTTTTCGATAAAAGAAGTTTTTCGATACTGCATATATAGAACACATTGTTCATGAACATAAAGACATATTTCATTAACAAACAAGTAATAGAAAAACACGTAGTAGACAGCAAGAACAAGATAAACTACACCTATACTACTCTACTCAAAGATCACGAAATAGATAAACTACTCCTAATACTACTCTACTAGGAGAAAACCACATCCTCCTCCTTCGCCGATGCCGCCTCCTCCGCCTCCGCCGGCGGTGCCGCCTCCTCCTCCTCCGCCGCCGCTGTTGCCGCCTCCGCCTCCGCCGCCGCTGCCGCCTCCTCCTGCTCCTCCTCCGCCGCTGCCGCCGCCTCCATAGCCGCGTCCACCTCCGCCTCAAGAGATGCCTCCTGCTCCGCCTCCTCCGCTGCCGCCGCTGCCCAAGCCGCCTCATACTCCTCAACCTCTGTCACAGTCCAAAGCTTCCCGGTGACGCGGTGCTTAATCTTGAGGAGGCCCTCTACCCCAGCAACTTCCGCGATCGTCTCGTGGAGGGCGTCGAGACGACTGGCCACAGTCATCAACCCGTAGCAGTAGTGGCCCGCAGTGTCCATGCTCGTGTGGAGGGGAAGGGTCCCAAGACCCAGATGGTGACACGAGCGATCTGTGTCGGAAAAGACCTTCCGCGCCACTGCGTTGAGCGCTAGTGCGCTATGAGCGGCGGCGGACTTGGCGTCGGTGGCCACCTTAAGGCGCCGATCGAGTTCGTCGATGCGGTCGGTGAGGAGTCTGAGAGTCTGCTCAACCCAACCTATATGAGGAAGTGCAGGCGCCGCGGGCAGAGATGCGGGCGCCGCCATCAGTTCCACCGACATTGCCGGCGGCGATGGAAACGGAGAAGGAGGTTCGGAGGACGTCGATGGCCTAGAGCGCTTCGACGCGGGGCTACCCATTTGTGTGGCGATGGAGGTGCAGAGAAAGAGTGAGAGGTGGTCGACGGTGGCGGGGGAGAGGTTTAGAGGCTAGAATCTAAGGAGTGGTGCGGCGAAGAAGCAAGAGGACGGTGAGCCTTTATAGCGGGTCGTCGTCTAAGCGGGCGTGTCGAGACGATCGGACGCTAGAGGAAACCGCGCTTAATTATGAACCGGTCGGTGGCCCCGATTTCCTCGAAATTGCGGTTTGCATCCTCTCGGTCCCAACGGTTCGACGCGTCCCATTAGGAGTAAATTTACCACGGGGAAAAACAATTTTTTCGTTATATAAAAAAAATCCTTCTATACACGCCTAAGCCAACTTCGTGACCGCGCGTCCGTGCCATGGGACACCTTGCAGCGAACATGGGCCTAGTCCTGCACGCATTACTTTCATTCGGATTTTTAACTGCAACTGTGTGCCATGCCTTATAACGTCAGTGCACTGACCTCAACTTTCCGTGGTGGCACTAATCCTTCGCACCTGTTCCATATGTTCTTTTCTTCTCTGTCTGTTGTCTAATACTATTTTTGTTTTATGTTCAACATGCATGTGCGACCTCGATTCACGATCATGTTTCATGACGTTATACGTGTGTTTTCTCTTTTTGTTGAAAGATCGTCATGTACTATTTGAGGTGTATATATATATATATGCATGCATGTTAGTGTTGTTAAACATGACCGAGGTCCGAGGTGTTTTAATTCTAGCTATGTCTAACATGCACAGACCGCAAACATGATCAACCAATTACACTACATAAGAAACCCAAATTGGAGACAACGATGGGCGACAGATCGGATGTCCATCAATCACAAAGCAATGCGAGACGCGCTTAAAGTCATTGTTTGTCTCCTTTAGCTTTGCAATTACAAATCGAGACGAGCTTCAAACCCTAAGATCTTTTGTTTTTGTCCAATTTGGTCGGTTCACTTGTGACAGATTAACACATCACTAAACTTAGAGCACATTCACTTTATTGAAATCCAGAAATTCTAACACACCAGTATTCAGTGACACGAATGAACACATATATATATTACAAAACACAAGAAATATGTACAAGAACAGAATTGAAGCTAAACATGTACAAGAACTCCTACAAACTACTCTGCTGGCCTTGCCTCCTCCGCCCTCTCCCCCAACTTCTCAAACCACGACAAGCGGTCCTCCTCCTCCTCCTCCTCCTCCTCGTCGTCGTCGTGGTGGTGGCGGTCGCCGTCGTCATCGCCGTCGTCATCATCATCGTCGTTGTCCTCCTCCTCCTCCTCCTCCTCCTCCTCCTCCTCCTCCTCCTCCTCCGGCGACGATGCAGCAGGAGAGTGGGCCGGCTGCTCCGGCTGAGGCGATTCCTCCGGCTGCACCGGTGGCAATTTTATCTTCTTATTCTAAATAGGCTAGCTTCATTCAGAGTGGCGACCACGTTCTTGAGGTTTACTAGGCAGCGCCTAGCTCCGGACCTATAACTGATCAAGCAAGGGACAAAAAGCAAATCCTCCAGCCTTTTACTAGTATCAAGAATCGCAAAGTGTGGCACTTGGATTTGGATGGTGAGGTGAGGCGAGGCAAGGTAGCTGCAGGCGAGAAGAGACACTCTTTTTCAGCGATGAGGGCGTACCTGGAAGTGATGAGGGCGAAGCTCGGCGGCGACGGCGAAGCTCAGCGGCGTACCTGGAAGTGACGCGGGCGAACACTTGGCGGCAAACGAAATTTTGGCAGCGTAACGGCGTCTAAGTGTTTCGCCCGGGTAAGGTTTTTCCTACGCTGTCGAGGGGTATACATAAACTCCAATTTTCTCAGACGGATTTTAAGTACCGACCGCCAAAGAAGATGGTTACCCCAGGCGGGTTTTACTTACCAAGCTTCTGAGAAGGTATTTACTTCTTCTTAATTAATATTCTTGATTAATATCCTTTAAAAAGGCAAAATTCCACTTTCTTGTAATATTATTGATATGTAAAGGTTACCATTAAATTTCACATCATAAATCATTTGAAATTGGTCAGAACATAAAAAATATACAACAAATGCTATTTTTCATTTTTCTATCTTGATGAATATAATGCCTTTTTCATTTATTTTTTCAGTGGACATTTTTACTCATCATACCAAAACCTCTATGAATGTTTTCAGATTTTTTTAAATTTTTTTGAATCAATATGTGTTCATAATTTGGTGAATGCCTCATATGTATATATGAGCATTTAGTTAGAATGATGGATAATTTGAAGTTTGACATGTTGGAATGCTTTTAAAAAATTAACAAAATTCATACATGTATGAATGATACAAATATGTTCATACAAACAAATTTGAGTGAAGGATCTTTTTTTTATGAGATACACAAATGTGAATAATATGTAAGTAGAAATTCATTTGATATTTACCAAAACATTACAATGTCAGCTATACAAGTTTTAAAATATTTTGTTCAGGTGGTATATGTTAATATTTTACAAATGTAGAAGAAAGAATCATCGAATTTGGACACAATTTGCAGAATCTAAACATGTTTGAGTATTTATATTGGAATCTAAATAAAAAAGAAGCAAGGGATAAGGAAACTGAAGAACAGTGTCAGGCATTATCTCAGGCGGTTGGTAAGTAATATCCGAATGCGATAAACATCTTCTCAGACGGTTATTAAGTACCAACCGCCTGTGAAGATTTTTTTCTTCTTCTTAATTAATATTCTTGATTTAATGTGGGTCCTTTAAAAATGCAAAATTCCACTTTCTTGTAATATTATTGATAAGTAAAGGTTACCATTAAATCTCACTTCATAAATCTTTTGAAATTGGTCAGAACATAAAAAACATACAACAAATGCTATTTTTCATTTTTCTATCTTGATGAATATAATCCTTTATCATTTATTTTTTCAGTGGACATTTTTACTCATCATACCAACCTCTATGATTTTTTTCAGATTTTTTTAAATTTTTTTTGAATCAATGTGTGTTCATAATTTGATGAATGCCTCATATGTATATGAGCATTTAGTTAGAATGATGGATAATTTGAAGTTTGACATGTTGGAATGCTTTTAAAAAAATTAACAAAATTCATACATGTATAAATGATACAAATATGTTCATACAAACAAATTTGAGTGAAGGATCTTTTTTTTTATGTGATACACAAATGTGAATAATATGTGAGTAGCAATTAATTTGATATTTACCAAAACATTACAATGTCAGCTATACAAGTTTTAAAATATTTTGTTCATGCGGTAGATGTTGATTTTATACAAATGTAGAAGAAAGAATCATCGAATTTGGACACAATTTGCAGAATCTAAACATGTTTGAGTATTTATATTGGAATCTAAGTAAAAAAGAAGCAAGGGATAAAGAAATTGAAGAACAGTATCGGGCATTATCTCAGACGGTTGGTAAGTAATACACGTATGAGATAAAAATCTTCCTTGACGGTTATTAAGTATCAACCGTCTGTGAAGATATTTACTTCTTCTTAATTAATATTCTTGATTAAATATCTTATCAGGCGGTTAGTAAGTAAAACCTGTCTGAGATAAACTTAAAAACTGCCTGTGAAAAACTGACGCCGAGGCGGGGACCCCTCACCACACGCCCGCTATTAGACGACAACCCGCTATAAAGGCTCACCGTTCTCTTGCTTCTCCGCCGCACCGCTCCTTAGATCCTAGCCTCCAAACTTCTCCCCCCGCCACCGTCGACCATCTCTCGCTCTTTCTCTACACCTCCGTCGCCACACAAATGGGTAGCCCCCCGCCGAAGCACTCTAGGACATCGACACGCTCTAGGCCATCGACGTCCTCCGAACCTCCTTCTCTGTTTCCATCGCCGCCGGCAATGCCGGTGGAACTGATGGCGGTGCCCGCATCTCCTCAGCCCGACTGGTTACAAGAGACTGTCCACCTCTTTACTGCCCGCATCGACAAATTAATGCGCCGAATTAAAGATGTCAAAGACGACGTGTCCTCCGCCATCGAACATGCAAGAGCGTTGGACACAATGTTGCAGGATGTATTTAACAATACATCTCTCATCTGTCGCCGTCTGGGTCTTGGGAGGCTTCCCCAGCTCCCCAGCATGGACTCCGTCGGCTACTACTTGTTCGGGTTAAGCTTTGTGGCCGCTCGTCTCGACGCTCTCCTTGAAACGATCGCGGAGGTTGCTGGGGTACAGGGCCGCTAGAAGATTCTGCACAGCGTCGCCTGTAAGCTCGGTGTTGAGACGGAAGAGGAGTCGTCGCCGCCGTCGGAGGCGGAGGCGGAGCCGCCGGAGGATGCGTCGGTCGCGGCGCGCGCGCGCGGCGGTGGTGGACGAGGCCTCTGAGTAGAATAGGATTAGGAGTAGTTTTGTTCTTGTTTCTACGTGTTTTTCGTCCATGTTTTCTTTACTCTTGTTTGTAATATGTGTGTTGCTAGTATGTTAATGTAATATGTCTTTTATGTTCATGAACAATGTGTCTGACGTATTATCGAAAAATTCTCCTTTTATCGAAAAACATATCCTTTAATGATGCCAAGTTTTAACCTTTAACCCACTTCGTGCGTGAATCGAAAAACATCTTCAGTCGTGATGTTGTGTTTCTCTTGTTTTTTTTGATATTTTTTCTTTTCACGTTTTGTCATGTTGTTTTCTTTGATGCAAACGGGGCTAAACAAAAGACGAGCGCGCATAGGGGAAACACAAAAAGTGCAACATTCATCAGAGACGAGCATGCATATATAGGAGAAACACATCAACATGCCTTATACAAGTCTATTTTATATATAGTACTCCCTTTGTTCACTTTTCATTGGCGTTGGGAGAACTAGGGGTAGCGCATCCAAAAGGGAATGGAGGGAATATAACCCATAGAGTACAACACGTTATGGCGGAACAGGTCATACTCGTGCTCAATCCTACAGTTCTTAGTACAGAAGACGGTCCACTCGTAACACCCTCGCCGACCGCAGCGGGCAGGCCCCTGGTTTCCCCCCGTTGGGCAGCGGGAAATGTAATCATCAATTTCGGGCAGCGCCACCGGCGGCAGTCCCGGAGGAGGCCTACGCAGAAACCTCCAGCTCATGAAAACGTCGAGCCTCTGCATGGCTTGATTCCGACACCGGCAACACTCCGTGTTGGTCCTCTTCATCTCGACGGACCCGACCGCGTTGTCACCGACATGGGCCTCGCCTTCGACCCGCCGGATATACTCGAGGGCATCGCGGTCCCCGCGGTCGGCATCGTAGCGGAGCATGGCGAGGACGTAGGCCGCCACCTTGTGGCCGTTCGCGGTCGCCCGGGTAAGGAACTGGGTGCCCCGTTGCGCCTGCACGCGGCCGTAATTGAAGACGAGGTCGAACCCGGGGACATAGCATGCATGAGGGTTGCCCACGTTGGCCAGGCGCTCCGCGAGGCCATCGTAGCTCCCGTTCTCGTGCCGTTGGAACCACTCCCAGCTGCTCTCCCGCTCCAGCGCCACGCGCCTGCCCACGGCGGGATCACGGTACGCCGCGTGCATGGCCTTGCAGGTGGCGCGCAGACTGGAGAGGTCGTCCAGGGGCTGGGTGGAGGTTGCGGCGACCCACCCCGCAATCAGGACCGCAATATCGTGCGGCAAGGGGAACTCCATGGGCTTCGAAGGGAACCAATGAGGGCGCGCGCGACGGAGAGGAAGAGTACGCGCGGAGAAGAGGATGGTGTGTGTGGCGGAGTAGAGGATGGTATGTCGTCTTACTACTATTTATTAGTACGCGCGGAGAAGATGATGAGACGCCCGGTGATTTTTAGTACGCGTGGAGAAGAGGGATGGTGGTGTGTGGGCAGTTATTTCCAGCCAATTTTTTGTCCCAGCTCAACATTACTTTCACTGTATGGTCATGTCAGCTGTGTGCTCTGCACATTTTCAGCTACTGTCCTTTGTTGTCGTAGCAACTTGCTGGCATTGAATGGAAAGTGGGAGGATATGTATTGATGAAGGGTGTTAGGGTTAGTTTATGTGTTGACTAATGTGCGGTTTGAATCCTAAAAATAGAGTTCACATGGGACGAAGGGAGTATAAGATGGTCACCCGCGCCATCGTCTTTTCCGCACAACCGTTCCAACATCCTCTCTTCTCTCCACAAAACCTAGCCGCGGCTAGTATACAGCAAATGCTTTCGAGCTCGAGCAACCCTCCGCCACCGAGCCCGCCGAGGGACCCGACCGCCGGTAAGCAGCCGCGGCTGGACCCCCCCCCCCTCGCCGCCGCGCGTGAAGGATACCCTCCTGTTCAACATGGCCCGAGATGTATTTACGGATACATCTCACTCCATGGAACGCCTTGGGCTCGGTACCCTTCCACAAAGTACTGGAATGAACACCACGGGACACTACGTCTTCGGCCTCTCGTTTTGACTCCCTCTGGGAGACGATGGCGGCCGAGCTCGGCGTCGCGGGTCGTCGCAACCTCTTCGTGACGGTGGCCTTGAGACTGGGTCACCTTCCGCCGCCGGAGCCCGAGGCGCTAGAGGTGGGTCAGGAGCCCGAGGACCCACCCGAGGAGGAGGAGGTGGAGGCTGAGTAGAGTAGTATTTACGTGTTTTCTTTTCATGTTTTTAGTTGTAGTTTTTCGTTTCATGTTTTTAGTTGTAGTTTTTCGTTTCATGGTTTTAGTTGTAGTTTATCTTTTCTTGTGTTTGTAATATACTCCCTCCATCCAAAGCGACAAGTATTTTGGGACGAAGATACTCCCTCCATCGAAAGGGACAAGTATTTTGGGACGGAGGGAGTAATGTTTTCAAGTTAAATGTACTTGGTGTTCTTGTTCATGGATGTACTATCTGTGCAAAATTAGTTCAAATTTTCCGATCGCCAAACCCTCCTTGTCCCCAAACCGGTGGAGTTGCCAGGAGATCGCCCGCAGCGGGGCCCGCAAAGCGGTCTGTAAAGTAGTAGTAACAGGAAAATGCAACAGGCCGGTGGCTAGGACTGGAAAGAAAAAAGTGAAGACAATACGAGGAAGAAAATGTTTGAAAAATAGAAGGACAACCGAAATGTTAAACAGGAAATCTTTTCACGGAAATTAATCCAGTCATAATCCTCTCAAACATAGGCTCCCTTTGAAGGATAGGATTTGTAAAGGATTTTTAGTTTCCATAGGAAACATAACACATGAGCTAGGACACTTTGGTAGCCATACTAAAAGAGCTGCTTATCCACCTCATCCACTTCCCCATGCTGCCAGTAGAATCTCTTCAGCCGCGGGAAGGTGTCCCCCGAAGAGTACGAGGACATCGAGGAGTGTCCGTCAGAAGAGTCGCCTGATGACGAGGAGGCCGGGGAGTTGGGGTGGACCGGCGGCGTATAGTTGAGGTAGTGATCCACGTGGATGATGAGCTCCGTCGTGAGGCCGTCAGGCCGGACCACTACGGCATGGTTGAAAGGTTCCGCCGGCGGCCTGCCGTCACTCCCAGTCCGACCATCACTTCCTGCAAAGAAGGTGGCCATTTTGGCCCGAGGCGGGAGGCTTGGGTCTTTCATCCACCCAACGACCGTGCACAGGTCAGCACGCTCCCGGTGGTAAGTGGAAGCATCGAAGTGATCAAAGAGGAAGACATCACCCAGAACCAGTCTGATGCCCTCCGCAGAACAGACATGCAGAGGGAGGTTCTCGATGACAACCTGCACGTGGAAGAACTACCCGACGATCGGCACACCGATGCCAAAGATCCATGGCTGGAAGTAGTGGTTATCATCCGGCATGGAGATGATTGCCGTCTCGATGGCGAGCTCCCGATAGTCATCACGGGTGAACAACACCAGGAACTCACCATCCCCAAACGTGGACACGGTGAAAGCCCAATGCGGGATTTCAAGTTGGTGATGGATGGCCAGGGTGATCTCCATGGGCGTGCCTCGCTGTGACCACCTCTAGGTCCCAGAACAGCTGCTTGGCGGTGCAAACGGATAAACTCCATCATCATGAGGCGGTTGTTGACCACCGTGCATTGTCCCTCACGAGGGCACAGGGACGGTGAGCCTGCAGGTACCTGCTCACGTCTAACATGGTTGCGAGGAATGGCGCTGCAACAACAGAGGCAAAGGACTTCTCAGGTAACACACGGGAGCATGGATGGGAATCAGTCGGGAACTTGAGCCTGGAAGCAATAGGGGGGTGGTTTAAGAAGGCGAGGATGAAGAGGCCAAACATCGGAAGCAGCATCCCTTGAGGATCTCACGAAAATCCGGTGATAGGACCGGACCTTTCGAGGCCTTTGGCTTTGTGCAAGCGTCATGAATGCACGAAGGCCCAGCTTGAATATAAAGTGAATCAGCGCAGTTTCAGCCCACAAATAACAAGCGGCTCAGCTTTTTTGTCCTGCCTGCCTGCCTGCCCGCGGCGGGAAATTTTTGTCACGCCGAATGAAGAAGGAAAATAAGAAACAAAAATAATATTTTATTACGGTACCCTTCGACCCGCAATGTCGGGCCCCTCTCTGCAACGCGCTTGTAGGAGCATCCGCCTCCCGCCATGCTTGTAGGAGCATCCGCGGGCCGCCACGCTTGGAGGAGCATTCGCCGGCCGCCACGCTTGGAGGAGCATCTGCCAGCTGCCACGCTTGGAGGAGCATCCGCCGGTCGCCATGCTTGTAGGAGCATCATCTGGCCGCCACTCTTGTAGGAGCATCCGGCGGCCGCCAAGCTTGGAGGACCAACCGTCGGCCGCCACGCTTGGAGGAGCATCCGCCGGCCGCCACGCTTGTAGGAGAATCTGTCGGCCGCAGCGTGTGGAGTAACAACGGCTAGGTACAATTGCTCACATAATGTGTTCTTGTACATCTATCCTCTTACGGATAGGTTAATGGCTGATTGAATTGTAGGAAGCAATGTCAGAAGATAAGACATGGATGGGAAAAGACAGGCATACGAGGGAGTGGCAGGATGGAATGAAGTCATTTTAAAATTTTGCATTTCAGGGCACTCGTGAAGGAGGAACTATGCCTTGTCCTTGCACGAGATGTCGTAATATTTGCCACAAGACATGCAAGGGAGTTCATTTACACCTGCTCAGAAATGGGATGTTATTGGATTATACTTGTTGGATACACCATGGAGAAATACGAGTTCAGGAAAATATTGCTGAGGAATCAACAAATAATGAGGAGATGATTTCTGATGATGGTGCTATGCAAAATATGTTGTTTAGTCTACTTAGAGGCACTGATCATGGTGGTACTTCAGCAAATGTTGATGATCAAGAAAATGCTATAAACCAGCAGGAGCCAACTGGGGATGCAAAGAAATTCTATGACTTATTAACTGATGCCAAAAAGGAGTTGTATCCAGGTTGTTTGCAGCTGACCCAATTATCCTACATTGTCAGGTTCTATCAGATAAAGTGTTTAACTGGTATGAGCAAAGTAGCTTGTGAGATGTTACTTGAACTATTCTCATTTGCGCTTCCAAAGGGCCACTGCATTCCTAATACACTTGATAAACTTCAGAAGGTTGTTCGTGACCTCGGGTTGGACTACCAAAAGATCGATGCATGTGTCAATGACTGTGTGTTATTCTGGGAGGACTATTCTCTGCTGAATAGTTGCCCAAAATGTGGTGAATTAAGATGGAAAAATAGTACTGCTGGGGATGCAAGAGAGTCTTTACCTTGTGGAAAATCCAAGAAGCTTGTAGCACGTAAGGTTCTACGTTACTTCCCTCTTATTCCCCGTCTACAAAGGTTTTATATGGGAGAATCAACAGCATCAAACATGCGCTGACACAAAGAAGGTCGTGCTGATGATGGAATATTACGCCATCCCGCCGATTCGAAAGCATGGAAGCATTTTGATAGCATTCACCCAAATTTCTCATCTGATCCTCGCAACATAAGACTTGGGCTAGCATCTGATGGTTTCAATCCTTTTGGAGTAATCAATGTTTCTTACAGTACATGGCATGTGATTCTAATCCCTTATAATCTACCACCTTGTTTGTGTATGAAGCAGTCTTATTGGGTGATGTCAATGATAATTCCTGGGCTAAAGTCACCTGGAAACAACATTGATGTGTATCTGCAGCCTTTGATTGATGAGCTACTGAAATTATGGTTTGATTGTGTTGAAACATATGACAGTTTAAAGAAAGAGACATTTGTCATGCGAGCTTCTTTATTGTGGACAATAAATGATTTTCCAGCATATGCAATGCTATGTGGATGGAGCACAAAAGGGAAGCTAGCATGTCCATACTGCCATATAAACACTGACGCCTTCTGGTTGAAATATGGATGAAAGCATTGTTACATGGGTCATCGTCGTTTCCTACCTCAGGATCACAGATGGCGTCGAAACAAAGGTTCTTTCAACAACAAGGCAGAGAATAGGGAGGCTCCAACATCACTCTATGGTGACGAAGTACTCCAACAATACGAGTGTTTTGATCAAGTGAGTTTTGGACCGACGAATAATAAGAGAAAGCACACCGAGGAAAATAGATGGAATAATTGGAAGAAGAAAAGTATATTTTTTGACCTCCCTTATTGGAAGACATTGCTAATAAGGCATAACTTGGATGTCATGCGCATTGAGAAAAACATTTGTGATAGCATATTGGGGTGCTTGCTATGGATGGTAAAACAAAAGATAGTCTACAAGCTCATCTTGATATGAAGGATATGGGTATACGACCAGATCAACATCCTAAGTTCGTAAAGAGCAAGAACACATTCCCACCAGCATTATATACTTTGGGCAAAGATGAGAGGACCACCTTGTGCAAGTTTTTGGGGAATGTGAAGGTGCCCGATGGTTATGCCTCAAACATCAAGAGATGTGTGGACATAAAAGCATGTAAGGTATCGGGTCTAAAAACTCATGACTGCCATATTATATTTCAGAAGCTCCTTCCTATTGCAATACGTAACATATTGCCTGAAAAGGTTGTTGCACCTTTAATTGAGTTTAGCACATTCTTTTCTGGAATTTGTTCTAAAGAATTGGCGGAACCAGATTTGGACAAGATGAGCAAACAAATTCCTGAAACAATTTGTAAGCTTGAGATGTTGTTTCCTCCCGCTTTCTTTAATATCATGGTACATCTTCCAACCCATCTTGCCAAAGAAGCATGGTTGGGTGGACCTGTTTCTTACAGATGGATGTATCCAATTGAGAGGCACCTTGGTACATTGAAGAGATATGTACGTAACAAAGCTCACCCGAAGGGTTCTATAGCTGAGGGATATATTGCCGAAGAGTGTATGACTTTTTGTAGTCAGTTTTTGGATACATCAGCACCAAGCATAATAGGCCAGAACGTCATGAAGCTACAGCTACAAATGAACCTTCTGTTGATAATTCTAACATATTTACAGAAGTTGATAATTCTAAAAAAGGGTATAAATGGGACCAACTTACTATGGTGGAACTACATAACATCAGGCATTATCTTATTACTAACGTTGAAGAGGCCGCTCCATGGATCAAGTAATAACGTATAACTCAGATGTTGTATACTATATATATGGCTTATTGTAGATGGCTAATTTAATTTGTACCCTTTTCAGTGAGCATATTGAAGAGCAGAAAAAGATTCATTCTCGTGATGTTGATAAACGCCATAGAGATGAGTTTGTTGATTGGTTTCAGAAACGGGTAAGTACATGCAAGTTTGCACTTTGATAAAATATTGAACAAATATGTGTTCTGAAATTGGTTTGTCGTCGATAACCCCTGTTATACTAATGTGTACAGATTACGACATTACACAAAGAAGGCAAAGCAACCGATTATATGTATGCATTATCTAGAGGACCTGATCGTCGGGCACGTTTTTTTAGTTGGTTATTCATCAATGGCTTCTTCTTTTGAACTGTAGATGTGGAAAAAGATTTACGGACCCAAAACAGTAGTATTGTTGTTTGGGGCACTGATCATGATTGGTTTGGAGTAATCAAGAAAATCATTGCTGATGATTTTGAAAAAAATCAAGAGGTTCTGTTATTTCAGTGTGAATGGTTTGATCGGCCTTTTGGAAGCAGTCAGAACCAAAGCAGAGGCTACAAAAAGGATCATACGGAATGATAGATGTTGACACTACTCTGTTTCGATTCCAGTATGAGCCTTACATTCTAGCCACCCAAGCAGAACAAGTTTTTTATGTTCCAGGTGTGAAGCATCCTAAATGGGCTACAGTTGTTAAAATGAAGCCACGGAACCTTTTTTCCATGCCCATTGGAGACAGTGAAAATAATGTGACTGAGACGATGCAGGCTGAGACATTTCATGATGATCTGCTTACTGATGATATCAATAATAAGGATACAACCGCATGGGCTAGGAATGACATTGAGGGAGCCAGCGGTGATGCTTCCACTCTTATAATGACAACGTCAGGTGATCGGTTTGAGGTAGATGGAGTTGCATCAGAAAATGAAGACAACGACGACGGCGATACATATACCAATGATGGTCATGTAGCTCCATTGTGGGGGGACGACAGCGAAGATGATAATTTTTAGTATAATTAAGTACGTGACATGTAGCTCCACAATGAATTCATCCATCCGAACCCGACATTTATTTTTCAGTTATTTATATTTGCTACCCAAAAAGTACCCGATACCCGATATTTTGGTCTTTTCAGTTCCGGTCTCGATTTTATCGGTTTCAGATTATCGGTCTCGATTTATTTGCCCACCCCTAATTTACGTAGTAGTAGCATATAAATGGGATATACATATTTCTCCTGCATGTTTTTTTTGCAAAACTATTTAGTGATATATCCTATGTGCATATTACATATGTAAAACTAATGTAAAGTATAAAACTTTTTCAAAGGGAAGTCTTATATTTCGTCAAATCTATCTTTCAAATTTACGCAATTTTGATCTGTTTTAGCAATACAAGAATTGTACTTTTAGATTCACCATGAAAAATATTTCCATAATATACAATCTAGTACTACATGTTATTGAAGTTAAGAAATTCCATATAAATCATTTGTCAAAGGTAATTAGTTCGACCAAAACAGAAATAGAGTTGAGTTGGGGCGGAGGAAGTATTATACGTTGCTGTTTGCCGCATAAGGTTTCGTCCTTCGTTCAAGTCATAGCCATTTGTACAAGCGGCTGATGCGACCGGACGCACCGAGCTTACGTGTGCGCCAGTCACCGAGGCGCCTTAGACGCGCGCAGTGCATGCGTTGAAATCACCTGCGGTACTGCAGGTGTAGTAACAGTCACTGACATGTGGGTCCGGCTAGCCGTGAGGCCCACATGTTAGTGACTTTTACTGCACCTGCAGTACTGCAGAGGTTATGCATCCCGCATGCGCATCTTTGAATTCAATTGGAACCGCTCCGCGTCCCATCACCGCTTTACCGTGAACCACTGCAGATGGTCTTAAAGGCAGGCCCGGCTTTGGGCCTAGGCGGGCGGAAATAAATTTTCTGCGATCCTCGAGAACGGATCGAGGGGAAGGCTCATTGCCCATAGCGGTCGTGTAGCTTCCGTCCCCCCGATCCGTTGGTGATGAGCCTTCTCCTCATCCGTTCTCGAGTTCGCGGCGGCCACGGTGCCGCTTCTACCCTGCTTCTAGACTGAGGACGCTGATGATCCGCAACATACTTTTAAATCTGCGCGTTGGTATTCTCCCCCTCATATTTGTTGATGCGCTAATACCTGATGTTTTACATCGTTGAGTATGTTACGAATTATCAGCATCGTTAGTCCAGCACTGGGTCGTCAGGAGGCAAAAAGTAATGAACATCATTGATCAGCAGTGCGCCGAGGAGAACGCGATTATTGTTTACTGATTCGTGGCAACAAATCCTAATGCAACGACTGTGTTCCATAGCAATAAAGTTGTAAAGCCACGAACCAATAATTCATGCAACAGATCCTAATGCAACGATTGTGTTTTGTGGCAATAAAGCTGTAACGCCATGAACCAGTGTATCGTGGCAACACATCCTAATGCAACGATTCTGTTTCGTTGCATTACGGTCCAAATGCAACTGTTTGCTGATCTGTGGCAACATATCCTAATGCAACGACTGTGTTCTGTGGCAATAAAGCTGTAACGCCACAAACCAGTAATTCGTGGCAACAGATCCAAATGCAACGATTGAGTTCCATGGCAATAAAGCTGTAACGCCATGAACCAGAGTATTGTGGGAACACATCCTAATGCAACGATTCTGTTTCATTGCATTATGGTCCAAATGCAACTGTTTGCTGATTTGTGGCAACAGATCCTAATGCAATAATTGTGTTCCGTGGCAATAAAGCTGTAACGCCACGAACCAGAGTATCGTGGCAACACATCCTAATGCAACAATCCTGTTTTTTTGCATTACGGTCCAAATGCAACTGTTTGCTGATTCGTGACAACAGATCCTAATGCAACGACTGTGTTCCGTGGCAATAAAGCTGTAACGCCACAAACCAGTAATTCGTGGCAATAGATCCTAATGCAACGACTGTGTTCTGTGGCAATAAAGATGTAACGCCAAGAACCAGTATTTTGTGGCAACAGATCCTAATGCAATGACTGTGTTCCATGGCAATAAAGCTGTAACGCCATGAACCAATAATTAGTGGCAACAGATCCTAATGCAACGATTGTGTTCTGTGGCAATAAAGCTGTAACGCCACGAACCAGGGTATCGTGGCAACACATCCTAATGCAACGATTCTGTTTCGTTGCATTACGGTCCAAATGCAACTGTTTGCTGATCCGTGGCAACAGATCCGAATGCAACGACTGTGTTCTATGGCAATAAAGTTGTAACGCCACTAACCAGTAATTTGTGGCAACAGATCCTAATGCAACGATTGTGTTCTGTGGCAATAAAGCTGCAATGCCACGAACCAGTAATTCGTGGCAATAGATCCAAACGCAACGATTGAGTTCCATGGCAATAAAGCTATAACGCCATGAACCAGAGTATCGTGGCAACATATCCTAATGCAATGATTCTGTTTCGTTGCATTACGGTCCAAATGCAACTGTTGGCTGATTCGTGGCAACAGATCCTAATGCAATGACTGTGTTCCGTGGCAATAAAGTTGTAACGCCACGAACCAGTAATTCGTGGCAACAGATCCTAATGCAACGACTGTGTTCCGTGGCAATAAAGTTGTAACGCCACAAACCAGTATTTCGTGGCAACAGATCCTAATGCAACGACTGTGTTCCAGGGCAATAAAGCTGTAATGCCACGAACCAGTAATTTGTGGCAACAGATCCTAATGCAATGACTGCGTTCCGTGGCAATAAAGCTGTAACGCCACGAACTAGGGTATTGTGGCAACACATCCTAATGCAACGATTCTGTTTTGTTGCATTACGGTCCAAATGCAACTGTTTGCTGATTTGTGCCAACAGATCCTAATGCAACGACTTTGTTCCATGGCGATAAAGTTGTAACGCCACTAACCAGTAATTCGTGGCAACAGATCCTAATGCAACGATTGTGTTCTGTGGCAATAAAGTTGTAACACCACTAACCAGTAATTCATGGCAACAGATCCTAATACAACAATTGTGTTCCATGGCAATAAAGCTGTAACGCCACGAACCAGAGTATCGTGGCAACACATCCTAATGCAACGATTCTGTTTCATTGCATTACGGTCCAAATGCAACTGTTTGCTGATTCGTGGCAACAGATCCTAATGCAACGACTGTGTTCCGTGGCAATAAAGCTGTAACGCCCCTAACCAGTAATTCGTGGCAACAGATCCTAATGCAACTACTGTGTTCCGTGGCAATAAAGCTGTAACACCACGAACCAGTATTTCATGGCAACAGATCCTAATGCAACGACTGTGTTCGTGGCAATAAAGCTGTAACACCATGAACTAGTAATTCGTGGCAACAGATCCTAATGCAACGACTATTTTCCGTGGCAATAAAGCTGTAACGCCACGAACCAGTATTTTGTGGCAACAGATCCTAATGCAATGATTGTGATCCGTTGCATTAGCATCCTGATGCCACGAACTAGTGATTTATGGCAACAGATCCTAATGCAACGATTGTGTTCTGTGGCGATAGATCCTAGTGCCACGAACTAGTGAATCGTGGCAAAAAGCCAAGCTTACTGCAACGATTTAGTATTCATTGCAGTACAATCATTGCAATAGGTCGGAATCCTTGTAGTTGGGCCGATGCTAGCTCTGCGAACCCCTCCTTCGAGAATCGCTCGACCACCTTGGCGTGTTGCTACATCCGCTTAGATATCAGCCTCTCTTGGTCTGCAATTTGATTCTCGCGGAGGTTCAAGCGGTCTTTCTTCGTTGCCACATTCTTTTCCTCTGCCTTCACCTTGTTTTCTCTCGCTGAGACAGTAAGCTCCCATTTGGAGACTCCTTCTCCAGCCAGCCACACTTTGGTGCTTTTCTTGCTCACACTGGGACTCGAACTTCTCAATGCGGTCAGCTAAGCCCTGCTCACCGCACTCCAACTTTTGAGAGATCTCAACATCTCTCATATGGAGTTCCTGCTCCTTGTTGTCAATATCCTCCTGTCGCTTGAGGAGCCCATCCCTCAGCATGTTTAGGCTCTAAAATGAGCACCCACCAAATTGTTGCCTTCTATTGCCCTGTCAGAGATTTCGCGAGCCTTCTCGCTCAGAGCTTCTACGGCAGCCTACTTGTCATCTAACAACTCATCCAGCTGCTTCAGTCGTGTCTTCTCAGCTGCAAGCTGAAAGTGCATCTAGGCATCCCCGTGAGTTTTGGATGATTGATGATGACAATTAAGAGACTAATGAGCTGAGTTGATCATAAGCACAGGTGTGATGGTTGAAATGATACAAAATCCCTCAAAAGGAAAAGGTCGAAATGGACGTTAAAGACTCAAGCGTAGAAATTAGGATTTCTATGATGTCGAGCTTGAACGAGCCGTATCTTGTGTGAGGGTGGCTGTATCATGTGCATTGAGATCATTCTAGAGGAATCAAAGTGGTGTTCGAGAGAAAAACCTAAGTGAGAAGCCAAAATGAGAAAAAAAACCTAGGAGGCCGGACTAGTCCGGCTAGGCAGAGAAGTCTGTTTTGAGTTGAACTAAAGGTCTCTGAAGGAGATCGGACTTGTCCATATGGGTACGGACTAGTCCATTCATCCCTTAGTGGAGTTGGAGCTAAGTCCCCGAAAACCAAACTTGTCCGTTTTGGAACGGACCAAAGCTCTCTGGAAAAGTTCGGACTTGTCCGTGGTGGTACGGAGTAGTCCATTTGATTTAGTGTGAGAGAAACCGAGCAAATCCTAGAGGGCCGGACTAGTCCGCCCCTTGTGGATGGACCAGTCCGGGCCTACCAAGTTGAGTCTGTTTTGGGACGGATCAAACCCTTTGTCCTACTTCGGACTAGTCCATTGTTGACCAGACTAGTCCGTGTTTTCAGTGGCCATTTGAAATTCAAAAGTTGGCGCACACGTCATTTGTTTTGTCGATCGATGACGTGAAATTGTCGGTGGTCCCAGAGGGCCGGACTAGTCTGTGGCACAGGGTCACACTAGTCCGGGGTTGTCCTAGTGGCAATGGTTAGTTGTCGGGACCCTATACAAAGGGGACCCTCGACCCCTATCTGATAACTCTTGAACCCTAGCGCCGCCACAAGTGACCTAGAGCCTTCCAAAGCCTTATACTCGTCCTACTAGCCCTATAAGACCAAATATTCAAGAGATTAGGGTTTAGGCAGGAGAGTGAAGGAAGATCATCGCGCTTTGGCTCTTGGTTTGATCTCTTGCACATTTTGTTGTGTTTGTGGCTTGTGTGAGTTGAGCTTTGTGTGCTCCTCGTTGTATTGATTTGTGAGAGCCTCAACTTGTGAGCATCCCCAATCAAACTTTGTGATTACCCATTGATATAGTGGAAACTGAGCCGACAATTGTGGTGGCTTGGTGAGAGAAGGGTCAAGTGAGACCCGGTCCTTGTGTGGACTACTCAACGTGAATGTAGGCTTCTTCTTGGAGCTGAACCACGGGATAAATCATGTCTCTCTTGTCGCTTTACATTTGATAATCACTAGAATTGCTCTTAGGGTTCATATTGTTCTTCATATTTGATCATTGTTGAAATCTTGTAACCTAGTTGCTTTATCTTGTCAATCTCAGTTTTACTAGGTTACCATACATTGCTTACATCTTTCATGAACCTAAATTCCGCAAATAACTTGTAGAAATCAAGTTTTTAGGTTTTCCCCTTGTGCTGAGCGGACTAGTCCGGTCCTATCCAGACATGTCCGGCCTCAGTGTTTTAATATCATTTGATTAAGCCATTTCAGGTCTTATTGCCTATTCACCCCCTCTAGGCGACTTTCAACTGGTATCAGAGCAGGCTTCACCACTAAGAGTCTAACAACTCCAAAAAGAAATGGCCGAAAGGGGTGATAATGAGATTCTGGTGATTGTTGGTGACACCAAGACGAAGAACGTCGATGTTCTTCAAGATGATCCAAATGATGACGAGGAAGTTCGTATGCTCAAAGCACGACTTCGTGAGAAGCTCAATGTGCCCAAGAAGTAGATCAAGCCAATCGCTTCAATCAACGTCGACAATGGGAGTAGTTCACAAGACTACTCCCGGTATCCTTACAACTATGAGCAACTAACTGCAAGCAACCATTATTTATCTATCCCTATTGGCAAACATCCTCAATTTGATGGAAATGATTACTCTATGTGGAAGCATAATATGAAGATGCATCTCATTTCCTTAAACCCTAGTTTGTGGCAAATTGTTATGACAGGTGTACATCTTCCGAAGAATGAGGAAGACATCACTCCGGAGCAAGTTGTCCTCCTCCATCACAATGCTCAAGCTGATGGAGTGATTACCTCCTCATTGACTCGAGAGGAGTTCAACCGCATTGAAGGGTTGGAGGTTGCCAAGGAGATATGGTACACCCTCAAGACGGCACATGAGGGCAACCATGTCATTAGGGGGGACAAGATTGATATGATCGAAGGAGAACTTGGGATGTCCACTATCATAGATGGTGAATCTCCCCAAGACATGTACGAACGCCTCAAGACTCTCATCAACAAGAGTCGGTCTTATGAAAGCACCCGGTGGATCGACCATGAGGTGGTAAAGAGGATGATTCGAGCATTCATGCCTCAGAATGTCACTATTTGCTCACTAATTCGTGAGAGTCCGGGTTTTCACAAGATGACTCCCGAAAAAGTGCTTGGGAGGATCATCAACCATGAGATGATGGAGCAAAAATCTATGTTCTATAACGATCTAAAAAAGCTCTCCTCCTCCAAGAAAAGGGACGTTGCATTCAAGGCAACATCCTCAAGATCACAAGAAAAGGAAGAGAGTGATGAAGAGAGCCCCATCACCGATGAGGAAGAGGCACTCTTCATCAACAATGTCGATACCCTGCGTACCGAGTACCCCATGATACCACAAGAAGTGCAATGGAGTTCCACCTGACAAAGTTGAAGACCTCCATAGGCCCCACGTATCACACGACACTAGACCCGCCTCCTTCATATGGGTAACTCCGGCACTACCACGTGTAATATAAGACCGGAGCTAAACTCTCTACATAGGGGAGCTCCATGCTTGACACGTGTACAGTGACCCCGGACCTAACCCCCAGTAGAGGGAAGCTCCAATGCCACCATGTGTATAGTGGCTCCGAACCTACCTCCCCGCGAGGGGAAGCTCCAGATCTGCCACGTGTTGAGCCTCCGGACCTACAACACTAGCGGGAATACTGACGGATCTCCAATGGCATAAAAATTCAAGGGAGAGTGATTGCTACAGTTATAAGGTCTGATTATGTTCCGTTAATACAATATTAATGGCGCACGATCAGGAGACCCTTAATACTGGTAACACCACCATTAAGGCACATTATTACGCTATTACGGTGCTTAAATGCACTTAATTGTGTATTAGGTAATAATAACCGATGGGCCACATGTCGGGCCAAAAAACTCATGTAATAGACATCCCTTGGTCTATAAAAGGGATGTGTTGCACGATACAAGACAACTAAGCTCATACGCACACAAGCACCAGTGATCCTCAATACAACAACACACACCCCATGGAGTAGGGTATTACGCTCAGGCAGCCTGAACCACGTAAAATCCTTTATGTCATCATCTTGTCTAAAATCTCTGCGCGCCCAAACCGATACAAGAACCTCCGCGGGCTACAATTTAGTAGTACTGGGAGAAGTGTCGTTAGTACGCTTCGACATTTGGCACGCAAGGGAGGGGCGCCTGAGATCACAAGATGGTTAACTCCACTGCAAGATCATCCAACGGCAACAACGTTGTGCAACCTGTTGGAGGGAATCAACCTTCCAACATGTAGCAACCAGCGTACGCCGTTGTCCTGGCGGGCATCCCACCACCACCACCACCACCATCTGTTCCAGCAAATAATCATGGATAGTAGGATGGAGTACTCGCGTCGATCATGGCATCGATGAACAACAATCATGAGCACACGCTTGTTGTTGCGTGCACTCTGCTCCAATGTCCACCACCTCCAGGAGCACCCCAGGGTGCACTGGAGCAGTGGAGGGCTGATGTTGAACATCTGGTTGCAGCTGCAGCTGATGGAATCAGCAATCAAGGTCCTGTTCCTTCGGGGCAGGCACCTTCACAGCGTCGGATCTTGTCAGGAAGACTTGTTCCGCAAGCTTCACAACATAGGAGATGTGATGTGTCCCAACAGGTGACTTCACTGCCCTCCGGGGCACGTCGCACCCATACTGCATCGAGGTTGTCAGATGCATGACCTGCGGTTGGAGCTCGACCGCCGTTACCGACAGCAAGACGACCGCATCCATATCGAGCATGCTCGCGAGAGGCAAGAAGCTCGGGAAAACTCTGCTCCTTTGGGAGTAGGAGGAGGTTGTTCTGCCATAGCCATGCATCTACGCATGGTTCACTAGCCCCAAAAGTTTCGGCCTCATCTGTCGGAGAAATTCAACGGAACTGTCATTCCTGCCGAATTCCTCCAAATCTACTCCACCGCTATACTTGCGGTGGGGGGCAATGAGGCCGTGATGGCCAATTATTTCCCTATGGCTTTGACCGGGACCTCCAGGTCCTGGTTCATGAGCCTCCCGCCTGACTCCATCAAGAGTTGGGCGGAGTCTACCAACAATTCACCGCCAACTTCGGGAGATCCTACACCCGACCCGACACTGAACTGGACCTTTTTGTTGTTCAGCAAAAATCAGGAGAGTCATTGCAATCCTTTATCCAACGATTCTCTCAAGTACATAATACCGTCCCCTATATCTCGAACGCTTATGTTATTGTCGCATTCAGACAGGGCACCCGAGACAAGAAGATACTGGAGAAACTGGCGACAAAAGAAGTCACCAGTGTCACGGAACTCTTTAGCCTGGCTGACAAATGTGCCAGAGCTGCGGAGGGTCGTGAGATGCACTCCAAACCAGCTTCAGAGGCCAATAAGAAGTCCTCCAAGGCTGAAGCCACTACCTCCGGTAGTGGAAAGAAGAAGAAGAAGACCAACGACAAGAAAAAGCCATCGGTCAGCGCACCTACTGCTGCGGCTGCTGCGGCTCCAGGCGGCCAGGAGCCACGCCCTGAAAAATGACCTTGACCTTTGTAGGAAGACGGTAGCAACTCCAAAATGTGGTGTCCAATACACAAGACGGACAAGCAAAGTATGGAGGACTTCCGTGAGGTCCAGAACCTTGTCAAGCGCTACAACAAGCGCCGAGAAGAAGCTCCGTTCCGCCAACGTGAAGGAAAATAGAAAGTCGATGAAGCTCCGGCTGAAGCGGAGCTAGGCTTTCATGATCCCAAGAAGGTCCTAAAGGTTGTGTACAACACATTCGATGACGATTCTAACGTCTCTGATAACGAGTGTCGGAAGACCCTAAACACCATCTACGATGGTCTTGGGACATCACTTCTCGTCGCGTCCTCAAGACAATGCGGTGGGATATGGCAACTGTAGCTCCTACCGCCAGGGCAGAACCTCATCGGAAATGGACGGACACTCCCATGACCTTCAATGCTACGGACTGCCCCCGGAACATGATCGGGGTTGGCCAATTGCCACTTATGGTATCTCCTACTATCAACAATGTCCAGCTCTACCATGTTTTGGTGGACGGAGGTGCGAGGCTGAACCTCCTGAGCTATGAAGCCTTCGTCAAGCTCCAGCTCCGACCTTTGGACCTTCATCCCTCGCGCCCTTTCTCTGGGGTAGGTCTAGTGGCTATTAGCCCTCTCGGATCCATTACATTCCCAGTGACCTTCGGAACTCGTGAGAAATACAGGACCAAGAAGCTGGTCTTTGATGTTGCGCAGATCAGCTTACCCTTCAACGCCATCCTGGGTAGGCCTGCCTTGTACAGGTTCATGGTTGCGGATCACTATGGCTACCTGGTGTTGAAGATGCCAACACCCTTTGGCATTCTCCGCATCCGCGGGGACCGTACTGCAGGAATCACCGCATTGGAAGAACTTCATGCACTTGCAACAGCGCAGGAGGAGGCATCCGGTAAAGAGCAAGTTCTCAACCTTCGAGCACTCGTCACCGAGGCTCAACCTCTGCACCACGTGTGCAGCGAAGTGGCGACAATGACATACCCGTCAAAGTCGTCCAAATTGGTTCTGATGCTGCTTAGACCACTCGTATATTGGGAGGTTTGAACAACAAATAGGAACTCGTGCTCATCACTTTCCTCCGGGCGAATGCTGACGTGTTTGGCTTGCAACTGTCACAAATGTCTAGGATCCCTAGGGAGGTGATTAAGCACAATCTGAAGATTTATCCCGACGCACGACCTGTACACTAGAAGTCACGGAAACAATCAGTGGAGCGGCAAAACTTCATCTGACAGGAGATCAAGAAGCTCCTCGAAGCTGGTTTCATCCTAAATGACTGGCAAACCCAATTGTTGTACCCAAGGCCGGCGGGAAGCTTCGGATGTGTATCGACTACACAACCTTAAATAAGGCATGCCCAAAAGATCCATTTCCACTACCTAGAATAGATCAGATAGTGGACTCCACCTCCGGGTGTGAGCTATTGTGTTTCCTAGATGCATACTCTGGATATCATCAAATCCAAATGTCTAGGGAAGATGAAGAGCATATTGCCTTCATTACAGTAGATGGGTTGTAATTTTATACTGCCATGCCCTTTGGTCTCAAAAATGTTGCTTCAACCATTGTGCGAGCTATGCACAAAACCTATGGAGAACTCAATAGGGACTTGGTGGAGGTATATGTTGATGACATTGTTGTGAAGATCAAGAACAAGGAGTCACTCCTTGACAACTTGCAAGCTGTCTTCGACAAGCTGCGCATCACGCGCAATAAGCTGAACCTAGACAAGTGCGTCTTCGGGGTTAGCTCCGGGAAGCATCTTGGTTTCTTGGTGACTCACCGAGTAATTGAGGCGAACCGGACGGAGATCAAGGCTATAGAAGATATGCGGCCTCCAGCCTGCATCAAGGACGTCCAAAAGCTAACTGGATGTCTATCCACGCTCGGTCGGTTCATCTCAAGACTAGCAGAGCGGGCACTTCCCTTCTTCAAGCTATTGAGGAAGTTCGGGCCGTTCCATTGGTCCGAAGAAGCAGAAAAGGCATTTCAAGAGTTCAAGCAGCTCCTCACCACCCTACCAATCTTGGTAGCTCCAAACCCTTGTGAGCCTCTACTTCTTTACATTTCTGCAACTACAGAAGTTGTCAGCATGGTCCTAGTCGCGGAAAGACCGGAACCACATCCAGTTCAGGAGCCCATACTCCTCCAGGAGGGTCCGGAGCTACCTGAAGGAGAGTCTGGGTCCCAGCCCCCAGGCACGGATCTTCAAGGCGGAGTGCTAGAAGATCAACCTCTCTCATCTGAGGAAGTTCCCACAGCTGCTCAAGAAGTTCCGGACTCTTCCGGGAGGGTCCGGGAAGCTCAACAAGAAGGTCTGGACCCCTCTGAGAGGGTCCGGGTTGATGGAGAGGGAGGCTCTGGGCCCCTCAGAGAGGGTCCGTACCGTCCAGTGCTCAGTGTACTTCATCAGTGAAGTACTCCATGACGCCAAGACTAGATACATTGAGGTGCATAAACTGCTTTACGCAGTTCTTATTGCCTCAAGGAAGCTTCATCATTATTTCCAAGCTCACAAGATATCAGTGGTAACTTCTTATCCACTGCGTGCAATTATGCATAACCCTAATTCTTTTGGGAACATCACAAAGTAAGCAGCGTAGCTAGCAGAATTCGATCTTGAATTCCTGTCGTGACAAGCTATCAAGAGTCAAGCTTTGGCTGATTTTGTGACGGAGTGGACTCCCTCTCCATCAAACTCAGGGGGCCCAGTGAGCAAAAGCCCGAACCTAAGGTCCCGGTCTTCACTGAGCCTCTTTGGACCCTCTACATCGACGACTCCGTGCAGAAGCAGGGGGTCGGAGCTGGAATACTTCTCCTCGCTCCGACCGGGTAGAAGGTCAAATATATGGTTCACCTTGACTTCAAGGCGACCAACAACATGGCAAAATATGAAGCTCTCATCTACGGGCACAAGGTGGCACTATCCTATGGTGTCAAGCACCTGTTGATGAAGGGTGATTCGCAGCTAATCATAAAGCAAGTCAGAGGTGAATGTTGCTGCAACAACCCCCAACTAGCTGCATATCTCCTTGAAGTCTAGAGGCTCCAGAAGGACTTTGAAATCCTAGATCTCCACCATGTTCAGCGTCTCCATAACGCTAAAGCTGACCAACTCTCGACGAATGCCTCAATCGTAGCTCCGGCTTTCGAAGGAATCTTCGTCCGGAGGTTGTCAAGACCAACAGCTCAGTATGTCGAACCGTATGAAGGAGGCGAGACCGGCACCTCAAAGCTAGTTGTCCTAGTGGCCCTGTTACCATGGCGTACACCAAGGGTCGTAGGTGCTTCAAGAACCTCAGAGCAACCTGGCACGCAAGACTCAGAAGCTCAAGCTGGCTCCGGTGGATGGATCTCAGAGATCCGGAGCTACATGAAAGACAACATCCTTCCTGAAGACGGTGTATCCGCTGACCGGATCATCTGATTGGCTAAAAGATACACGTTGATAGAAGGGGATCTCTATTGGTGTGGTGCCAACAACATCCTAATGTGGTGCATTTCAAGGGAAGAAGGTCGCAAGCTCCTCGCGGAGATCCATGGAGGCGAGTGTGGGAACCACGCATCATCCCGCACGCTGGTCGGCAAAGCCTTCTGGCACGGCTTCTACTCGCCTACAGCACTCCTGGACGCAGTGGAGTTGGTGAAAAAAAGTGAAGCGTGCCAGTTCCACGCAAAACAAATTCATACACCGACTCAGTCACTACAAATGATTCCTCCTACGTGGCCATTCGCTTTGTGGGGCATGAACATTTTGGGACCTTTTCCAAAAGCCGTCGGGGGTTACAGGTTCCTGTATGTCGCCATCGACAAGTTCACCAAGTGGCTGTAAGCTACTCCAGTTGTGACTATCAACAAGCAATCATCAATCAAGTTCTTGAAGTCCATAGTCTGAAGATTTGGAGTTCCAAACAGAGTCATCAACGATAACTGAACCCAATTCACAAGTGCAGCATTTCAAGAGTATTGTGAAGACCTCGACATTCAAGTCATCTACGCGTCAGTAGCTCACCCGACAAGCAATGGCCAAGCCGAGAGAGCAAATGCAGAAATCTTAAAAGGACTCAAGACGCGCACATATGAGCGCTTGAAAAAGCATGGAGCCGACTGGATTGAAGAGCTTCCATCCGCACTATGGGTAAGCAGGACTACACCTAACAGGTCAACTTGAGAGACACCCTTCTTCTTGGTGTACGGAGCTGAAGCAGTCCTTCCTGTAGAGATCACCTTGGGGTCACTTCGGGTCTGGACCTTCGACGAAGCCACGCAGGACCAGCTCCAGTGTGAAGACCTTGACCTTGTCGACGAGGGAAGGTGCCAAGCAGCAGTTCGGAATGCACGTTATCGCTCGGCGCTCTGGCACTATCATTAAAGGCATTTGCGTAATCGACAGCTCGAGGAAGGTGATCTAGTGCTGTGAAGAATACTAACTCGTGAAGGGATGAACAAACTTTCCCCCAGCTGGGAAGGTCCTTTTCAAGTGATCAAAGTGTCCTGTCCCGGATGCGTTCACTTGGCAACTGAGGATGGGACCCCGCTTCCTAATCCTTGGAACATCGAGCACCTCTGTAAGTTCTACACTTAGTGTCATGGAGGTGAGTCTGTAATTATATGCAATGTAAATTATAGAGTCTATAAACAGAGTCGGGTAGGACCTCCGGGAGAACATCTAGACCCCTCCGGGAGGGTCCGAGAAGTTCAAGCAACACTTTACACAGTCGCAGCACTAAAAGTGTAGCTACCTGCCCCGGGTTAGCACAAGATATATAGCACACTTAGCTTGGTTTCGCACCCTAAGTGTGTCCTTGTCTCCCCTATAATTCGGAACTATAATGAAAGACATTATTGTGTAGTGCATTAGTTTTGTACAGACTCATTCTTTTTTATTTATCCTTCTCCTTCTCGTCTATAACAAGTTGTGCAATTCTTTTTGAGTTTTAGTCCAAGATATCCATATATTGTACAAGTTATACTGGTGGTCTTTTTGGATCTTAGCATTGCCGCGTGGTCTACTCGCCTGAACGCCAAGCCAACACAGGTCCAGAGTGTGCTATCGACTTAGCCTGGTCCCGCACCCTAAGTACGCCACTATACCTACATTCTGATAGGCCTCAGTAGGGCGGGTCCTAAAAGCATTCGGATCTGCAAAAGATTATATCAATTTGCTTGTCATCGTATCGACTTTCTTCAGATCTAAAATTCAAATGAGAACAGTAAGTCGTAAAATAGTTATAGATGAGAGGATGAATTTTACGGCTTTTTCTTCTCTTTGATGCACGGGGAAAATGAAAACTCATGGCGATGGTGGACGATGCCAGAGATATTAAGCTCTGAAAACCTCCAAGGGGGCTCGCCATCGACGCTTCGGACGTTGAAAGTGGGCGCCGCCAGAGCTAACAAGCTCCAGCAACTCCCATGGGGGCCAACCGTTGACGTGAAGTACAATTCAAGTAAAGATGGCATAACCACCCGAGGGGATCGCCGTCAACGTCTTCTACGATCGATTGTGGGTGTTGTCGAACCTATCAAGCTCTGACGACCCCAGGGGGCCCGCCGTCGACGTTCTACGCGTTGACAGCGGGTGTCGTCGGACCTACCAAGCTCCAACCACCTCAGGGGCCCGCCGTCGATGTTCTACGCGTTAAAAGTGGGTGTCGTTGGACCTACCAAGCTCTGACAACCCCAGGGGGCCCGCCGCCGATGTTCTACGCGTTGACAGTGGGTGTTGTCGGACCTATCAAGCTCCGACAACCCCAGGGGGCCCACCGTCGACGCAACAAAAGCTCCCTGGAGAAGTCAGAAATAAACTTCGGGCCTAAAAGCTACGATTTTGAAGTGTTCAAGTAATCAACACATCGTCAAATCCTTTTGATACATGTTCACAATTAAATTGTGTACATCTACCAGGGGCAAACAAGATAAAGGACAGTGTATTGAAGACAAGGACAACAAAATGGAATTCATTGCAGAAACAGTGGATTGCATTCATTCAAAGTACTGGATTACGAAATCGGGGTTACAGCAAAAAGCAAAAGGAAAAGGTCCTAGCTACAGGAGGATCTAAGTCCTGCAGAAAAATGAAGCAACCTTCTTAGTAGCTTCTTGGACGCTAGCCCTGGCGGCATCCTCCTTTTTGGCGATGAGTCCTTCGAATACCGGATCAAGTGAAAGTTGGGGGTCTCGGCTCTTCTAACACGCCAAGACATACTCAACGACATTCTTGGCCAAAGATTTTCCCTCTGTCTCCAGCTGGTCCGCGATGACATCACCCATCGTGTTGAGTTCGCTGCCAGTAGAGTTAAGCTCCACTAGCATCTAGTCCATCTTTGGCGCTGGGTTCTCTGGACGTACTGTACTGAAGCCAAGCGGCCTCAAAGCTCTGTCCGCACGCCCTAGAAAATCCCATACTTGCAGGGATTCAGTTGCCCTCGAGCTCTACAGCTCCTCCAGTGACCTCCTGGCGGCCGCTAGCTCCGAACCTTCCTGAGCGAGGCACTCGACCACTTTGGCATGTTGCTGCAAACACTCAGCAACTTGCTTTTTGCGGTCGACTAGCTCCGTCTCCAGGAGGTGGATGTGGTTTCATCGTTCAGCCAGGTCCTTCTCCCTGCCCCTAACTTTCCCTTCTTTGGCAGCAACATCAGCTTCTCTTTTCGAGAGCTCCTGCCCCAGTTTCCAGTACTTCTCCTCCTCCTCCTTACTCCACAGATCAAACTTCTTAGTGCGATCAGTCAAATTTTTCTCTGCCAGAGTCAGCTTCTGACCGAGCTCCTTCTCTTTTTTCAAAACATCCTCCTATTTTTCTAGGAGTTTCTCTTTCGCTCGGCGCTTCAGGAGAACCTCGTTTAACTCATTGAGGTTGTCCCACACCTCGTTCCATTTGAAGTTGTTCAGTTCTTCTTGCATCGCCACCACCCAGTCCGGATCTTTCAATGCATCCTCAATCCTGTGTGGTTCCAAAAAGGACACAAACGAGTAATGCTCACAAAAGTTGGCTATGCGATATCTAGTTGTTACTCCCTTTTGGATGTCATCGATGATGTTGTCGATTGGGTGATCTCTTTGGACGCATTGGTGTACTCTCGGGTGTGGTACTTGCAGTCTTGTATCTTTATGATCTTCTTCTTCTCCCCCTAGATGGTTGCCCTCATTGACTTGTTGATCATCTTCATTTTCTTGAGGTTGATCTTGTGCAGAAGCTTCCCCTTGATCATTGAATGTGGCCTCCACTTGCGGTTCATCTTCCTCATGCACATGTAGAGGTGGCTCTTGTGGTCGAAATTCGCCCAACGCCATTCTTCTCAATGCTTGACAAGGAGCTTCTTCTCTATATAGCACACATGGATCAACTTGCTCCTTTTGGGAGCCGTTAGTTTCATCGAACACTACGTCACGTGCTACTTCAACAAGTCCGGAGGTCTTGTTGAAGACACGATAGGCGTAAGAGTTCGAATTATAACCAAGCAAGAAACCTTCATCGGACTTCGAAGCAAACTTTGAAGTGTTAGGCTTCTTGTTCAAAATATAGCACTTAGAACCGAAAATCGAAAGTAAGAAATATTTGGCTTGTTACCGGTGAGTAGCTCATATGATGTCTTCTTAAGTAGTCGATGAAGATAGAGTCGATTTATGGCATGGAAAGCGGTGTTAACCGCTTCCGCCCAAAATCGATCTGAGGTCTTGTACTCATCGAGCATTGTTCTCGCCATCTCTATAAGGGTTCGGTTCTTTCTTTCAGCAACTCTATTTTGTTGAGGAGAGTAAGGTGCTGAAAACTCATGCTTTATGCCTTCTTCGTCTAGGTACTCTTCAACTTGTGTGTTCTTGAACTCCGTGTCGTTGTCGCTTCGAATGTTCTTGATCATCAATGAAAACTCATTTTGAGCACGCTTGAAAAACTTATTCAATGTTCCTTGAGTTTCTGTCTTATCATGCACAAAGAAAACCCAAGTAAAGCGCAAAAGTCATCAACAATCACTAAACAATATTTGCTACCGTTGATGCTTATGTAAGCAATTGGACAGAAAAGGTCCATGTGAAGTAGCTCGAGTGGTCTTGTTGTAGTCATGACGTTCTTCACGGGGTGAGGCACTCCAACTTGCTTCCCGACTTGGCACGCGCTACAAGGCCTGTCTTTCTCAAAAACAACATCCTTCAACCCTCGGATGTGATCGCCCTTGAGGAGTTTTTGAAGATTCCTCATACCAACATGTGCTAGCCTTCTATGCCACAGCCAACCCATGTTGGTCTTTGCAATCAAGCATGTGTCAAGTTTGGCTTTATCTTTGTTGAAGTCAACAAGGTAAAGCTTTCCCTTTAACATACCCTTGAATGCAATGGAACCATCACCCCTTCTAGAGACGGTCACACCCTCATTAGTGAACAAGCAATTATAACATTTGTCACATAATTGAGATATGGACAGCATGTTATAACTAAAGAATCAACATGTAACACATGAGAAAGAGTATGTTGAGATGATATGGCAATTTTACTGGTACCGAGCACCTTTCCTTGACTATTGTCTCCAAAATAGATGCCCTCGCTTGGATCCTCATTTTCTTCATACACAACGAACATCCTTCTTTATTTGGTCATATGGTTGGTGCAACCACTTCTAGCACCCATTTTGATCCACTGGAGGAATAGGCCTACAACAACAAATCATGCCTTGGTTTTAGGTACCCAAGCTTGCTTGGGTCCTTGGAGGTTAGTTACAAGAGATTTGGGCACCCACACATGAGACTTGGTGTTTCCATGGCGTGGCCCAACATAATGAGCATAAACTTTACCAGAAGTACTTCTCATTAGAACATAAGATGCATCAAAAGTCCTGAATAATAGTTGTTGTTGTTTATATACAGGACTAGTCCGGGAAATCGGACTTGTCCGGAGGACCGGACTTGTCCGTGTACGGACCGGACTAGTCCGGTGATCATATGTGTTGACTCTGGACTTTCCAGCTTGAGAGGGTTTTCTCTTTATAAAGGCAATGCTTTCCTTGTTATTTTTATGGCTTCTAGCATATTGCTTTTCACCATAAGAATAACCAATGTCATATTTGATATTAGGAGGTCTTGTGACCAAGTATGCACTACGTGCATATTTGATATTCTCCTTGTCAAATATGCCACTTTGGGAAGGATGCTTGTCTTTGGTAGAAGTTGACTTTTCCTTCAAGCTAGTGTCAATTTTAGCACATGAACAAATAATGACAGCTTCAGTGGTTGAGAAAGTGAGCTTGAAGAGGATGAGGGGTCACTTTGTTTGAGTGACTCAACTTGTACCTCAAGGATTTTGTTAACATTGGATAGGTTAGTAAGTTCATCCTTGATGGTGGTGTTTGAGTCGCTTAACTTCAAGCAAGCTTCCTTGCTTGAGGCTAACTCAAGTTTTAGTGACTTGCCTTGCTCCTTTTCAAGTTCGAGAAGTTTGCCAAGTTCAAGATATTCCTCCTTTTGGGAGATGATCATATCTTCTTGACGGTTGATTAACTTCTTCTTCTCAACAAGCTGATCAAGTAGGAATTTTATTTTTGCTGCTGTTTTCTTATTTAAGCCAACGAACATGTCTTAATTACCACTAGCAGCTTCACTATCACTAGAATAGGAATGCAAGGAAGAGGATTTGGTTGTTACCTTTCGTTTACCTTCCTTTGCCATGAGGCAAGTGTTGTTGCCCTTCCATGCACCTAGAGTTGGGAAGAGGGTAGACTTCTTGGATGTCTTCTCGATGGCTATGCTAGCTATCTCTTCTTCCTCTTCGGATAAGGACTCATCATTTGAGTCCCACTCCTTTCCTAGATGTGCTTGTCCAGCTTGCTTCTTTTTCTTGAAGAATTTCTTGGGTTGAAGTCTTGTTTCCTTTGTTTTCTTCGTATGGGCAATCAATTATAAAGTGGTCATATTCACCACAGTTATAGCATGCCCGCTTCAACTTTGGTCTTGACTTCTCTTTATATTTTCCTTCACTTGATTTTCCCCCTCTTCTCTTCTTCATCATTTTCTTGAATATTTTCATAAAGAGGATAATGTCCTCTTCGTCGATGTCGCTGCTCTCATCGTCGTTGTCCTCTTCTTGTTGAGCTTCTCGAGCTTCTTTAGACAAGGGCTTGCAAGTGGACTTCAAAGCGACCCCTTTCTTATTTGTCGACTTCAAAGCGACCCCTTTCTTATTTGTCGAGGTGAGGTCGGCAATCTCCTTGACATGCTTTGCCTGCTTTTCCATCATGTCAAAATTGATGATTTTTCCCAAGTAGCTCATCCAGGGTCATTTTCTTGTACCCGAGGCTTTCTCTAATCATCGAGCACAAGGTGACGTTGCGAGGCATGAAAGTTATAAGGATGAGCTTCACCACCTCGTGATCGTTCCATTTCTTGCTTCCGTATGCTCGAACCTTGTTGATGAGCGTCTTTAAGCGGTTGTACATGTCTTGCGGCAACTCGTCTTCTTCAATGGTGAATTTTTCCAATTCGCCTTTGATCATTTCGATCTTCGCCTCTCGCACATGACGATCACCTTCATGTGCTGACGATCGCCTTCATGTGCAGTTTGCAATGTGTCTCATATCTCCTTTGCAATCTTGAGTCCATCCACCTTGGTGAACTCGTCCCGACTTAGTGATGAGGTGATGACTGCTGCAGCTTGAGCATTTCGATGGATTGCTTGCTCTTGGCTAGGCGTAAGCTCCTCATCATCGTTGGGATATCTATTCCTGTAACCACAATGTGCCACAAGCTTGGATTGAGTGAGATCAAGTGCATTTTCATGTTTTGTCTCCACATTGAGTAGTCATTGCCATCAAAATGTGGGTCTTTTTGAAAGTGCATCTAGGACTCCCTTGTGGGTTTTGGATGATTTATGACAAGCAATTGGGATCCTAACCTCTTTGTTGAGATGAGTGCAGGCTTATGATAGAAAAATGAGCAAAGAACCAAAAAGAAGCAAGAGTGAGGATCAAAGTGGAAATGAGGTCAAGGAAGAAGAGTAGTAGATTATTGTGTATGGAGTGTGTTAAGGAAACACATCCCAAGAGCTCAACCACATTTAAACACACACATTGCACAAAGTTACACAGGACCGGACTAGTCCGACTGACACCGGACTAGTCCGATATCCTTTCTGCACGAAATCAGACAAGTCCGATATCCATCGGACTAGTCTGATATCCTTTCTGTCCAGAATCGGACTAGTCCTCCCCAGTATGGACCAGTCCTCAAAACACATCACAAGTCACACAAAATCGGACAAGTCCGATCACATCCGGACTAGTCCGATATTCTTTCTGATCCAAATCGGACAAGTCCGATGTTTGCACGGACTAGTCCAAAAATCCCTCTGAACTAAATCGGAAAAGTCCTCCAAGTGCGGACTTGTCATCTGTAAGGACCGAATGCCCAAGAGGGGGGGTGAATTGGGCTTTCTTAGAAAAATTCTAAGCAATTGAAACTTAATTTCCAAAGCCCAATTCCCTACGCGACTATCTATGCATTCTAGTAGATAGAAACTTTGCGGAATGTAAAATGCATAAAAGTAAAGGAAGGAGAGGGATGCAAACTCCCGAGGAGACAAGGATTTATCCCGTGGTTCAGCAAGATCATGAAGATCTTCCTACATCCACGTTATGGCACCCACCAAAGGGTTTTGCCACACCCAAGTCACCGAGACGAGGGGTCTTCACTATTCTTCTCCGTTCGCCTCCTTGGCAAGGTGGAGCTCAAGCCTTGTACAAACTTCGACCTTCCGGGCTTCCACACACGCCTTGGCAAGCTCCAGAAGTCTCTTCACGATTACAACACCAAGGGCACACCCTTGAGGCTCTCACACTATCCTAGAGAGTCCACTCACCCAGAATGGTGGCACACAAGCTCTCTCTCTAGCTAATTCTAACCTAAACCTTGGTGTAGAGATGATCGAAATGGTGTGGAAGTGATTGCTCTTGGCCTTGAACACTTGTGGATGTGTAGACAGCTTCTGGTGATCAAGACTTGACGAAATGACAGGGTTAGGGGGTATTTATAGCCAGCCTCCCCGAAATAGCCGTTGGAAAAGTAGGCTGACAGAACTTTACTGTGAACACCGGATGATCCGATGTCTCCCCTTTAGTTATCATCGGTCTAATTACTTTGGCTGACGTCATTGTGTCAGATATGACCGTTGTTAGACCGATGTTGCCCCTGTCTTCTCATCGGATGATCCGGTGGCTCTTCCTCCAGAATTGACTCAAACTTGATGCTTACTGGAGTAATTGACCGATGTGTGTAAGTCTGCACATCGGATGATCCGGTGCTTCACTTGGTCCAATGGTATTGCAAACTGTATTGATGGACCGATGTCACTGAGCCATTCACATCGGATGATCCGGTGAGTACATTTGTCTGAGGTCTTCTTCTTCAGTTGAACCAACTCGACCGATGTGTACATTTCTGAAATCATCGGTTGATCCAATGAGTTGATTTTGTTTGCTTCGAGTTGTTTTGAGTGAATCTTTTGTGTCTTGCTCAGATGACCTCTTAGACATTTGTTCCACAAGGCTCTCCGATGATCTTCAAGCATTGTATGTTGTCAACTTATGGTTGAGTGACTTAGACATAAGAGCTTTCACTTCTTGTCTTTATCTCATTGATTTGATCTCAAAAGTTGATCGTATATGGGTCTCCAATGACATATTCATTTCATTTTATTGAGTGATTATGGGGACCTTGCATTCACAAATTCACTAGTAAAGTTCAATGGTTGTCATTAATCACCGAAACCGTACTTCATGGGGGGCCTAGATGCTTTCATCATCCTATACACTTAGGGTTTCACATATTCGGACAAGTCCGATAACTATTGGACTAGTCCGAATATTTCCAGTAGAGAAATCGGACAAGTCCGCTCCTAGCTGGACTAGTCCGATATTTCGGGACACTTAGGGTTTGCTACACTCAGCACACCGGACTAGTCCGGTGACCACCATGGACTAGTCCGAACTTTCTAAATCCTAACGGTCACTTTTAGAAACCACATATAAATAGAGGTGCACGACCCAATTTTAAATCACTCTCGAACCCTAGCGCCGTCACACCTCCCAAGAGCCTCAAAAACCACATCTCTCCACGAAATTAAGTGCAACAACGATCAATCTCTTGAGGATTCAATCTAGATCATTGGAGAGACACGTTCAACACCACATTGAGCTCTTGGTTTGATTCTCTAACACACTCCTGTGATTTAATTGTAATCTTTTGAGTGTGTTTTGGTGGTATTTCGTGTTGTAATCCAAGGGAGCTCTCAACATGTGAGAAGGCCCCTTTGAATTCGGTTATTCACCCCTTTGTGATTAGTGGAAGAGGATTGGCCTTCGTGGCGATCCGACGAGGGTAGGTTTGGAGAAGACCCAGTCCTTTTGTGGACTCTTCAACGTGGACGTAGGTTGCCTTTGTGGGAGCCGAACCACGGGATAAATCCTTGTGTCTTGTTTTTGGTGTTCATCGTTCTTATTCATCAATATAATCTAGGGTTTCATAATCATTTCTTATCTCATGTTGAACTGTTAAACATAAGATTTAATTGTGATATAATCTAGCATATAACATTGAAAGCTTTATTTGATTCTATATGTCTGCTGCATACATAAAAGAATCAATCTAATCGATCAAGTTTAACTAACTTAGTCCGTGAACACCAGACTAGTCTGCACTTTACCGGACTAGTCCGATATCTCTGGTATTGAACTGGTTGTTAAGTGTTGCAGGATCCGACAATTTGCAAAAAAGCCTATTCACCCCCCCTCTAGGCCACATTCAATTGGTATCAGAGCCGGTTCTTCCAGAAAGAGTCTAACCACTTGAAGAGATCATGTCGGAGATGAAGGACATCCACAAAATCAACAACCAAGAAGAGGTTAACACCGACAAAAATCAAAAGGTGGAGAAGTACCTCGAAGCCATTCAAGACTTCGAGGACGATGATGAGGAGACACTGGAGCTAAAGGCGCTCCTCAGAAAGAAGGCGCTTTCCAAAGGGAAAGTGAAAGTTGAAGAGAAGAAGAAGAGGAGTAGTCACACCGACTACTCCCGATATCCTTTTAACTATGATCGTCTAAATTCCAATAATAATCATTACTTATCTATCCCACTTGGAAAAGCCCCACACTTCGATGGAAGTGATTACTCAATGTGGAGGCATAATATGAAAATGCATTTGATTTCCCTCAATCCAAGTCTATGGCATGTTGTATGCATAGGGATCGATATTCCGGACGACAACGAAGAGCTCACCCCAAGCCAAGAGCAGGCTATTCATAGAAACGCTCAAGACGCATCAGTAATAACCTCCTCACTCAGTCGGGACGAGTTCACCAAGGTGGATGGACTCGAAATTACTAAGGATATATGAGATACACTGCAAACTGCACATGAAGGTGACCGACATGTGCGTGAAGCAAAAATCGAGATGATCGAAGGCGAATTAGGAAGATTCGCAATTGAGAAAGACGAGTCACCCTAAGAAATGTACAACCGATTGAAGACACTCGTCAACAAAGTTCGATCATATGGGAGCAAGAACTGGAATGATCACGAGGTGGTAAAGCTCATCCTTAGAGCTTTTATGCCTCGTGATGTCACAATATGCTCCATGATTAGAGGAAGCCCCAGATACAAAAGGATGACTCCGGATGAATTGCTTGGAAAGATCATCATCTTTGAGATGATGGAAAAACAAGCAAAGCACGTCAAAGAAATCGCCGACCTCACCTCGGTAAAGAAGAAAGGGGTTGCCTTGAAGTCCACCCTCAAGCCCCTATCCAAAGAAGCTAGAGAAGCACAACTAGAGGAAGATAGTGATGACGAGAGCAGTGAATTAGATGAAGAAGACATGATATTGTTTAAGAAGAAATTCAAAAGAATCATGAAGAAGAGACAAGGTACAAAGTCAAGCGAAGGAAAGTACGAAGAAAGAACAAAGCCAAAGTTGAGGCGGGCATGCTATAATTGTGGTGAGTATAACACTTTATAGTTGACTACCCATATGAGGAGAACAAGAATAAGACTAAAGAAACCCCAGGATGCCCATCATCGCCTGTTGCGTTTGCTGCTGCTGGTCGAGGGTGCGCTGGTGCATCTGGTCGATGAGCCTCGTCAGCCTGTCAGTGTCTTCACGCCTCTCACGGGCGATTTGACGCTGCATCTCCTGCTGCTGCTGCTGGAGCTCAAGGAGATGGGCAGCCTGCTCCGCTCGGGCCTGCTCGGCTGCCAGCCTGTCCAGACGCTGCTGCTCAACCATCTGCTGGAGGAGCGACGTCAGCTCTGAAGGCTACGTGACCTGCGCCTTAGTGATGGGAGGTGGAGTAGGTGGTGGCACTGTAGAGCCTCCAGCCTCCGCGTCGTGCTGCCTGGGTGAGGGCGGAGGAGGGAAGTACTCCACGACACTGTCGTCGGTGTCGCTCTCTGACCAGATATGCTGCAAGTCCTCCCCCTGAGCCTCAGCCTCGGCAAGCCTCTCATCCTCCTTCTCTAAGTCAGACCAGTCCTCCTCAGACAGCCGAGCCCTGACCTGACGCTCGACTGGACGGCCAAGGCGGCGGTCGCCAGGAGCTGGGGCACGGTAGTGACCGAACCGTGTCACACTCTCGTCAGTGAGACGGTCGTGCACTGCGGACCCCTCGGGAACCATCATGGTGAGCAGGTAGCTGATCCAGTGTCCATATACGAGCTGCCTCATCATGCCCACCCCGTCTGTGATCACATCCTCCATCTCGCATATGAGGACGTCCACGATGTCGAAACCAATCCCGTTCATGATGTAGAACAGGAGAGTCTGCTGCAAGCTGGTGAACCCCTCCAAGTAGCCAGACCTCGGTAGGAGCGTGCGGCGCAAGGCGAGGTGCACTGTGCGCGCAGCTGGAGTCAACAGGGCTGGTACTCTCGGCTGGTCAGGAGAGAAGGTGGGACCGAACAAAGAGCGAATCTCCTCCAGCAGTGGTGCCACTCCTCTGGTGAGCGGCCTCCTCGGTGGATCTGCCTGACCGTAGACCCTCTCATGCACGCAGGTGTCGTGCAAGTCCACTCTCAGCAGCTGTGCCAGTGTCTGTCTCGTCAGGTGGTAGTGCTGACCCATGAACATGAAGTCAATCGATCTTCTGCCCTCAGAGACGTAGAGGGTGGCGTAGAACACGCGGACCCAATCCTCCACGTAGGCACTCCGCTCATATGCCATCAGCTGCACCAAACCTCGGTACCTCTCAAAGTAAGGACGGATCTCCGTCCCTGCTGCCAAAGCTAGCTGTTCCCAATCTAGATAATTGTGTTGAAACAGCTTGTGTCCTCGACGCCTGTAGGTCTCGTAGAGAGATGCCTCGGTGACAGTCCAGAAGCGACTATCCATCAGAGCCTCTCGGGGCTGCGGGTACCACTCCTCAAGCAGCAAACTCCATCTGAGCTTGCGAAGCTGCTTGGCCTTCATCTTCCGGAAGTCGGTCAACCGGACTCCTTCAGCGACATGGACAGTGGTGTCCATCTCGTAGATAGCACGCTGGGCCTCCCTATCCTCACGACGGTCGGCAGCCATCGGTCTCGGACGAGGAGCAGCCTCGGTGTGACCCCCACATGTCCGGGCTGAGCGCCGGCGGACGAGAGGCTCAACTGGCTCCTCTTCGGCCTCGGAGTCGTCAATCACAGAAGGCTGCCTCGGACGAGCCTCGCGGATCCTCAGCGACCCTCCTCGGCCACGCTCACGCTCCTCGGCGGCACGAGCGGCCATCAAGGCCTTCTTCTCCTCCTTTGACAACTTTTGCTTCTTCGCGGCCGGCGCCGCGATGGCCTTGCCCTTGTTCTTCTTGTCGCGAGCCATTGCGATCACGCGATTGCATGGAGTCGACGACGGGACGTGGAGATCAACGGGCCGGGAAACCCTAGCGACAGGGTGGTGACCGGAGATGGCGGCGTCGCTTGGGTGGAGGCGCGGTGGTGGCTAGGTGAAGCGGCGGCGACAGCTTGGTGGAGGCGAGCAGCGGCGAGTGGCGGCGGCGCTGGTGTGCGGTGCGTGGATGGAGGCGGCAGCGCAGCGAGCGGCGGCGGCGCTGTGGTGATGGCGGCGGCCGGAGACGGCGGCGGCGGCCTGTGGGAGGCGGCGGCAGCGTCCGGCGGCGGCGGAGGTGGCGGCGCGGCAAGAGGGAGGTGGTGGAGGCGTCGGGATCGGGAGAGAGGAAGGCGAAGGGGTACGGCCGGTTTAAGTAGTGGGTCCCAAACCCTAGCCGATTTTTTAACACCGGATGGACCGATGTTAGATGGGATATACATCGGTCAAACGCCACAGTAAGGATATTCAAAGATTTGCTGTTGACATCGGATGGACCGACGTTTAGGGTTTTGATCATCGGTCGAATGGCACAGTAAGGGTGTTCAAAAAGAGGAATGTTGACACCGGATGGTCCGACGATGGATAAGTTAGCATCGGTGGAATTGATTGTAGTTCCAGAAATGTACACATCGGATGGACCCATGTTTTCAGAATGAACGCATCGGTTGAATTTAGATGCTGACTGAACTGTCGCTTGGAGATTGAACACCTATTGATCCGATGAGGGATTGACCTAGGCATCGGATAATCCGATGACTACAGAACAATAACATCCCATATATGTCCTTCGACCAAACAAACAAGCAAAGAGAAACACATGTCTTAGGACTTTTTTGGGCAACCCCTTACCCCTCAAAAATGCTAATATGCCAATAACTTGGCTAGGCCTTAAGGCAAATGGAACAACGAGAGAAATAGGAGGAAAATATCCAAATAAAATGTAAGGCCCATGCTTTGTGAGGTGGAGTATGAAGACTTCTATCTTTTTAAAGCATGTTCCTCTAGGCATTAACGCACCTAACATTTTGTTCTTTCCACCTTATGTGAGTTGAGATATTGCATTTCAAACAAGTCTCTTTCTCATGAGGTGGGTTCCCCTTTGTGACAATCTACCGTATGCAATGCCAAACAAATTATAGTGCAAGAAATTTAAATATGAGTGCAAGTCTATATGGCAGGCATCATGCAAGACATAGAGTAAATCTATCTTGCGAAGTTTGAACCTTTCAAAGGCTTCTTCAGGGAGAGCTACTCTCCAAGCCTTGGGAAAACCCAAAAGAATCACCATCCCAAGCTAACCCTAGCTCACCCCTATCCTTTGAGAGTTAGGCAAGACCTATATGATGTGCATTCTTGCATGATCATGGCAACTTACATGACGTTTGATGCATCTAGCACATTTAGTTCACTTCTTAGCCTAGAAAAAGTTTTCTCATCAAGTGGTTTAGTGAAGATATCCGCCAATTGTTCTTCGGACCTAACACCTCTCAAAGAGAATTCTCCCTTAGCTTCATGGTCCCTTAAGAAATGATGGCGAATATCAATGTGCTTAGTGCGGGAGTGTTGAACGGGGTTTTTAGCTATCTTAACCTCACTTTCATTGTCACAAAGGAGAGGCACACAACCAAGTTTAATACCAAAGTCCAAAAGGGTTTGCTTCATATAAAGAATTTGGGCACAACATGCACCGGCCGCAATGTATTTCGCTTCCGCCGTGGACAAAGCGACGGAATTTTGCTTCTTGCTTGACCAAGAAACTAGGGAACGCCCAAGCAAGTGGCACCCACCGGAGGTACTCTTGCGATCCACGCGGCATCTGGCAAAGTCCGAATCCGAGTATCCCACAAGATGGAATTTTGCACCTTTAGGGTACCACAAGCCCACACTAGGGGTATGCTTAAGATACCTAAGTATCCTAAAGACCGCCTTCCTATGCGATTCTTTAGGTGCCGCTTGAAAGCGAGCACACAAGCATACACTAAACATGATATCGGGCCTAGATGCAGTAAGGTAAAGTAATGAACCAATCATAGAACGGTAGTTAGATTGATCAATAGGTTTACCGTCCTTATCCGCGTCGAGATGACAATTGGTTGCCATTGGAGTGCTTCTTGAGCTACAATCTCCCATCTCAAATTTCTTCAAGAGGTCCTTGGTGTACTTCTCTTGATAGACGAAGGTCCCCTCTTGAAGTTGCTTGATTTGAAATCCAAGGAAGAAGTTGAGCTCTCCAATCATTGACATCTCGAATTCCCTAGACATCATTTTGCCAAACTCATGGCTAAAAGCTTCGTTAGTTGAACCAAAAATAATATCATCAACATAAATTTGACAAATGAACAAATCTCCGTTGATGTCTTTGGTGAAGAGTGTGGTGTACACCCTTCTAATCTTGAATCCTTGCATGATGAGGAAATCCCGTAGTCGTTCGTACCACGCCCTAGGTGCTTGCTTGAGCCCGTAGAGCGCCTTGTGCAACCTATACACATGATTAGGATTCCTCGGATCTTCAAACCTGGGAGGTTGTTCAACATAAACAAGCTCGTTAATGTAACCATTAAGAAAGGCACTTTTCACATCCATTTGGTAAAGTCTAATACTATGATGTGATGCAAAAGCAAGAAGTATACGGATGGCTTCTAGCCGGGCGACCGGGGCAAATGTCTCCCCAAAATCTAGTCCTTCAACTTGTGAGAACCCTTTGGCCACAAGTCTTGCCTTGTTGCGGACCACAACGCCATTCTCGTCTTGCTTGTTGCGATACACCCACTTTGTTCCGATGACGTTCTTGTCCTTGGGTCGCTCCTCCAACACCCAAACTTCATTGCGGATGAAGTTGTTGAGTTCTTCTTGCATGGCCATCACCCAATTTGGGTCTTGGAGCGCTTCCTCAATATGAGTGGGTTCTACACACGAAACAAACGAGTAGTGCTCACAAAACGAAGCAAAGTGGCGAGAACGTGTACTTACACCCCTTGACGGACTTCCAATGATTTGGTCCATTGGATGCGCCTTGGAGATGCGTCCATGCCTCATCAGTGGTTGTGAAGCACTTGGCAATGGTGATGCGTGTTGCTCCTCTTGTGGTTGGACTTGATCATGGACTTCTTCTTCTTATTGATGTTGTTGTGCTTGTGAGTCTTGAGTCGACAATGGATCATCCTTCTCTTCTTCGTCAACTTGAGGCGCCATAGAGGTGTTGTTGTTGGCACTTGAGGCTCCCCCTTGATCATGGCTCTCCTCAACTTCGGGCTTGATGTCTCCAATGGTCATGTTCTTCATGGCTTCTCGTAGAGGCTCATCATTTATTTCATCATGACCAAAACTCTCCTCTTGGGAGCCATTATTCTCATCAAACTCAACTTCGCAACTTTCCTCAACTAAACCGGAGGTTTGGTTGAATACTCGATATGCTTTTGAGTTTGATGCATAACCAAGGAATATACCAACATCACATCTTCTTTCAAACTTACCGAGCCTTTTCTTGCGGTAGATGTAGCACTTGCATCCAAAGACTCGAAAGTAGGAGATGTTGGGCTTTCTCCCAATGAGAAGCTCGTACGGGGTCTTTTGAAGTAGGCGATGTAGGTAGACCCTATTTGCGGCATGGCACGCCGTGTTGATTGCTTCAGCCCAAAACTTCTCCGACGTGCCGTAGTCATCAAGCATTGCTCTTGCAAGAGTGATGAGTGTCTTGTTCTTCCTTTCAACGACACCGTTTTGTTGAGGAGTGTATGTGGCCGAAAACTCATGTTTCACTCCTTCACGGTCACACCACTCCCCAATGTTGTAGTTCTTGAATTCGGTGCCGTTGTCACTCCGGACCTTGATGATGGGAAGTTGAAATTCCCTTTGAGCGCGGTTGGCGAAGGTCTTGAACACTTCCGGAGTTTCACTCTTGTCACCTAGAAATAGAGTCCAAGCATAGCGAGAATAGTCATCAACAATAACAAGACAAAAGAGGTTACCGCCAAGGCTTTGATATGTAGACGGTCCGAAGAGGTCCATGTGGAGTAGTTCAAGTGGCTTGGAGGTTGACACCATTGTCTTCATTGGGTGGTGAGAAGCAACTTGCTTCCCGGCTTGACAGGCGCTACAAAGCTTGTTCTTCTCAAATGTGACATCCTTCACGCCGATCGCCATCCCAAGCTTGAATGACTTCTTGAGTTTGCTCATTCCAATGTGCGCTATGCGTCGGTGCCATAGCCATCCCAAGCTTGTATTAGTGAAAAGACAAGTGGTCAAGCTAGCATTCTTGTTGGCGAAGTCCACTAGGTAGAGATGTCCATGTCAAAATCCTGACTATGTCTTGGCTAGTTTCACTACTCACAAGAACATCATTTTTGCTAAATGTGCACGTTAGTCCAAGATCACATAGTTGTGCAATAGAAAGTAAATTGAAACTAAGTGACTTAACATACAAAACATTAGAAATGGATAAATCATTTGAAATAGCAATTTTACCTAACCCAATTACCTTTCCCTTAGAGTTATCACCAAAGGTGACTTGTTCATGATTGTCGGGGTTTTCTATGGTGGTGAACATACCATCATTGCCGGTCATATGTTGAGTGCACCCGCTATCGAGTACCCAATGCTTTCCTCCGGCTTTGTAGTTCACCTACACACATGAATTCAATTTTTGACTTTAGGCACCCAAGCCAACTTAGGTCCTTGTATGTGTGATACAAGTGTTTTTGGGACCCAAAGTTGCTTGGGGAGCTTCCCCTTCATGCCCTTCATGTCTTTGCCAATGAATCTAGCCTTCACCTTGCCACCTACTTTACTTAAGAGATAATAATGATCATTGAAAGTAGATTTATAGTTAGTAGGCAATTTAGGAGAAGGTCGGTTAGGAAGAGAAAACTCCCTTGTGTGGTGACCGGTGACCTCACAATGTTGGCAATAAGAACCAACTTCCTTGATGAGGCTTGTTCTTAGCTCCGGTGAGGGCACCTTTCCTTTGTTAGGCACCGGGAAGGATCCAAGTCCTCTCTTGTTGAAGGCCTTTGCTTGTTGGAAGAGAATTTCCTTGTGCTTGACTTCTCCTTTTGAAAGTCTAGCCACACTAGTGCGGAGACTCTCAATATCCTCCAACAAGTCCTTCTCCCTAGCATTAGCTTTCAAAGGCAAAGACTTGTGCAAAGCATTAGTGGCATGAGAAGTAATGGATATCTTATCATTAAGAGTTTGCTTCTTCATATTTTTCAACTCTTGATCAAGCATGTCATGAGCAAGGTTAAGTGTTTGATGTTCTTGTATTAACTTGTTGTGCTCTTCCAAGAGTGTTTGGTGTGCTAAGTCAAGTTCATGATTATCTATCTTGATTTTAGTCTTTTCTTCCTCAATTTGCTTGACATGGGATTTGAGCGTGTCGTGCTCTTTGAGTATGCTTTCATACTTGTCAAGCAAATCAAGGTTAGCACTCTCAAGTTTAGCACGAGTTTCTTCAAGCACTTTAACCTTACTCTTTTCCCTCTTAATGATAGCATGATATTCATTTATCAAAGATGTTAAATCATCGGGGGAAAGCTCATCATCGCTAGAGTCATCACATACCTTGGTGTTACCTTTAGCCATGAGGCACATGGGCGGTGGATGAAGAGGTGCATCATCATTGATGGCGAGGACGGCCAAGCTTTCTTCTTCCTCTTCACTCTCTTCATCACTTGTTTCTTCGTCGGTGACCCATTCATTTGCCTCACACATGAACACCTTTTGTGGGCCATTTCTCTTCTTTGGGAAGAGCCTTGCCTTCTTGCCCTTGTCATGCTTCTTCTTCCCAAAGGATCTTGGCTTTGGTTTGGCTTCCTCTTCATCATCATCACTTCCTTCAAGCTTGCGATGCTTGCTCTTGTGGTTCTCTTTTTGTTTGTCCGGTCTTGGACAATCATAGGAGATGTGGCCTTGATCACCACAATTGTAGCATGTCTTGTGATCATCTCTCCTTGGTAGGAATGCTCTCTTCTTGGAATCAAATGTGTATCCCTTCTTAGTGATCTTGGAGTTCAAGCGTGAGAACTTCCTCATCATCAATGCAAGCTCATCATCATCATCTTCACTTGATGCTTGTTCTTCTTCACTTGAGCTAGGCTCAACCACCTTCTTCTTCTTGTGGCTTGTTTTCTTGGTGGAGGCCTTTAGAGCAATTGTCTTTGATTATGATTGATCCATCATCCCAAGGACACTCATCTCATGAGCGTGTATTTCTCCAATGAGCTCTGAAACTTCAATGTGGTCAAGTGACTCTTTTTGGAGCATGGAGTTGATGATGTTGTACTTTGGCTTGGGGAGGAGCATGAGGATCTTGCGGTTGATGAGTCCCTTGCCAAGAGAAGCAATGTCAAGAGCATTTATTTCTTCAATAAGCACATTTAAGCGAGAGAACATCTCATTGACATTTTCATGAGGAAGCATTTTAAATTCATTATACTTGGCTTTAAGCATGTGATATTTTAGTTCTTTGACACGAGAAGAGCCCTCATGAATCTCAATTAAGCAAGCCCAAATTTCACAAGCCTTTTCCTTGCTAGCAATCCTAGAAAACACATCTTGACTAATACATTCATAGATTGCATTCCTAGCTTTAGCATCCCATTTAAGTTGATCGCCAACATAATTATGTTCTCCAAACCCCGCGTGGGTCGCTTTCCAAACTTCGGGAGCAATAGCCTCTAGATAAGCATGCATGCGTGCTTTCCAATAGGCAAAGTTCTTGCCCTCGAAGATAGGAACCGAACCCCCAACCTTGGACATTTTAGCTCTCTAGCGGTGAAGCTAGAATGATCCTATGAGCAATCTTGCTTTGATACCAATTGTAAGGACCGAATGCCCAAGAGGGGGGTGAATTGGGCTTTCTTAGAAAAATTCTAAGCAATTGAAACTTAATTTCCAAAGCCCAATTCCCTACGCGACTATCTATGCATTCTAGTAGATAGAAACTTTGCGGAATGTAAAATGCATAAAAGTAAAGGAAGGAGAGGGATGCAAACTCCCGAGGAGACAAGGATTTATCCCGTGGTTCGGCAAGATCGTGAAGATCTTCCTACATCCACGTTGTGGCACCCACCAAAGGGTTTTGCCACACCCAAGTCACCGAGACGAGGGGTCTTCACTATTCTTCTCTGTTCGCCTCCTTGGCAAGGTGGAGCTCAAGCCTTGTACAAACTTCGACCTTTCGGGCTTCCACACACGCCTTGGCAAGCTCCGGAAGTCTATTCACGATTACAATACCAAGGGCACACCTTTGAGGCTCTCACACTATCCTAGAGAGTCCACTCACCCAGAATGGTGGCACACAAGCTCTCTCTCTAGCTAATTCTAGCCTAAACCTTGGTGTAGAGATGATCGAAATGGTGTGGAAGTGATTGCTCTTGGCCTTGAACACTTGTGGATGTGTAGATAGCTTCTGGTGATCAAGACTTGACGAAATGACAGGGTTAGGGGGTATTTATAGCCAGCCTCCCCGAAATAGTCGTTGGAAAAGTAGGCTGACAGAACTTTACTGTGAACACCGGATGATCCGATGTCTCCCCTTTAGTTATCATCGGTCTAATTACTTTGGCTGACGTCATTGTGTTAGATATGACCGTTGTTAGACCGATGTTGCCCCTGTCTTCTCATCGGATGATCCGGTGGCTCTTCCTCCAGAATTGACTCAAACATGATGCTTACTGGAGTAATTGACCGATGTGTGTAAGTCTGCACATCGGATGATCCGGTGCTTCACTTGGTCCAATGGTATTGCAAACTGTACTGATGGACCGATGTCACTAAGCCATTCACATCGGATGATCCGATGAGTACATTTGTCTGAGGTCTTCTTCTTCAGTTGAACCAACTCGACCGATGTGTACATTTCTGAAATCATCGGTTGATCCGGTGAGTTGATTTTGTTTGCTTCGAGGTTTTTTGAGTGAATCTTTTGTGTCCTGCTCAGATGACCTCTTAGACATTTGTTCCACAAGGCTCTCCGATGATCTTCAAGCATTGTATGTTGTCAACTTATGGTTGAGTGACTTAGACATAAGAGCTTTCACTTCTTGTCTTTATCTCATTGATTTGATCTCAAAAGTTGACTGTATATGGGTCTCCAATGACATATTCATTTCATTTTATTGAGTGATTATGGGGACCTTGCATTCACAAATTCATTAGTAAAGTTCAATGGTTGTCATTAATCACTGAAACCGTACTTCATGGGGGGCCTAGATGCTTTCATCATCCTATACACTTAGGGGTTCACATATTCGGACAAGTCCGATAACTATTGGACTAGTCCGAATATTTCCAGTAGCAAAATCGGACAAGTCTGCTCCTAGCTGGACTAGTCCGATATTTCGGGACACTTAGGGTTTGCTACACTCAGCACACCGGACTAGTCCGGTGACCACCACAGACTAGTCCGAACTTTCTGAATCCTAACGGTCACTTTTAGAAACCACATATAAATAGAGGTGCACGACCCAATTTTAAATCACTCTCGAACCCTAGCGCTGTCACACCTCCCAAGAGCCTCAAAAACCACATCTCTCCACGAAATTAAGTGCAACAACGATCAATCTCTTGAGGATTCAATCTAGATCATTGGAGAGACACGTTCAAGACCACATTGAGCTCTTGGTTTGATTCTCTAACACACTCCTGCGATTTAATTGTAATCTTTTGAGTGTGTTTTGGTGGTATTTCGTGTTGTAATCCAAGGGAGCTCTCAACATGTGAGAAGGCCCCTTTGAATTCGGTTATTCACCCCTTTGTGATTAGTGGAAGAGGATTGGCCTTCGTGGCGATCCGACGAGGGTAGGGTTGGAGAAGACCCGGTCCTTTTGTGGACTCCTCAACGTGGACGTAGGTTGCCTTTGTGGGAGCCGAACCACGGGATAAATCCTTGTGTCTTGTTTTTTGTGTTCATCGTTCTTATTCATCAATATAATCTAGGGTGTCATAATCATTTCTTATCTCACGTTGAACTGTTAAACATAAGATTTAATTGTGATATAATCTAGCATATAACATTGAAAGCTTTATTTGATTCTATATTTCCGCTGCATACATAAAAGAATCAATCTAATCGATCAAGTTTAACTAACTTAGTCCGTGAACACCAGAATAGTCTGCACTTTACCGGACTAGTCCGATATCTCTGGTATTGAACTGGTTGTTAAGTGTTGCAGGATTCGACAATTTGCAAAAAAGCCTATTCACCCCCCCTCTAGGCCACATCCAATTGGTATCAGAGCCGGTTCTTCAAGAAAGAGTCTAACCACTTGAAGAGATCATGTCGGAGATGAAGGACATCCACAAAATCAACAACCAAGAAGAGGTTAACACCGACAAAAATCAAAAGGTGGAGAAGTACCTCGAAGCCATTCAAGACTTCAAGGACGATGATGAGGAGACACTGGAGCTAAAGGCGCTCCTCAGAAAGAAGGCGCTTTCCAAAGGGAAAGTGAAAGTTGAAGAGAAGAAGAAGAGGAGTAGTCACACCGACTACTCCCGATATCCTTTTAACTATGATCGTCTAAATTCCAATAATAATCATTACTTATCTATCCCACTTGTAAAAGCCCCACACTTCGATGGAAGTGATTACTCAATGTGGAGGCATAATATGAAAATGCATTTGATTTCCCTCAATCCAAGTCTATGGCATGTTGTATGCACAGGGATCGATATTCCGGACGACAACGAAGAGCTCACCCCAAGCCAAGAGCAGGCTATTCATAGAAACGCTCAAGCCGCATCAGTAATCACCTCCTCACTCAGTCGGGACGAGTTCACCAAGGTGGATGGACTCGAAATTACTAAGGAGATATGAGATACACTGCAAACTGCACATGAAGGTGACCGACATGTGTGTGAAGCAAAAATCGAGATGATCAAAGGCGAATTAGGAAGATTCGCAATTGAGAAAGACGAGCCACCCTAAGAAATGTACAACAGATTGAAGACACTCGTCAACAAAGTTCGATCATATGGGAGCAAGAACTGGAATGATCACGAGGTGGTAAAGCTCATCCTTAGAGCTTTTATGCCTCGTAATGTCACACTATGCTCCATGATTAGAGGAAGCCCCAGATACAAAAGGATGACTCCGGATGAATTGCTTGGAAAGATCATCATCTTTGAGATGATGGAAAAACAAGCAAAGCACGTCAAAGAAATTGCCGACCTCACCTCGGCAAAGAAGAAAGGGGTTGCCTTGAAGCCCACCCTCAAGCCCCTATCCAAAGAAGCTAGAGAAGCACAACTAGAGGAAGATAGTGACGACGAGAGCAGTGAATTAGATGAAGAAGACATGATATTGTTTAAGAAGAAATTCAAAAGAATCATGAAGAAGAGACAAGGTACAAAGTCAAGCGAAGGAAAGTACAAAGAAAGAACAAAGTCAAAGTTGAGGCGGGCATGCTATAATTGTGGTGAGTATAACACTTTATAGTTGACTACCCATATGAGGAGAACAAGAAAAAGACTAAAGAAACCAAGCCTCAACACAAGAAATTCTTCAAGAAGAAGAAACAAGCCGAACAAGCGCTCATTGGGAAAGAGTGGGACTCAAATGATGAGTCCTCATCGTCCGAAGAAGAAGAGATGGCTAGCATAGCCATCGAGAAGGTATCCAAGAAGTCTACCCTCTTCCCTACACTCGACGCAAGGAAGGGAAATGGCACTTGCCTCATGGCAAAGGAAGGTAAATGCAAGGTAACCATCAAAGCCCCTTCCGTGCATTCCTACTCTAGTGATGATAAAATAAATAGTGATAATTAGGACATGCTTATTGGACTAGATAGGAAAGCTGCAACAAAAATGTAATTTTTACTTGATCAACTTGTTGAGAAGGAGAGGTTAATTCATCGTCAAGAGGACATGATTATCTCCCAAAAGGAGGAGTATGTCGAACTTGACAGACTTCTAGAACTTGAAAAGGAGAAAAGCAATTCACTAGAGCTTGAGTTAGCTTCAAGCAAGGAAGCTTGCCTGGAGTTAACCGACTCAAATGTTGCAATCACGGACCAACTTGCTGACCTGATCAAGGTTAACAAGATCCTTGAAGTGCAAGTTGAGTCACTGAAGTTGAGTGAACCTTCCTCCTCCTCAAGGTCACCTTCTCAACCCACTAAAACTGATTTTGCTCATGCTTGCACATGTAAGAAAGGTGACACCAGTTTGAAGGAAAAGTCAACCTCCAAAAAATATAAACATCCTGCCCAAAGTGGCATATTTGACAAGGAGAAGATCGACTTTGCACGTAGTGCATACTTGGTCCAAAGACATCCAAATGTTAAATATGGCATTGGTTACTCTTATGATGAAAAGCAGCATGCTAGAAACCATAGGAATAACAAGGAGAGGATTTCCTTTGTGAAGGGAAGACCCTCGCAAACTAGTAAGTCGAAAGGTAAAAATTTGAACTCACACGAACACCGGACTAGTCCGGTCAGTGTCCGGACAAGTCCGATCCTCCGGACAAGTCCGGCCTCTCAGACTAGTCCTGTTTACAAACAACAACAATTACTCTTTAGAACCTTTGATGCCTCCTATGTGTTGATGAGAAATAATTTTGGCAAGGTTTATGCTCATTATGTTGGGCCACGCCATGGGAACACTAAATCTCATGTGTGGGTGCTCAAATGTATTGTAACTAACCTCCAAGGATCCAAGTAAGCTTGGGTACCTAAAACCAAAGCATGATTTGTTTTTGCAGGCCTATTCCTCCGGTGGATCTAAATGGGTGCTAGACAGTGGTTGCACCAACCATATGACCGGAGAAAGAAAATGTTCGTGGAATATGAACAGAATGAGGACCAAAATGAGGGCATCTACTTTGGAGATAACAGTCAAGGAAGGGTGCTCGGTACCGGTAAAATTGCTATATCATCTAAACACACACTTTCTCATGTACTACATATTGAATCCTTAGATTATAACTTGTTGTCCATATCTCAACTATGTGACAAAGGTTATAATTGCTTGTTCACTAACGAGGGTGTGACCGTCTCTAGGAGGAGTGATGGTTCCATTGCATTCAAGGGTATGTTGAAGGGAAAGCTTTACCTTGTTGATTTCGACAAGGATAAAGCCGAACTTGACACATGCTTGATTGCAAAGACTAACATGGGTTGGGTGTGGCATAGACGGCTAGTGCATGTTGGTATGAGGAATCTTCAAAAACTCCTCAAGGGCGATCACATCCGCGGCTTGAAGGATGTTGTTTTTGAGAAAGACAGACCTTGTAGCGCATGCCAAGCCGGGAAGCAAGTTGGAGCACCTCATCCCGCAAAGAACGTCATGACTACAACAAGACCGCTCGAACTACTACACATGGACTTATTTGGTCCAATTGCTTACATAAGCATCGACAGTAACAAATATGGTTTAGTAGTTGTTGATGACTTTTCTCGCTTCACTTGGGTTTTCTTTTTGCATGATAAGTCAGAGACACAAGGAACACTCAAGAAGTTCTTCAAGCGAGCTCAAAACGAATTCTCATTGACAATCAAGAATATTCGAAGCGACAATGGCACGGAGTTCAAGAACACGCAAGTGGAAGAGTACCTTGATGAAGAAGGCATAAAGCATGAATTTTCAGCGACGCACTCCCCACAACAAAATGGAGTTGCCGAAAGAAAGAATCGAACACTCATAGAGATGGCAAGAACGATGCTCGATGAGTACAAGACACCAGATCAATTTTGGGCGGAAGCGGTTAACACCGCTTGCCACACCGTGAATCAACTTTACCTTCATCGACTACTCAAGAAGACATCATATGAGCTACTCACCGGTAACAAACCAAATATTTCATATTTTTGTGTTTTCGGTTCTCCATGTTATATCTTGAACAAGAAGCCTAGGACTTGAAAGTTCGCTTCGAAGTCCGATGAAGGTTTCTTGCTTGGTTATGATTCGAACACTTACGCCTATCGTGTTTTCAACAAGACCTCCGAACTTGTTGAAGTAGCACGTGACGTAGTGTTCGATGAGACTAATGGCTCCCAAAAGGAGCAAGTTGATCCATGTGAACTAGGTAAAGAAGAAGCGCCTTGTCAAGCTTTGAAAAGAATGGCTCTAGGTGAGGTTCGACCACAAGAGCCACCTCCACATGTACATGAAGAAGATGAACCACAAGAGGAGATCAACGATCAAGGGAGAGCTTCAACACAAGATCAACCACAAGGATACGAAGATAATCAACAAGTCAACAAAGGCAATGACTTAGGGGGAGAAGCAGATTACCATGAAGATACAACTCCTCAAGTGCCACACCCAAGAGTACACCAATGTGTCCAAAGGGATCACCCAATCGACAACATCATCGGTGACATCCAAAAGGGAGTAACCACTAGATCTCGCATAACTAACTTTTGTGAACACTATTTGTTTGTATCCTTTTTGGAACCATGCAGGGTTGAAGATGCATTGAAAGATCCGGACTGGGTGGTGGCAATGCAAGAAGAATTGAACAACTTCAAGCGGAACGAAGTGTGGGAACTTGTGGCAAGACCCAATGCAAACATCGTCGGCACCAAGTGGGTCTTCCGCAACAAACAAGATGAACACGGGGTGGTGACAAGGAACAAGGCACGACTTGTGGCCAAAGGGTATTCACAAGCCGAAGGTTTGGATTTCGATGAAACTTTTGCTTCAATAGCTAGGCTTGAATCTATTAGAATATTACTTGCATATGCTACTCACCATGATTTCAAGCTGTATCAAATGGATGTGAAAAGCGCCTTCCTCAACGGACCAATCAAGAAAGAGGTGTACGTGGAGCAACCACCCAGATTTGGAGATGAAGAGTTCCCCGACCATGTGTTTAAATTGTGTAAGGCTCTCTACGGCCTCAAACAAGCTCCTAGAGCGTGGTATGAGTGTCTTAGAGATTTCTTAATTGAAAATGGATTTAAGATGGCAAAGTAGACTATACAATGTTTATAAAGAATTTTGATGATGATCTTTTTATTTGTCAAATTTATGTTGACGATATAATCTTTGGGTCAACTAACCAATCTTTTTGTGAAGAATTAGTAAAATCATGACAAACAGGTTTGAAATGTCAATGATGGGAGAGTTAAAGTACTTCTTGGGATTCCAAGTACGGCAACAGAAGGAAGGGACATTCCTAAGCCAAACCAAGTACACGCAGGACATACTCAAGAAGTTTTACATGGACAAGGCGAAGCCCATAAAAACCCCCATGGCAACGAATGGCCACCTAGACCTCAATGAAGATGGACCTAATGTCGACCAAAAGGTATATCGCTCCATGATTGGATCTCTACTCTATTTATGTGCAGCTAGGCCAGATATTATGTTGAGTGTATGTTTGTGTGTAAGATTTCAAGCCAACCCTAAGGAATGTAACTTGACAACCGTAAAAAGGATCTTGAGATATTTAGTTCATACACCCAACCTTGGTCTTTGGTACCCAAAGGGCTCAAAATTCAATCTCATTGGTTACTCCAATGCAGATTATGCTGGGTGCAAAGTAGATAGAAAAAGCACCTCCGGTACATGCCAATTCTTAGGGAGATCCTTAGTTTCTTGGTCCTCCAAGAAACAAAATTCCATTGCCTTATCCACAGCCGAAGCGGAGTATGTTGCAGCCGGAAGTTGTTGTGCTCAACTCCTTAGAATGCGACAAACTCTAAGGGACTATGGTTACAATATGAACCATATTTCACTCCTTTGCGACAATGAGAGTGCCATTAAAATTTCCCACAACCCAGTTGAGCACTCCAGAACTAAACACATAGACATAAGACATAACTTTTTGAGAGATCATGCCATGAAAGGAGACATAGCCATTTCACATGTCAACACTCAAAAGCGATTGGCCGACATATTCACCAAGCCACTTGATGAAAAACGTTTTTGTGAACTCCGAAATGAACTAAATATCCTTGATGCTCAGAGTGTGGCTTGAAATGTTGCATACCTGTATGAATTCTTCAAATATGTTGATTGGATTGTCAAAATCATCTCTCTCATTTTTCTCCGAAAAACTATGTCAATTACTAGATCTTGGTGAATTATGATCATTGCTTGATTGTTGTATGCTTACTGATCATATTCATCAAGATTATTTGATGTGTTTTGCCTCTCTTTTCTCTAAATATGTACCTTCAAATATATATGAATGGGCTAAAAAATTCTTGTCTGGTGACCACGGACTAGTCCGTGGTTGCCCGGACTAGTCCGTCCATGCAGACTAGTCTGTAGAGTGCCGGTTAGGCCGGACTAGTCCAGTAGACAACGGACTAGTCTGATGTAGCCCCTGGAAAAGTTCAGACTAGTCCGGTCATCTCCGGACTTGTCCGATTTTTCGTGTCCATAACCCTAGCCGCCACTAAACCCTAAATTACTCACCTCCACTCTTGCCTCACGCGCTCTCTCTCTTCGTGCTCGAGCTCCCAAGGCGATTCCTTGCTCCCTCCACCAAAAAGCTTCGCATTTGGACCGAAATCAAGCTTGTCCACTTGAGGATTGAAGTTCTCGGACTAGTCCGGCCTTCAACGTCCTCTTCTTCAAGCTCCAGTCGACTTCTTTGGTAATTTTTCACCCTAATCCTAGAAATCCCAAATTTCTTCATCGTTGATCAAATAGCCTAGCATATTTCACTATATACATGCCTCCTTGATGTATTATGTTTATGCTACACCTGTTGTGCATTAGGAATCACCATTTGTCTAGTTTCCTAGGTTTTTGAGTTTGAATACCGGACTAGTCTGGTCCATGCACGGACAAGTCCGATATCCCGGACTAGTCCGTGCCTGGACACCGGACAAGTCCGACTTTTCTGAACTCAAAACCAACTTTTCAATTCCTCAATGCAAGTCCTTGCTATACTTTCACACCTATGCCTTGTACCATTCATTCTCATTCAAGCCACTCATTCTCAGGTCATGTCGAGCTCAAATGATGAAGTTTCCGATTTTGAGGCCGAGATGGACCACGAGGTGGCACCTCGGACCTCAACGAGTCTCGGCAAGAAGCGCCAAGAGAGACCTACCGAGCCAGCTCCGTCTCCTCCACAGGTTCGGAGGAAAGTGCTGGCAAAGAAGCCGGCCTCCAAGGTGCCAGCTTCTAGGGCTACCACCGGTAGTGGCCCTAGCTCGGCAAGTGCCCGCCTAGCCAAAGGCAAGGGCAAAGGGATAGTGACGGGTCCAGTTGGCCCGTTGAAGCTACATGCTCCGAGGGAAGGGGTCTGGGACCCCACTGAAGAGAAGTTTAATGGAAAGGGTAGTGACTCAGCGACCAAGTTCCATAGTGTGGATTGCTACAGTCATCCAAAGCAAGCTGCAGATGGAAGATTCTGGAGCAATTTTCATGCTGACTATTACAGGGTTGTTTACCTGCAGATGAAGACACCGGTGGTGCGTAGTCAGTGGATTGACTGGGCGCATCTTGAGAAGAAGAGATGCTCTGCATTTGATGAAGTGATTGCAGCAGCTGAAAGACATGGCTTGAAGGACCTCTTTGCCTTCAAGTACAATTGGAATGATGAAGTGGTGGCTCAGTTCTATGCCACTTGTTACTTTGCAAGGGATGAAGAAGAGATAGTGACTTGGATGACTCATGGATCCAAGTACACTATCACATATGAAGAATTTGCAAGGATGTTGCATCTTGACACCTCAAGCAATGACAATGTGATTATTCACAATGTTGGTGTCATCGAGAAGGAAAAGATGAAGTTTCTCTATGAGCCCAACTCAAAGTTCATCCCTCCTTCCACGAAGAACATGAAGCCATTCTTTGTGGTGCTGAACAGAGTCCTGAGGAAGACAATAGCCCCTAAGGATGGGGATGCAGGGAGTGTGCAAGGATAACTCCGAACTCTGATGAGGGTCATAAGCAAAAACCGCCCATTTGATGTGGTGGAATACATTTGGAATAACATGGTGAACATATCTTGCGCTCCTAACAGATCATGTGGCTATGCCCCTTATCTCATGTTCATGATTGAGAAAGTCACAGGGATCGAGTTTGTCAAAGATGTGGAGCACACACCTCTGAGGCCTCAGAAGCCTCAACAAGTAAATGTCCAGGCTGCTCCCTCGCTGGCCTCCAGCCCTGAGGCACCAGCAAAAACAAGAGAAGATGCAAGTGCTGCCCCTACTGGTAGGGCAGCCCCTCAAAAAGGATCAGCTAGTGGGATCCTTAAATATCTCACTGCAATCTTTGCCTCCTGCAAGAAGACCGGAGTGAAGGCCCACAAGCTCAATCAGAAAAGAAAGGAGGACATGAGGTACATCAAGGCAAATGTGAAGCAAATTTGCCAGAAGCTGGAGATCGACCCCATTAGATCTCCAGTGATTTCTGAGGACTCCGACCCGGACTTCACTGAGCTCGGGCCCTTGACCCCCTCCGAGCTTGCCTACTTTGGCATTGGGGACTCAAGTACCTCCGATCCTCCTCCTCCTCCTCCTCCTCATCATCAAGTTGAAGATGAAGATGATGAAGACGACGATGAGAGGACCGACGGCAAAGAGTGAAGACCCTAGGACCCTCCTCTCCTTCTTTTTGGTGTCTTGATGCCAAAGGGGGAGAGATTGAGGGGAGTCTTAGTCTTAGTTGTAGTTTGGGAGGAGAGAGTTCTATGCTTTTCTTTTTAATTCTTTTGTGGCTTGTAATGTTTTAACAATGATCTTATGTTAATTATGGTTCTGTGATGCAATGAGTTAATCCTTTGAGTAGTATTTATGAAAACTGTGATTTTGCTCTAGAATGTCATATATGCTTGCTATTTGGTAATTAATGTCAATTATGTCATTATCAATGTTTCAGTGTACTTAGTTATGCATCCCACCATAAAGAATGCACATATGGATAATACTTTTCACTGCTTGATGTATTTTGGATTCATATGTGCATACTTAATGAAAATCTCAATTTTTATCACATTTTGTGAAATCTCAATTGGTTGTCATCAATCACCAAAAAGGAGGAGATTGAAAGTGCATCTAGGACTCCCTTGTGGGTTTTGGATGATTTATGACAAGCAGTTGGGATCCTAACCTCTTTGTTGAGATGAGTGCAGGCTTATGATAGAAAAATGAGCAAAGAACCAAAAAGAAGCAAGAGTAAGGATCAAAGTGGAAATGAGCTCAAGGAAGAAGAGTAGTAGATTATTGTGTATGGAGTGTGTTAAGGAAACACATCCTAAGAGCTCAACCACATTTAAACACACACATTGCACAAAGTTACACAGGACCGGACTAGTCCGACTGACACCGGACTAGTCCGATATCCTTTCTGCACGAAATTGGACAAGTCCGATATCCATCGGACTAGTCCGATATCCTTTCTGTCCAGAATCGGACTAGTCCTCCCCAGTGCGGACCAGTCCTCAAAACACTTCACAGGTCACACAAAATCAGACAAGTCCGATCACATCCGGACTAGTCCGATATTCTTTCTGATCCAAATCGGACAAGTCTGATGTTTGCACGGACTAGTCCGAAAATCAATCTGAACTAAATCGAACAAGTCCTCCAAGTGCGGACTTGTCATCCTATACACCTAGGGTTTCACATGTCCAGACAAGTCCGATAACTATCTGACTAGTCCGAAGATTCTAATAGTGAAATCGGACAAGTCCGCTCCTAGCTGGACTAGTCCGATATTTCGGGACACTTAGAGTTTGCTACACTCAGCACACCGGACTAGTCTGGTGACCACCACGGACTAGTCCGAACTTTCTGAACCCTAACGGTCACTTTTAGAAACCCCATATAAATAGAGGTGCACGACCAAATTTTAAATCACTCTCAAACCCTAGTGCCGTCATACCTCCCAAGAGCCTCAAAAACCACATCTCTCCACGAAATTAAGTGCAACAACGATCAATCCCTTGAGGATTCAATCTAGATCATTGGAGAGACACGTTCAACACCACATTGAGCTCTTGGTTTGATTCTCTAACACACTCCTACGATTTAATTGTAATCTTTTGAGTGTGTTTTGGTGGTATTTCGTGTTGTAATTCAAGGGAGCTCTCAACGTGTGAGAAGGCCCCTTTGAATTTGGTTATTCACTCCTTTGTGATTAGTGGAAGTGGATTGGTCTTCGTGGCGATCCGACGAGGGTAGGGTTGGAGAAGACCGGTCCTTTTGTGGACTCCTCAACATGGACGTAGGTTGCCTTTGTGGGAGCCGAACCACGAGATAAATCATTGTGTCTTGTTTTTGGTGTTCATCGTTCTTATTCATCAATATAATCTAGAGTTTCATAATCATTGCTTATCTCACGTTGAACTGTTAAACATAAGATTTAATTGTGATATAATCTAGCATATAACATTGAAAGCTTTATTTGATTCTATATTTCCGCTGCATACATAAAAGAATCAATCTAATCGATCAAGTTTAACTAACTTAGCCCGTGAACACCGGACTAGTCCGCACTTTACCGGACTAGTCCGATATATCTGGTATTGAACTGGTTGTTAAGTGTTTCAGGATCCGACAATTTGCAAAAAGGCCTATTCACCCCCCCCCCCTCTAGGCCACATTCACTTTTCCAGAGGGAATAGATAAGTAATGATTATTGTTAGAATTTAAGTGACCATAATTAAAAGGATACCGGGAGTAGTCGGTGTGACTACTCCCTTTCTTCTTCTTCTCGTCCTCGACCTTCACTTTCCCTTTCGAAAGTGCTTTCTTCCTTAGGAGCGTCTTGAGTTCAAGGGTCTCCTCATCATTGTCCTCGAAGTCCTGGATAGCATCAAGAAGCTTTTCAGTTTTTGAGCTTTTTCGTCTTCAACCTTCTCTTGGTTGAGACTCTTGTGTGCATCCTTCATGTCCGACATGTTCTCTTCGAGTGATTAGTCTCTTATGAAGAGTCCAGCTTTGATACCAATTGAATGTGGCCTAGAGGGGGGTCAATAGGCCTTTTTGAAATTTAGTCGGAACCTGCAACACTTAACAAACAGATCAAACCTCGAGATATCAAACTAGTCCGGTAGAGTGCGGACTAATCCGGTGCGTGCGGACTAGATTGATCAAGTTCGATCAATGATTTCAATTCAAACACGGTATACAACGGAAAATAGTGTGTAACTCGCAAGTATTGATTCAATGAAGTTAAGTGTAGTGCAAATTAGCTTTGATATGAATGTTCTAACATAAGATGGACAAAATCAATCAAACCCTAGAATATGATATGAGAAACTTTAAGAGCAAGTTTGACACACGATTTTATCCCGTGGTTTAGTTTCCACAGAGGCAACCTACATCTACGTTGAGGAGCCCACGAAAGGACCGGGTCTTCACTGACCCTAACCTCGTCGAATCGCCACGAAGGCCAATTCTTCTTCCACTATCACAAAGGGGAAAATCACCAAGTTCAAGGGGCCTTCTCTCACAAGTTGAGGGCTCCCCAAGATTAATTTTCAAACACCACCAAGAACACACTCGTAAGATCAACAATGAAACAACAAGAGTGTGTTAGAGATCAAATCCAAGAGCTCAAATGTGTGGAATCTTGTCTCTCCTATGATCCAAAGTGAAACCTCAAGGGATTGATCTTTCTTGCATTGGATTTAGTGGAGAGATGTGTTTTCTAGGCTCTTGGAGGGTGTGACGGCACAGGGGGTCGAGAGTTCTAATAGTTGGGCTGTGCACATCTATTTATATTAGGATTTTCAAAAGTTACCGTTAGTGTTTCGAGGGTACGTACTAGTCCGTGGTCGAGTCTGTACTAGTCCGGTGTGCGGCGTGCAGGAAACCCAAAGTGTCCAGAAATATCGGACTTGTCCGTCTAGGAGCGGACTTGTCCGATTTTAGTCAGCACGGTTTTCGGACTTGTCCGTGCTGATTTGGACTTGTCCGGTATGGTGATGCCCTTAGTGAATATAGGACAACTCCGCACTTGGAGGACTTGTCCGATTTTAGTCAGAGGCATTATCGCATTGGCTGGACTTGTTCGAACCTGTCCAGTGAGTATATCGGACTAGTCCGGTGTATATCGGACTAGTCCGTTTTTTCTGTGAAATGTGAAGTGAGTGAGGATTTTTATGTTAGAGCTCTTGGGATGTTATACACAAACACACTCCCTACATAATGATGCATTCTATTCAGCTCTTGAGCTCTTTTCCAAATTGATCCTCATTCTCCTTTTTTTTCCACTTTCTTCATACTTTTATTAAGACATGCACTCATCTCAATAATATAGTTAGGATCTTATTTGTTTGTCATAAATCAACCAAAACCCACAAGGGATGCCTAGATGCACTTTCAGCCGAGCGAATCGATCTAGAGCAATCCATTGCCGCTGCGAACTCCGACGGGATCTATCCCGAGTGAGCGGTGCTTAGGGTCTTCAAAATATCTCGCCGGATGTCCTGCGTATCACGCTTCCGGCGAGGCTCCTCCGACGATGTGTTCTGCGTATCGTGTTCGACGTCGGGTGTACACGTGACATGTTCCTCTTTTGGTATGTCTTTTGTTTTCAATAAAAATTTCAGGAAACAAGTGTGTAGAGGAGTCCTATCGCAAATTCGGGACGTACAAATTTCACGTTTCACTTGCAAATATGTCGTAATTGAGTACACGAGACGACACGACGAAACAGAAGGCCAGAGGAGCCAGACCAGACTCATTCAAGCCTCTGGTTCGGCCGACCTTGTGGTGGCCCCTCTCGGCCCCGTTTCACTACACAACGTTTGTTTGAATCTCATATCTTTGTTTCATATGAATCTCTGTCAATTGAGTTGAAAATTTCAATGAATTCATTTAATACTTTTCTAAAATCAACTCAAAATTAAAATGAACAATCAAATTTTGTTTCAGTTGGAATTAGTATACCTTGTACTTCAATGTCATCACCATGTTTCTGGACTCACACAATTAAATTAGGAAAACATGTCATATATTTATTTGATTGTTGTGATATGATGAATAAATAAAACTATGGAAAATTCTCTTTTTTTCGAAATGTATTTTGAATTTCCAAAATTTTGAAGTCATGAGGTTTTGTCTTATCCTCTCATGAAAACTGAAATACCGACCAAGACCATATGACGCAAATGTTGAAAACCTTATGCATATACCACTCTCCATTTTTATTGAATTTTGTCAAAATTTTGACCCTATTTGAATGACTTCCATGAAATCTTTGATTAGGAAATTTTTGTGCATTCCACCATAGATATATTTTCATAACTGCCATCTATCCAACACCAAAAGATACTCCATGCAAATTCTTGGAAAATATCCTCTATTCAAAAAGATGTATAAAAAGAAGTAGAAGACATGGATATAAAGAGCTCCAAAATAAGAGACAATAAATAACCATGCTTATCCTTGCAAAAGAAGAGAGTGAACAATTGGGAGTCATCATCATCCATCATATGTGTAGAAGAAAATTCCTTAGTCATTGATTTTTTTGCATGGTCCCCTCATAAGGATCTAGTTTTTGATTTAGTAATATATAAATTGCAAGTGAGCCTCTTTTTATCCTTACCAAGTGTTTACGGTCATTATATACCAATTTTAACCGTCAATATAACTCAATTATGTGAAGGAGTGAATATTTATTACACACATTATAGTTAGAAATGACCTAATTCCACTTGTACTTGGAGAAATTGGTGCATGCAGATATTTTATATAGTATTGAAGTGAAACAAGGGTATGAATCCTATAAAATATCATCCCAGCCAATCAAGCATCGACATGTGGCACCACATGGATCAAATGGCCCACAACAGAAGTATTCAAGGCCATCCAATAGTGTATCACCTATATCAGTAAGGGGGGCCCACCTGTTAGGGACCTGGAGAAAACACAGCCCCAACGAAGCCTTGACTAGGTCAGCCGACCCCCCTAGTCAGCCAACTTGGTCCTGGCGCCAAATTCGATCAACCAACACGTGTTGGCTTCTCTCGACTTCCTGAAGATGATTATGACTGATTCACGCATATTTGGTGGCGAGAACCGACCCTTCTCCACATATAAATAGGACCCCTTATGCTCACTTCACACACCACCACTTGAGCATCATTCTATTGTATACACTAGTTCTCCTAGTTCCTTAGTGGAGGTTAGGCTATAGAGAAGAGCTTCTAGTCCCAAGTCCAAATTGGGAAAGATATGACTCATGTGTCTTTTCTTATATTTGTGACTTTATGCATAATAATGATATTATCTTTAGTCTTCTCTTATTCATATACTTGGATGAAACGTTTCTTGTTTGATTGTGGATTCCATGTATGTGGTAGGTGTAGTCTTTATAATTATGATTTAATGTCATTATACTGCCATCATAAACACTATAAACCTCCACTATAGTCTTATTAGCTATGATATGATGATGTTAATATGAATGACTTATACTATGTTTTAATATTAGTTCAACGAAGTTTAGGTTAGTCATTGCCTTAGGATGGCTTGTGCTGCAGCTCCTAAGGCATTTACTTAATATGCTAGCATGGTGCTAGGATGTTAAGTAGCGTTGGATGTTTCGTAGACCCACAAATTAAAGAGGTAGGCAGTAGATTGTGATAGCCCTATCTGTCCTTTGTAATCCTCCACGTTTGGCTATGCCACAAGCTCTTGGCGGGAATCGCCATAGTATTGCTAGGGGTAAGCCCGTGCCCGATATATTGAACAACTTAGCATAAGGATTCACCATTGACATGCTCATTAGTATCTAACTTAGGCTATGTATATATATACTAGCAGCATTGTAGGAGCAATTCTCCAACTCTTAGTCTAATCTAGGATCCATTTACCCTTTAGAATAGATTGCATAGGTATGTGTCACACTACCCATATATCAACTTACCTCTGTCTTGATAATTGATTATTATCCCATAGCTTGATCATAAGAGTAGGGTCTACTTTATTCCATTGTCTTCCTTTGGGATAAATACGATACCTTGGGAATACTCTTGAGTGAAATGTTATACGATAGTTTTCATGCGTTTGCGGATTTTAATCTGTGATGTAAGAAACGTCAACACCAAGCTTCATAAAAAATCATACTTAGTTTTAGGGACAAAAGTGGCAAATCATGCCAAGGTGAGGATTCGAACACTTTGAGAGAATTGAGATGATCTAAATGAGAGGAAAGACAATATGTTTTTGACTTTCAAAATAGCTATCTTCAAGATTATTTCAGCAGCAGAAAATCCACATTGAAACCGTTTCACCTCCCAAACACTTAAGATGATGTGACAGCCACCCAAAAAATGGTTCATGAACAAATGTATGAGTTGAAATATATTGTATACTTATTTCATGCTTAAAGCAAAACATGATCTTAACATTTAGTTCTTTTTGCCTTCACTCAAGGACGAGCAAATGATTAAGTGTGGAGTAGTTTGTTGACGGTCTTTAAATACTAAATTTGACTGTCAATTCACCTTATAAAAAGTATAAAAATAAAACACAATACAATAGTAGGATTTAATACTAACTATGTATACAAGTGTTGGTGTCTATTTGCATATAGGTGCATTAAGCCCCAAAATACCAAGAAATATGGGGAGCAATTCAAAAAGTAACACTCCAACCAATCAGGCAATGACACATACTCGTGGCAGCACATGATCCATGGACCCATCCTCAAGCGTATTCAAGACAATCCGACGGCAATTCATGCGAAAAGGGAACCAAAGCCCACATGTCAGTCACTTGGAGGAAGCACACCACGAAAGGAGTCAAGACCAGGTCGGTCGAACCCCTTGCTCGACCGAGTTGTTCTGAACGCCATTCGGTATCAAATGCTCCCTGATGGTGGTGCATACTGCGTCACATGCTAATTCTGATGCCAAACCTACTAAACTCGTGTATAAATAGCCTCTCTCACCTCCTCACTTGACACACCACAAGTTTGAGAATAGTAGTCCACTCCAAAGGTGTAGTGTTGTCTAAAAGGCTAGCTAAGTAGAAGAAGAGTGAGGAGGAGCTAGAGTGAGGAGGAGCTAGGAGGAGGAGGAGGCTTGGGCTTATCAAGTCCCTCTTCCACACTTGCACCTCTACGGATGTTCTACTGGAATCGAGTAAGAGTTTCGTGAATTGAATTCAAGTTTGATTCTTAATTCATAGTAGTTTGTTTTCGCCGCAACGGTGTCAGGAATACTTGTTGGTATTTCTTAACGTCTACAAATCATCGTAAGAACGAGTGCTAGCAATGCTTGTTGACACTAGGCTAACCTAGAGCCAAGCAAGATGATTTTCACAAGCTCACAAAAAGTACCAATGTAGCATTTCACCCAAGAATATTCTCTAGAGTATCATATTTAATTTATCCCAAAGGAAGACAAATTAAGTATGAAAAAAATCGTAGATAGAGTAGGATGTTCTAGTGAGTGTTCTAGTAGGATGGATAAATGATGGATTGGGATGGTGTGATTCACACTTAAGCAATCTACTCTAAAGAATAAGATGATCCTAGTGGGGTTGAACTACGAGAAGGATTACTCTTGATCTGCTCAAATATACATATGCATAGCCCAAGAATGTACACATGAACATGTTTATGGTTAATACTAGGATTTAGTGGTCCAATGTATCGAGCACGGGTGTAGCTCTGTCCAAACCAGAACAATTCTGGCTAAGTGTTTGTGATATAACTGAATGTGCAGGAGTACAAAGAACGGAAAGGGTTGCCACCACCTCCCGTCTACCCCTACAACACGTGGGTCTTCGATACATTCAATGCTACCTAACGATCCAAGAATCACGTTTGCATGCTAAGTAAATACCTTAAGAGGCATGATACAAATATCTTCTTAAGGTAATGATTAACTTAAACATCGTTGAACCAATGTTGGAATCAAACACTATATTATTCGTACTAATATATTCACATTATTACGTAATTAGACAATAGTGGAGGTGTATGGTGTGTATGATAACATAATAAGGACATTACTATGGAATCATAATGACATCTACACCTATCACATACATGGAGTTCACAATCAAACAAGAAACATTTTGTCCAAGCATATGAATAAAGAGAGACTAATCAATATATTAAATAGCATAAAGTCACACACAAAGGTAAGGATACATGAGCCATACATTTTCAAAAATGGACATAGGACTAGTGGTTCCTCTCTACACCCTAACCTCCACTAAAGAGTAAGAGAACTAGTGTAAACAAGAGAGTGATGCTCAAAGTGGTATGTGTGAAGAAGTGAGGGTGTGGGGTCCAATTTATACATGGAGTTCAGTCGGTTCCTGCCACAACTAGCGTGTGAAGCAGTATTCATCGCCATTAGAGAGCAATGAGAGAGCACTACGCGTCGGTTGATCATGAATGGTGCTCAGACCAAGTCGGGCGAGCTAGGGGTTCGACCGACCTGGTCCTGGCCTCTTTCATGGTGTGCTTCCTCCAAGTGACTGACATGTGAGTCCTAGTTATCTTCCCCAATGATTTACTGTTGGATTCCCTCGTATACGCCTGAGAATGAGTCTATGAATGCATGTGATACCACATGTCATCGCCTGATTGGCTGGGATATTACTTTTTAGTATTGCTCCCCACAATTCTCCTCATTCTTGCAATAAAAAGGTTCGACCGACCAAAACCGCTCCGTTTGGGCTTTGGTTTTGTGGGATGATTTAATGGGCCATATGGTTGATTTCCTTTATGGGTCCACTTATTGAACTTCGAGGATTCAATTTGAATTTGGAAGAACAGCATGAAAATCGATTATATTTATCACGTCGATTTCCTTTTCCGTATCTTTGTGGGAATTTAGGAAGATTTTGAGACAATGTCCATTCACTTTAAATAGATGACCTTCATCATCTTGGAGTGTGATGGCTCCATTAGATGAAGTTTCTATCACAGTAAATGGTCCTTCCCATTTACTTCATAATTTCCCATGTCCGAAGAGTTTTATCCTAGAATTAAAGAGAAGAACTTTATCTCCAGGCTTAAACTCTTTCGGCGTAATCCTTTTGTCGTGCCACCTCTTTGTCCATTCCTTGTAAATCTTGGCACTGTGATACGCTTTATCCCCCATTCCCCAAGTTCTGAAATTTGTCTCAAACGGTGCTATCCGGCCTCAATGAGATTCATGTTCCACCATTTTATGGTTCAATATGCTATACATTCCAACTCTACAGGAAGGTGACAAGTCTTCTCGTAAAAAATTGGAAAGGAGACATGGTAATAGGTGTCTTGTAGGCAATACGGTATGCCCACAATGCATCGGGTAATTTGTGCTTCCAACTAGTTTCCTTTTCCAAGACAGTATTTTGCACAATATTGTTGATTTCCTTCTTAGATGTTTCTCCTTGACCGCTAGTTTGCGGGTGGTATGGAGTAGCAATGTTATGTTGGGTCCTAAACTTCCTTAGAAAGTTTCATAAGGTCTTATCAATGAATGAGACCCTCCATTACTTATAACCATTTCGGAAGCACCAAAGCGTGGGAAAATGATCTCATGGATCATTTTCCTAGCTTGCTTGGAATCAGCATTCTTGGAAGGTAACGCTTCTATCCATTTTGACACATAATGGACGGCCATCAGAATATACTCGTATTCATAGGATTTTGGAAAAGGTCCCATGAAATCAATACCCCACACATTAAATAATTCGATTGGAGATTATATGTGAGGGACATTACATTGCAAGCAGTGATTCCTCCATGCTTTCGACATTTCCAACATCGACGAATAAATTTTTTGGTATCTTCATACATATAAGGTCAATAGAATTCATTTTGTCAGATCTTTGTCTGAGTACAGTAAATACAGTAATGGCCTCCATTGGGGCAAGCATGATATTTTTCAGTGATTTTGGTATGAGGACCCGATTCCCCATATTTTAAGAATCACATTGGATGGTGTTGTGCGATGCGACACCCAATAACACAACACAGAAAAAACACAGAACACATAGATTAAGTGAGCATGTTACATGATTCTCTTATTTTTATACAAAAGTGATTACATCAGTAGAAGTCTTCATAAAACTCTCTCTCGAACCTATATTCACTACAGGAAACGATGAATAGGGTGTCGGTTTATCTATATGCGTCGGTCTCGACGCATTTAACGCGTATAGGGGTGTCTTTTAAGGGAACCGACACCCATAAGTTAGAGGTGTCCATTTTCTTGAGCCAACCGACGCACATATTAAAGGTGTAGATTTTCTTGAGCCAACTGACACACATATTAAAGGCGTCAGTTAAACCGACGCTCATAAGGCGGGCCCGACTGGCTCAGACTCTAAGAGCATCGGCCAGGGCAAAACCGACACTCTTAAGTGGGCCCCACTTGAACCCTAATTTCTTCGCTTCTTCTCTTCTCCCGCGTACGCATCATTCTCTTTCCCACGCACCTTTCTCGCCTGTGCCTCCGCCCGCCGCCGCCGCCTTGTCGGCGCCCCTGCCCGTCGACCGACTGGCGTCCCCTCCACCTCCCCAGTCTGAACCACCGTCCGCCTCCCTATCTGGCGCCCCCGTCTGCCTCGACCGTTGGCGCCCCCGGCGCCCCCGTCCGCCTCGCCCGCCAGCGCCCGTTCCGGTAGTCGTCCGGCACCCCGAAGCCCCCATCCACCCCTGCGTCGGTGCCTCCTTGTGGTCGGTGCCGCCGTCATCCTGGCACCTTCCATCCGATTCAAATCTAAGTGAAGGTAAAATATTGGGTGCATTGCAAATACGAGATTATAGTTGAATGTGATTATAGTTTAATGTTATATCATATAGTTGCTAACTCGTGAAAGTAATGCTTTATCATATCATATGATTAGAGTTAACTCATGAACGTGATTCATATTATATAGTTGCTAACTCGTGAATGTGATTCATATCCATTATGTTATATGAATTGAATGTGATTCATATCATGTCATATCGTGTGAAGTTGAATGTTCAAGTTTATATCATGTGATTACTTCCTTTAGATATCAATTAAAAAGGCTTATAGTTTTTTCATCTAAATGGATTAAAAGTTCGTACCATGCATGTGATTGCTTATTTTTGGCATTTGCAATATGATGACTAATTATATGTTTGTAATACAGTAAATATCTTTATAATTTTGGTAGCTTTAGATGCCAGTAGTGAAAGATGATTCTAGTTGTGAAGTATGTATTAAGACGAGCACATATGCGTACGGTGACAATGAGGACAACCAATTAATCGCGCCAAAATGGTGGATCCGGACTTAGAACTTTCAACCCTGACCAACTTTCCTCCTCTATCTTGTTATTTCCTCTCTCGTAAATGATTGAAAAATGAATATGAGCAACGTAACCTATAGAATTTGATTACCCGTTTCGAATCGGCACGTATCACATGCTATTGGCATGTGAGACGTGAAGGTTCAGAATTGTCCCTTTTTGGACAGCCTGGGAGTGGATCGGGGTGGGGGGTAGGGGTGGCTTGTGACGAGACACGAGTCCTAGACCTAAAACCCTAGGTGAGTTTAGGACCTATCTACCTAGTTGTAGTGACCGTCACATAATATGAAAATGAACAAATAATGATTTTTCTGCTTTCATGGTATAATCTGAAAAATGGGTGACGACCGTAAGGTGATGTATGATGGATGGAGTTCAGATGGTGTGTACACTTTGGAATGGGCACAAATCGCAAATGTGTTCGTGAACCAAGCATTTCCTAGTGGTGCTCGTTTTGTGAAGTGTCCGTGTAGCAGGTGTCAGAATAGTCGACATTTGGAGAGGTCTGAAAGGATGTTGCACCTTTGTAAGCAAGGATTTATGCTAGACTATCTAGTGTGGCGTGAGCATGGAGAGATGGATCATGCTAGTGAGTCATACGGAAACAAGAATGAAAATCAAATGGATGAGATGATGGCGGATGTTGGTCGAGAGTACGAAGAGCAGTCACTGCCAGATGAGGTGAAGAAATTTTACAGGCTTCTTGCCATCTTGGATGAGAAAGTGTATGAGGGCACCAATGTGACTGTTCTGCAGGCGATCACACGACTTATGTGGTTGAAGTCTAAGTTCAATTTTGCAAACAATTGCTACAATGGTATACTGAAGTTGATCAATGATCTCCTGTCAAAAATAAGATGTCGGAAGACATATATCACTCAAAGAAGATTTTGAAAGGTCTGGGCATGAGTTATGAGAAAATTGACGCGTGCGAGAATAATTGCATGTTGTTTTGGAAGGGACACCAGAACAATACCCATTGTGTGCATTGCAAAGCATCTAGACATGTGAAGGTTTTGAATGATGATGGAGTGGAAATAAGTACAAAGGTACCAGTTAAACACCTTCGGTACATGTCTATCACGTCCAGACTTAAACGGTTGTTTCTATATCAAGAAACAGCGAATCAGATGAGGTGGCATTCAGAAGGATTATGTGAGAGCGATGACAAAGATGACAAAGATGAGGTTCGAGTCCGACACAGGTGGCAGGTTGTTGCCCGACGTACGAGGAGTTGTACGGGGAGGAAGCAGAGACTGTTAGGCAGACGTCGGAGCAGGAATGTGGTTCAGGAGGAGGCTCAGGACAAGGCTTAGGAGGAGGCTCAGATACTGTTGGGCGGTGGACCTCTTCTAATGGTGGTAATGAGGGGGATGATGAGGACGACAATGAAGAGCTTGAGGATCCCGAGCGAGATGCCAGGATTGCAAGAAGAGCAGAGCTAGAAGAGTTAGGACACCCCGAGCGATGCCCCTTTAGGTAATATTTCTGATTAACTAAATAAGTTCATTATATCTTTTCAATTAACTAATTTTATGTACTTTTTATGTACAGGTTGCGGAGGCACCTTTTATGTGGTGTAAATAAAAGCATGGACGAGCGGACGATTATAAGACCGATAGGTACTAGGTCCTGGGTCGAGCTTGGTTGAAGTGGAAAGGGGCATCGACGAGTTGTTAACACCGAGTTGGGAAACGTCGTCTGGTTTTGCTATCCGGGGATGGTTTTAGTGGATGGTTAAAGGATTGCAGCGCATCATTGGGATCACTATGCGCTTCAAGAGTATAGTGATTCGGGTACATGTCAGGATAGAGTTTGGGAGATCTTTTGGGTAAGTTTATTTTGATTGTTTCCATTACATTGCATCTTATTTTTTTTGACATTAATTGTTACTTGTATGCAGGGTAGGTTTCATTTGGAGAAGGGTGTGAGTCAAGCATATGCTTGTTCGGTTTTTCATAATGCAGCAAAAAGACATGTCAAAGACTCCTTCTCTAAGGCACGGATCAAAGCTGTGACCGTCTACTATAAGACGGTGATGTTCCAGCCCATGACAAACAAAGAAGCGGCCAAGATTCACCTCACTAGGGAGGAGTACTTGCAGAGTCATGTGGATTGGATTTGTGCGAATATAGATGTTTGGGAGTGGTTATGCGGCTATTGGGGTTCAGTTGAGTTCAAAAAAAATTCTGATAGGCACCAAAAAAACTGGAAGAGCAAGCCAGGAAAGCACTTCTTCGGGTCGGATGGTTATGTTCGGATGTAACAAATGATGGTATGAATTCTTATATTTATACTTAGGCCCTATTTGGCACAGCTTCCACTGCAGTTTCTTCATAAAAATAAGCTGAGGGTTTGCCAAATAGGAAACTTCTATAACAGCTTATTAGTTCAGCTGCTTCTCAAATTGAACTAAAAGCAGGATAGAAGCAGAAGTTTCTTTCCACCAGCTTTTCAAACAAGCTGCTTTTGTAACAAGTTCCAGCTGTGCCAAATAGGGCCTTAGATTGCTTCAATTAATTGTATTGATTAAATTGTTGAATTTTGATATTTCGGATAGCTAAAACCGGTACGCCTTCTACGTTTTTTGAGGTTTATATTAAGAGGTACAAAGGTCCAGACCCAAATCACCCGGAGGTGTTGTGTGACGAGGCATCAACTTAGAAATTGGTACGTATATTAATTCTTTGTTGCTTTTATCCATCAACTCAATTTATCTTGTATTCCGTTAATCCGTTAACTAAATGTATCACAATAAAAGTATCTTGAGTGTTTTAAGAAGAATCATGGATCTGATTTAGACTATTTGAAAGAGCCGTTGGATGTCGCTACGGCGTACGATGTCGGCGGAGGTCTACCTCATGGGAGGTATGTGTAAAGATAATTATGATTTGTATGTTAATAAATTTCTATTCTTGGCACTTGTATTTTTTTGTAGACTAGGGTTGGGCGACGGGTATGTAGAGTGTGAGGCTTATGCTAGACGACGGTTGTCCAATGTTAGTGGTAGTCAATTTCAATCTTCTACATAGGTTAAATTACGAGAAGAATTGAGGCGCACCAATGAGGATATGCAACAACGACAGCAGTAGATCTAGATATTGCTGCAACAACAATAAACACCAATAGTGCAGCAACATATGCATTATTTGTATATGTCTTATGTAATATATAATTTTCTTATTTGACCCATGTCGATTTATAAATGTTTATAATCAAGATATCACAACTAATTTACTTGATGCAGTTCATGGGTCAAGGTAGCTCTAGTTCTCAGTTTGGTCTGCTGCAGCAACCTTACCTCGACATGATACCACGACCAATGCAGCCAACACTACAGATTGGCTCCTCCTCACAGGTAAAACAACTTATCTTATTTACTTGGGTTATATAATGCAATATTGTAACCATTTGTGTTGCAGGGTTCCGAGAGTGGTCAACCGTGTGTTCCACAACTTTACGGATTCGTGTCACTGTTGGCTTCTGGATTGCAGCAAAATAATCTAGGTAAACTGTAGTTTTTGCATTTGACCACTTTATTCAATTTCAAAATGTTTCTAATTATAATCTCACAACTTGAAGCAGTTTTCTCACCGATGACTTTCTCTCCAGTGCATACTCACCTATCACAAGTTGAAGACGCAACGATATGCATGATTTGTATACTTGTTAAAATATTTTCATTATAACATCACATATTAATTAGCACAATATTAAGACAAAAAAGGAAAATACTTAGCGGAGAGATGAAGTGAAAGAGGGAACAAATGAGAGAGCGAGAGAGGAAGAGATAGATAGAGAGGGAGAGGAAAACATAGAGAGAGAGGTGTAGATAGAAAGAGAAAAGAAGTGATAGATAGAGAGGGAGAGAAATACATAGAGGGAGAGATAGAGAGAAAATAAGAGATAGATAGAGAGAGCTAGGGAGAAAGAGATAGAGGGAGATGGGAAGAGATAGAGAGAGTGGGAGAGCGAGTGAGGGCGAGGGAGATAGGGAGAGTGAGAGAAAATGAGAGAGCTTTGATAAGTTTTAGTCGAAAATAACATGCTTCACTTTTATGAAGTTATGTTATTAAGTTAGTCAAAGTTAACATGTTACGTTATTAAGTTTCTCTTTTATTTGTTTATTGCAGGGATCTTGTCATGGAACACTCGAAGGTGGTGATGCTTTCCTTAACATCAACGACAGAGGTGCGAGTGGAGGAGATGGGAGCGCAGGACATGCGAGCGCAGGCTCCCACGACGACATTTGAATTTCGTTTACTCATTTTCGTACTGTTGTGCTTGTGTTTTGTTGTGCTTGTGTTTGAAACATTTGAAAACATGTGTACAGTGCTATGTTTAAAATGTTGTTAAATTATATCTGGTGTGCTGTATATATTGTTGTTCTGTCTGTAAAATGAAGGCTCCCTAGCGAGGGAGGGAGAGGAATTAAGCAGTTTTTTTAAAAAAAAATATGTTATGTGCGTTGATTTTACCTAAACCGACGCCCATAGTCGCCCTCTGTAGGCTGTCCATGTGGCGTAGTATATGCTTCGGTCTCCTTGTAACCGACGCACTTAAATAGAGTAAATACGTTGATTTCTGCAGAACCGACACTCAAACGCACGCTCGGTGCGTTCGCCACGTGTCGCATTAAGTGCGTCGGTTTGGAATGGACCGACGCTTTTAAGTGACATAAGTGTGTCGGTTCCTGTGGCTTACGCATTTACTTCTAAGTGCGTCGGCTACCAGAAACCAACGCACATAACTCATAAATGCCTCGGCCCTGACACACTTACATGTTAAAGGCGTCCAATCTATTTTGTTTGCTAGGTTCGTCGGTTAACCGACGCCTTTATTTTATGGGTGTTGGTTTCTCTAGGCAACCGACGCTCGTATGATCGGCGCCCTATTGATGAAACCTGTAGTGATTACAGCAGTAGTGGTTGGTATCTAGCCCCTGGATACTCCACTCTAGCATCACATAAGATAGTAGTGGTGTCCAGGTCTTTCATGTGGCTATATCTCGAAGGGGCAACACTTAGTAACCCGTCATAGCTATATACCTACAAAACTCGTATAAATACAATTATGAGTACAAGACTTAACCATCTCACCTAAGAACATGAAACTCTACATGTTGGAAACATAAGACTAAAATTTAAACCACAATAAGTAAATGCTTACTATCAGTAGATCCTTCTTTCAGTTTATAGTAGCATGTTAATTATTTAAAATCATAACTTAAGTTCTCACCTACAACTACTTCAACCAAGTTGCTTAGCCATACAGCAGGTTCCACCCAATTCATAGTTGTTACTACGTCACAACACAGTGAACAAGTATGCTCCCTTTCACGAGCGACGGTTATTCAAATCAAGATACACTCGGTTTGCACGTCACATACACCCATTCAGATGAGACTTACGGTCCTCCTTCGTAAAGCCATAAGTGGCAAACTTTCACAAGACATCCAAATGTCGAAACGGTCCCATCGTCCTGAAGTAGGCCCCACTTAGGAGATCGCCACAGGGGTCTCTACACTCATGTAGGCTACCGGCCTAGGAAAGGGGATATTGCCTCGACACCCATATTAACAAGTTACATTGATTTCCTTGATACCATATATTCAGTACGCATCCGATACACGTTCAAATTTGTCCTGCAGGGCTGCACACGCTACATTCCTTAATCAACACAGGCAGGAACTATGCAAACAGAACCACACTCTTGAGCATCCTAGCCTTCCTACCCGGTCTCTAGTTCCTGCCTCCCCCCAATTGATCCCACTACTACTGTTCATGAGTAGATTCCGCCTACTCGAGCCATACCAATCCATCCTCTTTCCAACATAAGCATAAGTTAACAATTATGTAAAACCTTATACTACTCATATACTCCAGGGATCCTTTGGTCATGCACGTGAAGTGTCATACAATCCTAGATTTAATGCAACATTCCATTCTAACCATCATATATATTATAAAATCAAAATTTGTTTAACAACTTAAACGCAAACCAAGGCTTGCCTTAGGTTGCGACTAAGTAAATGTCAGTAGTCAGGTCTTGATCTTCCAGATGCAGCTTCTCGTCGTTCTCCTCCTTTTCTTGTTCTTACTACTGCTTGCGCAAATCTTGTTCTTGTGTGCTACTTGGGGAAATCTTGTTCTTTTGTGCCGCTTGGGAAATTCTTGCTTGCATCGGGGTCCACGCTAGTTCCTTCTCCTCCTAGTTGTGCTCGTCGTTGATATTTTTCATCATGTTAATCTATTGAAATGATTATGCATATAGATTCAATTATATGACTTAAGAACCGAAGTACTTTAGGAATCGAAATATCGTATAATACTAATTAGGGAATCTAGAAGGAAGATTTGCTGGTTTCTTAAGTTTTTTAGAAGTACTTTTATTTTTTAACTTGGATTTATGTAGAATATCACCTTATGCTTCTAAGCATAGAGATGAAGAACTTGGAGGACTAATGTTTTTGAAGGTGCATCTAGGCATCCCTTGTGGGTTTTGGTTGATTTATGACAAACAAATGAGATCCTAACCAAATTGTTGAGATGGGCGCATATTTTAATGAAATTATCAAGAAAGCGCAAAAAGAAACGATAGTGAGGAATCAAGTTGAAAAGAGCTCAAGAGATGAATAGAATACTCTTTGTATATGGAGTATGATGGAGAAACACACCCCAAGAACTCAAACAAAAGAAAACACTCTCATTGCACAAATTTACACAGGTCCGGACTAGTCTGATATATCCCAAACTGGTCCTATAATCTCTCTATTCAGGAACGGACAAGTCCTCCCAGTGCGTACTTGTCCACAACGGACTAGTCCGATAAAGTCTGGACTAGTCCAATAACACCTCTGATCAGCATCGGACAAGTCCGATATTACACGGACTAGTCTGAAATTCTCACTGACCAATTTCGGACAAGTTCCCCAATTTCGGACTTGTCCTTAGTCCCTCAAAATTTCACTACACCGGACTAGTCCGATATTATCCGGACTAGTCCGATAACCTCTGTGACTAAAATCGGACAAGTCCTACAAGTGCGGACTTGTCCTCAATTCACTAAGGGATTCACCAAGTCGGACTAGTCTGATATGTGTCAGACTAGTCCGAATATCTCCAGTGCCCAGATCGGACTAGTCCGCATGTTTTCGGACAAGTTCGATATTCCTGAACACTTAGGGTTTTTGACACGCCGCACATCGGACTAGTCCAGAGTCCACCACGGACTAGTCTGGACTTTGTAAACCCTAACGGTAACCTTTGTAAACCCTAGTATAAATAGAGGTGCACGGCCCTACTATGATCTCTCTCGACCCCCTGTGTTGTCACACCTTCCAAGAGCCCAAAAAACACGTCTCTCCACACAATCCAACGCAAGAAAGATCAAATCCTTAAGGATTAACCATAGATCAAAGGAGAGACACATTCTTCATGTCTTGAGCTCTTGAGTTTGATTCTCTCACACACTCTCGCTGTTTTAGTTCATATCTTTCGAGTGTGTTTGGTGGTTTTTCAAATTGTAAATCTTAGGGAGCCCTCAACTAGTGAGAAGGCCCCTTTAACACGGTTATTTACCCCCTTTGTGATTAGTGGAATAGAATCAGCCTCTGTGGTGATTCGACGAGGGTAGGGTTGGTGAAGACCCGGTCCTCCGTGGACTCCTCGACGTGGACGTAGATTTCCTCTGTGGAATCGAACCACAGGATAAAAACTTTGTGTCCTTACTTTTATTCTTACTATTCATTGCAATCTAGGGTTTGCTCGATCTTGTTCAACTTACGTTAAAACTTTGAAACTAAAGTTAACTTGTGCCACATCTAGTTTCATTGAAGCAATACACTCTAATTACAACTCAATTTCCGCTGCATAGAGTACTTGGATCGAAATCATCGATCAAACTTGATTGATCTAGTTCGCACCCTACCGGACTAGTCCAATTTCTCTGTGTTTGATCAGGTTGCTAAGTGTTTAGGTTCCGACAAAAGTTCAAAAAGCCTATTCAACCCCCCTCTACGCTACATTCAAATGGTATCAGAGCCAGACTCTTCAAAAGAGACTAATCGCTCGAAGAGAAGATGTCGGGCATGAAGGATGTGCACAAGAATTTCAACCAAGAGAAGGTTGATGATGAAAAGACTCAGAAGATGGAGAAGCTCCTCGACGCAATCCAAGACTGTGAGGATAATGATGAGGAGATGCTTGAACTTAAGGCACTCCTAAGGAAGAAGGCACTCTCCAAAGGGAAGATAAAGATCAAGGATGAAAAGAAGAAGAAGGAGAGTAGTCGCACGGACTACTCCCGATATCCTTTTAACTATGATCGGTTAAATTCAAACAATAATCATTACTTGTCTATTCCTCTAGGGAAAACCCCATACTTTAATGGCAATGATTATTCAATGTGGAGGCAAAATATGAGGATGCATCTAATATCACTTAACCCCAGCTTGTGGCACATAGTATGTACAAGGATAGATATCCCGGATGATGATGAAGAGCTCACACCAAGTCAAGAGCAGGATATTCATCGAAATGCTCAAGCTGTAGCTGCCATAACATCATCATTGAGCCGAGACGAGTTCACCAAGGTGGATGGACTCGAAATTGCTAAGGAAATATGGGATACGCTACAAACCGCACAAGAAGGCGATTGTCATGTGCGAGAGGCTAAAATTGAAATGATCGAAGGTGAATTGGGAAGATTCGTCATAGAAGAAGATGAGTCACCGCAAGATATGTACAATCGGTTGAAGAATCTCATCATCAAGGTTCGAGCATATGGAAGCAAGAAGTGGAATGATCACGAGGTGGTGAAGCTAATTCTTAGAGCCTTCATGTCTCGGAACGTAACCCTATACTCGATGATTAGAGCAAGCCACGGGTACAGGAAAATGACCCTGGACAAATTGCTTGGAAAGATTATCAATTTTGAGATGATGGAGAAACAAGCAAAGCATGTCAAAGAGATTGCCGAACTTACCTCGGCAAAGAAGAAAGGAGTAGCTTTGAAGTCCACTTGTAAGCCTGTGTCCAAAGAAGCTCGAGAGGCTTAAGAAGAAGACGACAGCGCCGATGAAAGCAGCGATATAGATGAAGAAGATATAATCCTATTTATGAAGAAATTCAAGAAGATGATGAAAAGAAGACAAGATGGTAGATCAAATGAAGGAAGACACAAAGACAAATCAAGACCAAAGTTGAGGCGCACTTGCTATAAATGTGGTGAATATGATCACTTTATAGTTGATTGTCTCTATGAAAAAAATAAGAAGAAGAACAAGGATACAAAGCCTCAACCCAAGAAGATGTTCAAGAAGAAAAAGCACATTAGACAGGCGCACCTAGGAAAGGAGTGGGACTCCAATGATGAGTCCTCATCTGAAGAGGAAGAGAAGATGGCTATCATAGCTATCAAGAAGACAACCAAGAAATCCACCCTCTTCCCAACTATTGGTGCATGGAAGGACAACAACACATGTCTAATGGTGAAGGAAGGTAAAAGAAAGGTAACAAATAAATCTTCCTCCTCGTAGTCCTTTGCCAGTGATAGTGATGATTCTAGTGAATACAATAGTTGTGATGAAAATGAATACTTGCTTAGTAGTTTAGACAAGAGAACTGCTTCTAGGATGAAATTTTTAAAGGATAAGCTTATTGATAAGAAGGAGCTTGCTAATCACCAAAAAGATATGATCATACTTCAAAAGGCGGAATATCTTAAGATCAAAAAACACCTTGAACTTGAAAAGGAGCGAAGCAAGTCACTAGAACTTGAGTTAGCTTCAAGCAAGGAAGCTTGCTTGAAGTTAAGCGACTCAAATGTAATCATCAAGGATGAACTTGCTAACTTAACCAAAGTTAACAATATCCTTGAGGTACAATTGAGTCACTCAAGCAAAGTGACCCTTCATCCTCTTCAAGCTCACCTTCTCAACACTTAAAATATGAAACTACTATTACTTGTGCATGTGCTAAAATTGACACTATCTTGAAGGAGAAGTCAAACTTGATAAAGGACAAGCATCCTTCCCGAAGTGGCATATTTGAAAAGGAGAAGGTCAAGTATGCACGCAGTGCCTACTTGGCCACAAGACCTCCTAATGTCAAATATGGCATTGGGTATTCTTATGGTGAAAAGCCAAATGTTATAAGCCTCAAGAATAACAAGGAACACATTGCTTTTGTTAAGGGAAACTCCTCTCAAGCTAGAAAGCCTAATAATGTTGATAAGTCCAAAATTGTTAACACATATGAACAACAAATATTGTTTAGTACCTTTAACTCATCATATGTTCTTATGAAAAGTAATCTTGGTATAGTTTATGCTAAACATGTTGGGCCACGCCATGGGAACACCAAGTCTCGTGTGGGTGCCCAAATCACTTGTAACTAACCTCAAAGGACCCAAGCAAGCTTGGGTACCTAAAACCAAGGCACAATTTGTTTTTGTAGGCCTACTCCTCCGGTGGAGCAAGATAGGTGCTAGATAGTGGATGCACCAACCACATGGCCGGAGAAAGAAGGATGTTCGCTGAATATGAAGTAAATGAAGATCCAAGCGAAGGCATCTATTTTGGCGATAACAGTCAAGGAAGGGTGCTCAGTACCGAATTTAGTAAGATTATGACAGATAGATTTGAGATGTCTATGATGGGAGAATTGAGATATTTCTTGGGATTCTAAGTGAAGCAACAAAAGGAAGGGACATCCATAATCCAAACCAAGTATACTCAAGACATACTCAAGAAGTTTTAAATGGACAAGGCGAAGCCTATAAAGACTCCCATGGCAGCAAATGGGCACTTGGATCTCAATGAAGACAGACCAAACGTGGATCAAAAGGTATATCGCTCCATGATTGGATCCTTACTTTACTTATGTTCATCTAGGCCTGATATTATGTTGAGTATATGTTTGTGTGCAAGATTTAAAGTCAATCCTAAGGAGTGTCATTTGACAGCCGTAAAAAGAATCTTGTGATATTTAATTCATACACACAATCTAGGCCTTTGGTATTCTAAAGGTTCCAAGTTCAATCTCATTGGATACTCGGATGCAGATTATGTCGTATGCAAAGTAGATAGAAAAAGTACCTCCGGTACATGCCAATTCCTAGGTAGATCCCTAGTTTCATGGTCCTCCAAGAAACAAAATTCTATTGCCTTATCCACGGCCGAAGCGGGGTATGTTACAGCTGGGAGCTGTTGCTCACAACTCCTTTGGATGCGACAAACTCTAAGGGATTACGGTTACAATCTGAGCCATATTCCACTCCTTTGTGATAATGAGAGTGCTATTAAAATTGCCCATAACCCCGTTGAGCACTCTAGGACCAAACACATAGACATCCGACATCACTTTTTGAGAGACCACTGAATGAAAGGAGACATAACCATTTCCCTTGTCAACACCGAAAAACAACTAGCTGATATATTTACCAAGCCACTTGATTAAAAACGTTTTTGCGAGCTCCGAAATGAACTAAATATCCTTGATGCTCGGAACGTGGCTTGAAAACTTGCATACCTGTATGCCATCTTCAAAATATATTGATTGTGTTATGAAAATCATCTCTCTCTCTATTTCCTCCGAAAAATTATTTCAATTACTTGATCTTGGTGAATTATGGTCATAGCTTGATTGTTAAATGTTTACTGACCATATTCGTCAAGATTATTTGTGTGTTTTGACCCCTATTTTCTTTGTAAGCACCTTCGAATATATATGAATGGTCTAAACTGTTTCTGTTCTGGTAACTACGAACTAGTCCGTGGTTATCAAGACTAGTCCGCAGAGATCTGATAGTCCAGACTAGTCCGGTTGACCACGGACTAGTCCAATTTTTGGACTCCATAACCCTAAGGTCGTCAAACCCTAATATCCTTCATCCTCGCAACATTCCTCACATTCTCTCTCCTCACTCGAGCGCCCCCAAGGTGATTTGGTGATTTCTCCACCAAATCTCTTCAACTCACCATGGAAAATGATCTTCATCGCAAGGGGATCGAGGTCCACGTTCTAGTCCGCATCAACAAATCCTCCAACTTCAAGAATTGAAGGATTTTGGTAAACTTTCTCCAAAACCCTAGAATCTTCTATTTCTTTTGTTATGGACCAAATAGCTTAGCTCCACTAGTTAATACATGACTCCTTGTTGTATTACATCTACCTTGAGCTATTTTTGCATTGAGAAAAACCATTGATTTGCTAGTTAGGGTTTGAGAAGTTGAACACCGGACTAGTCCGGTACTCCGGACTAGTCCGCACTTGAGCACTGGACAAGTCTAACTTTTGACTAAACTCAACCCTAAATTCCAACTACTCAATGCATTTTCTTGCCATCAATCCTCATCCATGTATTGTATAATCCTCTTGTCAGGACCATGTCAAGCTCCAATGGTGAGATTTCCGACTTTGAGACCGAGATGGAACAAGACTCTTTGCCTCGTGCTTCGACGGGGTAAGGCAAGAAAAGGCAAGAGCGTGCTGCCAAACCGTCACCCACCCCACCTAGGATGCGACGGAAGGTTGCAGCAAAGAAGCCAGCTTCGAAAGCTCAAGATTTGATTGGTTCTAGCTCAACGGCTCATCGCCAATCCAAAGGGAAAGGCAAAGGGATTGCCTCTAGCCCGATTGGCCCTCTCAAGATGAGTGCTCCAAGGCAGGGGAACAGAGACCCCACTGAAGAAAGATTCAATGGCAAAGGAAGCGATGTGACTTCAAAATTCAGGACGATTGACTATTACAGCAGTTCCAGTACAACAGATGATGCAAGGTTCTGGAGCAACTTCCATGCGGACTACTATAGTTTCATGTATCTCACAATGAAGACTCCGGTGGTCCGCAGCCAGTGGATTGACTAGAGCCATTTTGAAAGAAAAAGTTGTGGTGCTTTCGATGAAGTGGTAGAGGCTGCCGCGGGGCATGGTCTGAAGGATTTGTTTGCCTTCAGATACAACTGGAATGATGAAGTCATTGCTCGGTTTTATACTACCTGCTATTTTGCCAGTGATGGAGAGGAAAGGGTGACTTCGATGACTCATGGATCCAAGTACACAGTGTCTTATGATGAGTTTGCGAGACTGCTGCACTTTGAGGACACTAGCAGCAATGTGCTCATCATCCACAATATCAGTGTCTTGGAGAAGGACAAGATGAAGTTCCTCTATGAAACTCGCCTAAAATTCAATTCCCCTTCCACCAAGAACATGAAGCCATTCTTTACGGTTCTAAATAGAGTGCTCCAGAAGACTATTATTTCGAAAGATGGAGATGCGGGGAGTGTTCAAGGCTATCCGAGGACATTGATGAAGGTGATCAACAAGGACAGGAAGTTTGATGTTTTTTACTACATCTGGAATGATATGGTGAACATATCCTGCACACCAAACCGCTCCTGTGGCTATGCACCATACTTGATGTTTATGATTGAGGAAGTCACAGGAATTGAGTTCGTGAAGGATGTAGAGCATACTCGTCTAAGGCCTTAGAAGCCTCCTCAAGCCTCTCTTCCAACTGCTCCATCTCCTATCTCAAGTGAAGATGTTTCAAGGAGAGCTCAAGGAGATGCGAGGACCGCCTCCACTACTAGGGCCCCTCCTCAAAAAGGGTCTCCTAGTGGCATATTGAAGTACTTGGCCGCCATCTTTGGCTCCTGCAAAAAGGCTGAAGTGAAGCTTCATAAGTTGAGCAAGGCAAGGAAGGCAGACATGAAGTATGTGAAAGAAAATGTCAAGAATATTTGTCAGAAGCTGGAGATCGAGCCTGTTGGATATCCTATTATCTCTGATGACTCAACTTCAGACTTCTCTGAGCTTCCACCTTGATCTCCTTCTGAGCTTGCCTATTTTGGCGTTGGGGGCACGACGAGTGGTTCTGATCCTCCTCCTCCTCAACCTAACGACAATGAAGATGACAAGAGGACCGACAGCGAGGAATGAGCCTGCGATGACATCTAGATCCCCCTCTCCTTCTTTTTGGTGCCTTGATGCCAAAGGGGGAGAGATTGAAGGGGAGTCACTAGGTTGTAGCCGTAGATGAGAGATGAGAGCTCCATTTGCATCTTTTGATCTCTGTTATGCTATTGGTGGTGTAAGACTGTTTTTAATGTTTCAGGACTCTTATTATGCTTCTAAGTTATGTTTATGGAGTTTGTGATGATACTTTGATACAATCTATGTTTATGCTTTGAAATTGACATATATGCTTGTTGTTGTTATGATTATGCTTTTACCTCATTCTCATCACGATTATTGCTCACACACACGTAGTTTTGCACCCCACCATAAAGAGTGCACATATGTCTTATGTTTTCATTACTTAATTTTTTCCAAGCTCATATGTGCACACTTTATGAAAATCTGGACTTTTAATCATATTTGTGAAATCTCAATCGGTTGTCATCAATCATCAAAAGGGAGAGATCAAAAGTGCATCTAGGCATCCCTTGTGGGTTTTGGTTGATTTATGACAAACAAATGAAATCCTAACTAAATTGTTGAGATGAGCGCGGGTTTTAATGAAATTATGAAGAAAGTGCAAAAAGAAAGGAGAGTGAGGAATCAAGTTGAAAAGAGCTCAAGAGATGAATAGAATACTCTTTGTGTATGGAGTGTGTTGGAGAAACACACCCCAAAAGCTCAAGCAAAAGAAAACACTCTCACTGCACAAATTTACACAGGTCGAGACTAGTCCGATATATCCTGGACTAGTCTGCTAATCTCTCTGTCCAGGAACAGACAAGTTCTCCCAGTGCGGACTTGTCCACAATGGACTAGTCCGATAAAGTTCGGACTAGTCCGATAACACCTCTGATCAACACCGGACAAGTCCGATATTACACAGACAAGTTCGAAATTCTCAATGACCAATTTCGGACAAGTTCTCCAATTTCGGACTTGTCCTTAGTCCCTCAAAATTTCACAACACCGGACTAGTCCGATAACCTCTCTGACTAAAATCGGACAAGTCCTCCAAGTGCGGACTTTTCCTCAATTCACTAAGGGATTTACCACGTCGGACTAGTCCGATATGTGCTGGACTAGTCCGAATATCTCCAGTGCCTAGATCGGACTAGTCTGCATGTTTTCGGATAAGTCTGATATTCCTGAACACTTAGAGTTTTCCACATGCCACACACCGAACTATTCCGGAGTCCACCACGGACTAGTTCGGACTTTGTAAACGCTAACGGTGGCCATTGGAAACTCTAGTATAAATAGAGGTGCACGGCCCTACTATGATCTCTCTCGACCCTCTGCACCGTCACACCTTCCAAGAGCCCAGAAAACACGTCTCTCCACACAATTCAACGCAAGAAAGATCAAATCCTTGAGGATTAACCATAGATCAAAGGAGAGACACGTTCCTCATGTCTTGAGCTCTTGGGTTTGATTCTCTCACACACTCTCGCTTTTTTATTGCATATCTTTCGAATGTGTTTGGTGGTGTTTCGAATTGTAAATCTTTGGGAGCCCTCAACTTGTGAGAAGGCCCCTTGAACATGGTTATTTACCCCCATTTGTGATTAGTGGAAGAGAATCAGCCTCCGTGGCGATCCGACGATGGTAGGGTTGGTGAAGACCCGGTCCTCCGTGGACTCCTCAACGTGGACGTAGATTTCCTCTGTGAAATCGAACCACGGGATAAAAACCTTGTGTCCTTACTTTTGAGGGTTTGCTCGATCTTGTTCAACTTATGTTAAAACTTTGAAACTAAAGTTAACTTGTGCCACATCTAGCTTCATTGAAGCAATACATTCTAATTACAACTCAATTTCCGCTGCATAGAGTAATTGGATCAAAATCATCGATCAAACTTGATTGATCTAGTCCGCACATACTGGACAAGTCCGCACCCTACCAGACTAGTACAATTTCTCTGTGTTTGATCAGGTTGCTAAATGTTTCAGGTTCTGACAAAAATTTAAAAGGTCTATTCACCCCCCCTCTCTACGCTACATTCAATTTCATTGGATATAAGTTTAGAATAGAGGAGGAATATTCTGCACCTATGAGATGAGCATACATAATATGAAGTCCAAAGTTGATAAAGGAATTTGGTGAGACTTTTCTAATTAAATCTGGATTATGAAACCTATTTTTAGGGTTTTAAACCTACATAGAGTAATATGACTATAAATTCCTAATGTTCCTTTGATCTAACAAGTTTTAAACTTTATATTTGAGTTGCTGGGTATATGGAATAGGTTTTGGCAAAGGTTCATGAATTTCTAATGAAGGGACTCTAAGATCAATTATGATTGAAAAGGCGTACAAGGATGATCAATTGATTTCTGATGATCCTTAGATCAAATGGAAGTGAAGCATTTTCTAGAGATACTAGGTCATACTGAGATATTACTGGAATATTTTCAGAATTTTATAAGGTCATGATTGTACATAAGAATTATTTCAAGGTTTAAACTTATCTGAAGTTTAGAGAAATTTAGAGGACTGTTCATGTCAAATATTTTGGTTCACTGCAAAGGTAAGGTCACAAGGAATCCAAAGATTTTTGTTTCACATTTTTTGGATTTTTTACTAATTTATATGATTTTTAGAAGTTAGTAAGATTTTGTGAATTTTTTAGAACCGAAAATAAGGAAAATCATCAAGGGCCACTGACTGGCGAGCCCACAAATCAACTTCTTCTTCTACCTCGAGCAGGGAGGGGGTTGCTCCAGAGGAGTCGGCGCCACTCATCAGCATTTCGCCGGAGGAGGCCAGGGGCGACATGGGAAAGAACAAATCAATGCATGCGACGCAGAAAAGTTGATGGTGGCTGCGATGGAGGGCGGTGTCGGTCGGAACTTTATCGGCGACAAGGGTTGATGAGCTCGAGCTCACCGAATGTGGCACCAAAATCATCGGAAAAGGCCATAAGGAATCTGGGGACCATGACAAACGTTAAACTGTAAGTCAATTGAAGTGAAGATGGCCGAACATTTGGGAAGCATCAGGTGCGGCAAGAGAAACCCATCGGCGACCACGAGATTTGAAATTTCCGAGTGAATACTTGCTCATTCAACAATAGGTTTGAACTGGGATGACTGTGGGACCTCTATTTTCTATGGTCTAAAAGGAATAGGGATTAATCGAGGATGCAAAGAGAATTGCCACGAAGCTTGGCCACAGTCTATATGAGCGTTGATGGGGAAAAATGGAATTTCGACGATGTGAGGTTCGGGCATGATCAACAGGGAGCAGGAAGAAAAAGACAAGGTGAATGCAAACCATGGAGTGACGTTGCTTGGGAGGAAGAAGCTGTGAGCGCTCAGGGCGAAGGAAACCTGAGGAGGTGGCACAATTTTGGACCACTTGTGAAGAACTCGCCTCAACAGCTTGAGAAAGGCAGAGGACAACCTTGTTGTGTCCCGGAAAGCTTGATGCAGTGTTGGCGCAACTATTGGGAAGCTCAGCTGGTAGAGGAGACCACCGGTCACTTGGGGCGACGGTGGGACCGATAAGTGAGTAAACAGAGCATCAGTTTATTGGACGTCGATGGGGAAACGTGGAAATTACTCGAACAGAGCCATGACATGGTGACCTTGAAGCATGGAGAGCATCAGGAGGTTAATACGAACCTTGGAGGCAGTGTGGTGGAACAAGAGGGGAACCAAGACAAGCTTGCAACGTCGAGGTAGGGAGGCAGAGCACCACTAAGCAGCTGCTCGGACCAGTGGGAAAAATAACACCTGACTCCCAGCCTCAGCGCAGTGGGGCGTAGAGGAAGACGACGTCACTTGCTCTTGTGCACGACACAATGGGGGGTAACCCAGACACGGCGCAACACCTTGCTTGAGGTGGCAGCGGCGGCCATGGTGCGGTGGCAAGGCAGCAGCGGTGGCCATGGGATAACTTCGAGTGGGAGCACAGAGGCACGCATCCAAACACGCACATGCTCGACGCTGCGCACAGGAAGTTGGAGAAGCAACCGACATCGGTCCTTGATAATCAGGAACCGAACATATGATATTGACAAGTGAGCGGAGGAACAATAAGGGCAAGGCAATCATCGATTGAGGTAATAGCGGTGGCACATGCAAGGCGCGCGTGGCGCACGCACATGAGCAGAGGAAGAAAAACAGAGTTAGTTGGTCCCTCTTCTCCCTGACAGGTGGGTCCCACCGCTGAGACAACTTCAAATCAAGAATTAAAATACCAAATGGTCTCCAAAAATAGCAGAAATTGACAAGGTCCCTAAATAAAATATGAGGAGTTGGTTGATGAAATTGAATTTGGATTTAGACATTTAAGTTCAAATTTGAATATCAAACTTCAATTTGTTGTTTTGCATTTTTCCTATAATTAATATAATCTGGTACCCACATGACAACATATTTTTATTGTTTTAACCATGGATTTACAACATATTGTAATTAGTGGTTTCATTGTTACTGTACATGTTATGTTACTGCTATCAGCTTGTGGTTCTTCATATTTTTCAGTCCAAAACTTATGCAATTGATACTTGACTGACCTTTATGTTCAATTTTATGCAATCTTCGCAGTTCTTGTTCACCAAATACCTTAAATACGAGAAGTCGCGGGGTGATAGGGAAAGAGAAGCCTATGTGAAGCAACACGCAATGTAATATGTTCAGACTTCACTGCTGTCACAAAGCTCCCCTTGAACTTGAGTGTTTGTAGCTGCTAGAATCTTTCACTTACAGGAGTTAATGCTCTTGCCCTGCCAAGATATTGTTGCCAATGAGGGTATTGATGAGCCCACTAGCCCCTTGATCTTGTTGCCAATGTGTGCATCCTGTTGTACTAGATTGATTGTATATTTTCTGGTAGAAACCTTCTTGTTGCACATAATAGTTGACATGCCCTGCTTACACGGGATAATTGATGCTCAATTATGGAAGAGGTTGCACACTTCCGCACGAAATCCTGTGCGATCATATTTGTAACAAGTGTCCGCTATAGCACAACATACGACTACTTGTTTTGTGTCAATCATATATTAACAAGTGTATTCCTGTTGAGGTCCAATTTGGCCAATTAAGCTTCATCTCTAAGAGTTGTGTCTATTATTAATTCATCCCTAGAAATTTCATTATGAGGAATCAGTTTTTATATTTCTTTTGCATTTGAATGCAAGCGCTGGGCAGATGCAACACCAATTGCTCATCTCCTTTCTCTCATTCACCTTTTTTTTTTCTAAGAGCATCTCCAAATGATAAATCCAAACACCTCCTAAACCGAATTATTGGAGTTTAGTCAGGAAAATCCTTCAACGGGACCCCGAAATCAACAATAATATTTATATTCCCTATAAACTCTCTTCATTGGTAGCTACAAATAGAATAGGAGTTAGTAGCCCTATCATTGGCTTTCCAACAAAATTAATGTTGTTATGGTTCCAAATGCTGACGTGGGCTAGTTAAAAGTGTTTTTGGATCCAAGTTTTAAGAGGAAACGTTGGAGGAGGGAAGAAAAAAAAATCTATGTTATAATTTTCTAGTTACTCTCTTAGGGTCTAGTTTTACGAAATTTTCTAGTTATTCTGTAAGACCGGTGCTTCCTTTTCGTATTGTAAGTGAATATGACTACCAATGACGCTATATGCTGCTACGTGTTCATTGATGATCTCCCAACAAGATTACACTATTCAGCCTGTTCTTTTTGAAGTCAGTAACATCATACCAAATATATCTTCTGTGCAAAAATCTAAACTTAAGATCTAAAGGTGTTTCTGTAAAAATCTAGACTAAAATATTGATTCCACTGAAGTCAAGAACTTATGTTTGAAAAAAAATATTAACTAGTGTTGGTTTGCATATGACATGATTTATAATTAACATGAACAATTAGAATGCAATTAGTACTTCGGTACAATCGTGTAAAAATTAAATTTGAATCACATGATCTTCATCTAATGGTTACTGCATTTTTATATGTAATTAAACTCTCTCATCTGATAACATAAATGCAATATAAACACTACTGTTAGATAGAGGGGCTTAAGTGCAAAAATGCAGAAACTATTAAATGAAAATCATGTGACTCAAATTTAATTTTTGCACGATTGTATCAGATTGTTGATTGCATTCTAATCTTTCCATAATTAATTGCAAGTGATTAATAATTATTTACAAGGGCTATATAGTTAAAAATGAATTTTGTGTTTTCGGAGTCATTTGTGGACTTGAAAATTATTTTAATAAAGATTAGTAGTATAGAATAAAGTTTTGTAATTTATTTTAATTTATGAAAGCCTACAGGGACTATTTTGTAATTGTTGGTAATATTAGAGCCCTTATTGTAAGTTTTCATGGGATATGATATTGTATAGAATACCATGAGGGTATAAATACAATTATTGAGTATGGGTCAAAATGTAAAAATAGTTGGTGTCATGGGATTTTTCCACGAGTTTAGAAAGGTTGAGGAATACAAGTGTACAAATTTAGGGTTTCAAATATAGTTTCAAAAACCACAGGGCTTTATCTGTAATTTCAGACACCATAAGGGCTAATATGTAATTTACTTAAAGTTGGTAGGACAATCTGTAATCACAGAACACATAGGGGTTTCAGTGTATCACTGTGGATATAAATAGAATTAACTTACGTACTAAGGGTGTTTCTGTAAAAGTGGTCGGTTAGCGGGCGGTTATGGTTCCAGCTGTCATCGATTAGCGGAACCCGCGAAATAAAGCTCGGACTCGGAACTCTCCTCTCTTCTCACCGACTCATTTCTTTCTTCTTTCTGTTCGCAATCTCTGCCTTCCTCGCCTCTCGTCGCGATTGCGCGCCGTTGGCCACGCGCGTCACACCTCCGCCGGTGACCACTGCGAAGCTCACGTCTCGGCGCCGGCGAGCCGATGGCCCAGGGCTATCACATGATTCTCCTTAACTCCCTCCGGCGGTCAGCGCCCTCGACTCCACCGCTGGCGGCGTCGGCGGCGGCGGCTAGGGCTGGCGTGCAGCGGCCCTGGCGGCGGTGGCTGCGGAAGGTAGGGGAGACTCTCTTTTACTCTTGCCGTGGGTCAGGGCCCTCCACCGATCCGGCCGCCCTCTGCGGCGGCGAAGCTTCTGCTTCTCCGCCGCTGATTATTCGCGTGAGTCTGCACGGGGCCGTTTCCGCAGCCCTTGCTCTGGGAGCCGTCGGAACCATCGTGCTGCATATGTTGATCTTGGCGGGCGTAATCAGGACGCACCAGGAGTATTTCGGGGTGATTTCTGTCTTTTTCACAGAGGTGCGGATCTTGCTGGCGACGGCTGCTCGGATTTGGGACAGATGCAGTGACTTGCTTTGGCTTTGGGATGATATCAAGCGCCACCAGGAGCAGAGAATCCACCCTTCGTCCACCGAGCATGTCATACCAGGTCCACCACCCCCAGAGCTTGACGTCTGCTAAGGTAAGTGGCATGCCAAGGTAAGTGGTGTTGCGTCTAATCTCTTTTATGCATTTTTAGTGTGTATGTGTGTGCAGAGTGTGCGTTCGTGTCATATAAAAATCAGGTGTTTGTCTGATTAGCAGGTAAGCTGCAGGTGTATGCGTGGGTGAGTGGTGCTAGTGGGGTGTGGCAGATTAGCCGGTGGACTGCATGCATGTATAGGATTTAGCTGTGTGTGTGAGTGCAAATTAGCTGGTAGTAGGGAAACTGATACCCTCCGGATTGAGAATATCAAGCCGGTGGAGCTGCATGCATGGATAGTAGTTAGCTATGTGTGTGAGTGCAAATTAACTGCTTGTAGGGAAACTGATACCCTCCGGATTGAGAATGTCAAGCCGGTGGAGCTGCATGCATGTATAGGAGTTAGATGTCTGTGTAGTGCAAAATAACTGCTTGTAGGGAAACTGATACAGCCGGATTGAGAATGTCAAGGACCTCTTCCCTGGGACAGAGATCAAGGTAATTTTTTCTTCTGTTTCCAATAATTTAGTTTTGTGTGCAAAATTGTTAATTAATCATATATGTAGCACATAGTAGTCTTCATGCATTCCTGTGAAAAAATTCTAAATAAATATAATGGGTGTTATTATAAAAAAACCTATGCTGTATGTATTTTTGTCATATTTTTGTTTTTTGCATCATGTCCAAACATTACCTGGCATCTATTGCAAACAATTTCATCTGTAATCAATTATAAGACAATTTGTTTTTGCTTTGGACTTTAAATATCTTTTAATTGTTTTTCATATTGTGAAATTACATGTCCTGCGAGCATTGTAGGGCTACGTGAAGAATCTGAATTTCAAAGGATGTTTTATTATGCTTTCTCGAGTGGTTGAGGCTAGGATCACTTTGTCGAATTTGTCAAATGAATTTGTTGAAAATTCGCAGAAGGATTTCCCAGTTGGAAAGCTTGTACATGGAAGATATGATCTCATTGTTTTACTACAGGCGCTCCCACAAGAGACAAATATAATGTTCGGTGAAATCTAAAAATATAATTTTTTTGCAGGGTTTTGTCTACTGATCCGTCATCCGGGAAAGTTGATGTGTCACTAAAGAAGAACATGGTTAGCAATATAGAAAATCTGGATGGTGTAAGATTTAGTGATTTGCATGTTGGGGATATTGTTGATGGTCAAGTGAAGCGGGTTGAATCCTTTGGATTATTTGTGACAATTCAGAGCAGTAAACTGGTATTTGTTTTTTTACTCCATATTTCATGTAAATTTCTTATATGTAGGTGGGTTTATGTCATGTATAGAACTTTCCGATGAACCAATCTTTGATATTTACTCTTGCCACAAACCTGTTGATGTGGTTAAATCTAAAATTTTGAAGGTATATATTATTTCCTTTAGTCAGACCCTATTTCTTTGGCATTGTGAATTTAAAACATTGCTCTGTTGCATTCAGATTGATGAAAACAGGCACCGGGTGTCCCTTGGAATGACAAATCTTTTAATTCTCATATAATTGATGGTACCAATGATGGTGATGAACGCAAAATTGATCCTACAAACATGAGTCATATGCCTCAGATTGTTGGATATAACAACTCAAAAGTTCTTGAGCTCAAAAAAAAAAAAACAACTCAAAAGTTCTTCAGAAATCGAAACCCAGACCTTCTGTGCTGCCCCTTCAGGTCTCCTTGGATGATTCAGAAGGCTCTGACCAAGATGATTGTAATAAAGGTCACGAAAAGGGTCGTGTTACTGAATGGTATACTAAAAACAGTGAGGAGCGGTTAAAGGAGAAGGCGAGGAAACAAAGGTTCAGACATTTTGTTCATCACCTCTTTCTTCCTTTGACATATACCTCAGGCATTCACATCCTTGTATGGTTTTGTACAGGAAACTAGAAATCAATGCCATCGAGGAAGGATATTACACAAACGCCTGATGAATTTGAAAAGTTGGCCAGGAGCTCCAATTAGCAGATTTTTATGGATAATGTATAAGGTATGTGTTTTGGATCTTGCAGATGTTGAGAAAGCACGTGCAATAGCTGAAAGGTCTTTCTAGAGTCGAGAAACATTATGTTTATAAAAAGATATACTGTTGTCATATGTTTGTTTAGATTTTGAGTGTAGTGTTGCTTTATTTAAACTTTTTGCCTCGGATTTAATTAATTTGCACCTTGTATCTTCCTCATTTTATTAGGGCTTTGAAAAACAATATGTCTCCAAGAAGAGGGGGAGAAACTTAATGTTTGGGGATATTGTTGATGGTTAAGTGAAGTGGGCTGAATCCTTTGGATTATTTGTGACAATTCAGATCAGTAAACTGATATTTGTTATCATTATTATACTCCATAATTACATCTGAATTAACTAATATGTACTTAATGTAAATTCTCTTTCTGTAGGTGGGTTTGTGTCATGTATCAAAACTTTCCGGAACCAGTCCTTGGTATTTGCTCTTGCCACAAAGCTGGTGATGTGGTTAAAGCCAAAATTTTGAAGGTATATATTATTTTCTTGTGTCAGACTCTTTTTCTTTGGCATTGTGAATTTAAAACATCGCTCTTTTATATTCAGATTGATGAAAACAGACACCGGGTGTTGAAAATAATCTTGTTTCTAGAAGGGAAATTGCGTCCAGATTCGGACGTACCTAATAGTGCTAGAGATAGAGTCCAAATAAAGGTTAAGAGTCCAAACAGGAAAAGAGAGAAGAGTCCAAAATAGATTGGCATAGGTTCATTTGTAATAGGATCTATAAAAGACCAGGATTACCCGAGGAGTAAACAAGCACTTTTCATCCCGGAATCTCAACAATTGACATCAGAGCCGGTTGAAATCGAGGGCAAAAAAAAAACGCGAATAAGGGGCGTACCTCGTCGACGGCGCGAGAGGCTGCTATGGCGTCGACGGGTTCGCATCGGAGTTAGAGGGTGGCACGCGTCAAGTGGACTGCCGCAAATCCAACCAGGACGTCTGCTGGAAGCCGCGCGTGCGTCGACTAGGGTTCGGCGACGGCGAGGCGTGAGGCGGAACTCAGCGTTAGAGTCGGCGGCAGCATCGGCTGTTGGGCGTCGGCGGTCGCGTCGGTTGGCGGGCGAAGGACGAGCGGCGGCAACATCTGAGAGAGGAGGCGGCGAGGCACACTTGACCGAAAGAGAGGAGGGGGCGGCTCGAAAGGAATCGGACACGGTAGGGTTTGGCTGCCCGAGCTGCACAAAGTGGTTCTTGGGCCAAGCCGCAGAAAGGATCTTGCGGGGCCGCCATTGGGCTGGGCCAGGCGCCACTAAAATTTGCTAGGGACACCAGGCAATTGCACCTAGAAGCTCGTACTCATTTGCTAAACGTACACAAGAGGTGTACTCAATATGGAGGGAAAATCAATGGCACTGCATTATCCTATGCTAACTAAGATGAACTATACAGCTTGGGCCATCAAGATGAAGGTGGTTTTGAAGGCACAAGGAGTTTGGGAAGTCGTTGAGGAGACAAAAGGCAAAATTGATCCAAAACAAGATTAGTTGGCTCTTGCGGCCATCTACCATGCTATTGATGAAGCCACTCTCATGCGAATTTCGGAACAAGAGACAGCGAAAGACGCTTGGGAGATGATCAAGGCCAAGTTCTTGTGAGAAGAACACATGATGGAAAAAAGAATTCAAACTCTTCAAAACGAGCTTGATATAATACTTATGAATGGAGGGGACTCCATTGACGACTTTGCAACAAAGATAATGATCATTGTCACAAAAATTCGTGGTCTTGGGGATGAAGTTAAAGAAAGCTATATTGTGAAGAAATTGCTACGTGCTCTGCCTTCGAAATTTCTCCACATTGCATCTACTATTGAGCAATTTGTTGATATGAAGACGATGACTGTGGTAGAACTCGTTGACATACTCAAAGCATATGAAGAACGAGTGAATGGCTTCAACAGCCAAGAGCATGAAGAGAAAATCTATTTAACCAGGGAGGAGTGGAAGACAAGAGATGAGAAGGATGAAGAGAAGCTTCTTTTGACAAAGGAACAGTGGAGAGCATGAGAGGAAAAAGAGAGGAGGAAGAAGAAAATAGACAAGTCCAAGATTCGATGCTTCAGCTGTCAAAAGTTTGGACACTTTGCAAGTGAGTGTTCAAATAATGAGGAAGATGAGAAGGCGCTTTTTGCGTCGGGAGGAGAATTATTTTGATCTCACATCGAAATATACTCGGGATGGAAGTGTCCATGCCCGGGGGTGTAGTTGTGTCCACTTCAGGGATAAAATCCAAATTTGTATTCGGGACGGATGTGTCTGTATCAGGGGGTGTAATTGTGTCCACTCCAGGGTGTAGTTTGTGCCACCCAAAATTAAGTGTGTTTGAGATGTAGTTGTGTCCATCCCAAGGGTGTAGTTGTGTCCACCCGAAAAGTGTGTAGGATTGATAGGTGTGTCTCCGTCCTAAATGTGTCCTAGAAAACAGGATTGGGGGTGTGTTGAAAATAATCTTGTTTCTAGAAGAGAAATCGCGTCCAGATTCGGACGTACCTGTCGGTACCCGGGGTACCATATACCCCTTGAGATTGCAAAGATCTCAAGGGAATATCATCTACTCGATCTGAAGACCTTCGGAGGCCCACATGTCAGACATAACCGGACCCGCTTCCCCAACTTGGTTAGTCCCAGGGTCGCCACGTGTACTATCAAACCGGAGCTACCGCCCACAAGGGGAAGCTTCGGGCTATGTACCATAGCGGCACCTCCGGACCTAACCCCAGACCGAGGGAAGCTCCGAAAGTGACACGTGTTAGGTAGCACCGGACCTATCTGTTCCCCACAATATGCTCTGGAGCTGCCATGTGTCTAACCGTCGGATCTTTAGTCTCTAACCTCCGGAAGACTCCACAACGGCTCCGGATCTTCAAAGGGAATCAAGAACTTCAAGACCCGATTAAGTGTCATTAATGCTACATTAATGACACACGATCGGACGACCTTAATTACCAGTAACGGCGCTATCAAAGCCCGTAACTCGGTTATTAAGGACAATTAAGCGCATCAAATGTGTATCAATATTAGTAACCGCCAGGGCCACATGTCGGGCCAGGCTAACTTGTAACGGCCTGCCCTTGTACTATAAAAGGACAGGCCGACGATACATAGGACACACGGACTACGCGCTCACTCGACACCCTGAACTCACTTTGAGCTCATACATCCAATACAACACCAACACACCCCGTGGAGTAGGGTATTACGCTCAGGCGACCCGAACCACGTAAATCTTCGTGTCTCTTGCGTCACTTACGCTTCACCTTCTTGAATCTCTGCGCGCCCATACCGAACCTCAAACTCCTCTAACACTTTAGTAGTGTCGGGAGATCTGCCGGATCAAAACCACCGACAGTTGGCGCGCCAGGTAGGGGCGCCCGAGATTTCAAGAATGGTCAACTCAGCTGCTGGATCATCCAACGGTCATCTCGCTGTTCAAGCTGTTGGGGGCAATCCCTCCAATATGCAACCACCAGCAGGAGCCTCAGTTCCAGCAGGAGTCACGCTACCACCACCGCCGCCTCCACCAGCAAATCAAGTTGGGCAGCGTGATGGTGCACCGGCGTCCATCACTGCGTCGGCAAACCATGACAACCCGGAACACGCGCTCCATGCAGCACGTGCTCTTCTTCAGCACCCACCACCTCCGGACGCATCACGGGATGCAATGGAGCAGTGGAGAGCCGATGTCGAACACTTGGTTGCAGCCGCAGCCGACCGCATCAGCAACCAGGGTCGTCCTCCTTCAGGACGGGCCCCGTCGCAGCGACGGACCTTGTCTGGCAGACTTGGTCCGCACGTTTCCAACAACAGGAGACGTGTTGCGTCGCAGCAAGTGACGTCGTTGCCCTCCGGGGCACGGCGCATTCACACGGTGTCAAGGCTTTCAACTCATGACCTCCGGGCGGAGCTTGATCGCCGATACCGTCAACAAGACAGCCGAGTCCATATTGAGCGTGCTCGTGAAAGACGAGAAGCTCAGGACATTCCTGCTCCTGAAGGAGTAGGAGGAGGCTGTTCGGCCCTGGCCATGCATCTGCGTATGGTCAGGTGGCTACAGAAATTCCGGCCTCACCTGCCGGAGAAGTTTGACGGGACCGTTAATCCCGTCGAATTTCTTCAGATTTACTCCACTGCTATCCTAGCAGCTGGAGGAAATGAGGCCGTAATGGCCAATTATTTTCCAGTGGCTTTAACTGGGACCGTCCGGTTCTGGTTTATGAGCCTTCCACCCAACTCCATCAACAGTTGGGAGGAGTTGTGCCGGCAGTTCACCGCCATCTTCGGGAGTTCATACACCCGACCAGGCACTGAACTGGACCTTTTTGCAGTCGTGCAAAAAGGAGGAGAATCCCTGCGATCATTCATCCAGAGGTTCTCTCAGGTACGAAACACTATCCCTTCTATCTCTAGCGCTTCTGTCATTGTGGCATTCAGACAGGGTGTACGGGATAAGAAGATGTTGGAGAAACTGGCGATCAAGGAGATCACCAGTGTCACGGAACTCTTCAGCTTGGCTGACAAATGCGCTAGAGCTGCGGAGGGCCGTGAAATGCACTCCAAACCACCTCCGGAGGATCACAAAAAATCCTCCAAAGGTGAAGCCACTACCTCCAGAAGCGGCAAGAAGAAGAAAAAGACCAACGGCAAGAAGAAGCCATCGACCGGCGCATCTAATGTTGCAGCTGCTGCAGCTCCGGGTAGCCGGGGGCCTCGCCCCGAGAAGCTACCTCGACCGTCTTGTGAAGACGGTGGCAAACCCAAGATGTGGTGTCTAATTCACAAAACGGACAACCACAGTTTGGAAGACTGTCGGGAGGTCCAAAACCTTGCCGAGCGCTACAACAAGCGCCGGGAAGAAGCTCCTTTCCGACAAAGGGAAGGAAAGCAAAAAGTTGACGAAGCTCCGGCTGAAGAGGAGTTAGGTTTTCAGGATCCCAAAAAGGTCCTGAAAGCCGTCTACACCTCCGTCGACGACGATTCTGACGTCTCTGACAACGAGCGTCGGAAGACCATGAACACCATTTTTGGTGGATCATGGGACATCACCTCCCGCCGCATCCTCAAGACAATGCGTCGGGACATGGCTGTTGTAGCTCCTACAGCCAGGGCGGAGCCTCATCGGAAGTGGATGGACACAACCATCACTTTTGATGCTTCGGACTGCCCTCGAAGTATGGTTGGAGCAGGCCAGTTACCCCTGATGGTATCTCCCACCATCAATAACATTCAGCTTCACCATGTTATGGTAGACGGAGGTTCGGGGCTCAACCTCATAAGCTTCGAAGCTTTTACCAAGCTTCAGCTCCGACCTTCGGATCTTCACCCCTCCTGACCTTTCTCCGGAGTAGGTCCGGGAGCCATTACCCCACTCGGTGCTATCACTCTCCCCGTTACCTTCGGGACCCGGGAGAAGTATCGCACCGAGAAGTTGGTCTTTGACGTTGCTCAGATCAACTTACCCTTCAATGCCATCTTGAGTAGGTCTGCTTTGTACAAATTCATGGCAGCTGCTCATTATGGCTACTTGGTGTTAAAGATGCCAACACTAGTAGGCGTTCTCCGGATCCGTGGAGATCGTACTGCCGGAGTAACTGCTCTGGAAGAACTTCATGCGCTGACTACGGCGCAAGAGGAGGATTCCAGGCAGGAACAAGCTCCGAAACCCCCGAGCATTCGTCAGCGAGGATCGACTTCTGCACCTCGTGTGCAGCCAAGCGGCGACACCGACATTCCCGTCAAAGTCGTCCAAATAAGTTTCGATGCCGCTCAGACCACCCATATATCGGGAGGACTGAATGACAAATAGGAACTCGCGCTCATCGCTTTCCTCCGGGCTAATGTCGACGTGTTTGCCTGGCAACCGTCACAAATGCCTGGAATCCCCAGGGAAGTCATTGAGCACAATCTGAAGATCTACCCTGATGCCCGGCCCGTGCACCAGAAGCCTCGGAAGCAATCCGTGGAGCGACAGAACTTCATTCGACAAGAAGTGAAGAAGTTGCTCGAAGCTGGATTCATCCGAGAAGTCTTCCATCCAAAATGGCTGGCAAACCCAGTCGTTGTGCCCAAGGCCGGCGGGAAGCTTTGGATGTGTATCGACTACACAACACTAAATAAGGCATGCCCAAAAGATCCATTCCCACTACCTATAATAGATCAGATAGTGGATTCCACCTCCGGGTGTGAATTACTGTGTTTCCTAGACGCATATTCTGGGTATCATCAAATCAGAATGTCTAGGGAAGATGAAGAGCATACCTTTTTTATTATAGTAGATGGATTATACTGTTATACAGTCATGCCATTTGGTCTCAAGAATGCAGCTTCAACCTTTGTACAAGCTATGTACAAATTTTTTGAAGAACTCATTAGAGACATAGTGGAAGTGTACGTCGATGACATCGTGGGCAAGGTCAAGAACAAGGAGTCACTCCTTGACACCTTACAGGCTGTCTTCGACAAGTTGCGGGTCACGCGCACAAAGCTAAACCCGGACAAATGTGTCTTCGGGGTTAGCTCCGGAAAACTTCTTGGTTACCTGGTAAGTCACCGGGGCATAGAAGCTAATCCGGCGAAGATCAAAGCCATTGAAGACATGCGGCCACCAGCTTGCATCAAGGATGTCCAAAAGCTGACTGGATGTCTAGCAGCCCTTAGTCGGTTCATTTCAAGACTGGCGGAACGGGCACTTCCCTTCCTGAAGTTATTGAGGAAGTCCGGACCATTCCAAGGGTCTGAAGAAGTAGAAAAGGCATTCCAGGAGCTAAAACAGTTCCTCACCGCCCTACCAACTCTGGTAGCTCCGAACCCTAGTGAGCCTTTGCTGCTTTACATTTCGGCAACTGACGAAGTCGTCAGTATGATCCTGGTTGCGGAGAGACCAGAACTATCCCATGCTCAGAAATCCAGACCCCTCCGTGAGGGTCCGGAGGTTCCTGAAAGCGAGTCTGGGTCCCAACTCCTAGACTTGAGTCCACAAAAAGTTACTTCAGAAGACCCAGACCCCTCCGGGAGGGTCCAGGTCGCTTCTGAAGAAGCTCCGGGTTCCTCCAGCCAGGACCCGGAGGTCCCCGAAGAAGGTCCGGATCCCTCAGGGAGGATCCGGGTCAGTGAAGAGGAAGCTCCGGGCCCCTCCGGGAGGGTCCGGACCATCCAACGTCCAGTGTACTTCATGAGTGAAGTACTTCACGACGCCAAGACTCGGTACCTAGAGGTGCATAAGCTGCTTTATGCAGTTCTCATTGCCTCCAGGAAGCTTCGCCATTACTTCCAAGCTCACCAGATTTCAGTGGTGACCTCTTACCCACTTCGAGCAATCTTGCATAATCCCAATTCAACTAATCTCAATTCAACTGGGAATATTGCAAAGTGGGCAGCGGAATTGGCCGAATTCGATCTCGAATTCATTTTAAGGCAAAAAATCAAGAGTCAAGCATTGGCGGATTTCGTGGCGGAATGGACTCCCTCTTCATCAAACCCTGGGGGCCCCAGTGAGCAGAAGCCAGAACACAAGGCTCCGGTCTTCATCGATCCTCACTGGACCCTCTACTTCGACGGCTCCATGCAAAAGCAGGGGGCCGGAGCTGGAATCCTTCTCCTCGCACCAACCGGAGAGAAGGTAAAATACATGGTACACCTTGACTTCAAGGCGACCAACAACATGGCGGAATACGAAGCACTCATCTATGGACTAAGGGTGACACTGTCATACGGTGTCAAGCAATTGCTGGTCAAGGAAGATTCACAGCTCATCATTAAGCAAGTGAAGGGTGAATGCTCCTGCAACAATCTCCAGCTAGCTGCTTACCTCCTTGAAGTCCAGAGGCTTCAGAAGGACTTCGAAGTCCTAGATCTCCACCATGTCCAGCGTGCCCTCAACGCTGAAGCCGACGAACTCTCGACGAAAGCGTCAACCGGAGCTCTAGCTCCTGACGGAACTTTTGTCCGGAGGTTGTCAAAACCCACAGCTCAGCCTGCCGAACTGAGCGAAGGGGGCGAGATCAGCATCCCGAAGCTGACGGTCCCGATGGCCCTGTTACCATGGCAGCCATCAAGGGTCGTAGATGCTGTCGGAAGCTCCGAACAACCCAGCACGCAAGACTCAAATGCTCAAGTTAGCTCCGATGCATGGATCTCGGAGATCCGGAGCTACTTGAAAGACAACATCATTCCTGACGATGACGCATCCGCTGACCGAATAGTCAGGTTGACTAAAAGATACACGTTGGTAGAAAGGGATCTCTACCGGCGTGGTGCCAACAGCATCCTAATGCGGTGCATCACAAGGGAAGAAGGTTGCGAGCTCCTCGCAGAAATCCATGGAGGCGAGTGTGGGAACCACGCGTCTTCCCGCACGCTGGTCGGTAAAGCCTTCCGGCATGGCTTCTACTGGCCTACAGCACTCCAGGATGCAACTGAGCTGGTGAAGAAATGCGAAGCATGGCAATTTCATGCAAAGCAAATTCACACACCGGCTCAGCCTCTACAAATGATACCTCTTACATGGCCTTTCGCCGTGTGGGGGATGGACATCTTGGGACCTTTCCCAAGAGCCGTCGGAGGTTATAAGTTCCTGTATGTCGCCATTGACAAGTTCACCAAGTGGCTGGAAGCAACTCCAGTTGTGACAATAAACAAGCAATCTGCTATCAACTTTTTGCAGTCCATCGTATGCAGATTTGGAGTCCCAAACAAAATCATTACTGATAACGGGACCCAATTCACAAGCTCTGCATTTCAAGGATATTGCGAAGACCTCGGCATTCAAGTTTGCTACGCTTCCGTAGCTCACCCAGCAAGCAATGGCCAGGCCGAGAGAGCAAATGCTGAAATTCTGAAAGGACTCAAAACGCGCACCTATGAGCGCTTGAAAAAACATGGAGCCAACTGGATTGAAGAGTTTCCGCCCACTCTATGGGCCAACAGGACAACTCCAAACCGGTCAACTGGAGAGACACCCTTCTTCCTGGTGTACGGAGCTGAAGCAATCCTTCCTTCGGAAATCACCTTGGGGTCACTCCGGGTCCGGACCTTCGACGAAGCCACACACGACCAGCTCCGGCGTGAAGACCTAGACCTCCTCGAGGGGGGAAGGTGTCAAGCAACTGTTCGGAATGCCCGATACCGCCAAGCCCTTCGGCGCTATCATCAGCAGTATGTACACAACCGATAGCTCGAGGAAGGCGATCTGGTGCTACGGAGAATACAATCTAGAGAAGGGTTAAACAAACTCTCCCCCAACTGGGAAGGACCCTTCCGAGTGATTAAAGTATCCCGTCCCGGAAGCGTTCGCTTGGCAACCGAGGATGGGACACCTCTCCCAAATCCTTGGAACATTGAGCACCTCCGTAAGTTCTACACCTAATATCACGGAGGTGAGTCTGTAGTAACTTGAGGTGTATGTTATTGAGTCATTGTACAGAGTCAGGTAGTTCCTCCAGGAGAACAGCCGGACCTTTTCTGAAAGGTCCGCAAAGTTCATGCAACGCTTGTCACAATCTCAGGACTAAAATTGTGGCTAGCTACCCTTGGTCAAACGAGAAATGAAACACGCTTAGCCTGGTTCCGTACCCTAAGAGTGTACTTGTTTCCCCTGTACCCCGGACCTATAATGAAAGACATCTTCATGTGAAACACATCTTCATGTGAAACAGACTCCATGTGCATTTACTTTGTATAGACTCAACATTTTTTATTTTTCTCTTTCTTGTCTATAATAAAGACGCGCAATTCTTAAGAAATTTTAGTTCGACCAATTCATATACAGTTCGAGCTATATTGTCGATTCTTCTGGATTCAAATATTGTTCATGGCCCACTCGCCTGAATGCCGCCAAGCCAATATAGGGTCGGAGTGTGCTATCGACTTAGCCTGGTCAAGCACCCTAAGTACGCCACTCTACCTACATCCCGGCAGGCCGAAGTAAGACGGATCCAAGTACAATTGGATCCGGAAGAAAGAAGGCAATGCGTTCGGTTGCATTCAGAACCGTGTTTGACCTAAAATTTTCTTGAGAATCGTAAGCCACGACGAAGTTATAGGCAAGGAGCGAATTTTACTATTTTTCTTGGTTTCAGTGTGCAGGAAAAATAAAGAATCCACGTTGATGGAGAAAAGCCGGAGCTGACGAAGCTTCGACTCCCCCTAGGTGGCTTATAATCGATGTTAAACATTGAAAACGAGCATCACCGGAGCAACCAAGCTCCGGTAAAGCTAGGGGGGCCAGTCGTCGACGCAGAATAAAAGATGGTGAGAAGATTCCACAAACGGAGTCTGCTGCCGACAAACTACGCGTTGGCAAAGGTCACTGCCAGAGCTACTAAGCTCCGACACCCCGGAGGTTTAACTATCGATGCTCTACGCGTTGATAGGAACTACTGCCGGAGCTACTAAGCTCCGACATCCTCAGAGGGCCTTCACTATCGAAGACTTCGGATCTACATTCTACAAGTTCGAAGCAAACAAGTCTTCAACAAAACACAATATCCTCTTGGTACATGTTCACAATCAAATTGTGTACATCTACCAGAGGGCCAAGTGAAGACAAAAGTGTTGAAGACAAAAAAATGAAATTCGCAAAAATTTGGATTTCATTCATCTGGAGACAAGGGATTACAAAATTGGGGAAGAAAAAGAGAGAATACAAGTGGGAGCTACAGAGATGGTCCTAGACCCTATGGAAGAACTGGGCGACCTTCTGAGCAACCTCCGACACGTTGGCTCGGGTGGCTTCGCCTTCTCTTTCGACGGGACCTTCAAGCACCGGGTCCTGAGGGAATTGGGGATCCCGGCTGGTGTAGCACGTCAGCACATATTCTGCGACGTTCTTCGCCAGGGACTGCCCCTCAACCTCCAACTGATCCGCGATGACGTCGCCCACCTTGGAGAGTTTGCTACCCGCCGAGCTCAACGCCTGCAACGCCAGGTCCGGCTCTGGCTCCGGATCATCCGGACGCACGGGACTGAAGCCCATCGGTGTCAGCGCGTCATTGGCTTTGCTCAGGAACTCCCAAACCTGTAGGGAGTTCGCAACCCTCAAGTCCTTCAGTTCTTCCAAGGATCTTTTGACCGCCGCCAGTTCAGAATTCTCGCGAGCAAGGCGCTCGACCTCTTTGGCATTTTGTTGAATCCTTTCAGCAACCTGCTTCTCAAGTTTTCCGAGCTCCTCTTCCCGGAGGTAGATCTTGTTCCGGCGGTCAACCAGGTCCTTCTCCCTGCCCCTCACTTTCTTCTCCCTGGCAGCGATGGCACACTCTTGCTCGTAGAGTTCCTGCCCCCGCATCCAGGCCTTCTCCTCCTCCTCAGCGCAGCGATCTTCCAATTTCTTGGCGCGCTCCTCGAGGCCCTTGTCAGCCAGAGCCACCTTTTCGGTGAGCTCCTCCTCCCTCTTCAAGACGTCATCCCGCAGCTCAAGGAGTTTTTGCTCTTCATTTCGAGCCTTTTCTCCCTCTCCTCAAGTGCCTCCCGACGCTTGATGAGAGTAGTGTTGATGGCTTCGAGCCTTTCTTGGCGTTCATCAGCCGCACTATTAGCTGCTTTGGTCTGCTCATAAATGGCCCGGAATTGAGCGTCGAGGGCGCGAGTCATGCTCTCCCTGTCATCCAATAATTTGCCCCAGTATTCCAGGTAGACCTTCTCCCGCTTGATTCACTCTTTGTCATCTGCTAGCCTTGACTGTGCTAGCTTGGTCTCGAAGTAGAGCCGGTTACGCCATCGCCTAAGGGTTTGGCGCTCCTCTTCAAGAGCTTTGCTGTCGTGGAAGAATGCCAGCTGAACTTGACGCAGACTGGAGCGGCGTTGTCAATAGACAATGACAACGAGATAGGTTCCGGACCTGCTGGGGTCTCCTCCGCTGGTTCCAGCGGGTTCTCGCTTACAAAAATTGGGTCCCACTCCACAAGAGTGGTCCCCTGAGCCTCCACGGCACTAGGGCCGTCCTCCGGGATGGCCTCAGTCGCCATCAAGGAGGGACCCGCTGATGTAGTTCCGACATCCGGAAGTAGTTCCGAAGGACCAGCCGCCAGATCTTCATTTGCCCCCTCGGGCAGGGGGCCAGCAACTTCATCTGGGCACTCCGGCTCAGCCGGAGGTACCTCCGGCATCGTCACTCCCGGAGCAGGGGTTGCTTCTTGCACCGGCCTGAGCACCTCCTCTACTGGGGGCTCGAGCGCTGACGCCTTCGCAACGACCGGCTCGGGCGCCAGAAGATCTTCAACAACAGCCAGCCCTGCGGCCGAAGCTTCAACGGCAACCGGCTCAGGAGCTGGAAGGTCTTCAACATCAACCGGCCCTGCGGCCGGAGCTCCAGTAACGACCGGCTCTGCGGCCGGTGCTTCAGAGGTAGCCGGCCCAACCGCCGGGACTTCCTCAACATCCGGCGCGCACGTCGGGACTTCAATTACATTCGGCTCAACCGCCGGGGCTTCGACAATTTTCGGCCCTGGGACCGGAATTACTGCTTCCTCCGGCTCAACGGCCGGAGCTTCCATCATCTCTGCACCAGGACCCGGAGCTTCAACCTCCGGGGCAGGTGCCGCTGGCGCATCTTCTCTCCCGCGGTCCGGCGCTACCACGGGAGTCTCTGGGGATGAGTCGAGGTCCATGACCAAGACAGCTGGCGCCGGAGCTGTCGCAGCTTTAGCCACCACTTGGGGCGGCGTCGAGACAGGAGCAGAAGCTTCCGCCCTCACAGCTTCAGCTGCTGTGGCTGAGGGTGGAGCCTCACTCCTCTTCTTGGGAACGCTGCAGATGATGGATGAAGAAACTTAAAAAACATTTATTACAACAAAATAATTGTTTGAGGTAAAGATTAAAAATTACCTCGGGAGGCTTCCGCACCAGCTTGCGCGGAACCTCTTTCCCGGGCGTTCAGGGCTGACCATAGCCGCCGCCGGCGTGGAAGCCCCGGAAGGCCCCCCGGAACTCGTTGCAGCCACGGGCATTTCCTTAGTCGAGGCTCCCCTCGACTGGGAAGGACCTCCGGACCTAGAGGCCTCAACCGGCCCTGGTGCTGAAGTCGCATGCCCGGAGCTAGCACCCCGGGAGGACGCCGCTGCGGGTACAATCGCCGCAGTTGTAGAAGACCTCCCCCTCCGGGGAGAAGGAGCTGATGCAGAGGTTGCGGGCCTGACGGACCTTCCGTCGGCATGTTGTAGTTTCCTCTTCCGGCTCAAGGGTTCGTCTGCCGGCTCCTTGCCCTTGCCGATGACTTCGATCCTTGACTTCGGGGCAGGGTCGGAGCCACCTTCAGAAGCCCCAGGGATCACCTTCCTGGAGGTCGATCTTCTCTCGACGACACCAAGGTCGTCAAACACAGGCATCTTCCGCCGGAGCTCCCTGCTGAACTCTACTTCCACGTTCAGAGGGAGAAAAGTTGATGGCGGAGTCAAGTCGTCACCCGCGACGTCGATGCCGTGCTGGAACTTCTTGAGATGAAACTCTAAGGTTGTCCCAGCCATGTTGGACTTCAGCCCGGTCGTCGTCCATCACACTGTTGAGGGCCCAAGCGAGTTTTTCTCTCCTCTTCAGCGGTGCCCACCTGTTGACCAGGAAGTTGCAAAACACCGCCTGAGGAGTTAATCCTCCCTCCACGCACTGGCGGATCCTGGTCAGAGCAGGGTTGAAGGCATCCGACAGCACCGGAGCTTCACTCCAGACTGTAGTGTCGATGTTGGGGAGGCCTTCGGGCAGCTCCAGCTTCTCGTGCTCCTCCACCCGGATGACTATTCAGTCCTTCTTCCAATCATCCCACTTTCCAGAGGGAAACGACCGGAGGTACTTGAATGGACACTTCTTGCGCTTCACGAAATAGTAGAAGCCAAGGTACTCATTACTCCTACCGGTGGTATGGACGGTGAAGAAAGTCCGAAAGAGTTCAATGCAGGGGGGATGTCCACCCACATCTCACAGAAGTGGACGAAGACAGACACAAGAAGAATGGAGTGGGGGCCAAGGTGGTACAGCTGTAGACCATAGAAGTCTAGCAGCATCAAGAAAAAGGAGGAAAAAGGTGGGATGAACCCCACCATGGCGTACGAAGAAAAGTACACCATTTCGCCGGCGTGCTCCTTCTCGAACGGGAGCTCTCCACCGGCGCGGACCAGGCGGTTGAAGAAGTCCGGGGACCATCCCATGAGGTCCCAGACCTTCTTCAGGTCACCTTCGGTCTTCAAACGACTCTCACGGAGACCCAACTCCATAGCAGCACAACAAGGCAAGAGAGGAAAAGCGAGCACAAGTTGGGAGTTTGAGTGCAAGATCAGATGAGAGGCGTAAAGAACCCCAGACGGTGCGCACTTTCCTTCTTAAGTAAGCCCTCGCAACGCTTGGATAGAAATCGCAAGGAAGTCGAAGGTACTACTAAAAAATTCCACCCAGCCGAGGACAAGAGGGCCCGGGACCACCCGGACGATCAAGTCGAGGTTCTTACCCAGACGAACGGTTGTCATCATGAGGCGGGAAGCCCGAAGGCGGCGGCCTGACAAGGCGCGCGGAACCGATACGATTTTCGTATCGGGAACCGGCGACCTTCAATTGCGTGAGATCTGCACGCCAAAGATCTCATTTGCCGCACACGGGGTATGCCACGCGGCAAGGATTTAACTCCAAAACCATCGCCAACGGCACATCCGAAGACCTTTGAAGCCTCAGTTCAAAAGTCGAAGGATGGACCCACTTCCGGCGGAATGACTTCACCCAAGGAGTCTTCCCCAGAGGTGGGCCCAGGGGGCCACTGTCGGTACCCGGGGTACCATATACCCCTTGGGATTGCAAAGATCTCAAGGGAATATCATCTACTTGATCTGAAGACCTTCGGAGACCCACATGTCAGACATAACCGAACCCGCTTCCCCAACTTGGTTAGTCCTAGGGTCGCCACGTGTACTATCAAACCGGAGCTACCGCCCACAAGGGGGAAGCTCCAGGTTATGTACCATAGCGGAACCTCCGGACCTAACCCCAGATCGAGGGAAGCTCTGGAACTGACACGTGTTAGGTAGCACCGGACCTATCTGTTCCCCACAATATGCTCCGGAGCTGCTACGTGTCCAACCGTCGGATCTTCAGTCTCTAACCTCCGGAAGACTCCACAACGGCTCTGGATCTTCAAAGGGAATCAAGAACTTCAAGACCCGATTAAGTGTCATTAATGCTACATTAATGACACACGATCGGATGACCTTAATTACCAGTAACGGCGCTATCAAAGCCCGTAACTCGGTTATTAAGGACAATTAAGCGCATCAAATGTGTATCAATATTAGTAACCGCCAGGGCCACATGTCGGGTCAGGCTAACTTGTAACGGCCTGCCCTTGTAAAAGGACAGGCCAACGATACATAGGACACACGGACTACGCGCTCACTCGACACCCTGAACTCACTTTAAGCTCATACATCCAATACAACACCAACACACCCCGTGGAGTAGGGTATTACGCTCAGGCGGCCCGAACCACATAAAACTTCGTGTCTCTTGTGTCACTTACGCTTCACCTTCTTGAATCTCCACGCGCCCACACCGAACCTCAAACTCCTATAATACTTTAGTAGTGTCGGGAGATCTGCCGGATCAAAACCACCGACAGTACCTTATAGTGCTAGAGATAGAGTCCAAATAAAGGTTAAGAGTCCAATTAGGAAAAGAGAGAAGAGTCCAAAATAGATTGATATAGGTTCATCTGTAATAGGATCTATAAAAGACCGGAATTATCCGAGGAATAAACAAGTATTTTTCATCCCGGAATCCCAACACCGGGTGTCTCTTGCAATGAAAAATATCTGCCCCCCCCCCTCCTCTCATGGGCACTCACCCATATTCTTTGTTTAATTTTTTCATTTCACATGTTCCACTTACCTTAATATTCATTTTACTTGATTAGGTCAAGCAGCTCAGTTGAAGAACTTGCTGAAACCTGGACATGAGTTCAACCAACTCTTAGTTCTTGGTGAAGTGACCTAACTTTAAGCTCATTTCTCATTCAAATCACCTTAAACAATAAGGAAACCCTGTTACAGTTCCTTGATATTCCCTTTTTTTTGGGCACGTAGTGTGCTTTGTCCAGTATGCAATCTGAACAAAAACTTCTTATACGCAAATGATAGTAGAAGTGCGAAATTATTGTCTCATGAAATGCTTTCACAAATCTTGTTACTATTTTTGCACTTCCTAAATTACCATATGCTCACAAAAGAAGTGAGTACCGTTAGAAAATACGAGACAATTTACTGAACAATTCTGGAAAAACACGCAAAAACAGCAGCGATTAACACCAGCAGACAGAGGGGACGAGTAATATCGCGTACCGATTTGAAGCCGGAGGAACTGTTGTAGATCTGACGGCGAACAACCGCTGCAGACGCTGGCGACGACGTTAGGCCACAACGCCTGATCTCTTCGGTAAATGACATGTGATGAAGAACGCGAGCAGTCGCGCGAAGCGCTTCCCAAAAACCTTATTCGCCCTCTCCCGGTGCAGGATCGTAAGGGTAAGCGGTTCCAGAGACCTGCTCTCCCGATCGTCGGTGCACGCCGGCGCTCGGAATGCATATCTTTTATAGGAAAAATATTCTCAAAAAATGTTGCATCACGAGATTTCATAATAGTATCAACATGCATATCAGGTCTCAGATTTAACTACTAAAAATCTATATGTGATGCTCTTATGAGCATAGCCTAGATACAATCCACTTTCTTTGGTCCCAGTTTGCATTTCTTGGTAATTGGAACGTTAACCTTTGCCAAACATCCCCAAATACGCAAATATGAAAGTGATGATTTTCTTCCAACCCAATCCTCATAAGGGATCTTCTCTTTATTCTTGTTTGGAACGCCATTTAGGACATGACATGAAGTCAATAGAGCCTCTCTCCACCATGCCTTAGATAAACCGGATGTGTCTAACATGACATTCACCAAGTCACACAATGTGCGGTTTTTCCTCTCGACTACCCCGTTTGATAGGGTTGAATATGGAGGTGTCCTCTCATGTATAATACCGTGTTCCGCGCAAAAATCATCAAATATTTTGGGAAAGTACTCTCCACTACGATCTGAACTAAGACATTTGATCTTTCTCTCTAACTGAGTTTCTACTTCAGATTTATAGATTTTAAAGTAGTCTTAAGCTTCATCTTTAGTTTGCAACAAGTAAACATAGCAGAATCTAGTAGAATCATCTATTAATGTCATAAAGTATTTCTTTTCACCTTTTGTCAACACACAATTCATCTCGCATAGATCAGAATGTATAAGTTCTAATGGTGTCAAGTTTCTCTACTCGGATTCCTTGTGAGGCTTTCGAGATTGTTTTGATTGCACACAACTATGACACTTAGAACCTTTGACAATGGTGAATTCCGGAATTAATTTGAGACTGGATAGCCGATTCATTAAACCAAAATTAACGTGACATAAACGAGAATGTCAAACACTCGCATCATCATTAACACTACCACAAATATAATTTACTGATTTACTATTAAACTCCGAAAGAGAAAAGCGGAACAAGCCTCCCCATTCATAGTCTTTTCCAATAAATTGTCTATTCTTAGACACAACTATTTTATTGGACTCTGAAACTACTTTAAAACCATCTTTGCATAGAAGGGTGCTGCTAACAAGATTCTTGTTCATCGTAGGGACATGTTGCACGTTCTTCAGCTGGACAATCTTTCTAGAAGTAAACTTAGATCGACCGTGCCAATATCACGAACACAAGTATGTGACCCACTCCCCATTAGGACAGCAGAATCTCGGACGAACTGGTGTTTGAGAAACAAAAAGAACAGTAAAAGAATTACCGTACCCATCTGCATTGCTAGATGTCATGATATTGACATTCTTTTTCCCTTTGCGGACTGCCATCCCAGGACAGTCTTTGGAAAAATGTTCCTGCTCTCCATAGGTGTAGCAGCAACCATCATTGGCTTTGTTTGACTTATTCATCTTGAAAGTAGTAATTTTGTTTGGCTTGAATTGAGACTTATTGTTCCCTTTGTTCTTGACATTGGGTTTCTGCACCATATTAGCATTGTCGCTAGATTGACCCTCACCTCCTTTCTCAGTAGCGTCCTTAGCCCGAGCCTTCTCCCCAACATTAAGAGATGCTATCAGATTTTTAACTGATATTTCTTGTCTCTTGTGTTTGAGAGTTGTGCCGAAGTTCCTCCATGAAGGAGGTACCTTTGCAATAATGCACCCAACCACAAACTTGTCGGGTAAGGACACTTAAGGAGATTGAGCTCTCTCGCAAGCCACTGTATTTCATGAGCTTGTTCAACTACGGGATAGTTGTTAACCATCTTATAGTCATGAAAATTCTCCATGATATACAGTTCACCGTCTGCATAGGCTGCACCGTACTTAGCTTTAAGTGCATCCCAGAGCTCCTTCCCATCTGTGACTCTTAGATAGACATCATAGAGTTTGTTGTCAAGAACACTTAAGATACACCCTCTCAGGGCAGAATTAGCTTCCTTGAACTTCGTCTGTTCTTCAACAGACAAAGGACCTTGAGGCCTGCCCTCGGTTACCCAGAAGATCTTAAGTGATTGGAGTCACAGCGTGGCCTTAACTTGTCATCTCTTAAAGTGCACGCCAGAGAACTTCTCTGGCCTCAGTGTATCGGCTAAAGTCATCATGTTCAACTCAGGAAATTGCATAATAAGGTTTTTGGATTGTTAGAAAATACGAGGCAATTTGCTGAACAATTTCGAAAAAACACGCGAAAAACAGCAGCGATTAACACTGGTAGACAGACATGACGAGTAATATCGCGTACCGATTTGAAACTGGAGAAACTGTTGTAGATCTGACGGCGAACAACCGCTGCAGACGCTAGTGACGATGTTAGGCTGCAGCGCCCGATCTCCTCGGTAGATGACCCGTGATGAAGAATGTGAGCAGTCACGCGAAGCGCTTCCCAAAAACCTTATTCGTCCTCTCCCGGTGCAGGATCGCAAGGGCGAGCAATTCCGGAGACCTGATCGTCGGTGCACACCGACGCTCGGGATGGAGTAGACTAAAAGGCGGCGCAAGGAACACATGCGCGCGCGCCTGTGCGTGGCGTGGCGTGGCGTGGCGAGCGAGCGAGGAGGAGGAGCGTGTGTGGCGTGGCGTGGCGAGCGAGCGAGGAGCTCCCCTCTTCTCCTGTACTCTCTCACTCAATGAGTGGAAGAACAACCTCCCTTATATGTAGGAGTCGCTCCCCTTCTATTTCTCATATGGGACTAACATACATCACCACCCTCTCTTGCTCTAATGGGCTTTTGAGATTTTCTAGGAATTATTTCTGAATTAGTGTTGTGTCAAGCCCATTAATTCTAACAAGTACTATTAACAGTTAACTTGAGTATAAGATCAGCAAAGTGGCATAAATTTTATGCATGTACTTTCCCAAACTTGTTTTGATCTTTTTTCCCACAGTCAGTCATTTACAATTGCTTTATGACCCACTTTTGGCTGCTTTTACTAGTTCTCTTTGAGATGATTAATTTTTTTTCTTTTCATTTCAAATATTCTTCTCAATAGATATTGAAGGCCAAAATTTATCTCTCAGCAAAGCACTCACTTATCAATAACATAGATGATATTCCTTCAGACATAATACAGATGCATGCTGGATCTTTAATTCATGTACATTTCTATTCCTCGAAGTTATTTTGGCTAAGCCTCTGTGGAACGACTTAGTTGACATTTCTTTTCTGTTAGGGTTATATCTGTAATTGTTAGTAGCTGAATTTTTACTCCCATTGAAGAGAGGATGACACTAGAGAGTTGGGGCAATTTTTCTTGTCTATTCTTCACACAGTGCCATACCAACCCAAGGGGTTGAGGCTACACATTTATAGCAGCCCAAGGGCAGCCAACCAGCCAAGCATATGGCTTCTTACTAGTCCAAGACGCCATGCAAGGTGATGTCTTAAATATGCTAACAGCTGTCCTAAAAGCAGTTAATATGTTGTCCTAACTACTGTCCTTGCTGCTCTAAAAGCAGTCCAAGATATTGTCCTCTAGTCTAAGATGAGTACAACAAGGATCAAAGACCAAGGACTAAGGTACAACAAACTAAGAACAAGGATACAATGGACTAGGGGTCCAAAGACCAAAGGACTACAAGACTTATTCCATCATTCTCCCACTAAGTCTTATACGTCGTCTTGTGGGAGGGTTGGACCATCCCGATCCTGGAGCAAAGTTCAATGAACTTGAGCCTCCCAAGGGGCTTGGTGAGCAGGTCCGCAAGCTGGTCCTTGGTGTTGATGTAGATCGCCTTGATGCTGCCTTCCTCCAAGCAGCCTCGGATGAAGTGGTACGTCACCCGGATGTGCTTGCTCCGTTCATGGAAAATAGGGTTCTTTGCCAGGGCCAGAGCAGACACGTTGTCCAACCTGAGTTCCACTGCTCCAGTGTCCCTGCCGAGGAGATCATCAAGCAGTCGAACAAGCCAGAGCGCCTGAGTCGAAGTGGTAGAGGCCGCTATGTACTCAGCCTCGCAACTGGACATGGCCACCACCTGCTGCTTGACCGATTGCCAGCTAACGAGGCACTTGCTGAAGAAGAAGAGGATCCCGCTCGTGCTTTTGCTGGTGTCGATGTCGCCGGCGTGGTCGCTGTCGCTGTACCTGACAAGGTGTGCCTCTCCAGGACACCTCGGGTAGTGGAGGCCGTGATCGAGAGTCCCCGCAACATAGCGGATGATCTTCTTCACAGCATGCTGGTGCTCTATCGGCGGTCGCTGTAGGAGCCGGCAAACGTAGCCGACAGAGAATGCCAGGTCCGGCTGTGTGTGGGTGAGGTAGCGAAGGCTCCCCACAAGACGCTGGTACTGTGTAGCGTCCACCTCCTCCGCCGTGCTGTCGCGGCTCAACTTCAACCTCTCCTCCATCGGAGTGAGGGTTGGGTTGCAGTTTGTGAGCCCAACTAGCTCAACAATGCGTCTGGCGTAGGCGGTCTGTCGAAGCGTGATCTCGAAGTCGGCCTGGTGCACCTCAATCCCTAGGTAGAAGGAGAGGGATCCCAGGTCACTCATCTAAAAGGTGGCTTTCATCTCTTCCTTGAACGCTGCCACCTCCGCTCCTTGGTGTTGGTGATCACCAAGTCGTCGACGTAGACACCCACCAGTAGGGTGTTTCCTCCATTGCCCTGCCGGTAGATGGCCGCCTCGTGCGGGCATTGTCCGAAGCCCATCCTCTTGAGCGTGGAATCCAACTTGGCATTCCACGCCCGTGGTGCCTGCCGCAAGTCATAGAGGGTCTTGCGCAGGCGCAACACCTTGCCCTCCTTGCCAGGGAACGCAAACCCCGACGGTTGGTGTACGTAGACCTCCTCCTTCAAGTCGTCATTGAGAAACGCCGACTTGACGTCCATGTGCTAGACACGCGAGCCTTCTTGGGCAGCCAACGCAAGAAGGAGTCGCACGGATTCCATCCGTGCCACGGGGGCAAAGGCATCATCGAAGTCGATCCCCTCCTGCTGCACGAAGCCGCGTGCCATTAAGCGAGCCTTGTGCTTGAAGATGGCGCCGGCTTCATCCCTCTTCAGCTTGAACACCCACTTAATGGTGATCGCACGGTGACCGCGAGGGAGGTCAGCAAGCTCCCAAGTGCGGTTTGTCTCAACCTCGTCCATCTCTGACTGCATCGCGGCGCGCCATGCCGCGTGTTTCTCGGCCTCCGCGAAAGACCGAGGCTCGCTGTCGTCGCACGCAATGTGCAACTGCGCCTCCGGATCTTGATCATCCAGATCGTGAGGGGCCAGTCCCGGCACCGGCTGGTCGCCGAGAATGTTCTCCATCTTGCGATACCGCAACGGCTCGCCGTCATAGCACCCGTCGTGGCACTCCTCGTCGTGGGAGAGCGGAGTGACAAACTTCACTGGGTCGTGGTCGACACGAGCTGGCGACGGAGTGGACGTGCCCGAAGGGGTGGCCGTCGGTGCTGGAGTGCGTGGGGTCGCCGACTGAGGTGGAGGTGGACGCTCGGGGGCTGGAGTAGACACACTCGGTGGAGAAGAGTTGCCCGCTCCCCCAGCTCCCTTGAAGTAGACGTAGTCGACGATGAAGTCATCGTTCGTCGAGGTCGAACCGTCGTCCACCACCTTGTCCCATGCCCATCCTCGCCTTTCGTTGAACACAACGTCGCGCGTCGTGCGCACACGCTGTGTCTCTGTGTCGAGAATGCGGTAGGCCTTTGAGCCCTCCGCGTAGCCGATGAACACCTCGGGGGTGCTCCTGTTGTCGAGCTTGCCGATCTGGCCAACCTCCTTCGCGAACGCGAGGCAGCCGAAAACCCGTAGGTGAGAGACCGCTGGCTTGCGCCCATACCAAGCCTCGTACGACGTCCTGCCGTGAAGGGCCTTGGTGGGCGCCTTGGTGGGCGAACGGTTGAGGATGTAGACGGTGGTCACCACCGCCTCTCCCCAGAAAACAGCCTACATTCCCCTCTGCTTGAGGAGGGTCCGAGTCATCCCCACAACCATCTAGTTGCGCCGCTCGACGACGCCGTTCTGCTACGGGCTGTAGGGTGCGGAGTAGTGGCGCCAGACACCCTCATCCGCGCAATATGACGCGAATTCAGTCGCCGTGAATTCGCCGCCGTTGTCGGTGCGCAGCACGCGCAGCTTGCGGCCGCACTCTGCCTCCGCAATGGCCTGCGCACGACTGATGGCGTTTGCAGCCTCTCCCTTGCTGCCAAGGACCACCACCCACATGTAGCGGAAGAGGTTGTCGACGAGCAGCTGGAAGTAGCATCGTCCTCCTGGTGTAGCCGGTGTCACCGGGCCACACAAGTCCCCGTAAACGAGCTCGAGCCGCTCCTTGGCTCGAAAGCTCGACTCCTGGGAAAAGGAAGCCGCCTCTGCTTCGTCACCATGCAGACGTCGCAGAGCTGCTCCACGTGGTCAAGGCATGGCATGCCTCGCACCATCTCCTTGGCACTGAGCTACTTCAGGGCCTTGAAGTGAAGGTGCCCAAAGTGCTCGTGCCACTGCCATGCCTCGTCCTCCCGACGAGTGGCAAGACAGACAGGCTGTGCTACCTGCACGTGAAGGACATAGAGTCGATTGGTGCCTCTAGTTACCTTGGCAAGAAGGTGACAATGGCGATCCCAAATCCTCATGACTCTATCCTTGATCTCCACGCGCGAACCACTCTCATCCAGTTGTCCCAAGCTGATGATGGAGTTTCTCAACGCGGGGATGTAGTAGACTCCGACGAGCAGCTTGTGCTCACTGGACTCGGCGCTGAGGATGACGGAGCTAACACTCTTGATCTCCACGCTGGAGGCGTCACCAAACTTGACGGAGCCTCGGACATTGGGATCAAGTTCGGCGAAGAACTCCCGTCGACCGGTCATGTGATGGGTGGCGCCAGTGTCGAGGCACCACCCGTCAGTCTTGTCGTTGTTGGAGCTGTCGATAAGGAAAGTGTGTGCTCTCGGCTCATCAAGATGAAAGAGAGCCGCTGCGGTCAATGCCACTAGAGGTGGCTTGATGCTTCCGTGTGCCATGAGCAAAGCTGGCTCCTCCTCCATCTGTGTGACGTGGGCCTCCTCCTCCACTTGTGTGACGTGGGTCTGGCCACGTCGTGGCTATCGACACTCCCTGGCCCAATGACCAAGCTTGCCACGATTGTGGCAGGTGTCGTCTCGTGCCGGGTTGCCGGCGGCACCGCCATGGACGCCCCCGCGGGCACGTCCTTGCGCCCCGGCCTGGGCGCCTCCGCGCCCATTGCCGGCTTGTCGCGCTTGCGGCCGCTTGTCGAGGAAGAGGACTCCCCCTTCTTCTGGTCACCCTGGTCACCCTCCCACTGCTCGCGAGTGAGATGAAGCTTCCCGCCAATGGTGATAGGCCCCAAGAGAGGTTGTGGTTCGTCGTTGTCGATGACCTTGAGGCGACCTATCGCCTCTTCGATCGACATTGTGGAGATGTCCAGCAGAGACTCAATCGAGCGAGCGAGCTGCTTGTACTTCTCGGGGATGCAACGAAAGAGCTTCTCGACGGCTCTCTCCTCGTTGTAGGTGTCGTCGTCGAACTGCTCCAACTTCTGCAACAAAGTGTTGAGACGGAGAGCAAAGTCATCGACGTCCTCACCTGGCTTAAAGGTCAGGTCCTCCCACTCCTTGCGAAGCGCCTGCAGTGTGGTCTTGCGCGCGCGGTCGCTGCCGATGCGTGCCGCAGCGATGGCGTCCCAAGCCTCCTTAGCAATCCGCTTCTTGAAAGCAAGAACTGCATCTCATGCGGGACTGCAGCAATGAGGGCATCCAGCGCTCGTCGATCCTCGTAGTAGTCGACGTCGCCGTACCGAACTGCTTCTGACATGTGTCACACCTGGAGCCGTACCCTCATCACCGCGGCCCACTCGACGTAGTTGGTCTTGGTGAGGGTAGGCCACCCACCGCCGGGACCGACGTCCCTGACAATGGCCTGGATCCCGTGGTATCCATGATACCTATCCGGGGAGGAAGAACCGCGCTGCCTGTAACGGCCGCGTTCTCCGTCGATTCCGCCGCCGCCGCCGGGAGCGCCACCGGCGCGGACGCACCGGTCTGGGCTGCGGCTGTCGCGCCCATGAGGACGCGCGACTGCTTGATGCACCTCCTGTGTTCGCGCCGCTTCCCTCGCAAGACTGAGCTCATCGTCGACGCCGCCGTTGACAGAGCCGCTGGAGCTACTGCCGCGCAGAGCCTCCAGCTCCGCTGCCGCTGCACGAGCTGCAGCCGCTGCTTCCACTTCCGCCCTTGCTGCTGCCAGTTCTGCTGCCGCCAACCTTGCCGCCAGTGTCGCCGTCGCCGCAGTCTCTGCCACCGCTCGCTCGCGCTCCTCTGCCGCGGCGACCTCCGTCTGTCGCATGCTCGAGGCGACCGAACACTGAGACTGTCCGTCGGACATCGCGTGCTAGTGGGGAGCTGGTGTGTGGGGAAGAGGGATGAGATGGGGCAGCCGGTGTTCCTGCTACCGGTTGCGGACAGAGAGAGCCGCGGGAAGGAGATGAGCAGGAGATGTTTAGGCTGCAGGATAGAACGACTCTGATACCAAGTGTTAGTAGCTGAATTTTTACTCTTATTGAAGAGAGGATGACATTAGAGAGTTGTGGCAGTTTTTCTTGTCTATTCCTCGCACAATGCCATACCAACCCAAGGGATTGAGGCTACACATTCATAGTAGCCCAAGGGCAGCCAACCAGCCAAGCATATGCCTTCTTGCTAGTCCAAGATGTCATGCAAGGTGTTGTCCTAAAGATGCTAACAGCTGTCCTAAAAGCAGTCAATATGCTGCTGCCCTTACTGCTGTCCTAGCTGCTTTAAAAGCAGTGCAAGATGTTGTCCTCTAGTCTAAGATGAGTACGACAAGGACCAAAGACCAAGGACTAAGTACAACAAACTAAGGACAAGGGTACAAGGGACTAGAGGACCAAAGACCAAAGGACTGCAAGACTTATTCCATCAGTAATATCATTGAAGCTGGTTTTTTGATCGCTTTCTTGGTCATCTGAGTGGTTTCTCTCCGAAGGATGAAGTAAGAATTTTTCACCTCTATGATTATTTTTTGATTCTTTGAAAAATGCTAATATTTCTTGTTCACAAAGGCAGTTGATAGTCCGATAGCAAAACTTTCTGATGCATTCTATGTCGGTCAGTCTGTTCGGAGTCAGGTTCTCAATGTATGTTTGACACTTCGGGTCCCTTTGGTTCAGCTGCACCAAAGAGATTCTCTACTAAAAAGTTGAAATCTGAACCAAAGGGCTTCCACTCAAAATCAGATTCACAAAAATCTGCTGATTCTCATAGTGCAAATGAAAAGCTGCTAGGACCCCTGATTTCTCAAATTCCTCTTCCTACTTTTCTAAAGAATGACCAACCATTGCCACTAGTTACACAACGAAGCGTTATTTTTCTATTTTCCTCCGCTCGACGCCCGACGCATCTGTTCTCTTTTTCCCGTCGCACAGGTAGACCACGGATCGCCGGTGCCTCCCACCGCCGGTGCCTCCACCGCCTCCCATTGCTCGGAAGCCCGCTGTCGAGCGGGAGGTCTCGTCACGCGGGAGACCTTCAGCGCAGTATGTTGCCGGCGCACGGGAGGCCGCCATGGCCGTGCTTCGGCCCTGCCCTGATTCACGCTTCGGCACTGCCGCGCTTCGGCCCTGCCCGCCATGGCCGCGCTGTGGCCTGTCGGTGGCGATGCGGCAGTCGCCGTCACGCGGGGGGCGGCTGCCACCTCAGTCACGTGCGGGAGGTTGTCGCCGCCTCGTCATGGCTCCGCCATGCCGCCACTTCGTGTGGGAGAGGCTGTTGCCCCTGTCTCGCGGCAGGCCGCCGCCCCTGCGGCGCTGGAAGCCGGTGCCCCTGCGCACGACCGTTGTCTCCTCGCAACAGCCCGCTCGGTAGAGCTCCTCCTCATTGCCGGATATCTCACAATGGGTGGCTTCTCGCTATGGCCCCCTCGTCTGTTGCGGCTCCGTGCTATGACCAGCGTGACCATCTAGAGCTACAAGTCTGACAAGGTGTGCTTCACTGCCGGTGTGAAGAAGCTGAGGCAAAAGGATGCTTACGAGATCTCTCGTGAAGCCATCTCTCTCGAAAAGTTCTGAGATTGATTGATTATTTTCTTTAGTCTGTAAAATTGATTGATTCATCTTGTCCATCGTATGATTCTCGCCATTTCTTTGGGTCCCTACAATGTGTGATTCCTGAAGACAGATTGCTCATCTATGCGCCATGATTTGATATATTTGTATATTGCAAAAGATATGGAGCACTTGTTCTGCTTGTCAAAAGACATCTGCATGTTCTCTAACCAGTCTTTGACGTGTACGATGTTCTAGTAATGTCGATATTTTATCAGTTTGTGTGTCTTCCTTTTTCAGATAGTACTGCATGTGAACTTGTGATTGTTTTAGTTTTATATTTATATTATTTATACACAAAAAATTATGGAGTCATATTGGTATTACATACATTTTTTACAGAATCCACAGTTGCTGTTTTCAACCAAATGGATTTCAACTTCTACACAGCTGACAACTCACAACAGTTTTTCCACAGCTCACAGCTAGAATCAAATTTTTAGAAATCCACAGCTGAACCAAACACACCCTTCATACTCTTGTTGTGATTCCTTTTTAGTTGTATTCTTCTGAATCTTTACCTTTCACCCATATTAATAGGTATCTGCTAGAGTAAAACTGTCGCTTCAACGGTCTATGTGTTCATCTGATTCTTCATTTATTCAAGGATATTTTGTTTCGGATCAAAGGTAATCTGAAGCATACATCTTTACTGTGTTGAAGAAAGTCTACTTTTAATAGGTAGCTGGTATCAATAATGGTTTTCTTTGCGTGGCCTGTAATTTTTAAGAAATTTGAAACATACTCTATTGTTAAAGGAACCTGCTTAGCTACTTTTGGGTACTATTGATTCATGGTATATTTGTTTGTTATGTCTTTGTCACTGTTGCCTACCCAAAGGTTGCATCTAGCACGTGTACACATGGAAAAGTTTGTCCTGCAATGTGCATACATAATGTATGTATCCAGAACCTCGAAGGTAGTTTTGGACATTTTGTGAGTATGTTGTGGGTCTTCATGCCACTAATGATTATTTTGGCATGTGTGATCTTGTTAATCACAACTGAGGAACTTGCTCTCCAGATTTTGCTTAGTTTAAGTTCCGTAGGAATTCTAAATAGATCTATATTATTTATGAATTCTGGACTTTTAGCTAATGTACATGTATCTTAGTTTTATCGTTCTTGTATACTAAACCTTGTTTGTAATGATGTTTACCGATGATGGTGACCTTGTTGAAACAGATTTCAGCATTGATGTACTCAAGCATTGATTGGGCAAACTCTTTCGGCATCGGTAGCTTGGTTAAGGGAGGTGGGAGCAATAGAAGAATATGGGGTTATCCTTAACTTCAAAGACCATCCAGATGTTGTTTGTTTGATTGAACATCACTAACGTAAGTAATTAATTTTCCTCTTTTCTGGTATCATGCATCAAACTGCTATAATCATCCCAAAAATTCTCGTCTCGTTTTGCAGTCAGTGACAGTACGGTAAAAGTGGGATCTTCTGTGAAAGATCTTGTTTTAGATTTATGTGATGGAGCTGTCAATTTATCCCTTAAACCAAAACAGTGTAAAAAAAGTGGGACAGAGTATGTAATAATAGCTTGTGATTTTTAATTTAAGTCCTCAGTGATATGCTTGATTAGGCACATGTAAATGCGGCTTATATTATTGCTTGCTATTATGACCATCCTTTGTGCATTGTTTGTTTGAAACTTGCATATGTTTGCTTTTAGCAAAATTGCTTAACTTTGGAACATACCTTGGATATTTGATTCTAGATCTCGATCTGCATATTCTCCTTTATTCTTACTCTAGTAGTGCTGTCTGCTAATAATCAATTTCAGCTAATGTCATCAATTTTATTTATTTCTGCTTTGCTTTCTAGAAACGTCAGATGGCTGGAGTTGTGGACTTGGAGCTTCACGAGGAAGTGACTGCAATTGTGGAAACTGTGAAGGAAAGCTACATGGTATGCAAATTACTTGTCATTTGACCGATTTGTTGAATTGACTTTACTTCATTGTTTTATTCTATCCAGATTCTTTCTGTCCCTAAGTATAACTATGTAATTGGTTTCGATCCACTAATAGATAACAACTCACAACTGCTTCCTCACCACCACTATGGTAATGGGCAACAATAATTTCTTTTTGAGAATTATGCTCTTATTGATTCAGTTTTTGGTATTGCTAGAGAGCTGCTACTGTTTAAGTACCCTATTGGACTCTTAAACGTAACCTTTAATTTGCTATAATTAGCCTCTTGCTATTAGTTTAAATGGAGTTACGTATTACTATTTAGAACATTTGAGCTTTATTTGCTGGATAAGGATCTATATAATGGTTGGACCATGGCACGGGATAATGCACAAGGTCAGATTTTGTGTAGAAAAACTGATGGAGGCCTGTACTCCTGTCGACCTTACACAGCACGGAGATGAGTGAGTGCGTGAGCGAACCTCCATCGGGCGGTCGTCCGCCCTGGCGTCCACCTCGTCACCTCCGGCCACCAACCCAATTCCAGCACCCTCAAACTTACGTTGGACTACACTTCGCCTCCAGCGGCCTCCCTCTCACCGCCCACTGACCCAGTTTACTTCACCATCATCTTTTTCGTCTCCCGCTGCGGCAAACCTTGTGGTCTTCCCTTCGTCTCGCTGGACTTTAGGTATCCTCTGGCCCACTGAGCCTCCTCTAGTAACTCCATAAGCACCCTTCCCTCGAAGTTGGGCTCGGATGCTTGGATACCCCCCCCCCCCCCCTTTCGCCCGCTCACCTCTTGTCTATGTGCGTTCCGACTCCTCTCCCTCTCGATTGTGCACCTCTTTCTCCAAGCCGAAGTCTCCGGCCCCCAAACGCCGTCCTTCTCGGGTTCGTCAGAAAACATATTCTCTCTACTTGCCATCCTTCATGAAGTCCGCTCTGATTCAGAGAAGGACACCTTGCCAGTCCTGGCTCGCTCCTCCGAATTTTTGGCTCACTCCTCCGAATTTTCCACGGCACCACCTTTCAAGGGGCCTCCATGCCCCTAGCTCTTGTCCCCAGAGATGGCTGCCATGGTGCTTGTTAGAATGCTCTATGTATTAGGGGTCTATTAGGGGCATTTTAGTCCTTTGGAAGAGGCTTCTTGGCTCCCAAGTCATGTACCCTATATGTAACACCTGTGTTGATTAATGCAATTAATTTTCCCTTCCAATTTGATATCAGATAGCCAACCCTAACCCTATCCCCTCTCCTTCCTCTCAGCCGCCATCCATGGCAGGCGCGCCGCCGACGGCCGGCGAGCCACCAACGACCCTCTCCTCCGGCGAGCTGCCCTCCTCCCGCTTCTTCCAGACCGCTGCGCCCCGTCTCTCTTCGGATCGAGCGGCCTTCGCGAGGCGCGCTGAGCCTGCACCACTCGCTCCACTGCCCCTGGCCCGCCGCAGACCGCGACACACCATCCCCTCTTCTTCCTCGCGACCTCGTCCTCCCTTCGGGTGTCGTCGCCTCCCCTGGAACCGACGCTGCTGCCTCCCCTGCAGCCAACGCCACTGTCGATCTCTTCCTTCCGCAGTCGGTCACCGACGCTAGATCCGGCTGCACGGCTATGACCTCGAGCCGCACATCCGCCGGATCTAGGCACACCAACCCCGCCGCCAGGGAGCACCGTGCTGGCACTTCTGCCACACGGATCCCACGCGCCGCCTTCGCCTGGGTGCGCTGCGCCACGACTGCCTTGGCTCGTCGTGCCGCTGTCGCTGCGCGAACCATGCTGTCGCCGCTGCCCAGATCCCGCGTGAGCGCGCCATCGCCGCCAGGATCCCGCACGCCGCCGACTCTTGGATCTCCGTCGGATTTCTGGCCGTCGCGCTTGGTTCGATCAGATCAAAAGTCGACACGCCTCTCTCTTGGCCGCATGCGACCTGATTTTGGCCCAGCGCGGCCACTTCTTCCCTCCTAGGCAACCAAATTTCTTGGTTTGGCCCCGATGGCCGCACCGCCATAGTCGCGACTCTGGCCATGGTCGCATGGCGTCGTTGCTTGGCTGGGCGCCGTTGTCGGGCTTACTAGCGTTGCGGCTACCTGCCAATGGCCGTCGAGTGCTGCCTTCGGACCCTGGTCTCCGCAAGCCACAACCGATGGTCCCAGTCCGTCGTATTCCCACTCGATTCACCTGACCACACCGGTGTTCGACGGGTCGAGTTGCCCCACTACGCCCTCGTTTTCGGCGCTGCATCCACAGCCACCTCTGACACTCTTTTGGGTGGCTGACTCGGGTGCTCCCTACCATACAACACCAGACGCCGACTTCGTCTCCTCTTCCCACCTACCTCACCCTTCCACCCTTCCCATCCTTCATCTATCGTTGTGGAAATGGATCTCTTCTTCCGATCACCTCAGTAGTTGATTCGGTTCTTCCCGATCCATCTCGTCTTCAGAATGTTTTGGTTGCTCCCAGCATAATCCAAAACCTTCTCTTTGTTTGTCATTTCACCACTACAACTGTTGCTCTATGGAGTTTGATCTCTTTGGCATGTCCGTGAGGGATCTTGCCACCCGTTGTCTTCTCCTTCGCTGTGACAGTCCTGGACCCCTATACACTCTGTCTCTCACTGCCTCCACACCATCCACTCCGCAGGCACTGACTATTACAATTTCTTCTACCACTTGGCATCGTCGGCTTGGTCATCCCGGTCACGATGCCTTGTCTAAGCTATCCAGTAGTTCAACCATGTCATGTACCTGGGGCACTCACGTGTCTCTCTACCACGCGTGCCAGTTAGGTCTGATGGAATAAGTCTTGTAGTACTTTGGTATTTGGTCCTTTGGTCTTTGGTCTCCTAGTCCCTTGTACCCTTGTCCTTAGTTTGTTGTACCCCTTGGTCTTAGTCCTTGGTCTTTGGTCTTTATTGTACTCTAGTCCTTTAGTCTTTGTGGTCCTAAGTAGAGGACAACATCTAGGACAGTTTAGGACAACATTAGCATCTTGGCATCTTGGACTAGCAAGAAGGCATATGCTTGGCTGGTTGGCTGTCCTTGGCTGCTATAAATATGTAGCCTCAACCTCTTGGGTTGGTATAGCATTATGTGAGGAATAGACAAGAAAATTGCCCCAACTCTCTAGTGTCATCCTCTCTGCAATGAGAGTAAAAATTCGGCTACTAACACTTGGTATCAGAGCCGTTCTATCCTATAGCCTAAACATCTCTTGCTCATCTCCTTCTCGCGCCTCTTCCTGTCCACAACCGGTAGCAGGAACACCGGTTGCCCCAGCTCATCTCTCTTCTCCACACACCAGCTCCCCACTAGTGTGCGATGTCCGACGGATAGTCTCAGCGTTCGGTTGCCTCGAGCGCGCGGCAGACGGAGGTCGCCGCGACAGAGGAGCGCGAGCACGCAGCGACAGAGACTGCGGCGGCGGTGGCACTAGCGGCAAGATTGGCAGCGGCGGAACTGGCAGCAGCGAGGGCGGAAGTGGAAGCAGCAGCGGCGGCGGCTGCAGCTCGTGCAGCGGCAGTAGAGCTGGAGGCTCTGCGCGTACCGACTCTAGCGGCTTTGTCGACGGCGGCGTCGACGATGAGCTCAGGCTTGCGAGGGGAGCGGCGCGAGCACAATAGGCGCATCGAGCAGCCTCGCGTCCCCATGGGCGCGACAGCCGCAACCCAGACCGGCGCGGACGCGCCGGTGGCGCTCCCGGCGGCGGCGGTGGAGTCGACAGAGAACGCGGCCGTTACAGGCAGTGCGGTTCTCCCTCCCCGGATAGGTATCATGGACACCACGGGGTCCAGGCCATTGTCAGGGACGTCGGTCCCGGCGGTGGGTGGCCTACCCTCACCAGGACCAACTACGTCGAGTGGGCTGCGGTGATGATGGTACGGCTCCAGGTGCGACACATGTAGGAAGCAATTCGGTACGACGACGTCGACTACTATGAGGATCGACGGGCGCTGGATGCCCTCATTGCTACAGTCTCGCCCGAGATGCAGTTCTCGCTTTTCAAGAAGCGGACTGCTAAGGAGGCTTGGGACGCTATCGCTGAGGCACGCATCGGCAGCGACCGCGCCCCACAAGACCACACTGCAGGCGCTTCACAAGGAGTGGGAGAACCTGACCTTTTAGCCAGGTGAGGACGTCGATGACTTTGCTTTCCGTCTTAACACTTTGTTGCAGAAGTTGGAGCAGTTCAGCCACGACACCTACGATGAGGAGAGAGCTGTGGAGAAGCTCTTCCGTTGCATCCCCGAGAAGTACAAGCAGATCGCTCGCTCGATCGAGTCTCTGCTGAAGCTCTCCACGATGTCGATCGAAGAGGCGATAGGTCGCCTCAAGGTCGTCGACAGCGACGAACCACAACCTCTCTCGGGGCCTATCACCATTGGCGGGAAACTTCATCTCACTCGCGAGCAGTGGGAGGCTGGCCAGGGTGATTGGAAGAAGAGGGAGTTCTCTTCCTCGACAGACGGCCGCAAGCGCGGCAAGCCGCGCAAGGGGCGCGGAGGTGCTCAGACCGGGGCGCAAGGACGTGCCCGCGGAGGCGCCCAGGGCTCATTCAACAATAGGTTTGAACTGGGATGACTGTGGGACCTCTATTTTCTATGGTCTAAAAGGAATAGGGATTAATCGAGGATGCAAAGAGAATTGCCACGAAGCTTGGCCACAGTCTATATGAGCGTTGATGGGGAAAAATGGAATTTCGACGATGTGAGGTTCGGGCATGATCAACAGGGAGCAGGAAGAAAAAGACAAGGTGAATGCAAACCATGGAGTGATGTTGCTTGGGAGGAAGAAGCTGTGAGCGCTTAGGGCGACGGAAACCTGAGGAGGTGGCACAATTTTGGACCACTTGTGAAGAACTCGCCTCGGCAGCTTGAGAAAGGCAGAGGACAACCTTGTTGTGTCCCGGAAAGCTTGATGCAGTGTTGGCGCAACTATTGGGAAGCTCAGCTGGTAGAGGAGACCACCGGTCACTTGGGGCGACGGTGCGACCGATAAGTGAGTAAACAGAGCATCAGTTTATTGGACGTCGACGGGGAAACGTGGAAATTACTCGAACAGAGCCATGACATGGTGACCTTGAAGCATGGAGAGCATCAGGAGGTTAATA